>CM031235.1:644989688-646189688 GCA_018340775.1 Taxus wallichiana var. yunnanensis
ACTAGCTTCAATCCACTTAAAACTATGCACTCTAAACCTTATCATAGTGACCGTATCACTTGATGGCTTATGCTTATGACTGAATTTGACCTCGAGTTCATATCAAAAAAATCTATTAAGGGCCAAGCTATTGCAGACCATCTCGTTGATGCTCCCATTCTCGAAAATCAACCCCCTCACGAATATTTTCTTGACAAATCCATCAGAAATGTCGACAAATATGAGTTTATCCTCGTCAAAACGACCCTCTTCTTTGATGGTTCTAAATGCTAGGAAGGTGGAGGAGCTAATGTTGTTATCATACCTCCTTGGGCTATTCCCATTCCATTATCATTCAAACTCAATTTTGAATGTACTAATAACATGCTAGAATATGAAGCTCTAATCATGGGCTTTACAACCGCTATTCTTCTAGGTGTTTGTTAGAAATTAGAGGATTCATAGTTATGGGTTTAATTAATTTATATGATAAATATTAACATGAACATTACATCACATAAACTATATGTAAATAAATTATTACTTACTCAACACAAATAACAATAACACCGTATGTATAGTGGAAAACCCAATAGGGTAAAAACCACTTGAAATAACCTTTTACTATCAGAGAACCAAAGTTACATCTAGTATTTTCCACCTCCTCCTTCAAAACCCTAATCACAAGGGTAAACTTATTTTACCTTTGATATATTTCACGAACATATCAAATGAGGACCTTAAAGTCCTATTTATACAAGGTGATTGGGTATGTCTCTTGACCCACCTTTTCAACCTAAAAGGTTGACACATACACCTAGGTTAGAATATTTAATAAATAGAAATAAATAAATGATTTCACATTATTAAATACTAACCTGAAGTATATAACCAAGGTATAAATATTTAATAATAGAAATAGAAATATTTCTAATTATTAAATATTAACCTATAGTAATGTGTGATGGACCCATATTATTTAAGGGGTGGTCAGTCCACTTAATCATTATGTTCTAACACCCCCTTAATGATAAGTGGGATAACATATGCCAATAGATTGCATATCGCTGGTACACTACAAGATTTACAATCCTTAAACCATAAAGGTTTTAGGCTAGCATATTGGGTGAAGGAATTATAACACCTTCATCATACTCAAGTTACCTTTTTGTACAAAAGGATTTGGAATCCCAAAGATCATCCCCCGATCAATGGCTAAGTATGATTTGTGAGTTTTACATATTATCACTAGTTCTCATAAAGGTTATTTGTACCAGCATATAGGAGAATTTTTATAACTAATGACCTCCTTAACAATATGCTTATGTATGTATATTTATCAAGTAAACTCAATAGCACTAAAGAGTTTACTAAAGTC
Source organism: Taxus wallichiana var. yunnanensis (assembly GCA_018340775.1). Lineage (NCBI taxonomy): Eukaryota > Viridiplantae > Streptophyta > Pinopsida > Cupressales > Taxaceae > Taxus > Taxus wallichiana. The sequence continues at coordinate 644,991,046 of CM031235.1, forward strand.
TTTTTAAGGTCTTTCTAAACTTCTTTCCAAAAAGATGTCGAGGAGGTATACATGCCCGAAGGTTTTTACACTTGCTTGGAGGTCTTTTTATACTTTCCCAAAGGTATTTTACACTTTCTTGAAGGTATTTTACATTTACAATTTTATTTTACAAATACCAAGTTCCATTAGGAGGTGACTTTATCATGCACACTCCCCCTCAATGGAAAATCCAACAATCTAAGTTTTTCATGAAAGTGAGAAAACTTTGCAACACTCAGGGGCTTTGTGAAGATGTCAGCAACCTACTCTTGATTGACATGAACTTGAGATCTATCTCACCACTTAGCACCTTCTCACAGATGAAGTGTATATTTATCTCAATGTGCTTCACCCTTTGATGTAGTACTAGATTATGCCCAAGATCTATGGTTCTTTGGTTGTCACGAGAACAAAGGAATACTACCTTGATCCTTAATCTTTATCTCGTTGAACAACCTCTTAAGCCATAGAGCCTCTTCGTAGCTTCCATTGCATTTCTATACTCAGCTTGATTGAAGAGATATAAATAGTTGACTGCTTTTTATTTTTCCAAGTAATGGTTCCTGCACTAAAAAATTTGAACACATATCCAATATATTTTATATCTAACACAAAATCAACATGGTTAAAGTCACAATATACATATAGACATCTTAATAAGCATATAGATATAAATCATTATTGATTTTACCTTTAAAAATCTATAAATCTTACATTGATAAATTTAACAAGTCATATAAAAACTTTCATAACAATATGTTTAACAACTAATCATGTTATATTACACTATGTTGAAAAAATCAACATATTAATCTTGTAAAATATATATTAGATGCAATCAGTATTGGATGTCCCCAATACAAATGCAAGGGCATCCCTAAGTGTCATTTGATGAGACTGATAGATAACATATTTGAAAAAATATAATCAAATCATTCAAGAATAATCACAATATTCACTGAAAAACATGATCCAATGACTGTGGACATTTCCCATGGATTTTTCTTCAACAAATGATCATGTAAGCACTTATGATCAATTTTTCATGCCAAAAAAGAACAACAATTCTATTTTTGAACAAACTATAAAAAATGAAGCAAAATTTTAAGGCATATATAAGCTATTTTGTGTATGTTTTCAGTTGTAGCTACTTCTAGCTCATTTTTACTAACCCATCTGAGTTAATTATAAAAGAAAAATCAAATCCTTTTTCAATTCAATATAATATCATCCATTGATAATTCTTGTATACACAAAGGTGAATATTTTTTCACAGAAGGTATTGGACACAGAACTAGGGAGCGGGGGTCTGGGGGAAACAACCCCCTGTGGGGTCAAGGGGCAGTGCAACCTTGAGCGCGCTCCCTGTCACGATATAGGGAAGGGTTGAGGGGCAGTTCCCCTTGACGCTAAACACAATTTATAACACACACCTTATTTAAAATTGACAAAAATCAACTCTTTGTGATAAAAATATGATTATTCCAATAATTTGTATGATCAACATTTCAATAAAAACTTACCAAAAGAATTTTCAAATAGTCCCCATGTTATTCAAGCCACATAGTCAAATTTCGATGAATTCACGTCGAAATAAAGGGACATGTTAAACAAATCATCTATACATATGATATATTAGTTTGACAATAACAATAATAAAATTCAATTGAAATGTGAGTGGAATTTTGTTTGTTTTCTATACAAACAACGACGATTTTAATCGTCATGTCACAAAAACCAACATTTTGAAAAATACTCTCCTTTCTAATTGAGCTCATTATTTTAATAAATTTTCTCATATTTTCAATAGGATTTAAAGAGTAATTTAATTCAATTAAAAATCAAGAAAAAACTATTAAAAAAATATATAATTTTTTTGGATCTATGCTCCTTGATATGTGAAATTTTTCATGAGCTTGGCAGAGTTGGTGAGACCAACTCGGTGATTTATTACTTGCAATGGTGATTTCAATGAATAACTCGGTGAGCTATATTTTGCACCGGTCAATGTTTTCACGTGGACATTCAATTCCAACACCCACTGTGCTACCAACATGGGCTAAGCCACTCACATGGCATTTAAATAATACACTGCTAGCGACCACATTACAAATGGTGGGTCCAACTATTCCACCCATGTGGCCCGTTATAATTTGGGTGCCCTATATATTAAATCTTTGGGAAAAACAATGTTTGGTGTGGGCATATCCACATTGCAAAAAGCTATGCTAATTATTATAAAGCCTCCCTCTTACCTTCTCGCATCCCCAATGTGGGATTAAATCCCTATAAATATATAAAGAAAATCAATGCTGCGGCAAGGGTAAAACAAAGGTGGAGAGGGGACAAGAGGACATGTGGTGGGAGAGTATAAGAGGAGGCCCGAGAGTGCAGAGGTCACCATATGGGTCAAAGAGATAGGAAAGGTTTGAAAGTATAGAGTATGGAAACAACAACAAAGTTATGGAAAAAATTGATATAGAAGTTGTAGCCACACTGTAGGGATATTCAGATTGTAAGAAAAATCTTCCTGGTGGCCTTTCTTTGCACCAAGAAATGACCCTCTAATTGACCCACCATGCATGAAGCCGCTAGAGTTCTAAATTTGATGTCACGAGTGCCTACTCCTTATAAAGTTCCTAGTATCCGAACGAACCAATTGAACCGTAGTAATGGTAATCACAAAGATGTTATAGGGAGCACATGCAACACTTGTGATGGGGCATTTGTTTGTGAGATTTAGTGAGGTGATTTCACAACACACTGTTTGACATGAATGAGATTGGGATGAAGTTGTGTTGGAACAAGGTGAAAACATAGGATTCCTCTCTATCCCGGGGTTTCTTTTCTCAACGAGATGAGCCAATTTTGAATCTTCTACTTTGTCAGACGAACAACATCACACGGTAACATGTGAGTCATGCAACGATACCCAAAATTATAATTATCATTCTCAAATAGTGAAGAATATATTTCATCTATTTCAAAATCCTTTGAAATTTTTTTGATTGCCATAGTGTCATAGAGAATGCATCCTTTACACCAACATTATCATGGCAGAGGATGACTACCACTTTAATTTTCTTGCTCTTTATATTTTATTTTGAGTAGTAGCAGTAGTATTTAAGACATTCAAAGTGTGCTTTCCTGCACTATTTGTATTGATAGCAATAGAGATATGCAAACATAAAGAGATGTTTACATCATATATTATCTATCATGAGATGCAAAAAAATGTTATTATCATACCCGAGAAGTTATGCAAACTATTAAAATATTATCATTTTATTTGATTGGATACATACGGGCCCATACATTGTGAGTGCTTAATAAGAATCATAACATGTCTTATTTTTGAGTGGAGATATGGGACTCACACATCTTGAGTGGTGGATAAAAAATGTACTATATGAGTCGGATTAGATTTTATATATTTATTGTTATCACATTTGGAGATTCACAACTTGTTATCAGTCAAGTTAAAGGAGAATATTGATGTAAAAACGAAATCGACAAAAATACAAAGCCAACGTTGACTTTCTCCTCGGTGCCTTTTATCATTACACCATTCAAACCATCCCACGATACTATTATAAGTTTTGAGACACTATGGCCTCTTTAGGAGCCCTGATCCCATTAGAAACTAAGGAATCAAAGGACAACACTCAAGTATCTGTGATCATTCAATGATTGGATTACCCCTCAAATCAAAATCAACTCCCTCCTATCAACACTCTTGACAAAAATCTAACTGATCTATGATACTCACAAATTTACGACTACCTTTCTGAATCTAAACCCCATCGACTTATCATGTAATGAGAAATGATCGTTCCTTTAATGTGTCACCCGCTTCATCCTCATAGGCGACATCCTTTACAAACGTAGTTTTTATGGTATCCTATTAAGATGTCTTAAATCACATGAATTAATCAAAGTAATTGAAGAAGTTCATGATGGTACTTATGGAGGCCATTTTAGTGGAAATTCACATGCATTAAATGTGTCATACGGCTAGGGTATTAATGTCTACTATCACTAAATACATTTGTGTATATGTTAAGAAATGCATGAAATGTCAACTTCACTCAGATCTCATTCATGTTCCCAGTCAAGTGTTGTAACCCACTTAGGATATATGGCCTTTCTCTCAATGGGGGTTAGACCTCATTGGTGCTATCAATCCTAAATCATCTCAACAACATCACTCCATTATCACAACTATTGAATATTTCACTAAATGGGTTAAAGCTATTCCTTTAACCTCAACTAAATTAGGAACTATTACCAATTTCATATATCAATATGTCATTTGGCGTTCCCATAAAATTGTCATAGACAATGAAAAGTCTTTGAAAAATAAAGAACTTAAAAATATTTGTGAAACCTTCAACATTAAACTCAGCTTTTCATCACCCTATTATCCTCAAGCAAATGGATAGGTGAAGCCTCTAATAAAATGCTTAATAAAATTCCTATGAAAAAAGTAGACGATGCAGGAAAGATTTGGCATCTTTAAATCCCGTTTTCCCTCTAGGATTATCAAACTAGCATCCACACACCTACTGGGTGCTATGTCTTTAGTCACTTGTCTATGACTCGAAGATTTCCTACCACTAGAAGTTTAAATTCCATCACTTTGTGTATCTCTTAAAGATTTCATCCCAAATGAAGAATATCACCAAGACTACTTAGCATAACCTGATCTGTTAGATGAAAAATGTCTAATGACACTCGAACATCATCAAATTTATCAAGAACACATTAAACGAGCCTATAAAAACATATAAAGGAACATGCCTTTAAAATTGGTGATCTTGTGTTTAAAGAAAATCAAAATGTCACTCAATTAGAATGAAGTAAATGTGGAAAGTTTGCCCCTAGTTGGATTGGTCCATACGTTATCACTCATAAGTATTGGTCATGAGAGTTGACCTGAAAAGGAACCTCTGAATGCCCTGTACTTGTGGCCCTTCTATTGTTAAATGATTGATCATCATTACAATAGTTACATTTAAGATCTTATTATTCTATCAAACCATCCATTTTATCATAGTAATGATTTGAAAGCATGTGGTTATCCGTCATTATCCTAAATATACCTTAAATATGAGCACCATGGCTCTTTTCATCACATCTTTCACTTTGGACAAGTTCCTCCTATGCAGGAACCCCTTAAATCATTATACCCATTTACCCTATATTAATCAAAACGTGACATGGGGCATGTGTGTATATGTCATCTATGCATTTTCTCCCCTCCTTAAAATGGTCTATTAGGGTTTTCCCTCAACTCAAAAATGTATGGATGCTTCTTATCAAGATATAAAAAATATAATAGATCAATCCCTTTAAGGGAAACTATTCAAAATATAAAGTCATTATCCAAAAAAAAGGTAAAGTAGGCATCCTTGAAGGACAGATTTACAGTCAAAACTATAGACCGATCCATGAAGGACAACTATCTATAAAAATCAAAGATCAAAATCAAAAAATTAAAAATGTAGACCATACCCTTGAAGGATGGCTACCCACATAAAAGGCTTCTCGCATTGATCAACCTTCTAAAAAGTCAAAAGCATCCTAAGAAAGCTTCCCGCATTGATAAACTTTCCCATTATAGCAAACTTCCCGTATTAATCAGTTTGCTTTAAATTTAAAAATGTAAAGTTGGGGCATTTCTCTATGAACCCGCTAAAAAGGAGAACCTTTTTTTACATATTGATCTAAACATACAAAGCCCTTAGGAAGGTACATTTATTTCATCCTACATTTTACTAAGTTTGTGTGTAACTACCGATTGATAATATTGTTTAACATTTATTAAGGCTACAAGTTCAAATTCATTTCAAAAATTTTAAAACCCATCGTGTATGTCTCAAATCCATAATGGGGTATTAATTCCACATTTACCCTATTTTATTAATCACATTTTGATAAAAATCACATTCCAAGATCACATTTTAAATCATGCCCTACATAATCATTTAAATATTTAAAAATATTTTACCAACACATTATGTTTCATATCATCACATACATCCATCACATTTAAATTAAAACACATACCATAACATCATTACAAATCATTAACACATTCTAAGACATATATCACTATATACACTAAAAACCATCAACACATGAAAGTCAAATAACATAGGTCATAAACCTCATCATCATCATATATATAAATCAAGTCCATATACATCATGATCACCATCAACATACATCATATCAATGTAATAAAAAATGGGCTTTTATGATCCGTACATAAAAACATAATGTCATACAAAAATGGGCTTCGTGAGCCATATATAAAATACTTCAAATTTGTCATCGGCTAGTAGGTGATAACCTCAAGGAAATCACTAAGAGGGGAAGTACTACCCTTTCCTCCTGAATAACTACACCACTAATGGCTCCAATATCTCCACCAGCTCCTCCCACACCATTGTCCCCTCTCTCTGGTCTCCAAGGTGGGTGACCTACACTCACTGCACTAGTACTTGGGCCATCTGCCTTAGTGGTAAAATGATCAGCATATAAAACTGCATCAAGATAATCCTTATTGATCAAATCAACATAGTACTGTAACTCAACCCACAATATCTCGATAATGTGCCATAGAGACCATCCTACATACCACAGTGCTCTCCTTGATCTACTAGCCTATAGTCTCTATCCACAAGCTCTGTTCAATGACCTTTGCTCTTTGAGACATCACCGGTAAATCCATAGTAGAAACAAAAGACCGATAATTTCTAAGGCCTTCCTCGAGGCCATCCCTCAACTAATGGTATCGATCTCTATCTGTAGTAGTTTGAGCTAGCCTGTACTCACGAGTCCATCACACTACCCTTCTCAGCTATCAGGGCATCTCAAACTCTTAAGAGGTCATCCCTCTCTCTCCTGGCCACATCTCTCTCCCCCTCTACTACGGCCTTCTCGGTTGTCACCACTGCAATAGCCACTGCTAAATCACCATCACCCTCCTCCTCATCACTATCACCATCATCGTCAGAAACCTAAATGGCCTCTTGAGCCTATGCTCCTCCCTCCACCTTAGCACGTACTCGCCTCACCTATTCGCGCAACACGGGTCTATCAAAATATCTCGGTGCTCAGGTCCACCATGCTATATACTCTAGGGTCACCCCTACATCATCAATATGGGAAATATCTCCATCCTCATTAGGGATGATAACCCCTTGCTACTCTCCAATGATCATGTGCCTTATAACAACAGCCCCTGCAGTCTCAAAGTATCTCCATCCTCTCGTATAAACCGCATGGGCTCCTCGGGTACATCCTGTATCAATCCAAATTGTCTCCTAATATGATCAAACAGAGAATTTTGTGCTCACCTACTCTGCGAGCCTAAACCCATATATCCTATTGTGAGCCTATCAACTCAACTAGGTACTCAAGCCAATCATGGAAATCCAGGTAAGGCCTACATACTACATCACCCACCTGTAATCTAGATAGTAACTCTTAATAATATCTTATCCTCCTCTTCAACCCATGACCCATGTCCTACCTCCACCTCATGAAGCCAACATGCCCATCACTAATCCTCCATGGAAATCCCACTGGTCAAGAAATGACAATATGCTTAAAGGCCCAAGCCTGTAGAAGAAAAGCCACATCAATCCCAAACCTCTTACGGGCCTTCCAAGCCCATAACTCCCTGAAAGTCTATGCAAGTAGGGTAGGACCCCACTCAAAAACTATATGATGCTCCATCATCTCAGCCACAACACCTAGTCATCATCCATGGAAATGACCACCTCTAGAATCTGGAAAAGCATAACAAATGATAGCCATCATCATCATAGTCATACGAGTACAACCCTCTCTCTCAACTAAATATAATCTTCCATAAGTAAAAGCCCTTGACTCATATAGGACATTCTCCACATCCTCTCCATATAATCTAGCCATCACATTAGCCCTCTCTGCCTCGTAATAATATATACACCCTCTCCGTGGATATGAAATCTCAGGATACAATTTACATCCTCTTGAGTAATCATAATCTCCCCAGTAGGAAACCAAAAATTATAGGTGGAAAGATTCCACCGCTCTAATAATGCCAATATCAAACTATGACATATGTGTATCCATTGATAATGTCTCATAGAATGAAACTAACAACCTCAACATGCTCCCAGTCGTCATCTGTCATATCAACCTCACCTCATCCAAAATCAGTGGTATACGATCATAGATAGTCAACTGAGCATCTACCTACAAACACAAAATATATAAACAAATATTAGTATCATTGCCGAAAATATCATCCACAACATATCAAAACTTCTTTACATTAAAACATCAACATCAAAATCAACATCATCACCCAAACAAATACCAACAACATCTAAAACATCATTAACATTAACACCAACGTCATCACAAAATATAAATACATCAAACACCAATAACTAAATTGGAATAGAAAACACCATACAAAACTAAAAACATTTCTTAAAATCCATAAAAATACTAACTGTCCATATCACAGGTGAATTTGTCGATGATTCCCTCCAATCATTTGGTAATTACATGAATCACCGACGATTCTTACGATTCCAAATTAGTACATTTTCCCACCCCAAAATGACGTAAAAATCCTAAAACTAAAAAAAACAACAAAAAAACAAGTCGAAACGACCTACCTCATCTAAGGTGGATTTCTAGTGTGTCTGTAGATGAGGCCACGATGTCCAAATCTTATATTTTTCACTCAAAAACACATTTTTTCACCACAAATTACTCTGCAATTCCATTTTAGCTTGGTAACAATGAGCCAAATAAACTTGCAATTAGCTATTTATAGCCCCATTTTTTTGCCCGACGTAATCGCTGATGATTGCATTAATCATTGGTGATTTCTTTGCACTTGCTAGAGATTGGCCGAATTGTTAGAAATTCCTCCCATTTTTGGCATCCATGCCCATTTTGATCAGAACATCACTTTTTTTTCACAAAAATGTTCCTTTCAAAGGACCCTAGTCCTTGAAACATTAATCAAACAAACAAAATCAACATCAGGATCCATCATATGTCTATGGGACGTGTGCCCTTTGGCCCCCATCACTTGACCTTCCCATTCATTTAGCCTACCTTCATAAATCATACAACTATAGGAATCCAATCCTTTTGTTCTCCTATCATTTGGTCCTGTCGGTAACATACCTTGTTTTTTTTATCCCTTGGACTGGGAAATGTTTTTATGAAACACATGATATATAAACACTGGTGTTCCCTATATTGTGTTGCAGTTGGATCACCCATACAAATATAATTTTTGTTGTTTTTGTCTAATGCTTTTCCATTAAAGCCACTAGACAAAAAGAGGAAAATGTGGACATTGAAAATCTACACCCTCCTTAGTCAATCAATTAATCACATCAAAATTCCATAGATACACCTCTCCTCTTTATTCAAACACATTAATATTTCCCCTTGAAATATTAATACCTACATACATTATACCCCTCACATTTTTTCATTAAATAAATATGTCCCATACTTACACCCTTCATCATATCCCATTCTTATTTAATTAATTACTCAATTAATTAAATACTTCATCATTTGATCACATTTAATTACATTATCTATCTTAAATCTAAATACTCCATGATATTACAACTACCTTAATCCACCTCATCTATTTCCAACTCCCTTATCTCGACACACCTATATACACCTATTATATCATTTGCACATTCATGAAAATCACCTATACATCTATCAATCAAATTAGTATGATCTAACCTATTCTATCACCCCAAAACAAACTTGACACGTCCCTAACTACCCAACACATCATCCCCCTCGAAATCAAAACAAAAACCTCATTTTAGTAAGTTGTTCCAACTATTTTCTCGCAAGGCTCAATCAAACTGAAATCGCCATGCGATTATTTAAGAGAATTTTTAGTCTCTCTTGGGGATCATCCACTTGCATTTTCGAGCATCCAACTTTTTGTCTCAATTCATAGCATTTTTTTACACATGAGTATTCAAACTAATATATAACCATCCTTCCAACATTCCTTAGCTATCCTTTAGTCACCTTTGGAGCTTTTACAAACCAAAATTCCACCATCATTTGTAGGTTTTAATCCAACTACTTGCATTACTCCTTATCTAAATCAGATTATCACCTATACACCATATCAAGGTATTTATATTTGTTCACTTATCTATTTCATGTACTTTCATCATTTACAAATCATAAACATAAGATTAATCAATCAAAGGCATTCATTTTAATCATCTGTTGTCGTGAGCTAGAATCGCCAACAATTACAAAGAATAGCCAAGAATTACCTGGAATCACCTGCGATTCCTGTTTGTTTTGTTTTTCTAAAAATTTAATCATATTTCATTCAATAATTTATATCCTTCCTATTACATCTCTTTTTCTTCTAATAATCCATCCAACATATCTTATTTTAGATGGAAATAGGTGGTCTAAGTCACAAGATTACTAATATCAACTCATTACCCATTGTCCATCATCCATTGCATTGGGAATAATACGACATTCTACATGATATTGATGATTACTATAATTGTTAACAATTCTTGTTTGTTTGCTTTTTCTAAAAATTTAATCAAATTTCATTCAATAATTTATATCCATCCTATTACATCTCTTTTTGCTTCTAACACTCTATCCAACATAGGTTATTTTATATGGCATCGGTGGTCCAAGTCACAGGATTACTAGTATCAACTCATTTCCCATTATCCTTTATTTGTTACATTGGGAACAATACAACATCCTACACGATATTGAGTGATGTGATATTCACTCCGCCCCTTTGGATCATTTTCGAGTATATTTGAGTCCACTCGGCGGATCCATGATGTTATAGAAGAATTTTGGAAACATATTTTGAGGTCCCGCACATCCAGATCGATCTTGCTTAGTTAGAATATTAGTATGAAGTTGAGTTGGAGGATTTAAATTTTGAGTCGAATACGAGATCAAAACTAACTCGAGGACTCGATTATGAATTTGAGTACCCGTGCAATCACATCAAGAAGAGAATTCAAAATTATTTGAAGAAACATATCTAGAATACACCAAGGAAGAGGATTCAGATTTCTCTGAGAATTCGGATTCGGACTTAGATTCTAAAATTGAGCCATAGTTTATACCTTTCATTTCTCATTATCTATCAACTATATGTTTTTAATAAACACATTTATTATCATCATATTGTTATGATCTGATTATCATAAATCTTATATGGTTTTCATACCCACTTGATTGTGTAAAAGTAGATTAAAAACCTTATGAGGAAGCCCTTTGATTTCCAGGTGGTGACCTTTTTCAAGAAATCTACCTCATATTTTACTAATCATATTTGTTTAGTGTCTATGATCTGCAGGTGTTCTCATAGGAAGAGAGCTTATATTATTTTGTATATGGTGTGCAAAATCAATTACCATTAATCACATCCATGGGTATCAATAAATCCCATCATTATGAGGTTGGTTTAATTTTATTTTCTTTCTTATTCAGTTTAAGTTGAAGAGGTAGGAGTAATTCAAAACACTACGCTTGGTACATGAGGATCAATATGATATGTGGCAATGGGTTCGACCTTAAGGATGCTTTAATGTTATACCTAGTTCAAAAAATCATGTGATATTAGTCAACTAATAATTACCCTCCAATTTTAGCTATAAAATATCAAGAGAGCCACAAAGCAAAGAATGGAGAAAGATCAATAATGAAATCATCACAAGGAATTAAGAAGTTGGGGCATACATGCAATGTGAGGCTTAAACCTCGATAACTTTGATGGTTCCTACAATCTTGAAAGTAAACAAAAGCGATAATAGAGTGTGATGGAGAGTGATGGAGGAATAGTGAGTGTTGTGTCAACGGTTATGGCTATAGGATGTTTGTTTTCTTAGCCAAATCTGGGCTGTGGAAGAGCTAGTTATGGACTCGAATCGCACGTTGAAAATCTACTCACATAGTTTGAGACAAAAAATCTATACACACCTATTGCTTAGAATAAGATTCTCAAAGAACCTCCATAAAAGAATGTGGGTCCTCAATTGCTTGTAAAGGTGCAGTTCATGAGCGCAAAGAATAAGGAAGGTGAACCCACATCAATGTGCTAGATGGATTTCTGTATCGAGCATTGGGAAAGTGAATATTTCACTCATTGGTAAGTTTCTAGGCTCTAGACCTAATATTGATGCTATTAGGAAATGGGCTCTGAGAAAGTGGAAACCAAAGGGAGATCTAAATATTACAACCATGTCACGAGGTTTCTTCTTGGCTAAATTCAACCAACAGATTGATTTGGAATTGGTGCTTCTAGGAGGGCCCTAGTGCATGGGTAATATGGGTTGTTTTTGAAAAAGTGGTATCTAGGGTTTGACCCCAATAATGAGAATATACACACTATACTTGTTTGGTGTAGACTTCTTGGTCTACCCCTTCAATTCTAGGATGATGAGATCTTGTTAAATTTTGCTAAATCTATTGGATGTCCGATTGGGCTTGATGGAACAATAAGAAACAGATCTAGACTTACTTATACAAGATTATGAATTTCTTCTAAAATGGAACATGAACTCCCAGACCATATCATTTTACAATAAAAATTTGGTACATGAAAACAAAATATTGAATATGAAACCTTTCATTTGAGGTGCAAAAAATGTCATAGAATATGACACTTCACTAGAAAATTCCCATCCTTGGTCAAGCACAAGGATGAAGGGTTTCTTCAGGCGAATATGATGGGTAAAAATGATATGGTAAATGATGGATTTGAAGAGGCACCTAAAATAAGGAAAGAGAATGAGCCTAGGATCCCAACAGATGGTTTTGAAAGAAGGGAAAAAGAACAAATGGAAGTGATTACTCTAAACCACCAGCTTGATCTGAAATATAAGAAAGGAAAAAAGGGTTGAACTCCAATCAAGAAACCTCTGGTTTGTAGGAAACTATGGCACCCTAAAACTCTAGCGACAAAACTAGTAGGAGAATTCCCAAGCGCAAAAGGAGATCTAGCAGTGGAAACACTGTGAAGGTGATTATGGAGGTTGATGAAAAGACCACTATACAGTAAGAGTTAATCTCATTTCCAAGGATACAGATTGCATGTTGAACATGAAAGATCAGATGATGGATCGAGTAAATGAGAACAAATCTGAATCAATGATAGAAGGGACAAAGAGGGGTAATAATGATCCCTTATATATCATAGAGGAAGAGTTACACGAGGAAAAAGAAAATAAGGAACCGGACCTATTAATGGACGAAAAATTCTCTATGAAAAAATATATCACCTGAAGGTGGGAAACTTCACTTTAGTAATAAAGCAGTAATTTCATAGCCATACAAGGATCATGAATAGGGAGAAAAGGAGGAGGGGGAAGTTAAACCATTAATGGAAAAGACACTTTCTAATGGTGATACTGATTCGATCAATGGGATTGTAGAGGTTAAATAAAAAAAGAATGAAAGGATTTGAGGAGATACCAGATACCAGATACACTATATAATGATAAAAAAGGAGGTTAAAGAAACCAAATTATCTACTAGAAGGATAGTAGATTTTGGAAGCAGTTCTAAAAAAGGAAGACCTTCAAAGAAGGAACTCGGAAAAAGAAAACAGAAAAAGATATTGCAGATGGAACTCAAAGTCAATTGAGCCATCTCGAAAAATTCATCCCCCATATTATTTAGATGAAGATAATCTCTTGGAATATAAGAGGGTTGAATGGGAGCTCTAAAAAAGAATTCTTAAAGAGTTAAGACTTTCAAGTAGACCTAATATTTTGATTTTGTAGGAAACTAAAATGAAATCAAATATCCTTGAAAATTGTAAAAATATTTTCTAGGATAACTCGAAATTACCATTTTTGATTCTCAAGGATCTTTAGTTGGTTTGTTTATTTTTGGGATAAAATCTTCTTATTGGTATGGTGATTTCTAACACCAACACCCATCTTGTTGTTAAGTTTCATGTTATTGATAATAATTTTACTTGGATCCTTTCAAACATCTATGCACCTAATATTGTAAATGGAAGAAGAAAGATTTGGAATGATTTAAAGATCTTTAGAAGTCATCATAAAAATGAAAATTGGCTTGTTATGGGAGACTTCAACTCCCCTTTAAATCCTGGAGAAAAGAAAGGGGAAATTCTGGATATTCCAATGGCATGGATGAATTTGCTGATTTTGTCTCTGACTCAAATCTCATGGATGTGGAACTTCATGGTAATCAATTCACTTGGACAAACAAAAGAGTGGGCAGTGACATGATTCAGGTTAGACTTGATAGAGAATTTATCTCTGCCAATTGGATCCTACATCAGGACTTTCATCTATCCTCTTTACCAAGAATTGGTTCAGATCATAATCCGATTGTTTTAAATATTTTCAATTGGGCTAAACCAATGTGGTGCTCATTTAAATTTGAAAATATGTGGATGGATCATGATGACATCTCTGATCGGATAAAGAATGGTGGAATTGGGATGGAGGAGGAACTACTCAATACAGATTAATTCAGAAATTAAAAAATGTTAAAAAGAAAGTTAGAATCTAGAATAAAGAAGTTTTTGGAAATATATTTGAAAGGAAAAAGGAGTTAAAGAAAAAAATATAGGAACTGGAATCTCAAATAACTACAAAGGGCATGTCATTGGAGGATCAGTTAGCGGAAAAAATATTTTATCTGAGTTGCATACGGTTTGTAGTAGGGAAGAAAATTTTTGGAGGCTCAAGTCTAGGGAAATTTGGCTGAAAGAGGGAGATAGAAACACAAAGTTCTTTCATATGACCACTATGAAACATAGAGCTTACAATAGGATAATGAAAGTTTCAAAAGGAAATGGTATTGTCATCAAAGATCCTAAGGATATAAAGGCTGAAGCTCTCAGATTTTATGAAAATTTCCTCAAGGAGAGTAGTGTAGATAATGAAGAGGCTGCCTCTTTTATTTTAGAGGCCATTATGAATGACAGAATAGATGAGAAAAGATTCAAAAACCTTTATAAAACAATCACTTTGGAGGAGCTGCAAAAATTGTTTTTACTCTTGAAGGGGATAAGGCACCAGGCCCTGATGGTTTTTCTGCTAATTATTTTAAGAAGTTTTGGGAAATATGCTCATATGACTTATTAAGGGAAGTGAATGAGTTCTACAGAATGGGTGATCTCCTAAAAGAGCTTAATAACACCCACATTGTGCTTACTCCTAAAAAATGGATGCTAAATATTTTAAGGACTTCCGCCCCATTAGTCTAGTTAATGTTATCTATAGAATCTTTACTAAGATTATTGCAACAAGACTCCAGACTATTCTTGATAATATGATCTCAAAGCAACAAAGTGGATTCATAAAAGGGAGGATTATTCAAGACGGGGTGATCATGGTGCATGAAATTATTCATTCAATGGATAATAACAAAAAATCTAGCATGGTAATGAAACTTGATATGAACAAGGCATTTGACAAAGTCTCTTGGCATTTTCTTGACAATGTTCTGGCTAAATTTGGTTTTCACAATAAATTTAGAAAAATTATTAAGGCTTGCATTTCTATAGCTAGATTTTCTGTGGTGGTTAATGGGGAGCTAGTGGGCTTCTTTGCTAGCAATAGGGGATTAAGATAGGGTGATCCTATATCCCCTTTACTCTTCATTATAATGGTTGATAGTCTTAGTAGATCCATTACCAAAGCTATTAATGAAGGGATTTTAAAAGGAATTAGGCCTACTTCTACAAACCAAACAACTTCACATCAACAATTTGCTGATGACACAATTCTACTTTTGATGGCCTATATCCTTGAAGCTAAGGCTATTAAATCTATTCTGAAATTTTATGAGGTTGCCTCAGGGAAAGAGATAAATTTTGATAAGAGTTCCATCTTCTTCTTTAATACTCCACTAGAAAGACAAAAAAGAATTGCTCAAATTTTGGGGTGCAAAATCAATTCTCTACCCACAACATATCTGGGTCTTCCTCTTGGAACAAAAAAAATTTCTACCACAATTTGGAATGGTTTACTTGAAATATTTCAAAATAAAATGGCTAGGTGGAAAGGGGCCATACTATCTAGTGCTAGAAAATGTCTTCTAATCAAAAGCACTCTACAAAATTTACCTATTTACATTATGTCTCTATACAACATTCCTACTATTTTTAGGGACAAAATTGAAGGGAACAAAGGATAGATTCAGATATCACTTGGTGGCATGGGATCAAGTATGTACACCTAAAAGAATAGGTGGTCTAGGCATAAAGGATATCAAAAAAATGAATATGGCCTTAATTGAAAAAATGGGTTGGAGAATGCTTACTGAGGAGCAACCTTGGATTGATTTAATTAAGGCGAAGTATTTAGCTCAGAAAAAAGTAACTTCTTTCCTTTATGATGGTCAGCTACCTCAAGGTTCTATTTTTTGGAATAATTTGATACAAATAAGGGATTTCATCAATCAAGGGTGTAAATGGAAAGTGGGAAATGGTAGGGATATTCAATTTTGGAGTGATAACTGGACTAGTTTCAATTTAAATGATAAATTTGGTTATGTCAAAGATATTTTAGAACACAAGTATGGAACTAAAGTCAAAGACTACATTGAAATGGAGGGTAAAAAAAGATGGAAGCAACTTAAGGTGGAGAGGAATGATCTAAATTACATAATATCCTCACTTCAAGAGTAGTTAGATAACATACCCCTGAGTCAAATTGATGTCAAGGATGAATACTTTTTGGAACAACTCATGTGATGGAGAATACATCACAAATCAGATACAATTCCTATTTTGAAAACATACATTGTGATTTCAAATGGAGTAGGATTTGGATGCCTGAAATTACTCCCAAAGTAAATTTATTTTTTTGGCTTATTATTAGAGGAAGAATACTCACAAATGAAAACCTAATCAACAGAGTCTTTATAGTGCTAAACATGTGTTGCTTATGCAAAAAAGAGGTTGAGGACATTAAGCATTTTTTTACATTATGAGTTCGCTTCAAAGATTTGGAGTTATGCCTTCTAAAAGTTCAATGTTTGCTGGGATAAAGTGCCATAATAATTTCTTCAAAATTGGATATAATGGGATCCTCCTTATATGTAATGTATTTTTAGGAGATTATGGAAATTGGTTATGCCCCATATTATATGGAGGATTTGGAAAGACAGAAATGACATAATATTTAGAAACAACAGAAAGACATGCAAGACAAGCTACACTAAGATTGGTAATGTAGTTAAAGATAATATTGAAAGATTTAAACAACCAAAGAATAAGAAATATCCTAAAGATGAAGAGTTTATACTTTTAATTGGAAGATTGACATTGAAAATGTCAGAAGCGGAGAAATCCAACCATCGTCGAGATCTTTAATTCATTGGATCCCTCCTCCCGATTCTTGGTATAAACTCAATTTTGATGGAGCCTTTAAGGGCAACCAGGGCATCTACTGGTGGAGGAATAATTAGGGATCATAAATTCTTTTTAGTTACTGCTTATGCTGGAAAAATGGGAAATCAAACCAATCACTATGCTGAAGCTTTATCAGCTTGATGGGGTCTAAGACTTGCTAAGGATGGCAACATTAAGAACATTATTGTTGAAGGGGATTCCTTAAATGTTATAAATAATCTTAATCAGATACATCCTCCAAGTTGGACTATTAAAGATTTCATTCAGGAATCTATTAATATATGTCACACCTTCAAAAGTATTAAAATTGGCCATACATATAGAGAGGGCAACAAGGTGGCGAGACACCTTAGCTAATTATGGTACCAATAATAACTTCATCACTTGGAATAATGAGAAAAACACCCCTATTGAAGTACATAATTCTATTACCAAGGATAAACATGAGCATCTACATCTTATGTAGAATCACTAATGATATTTCATGGGATTTAATGGAAAAGAAAGTTAGCACATGTGAGAGGAGTAATTATATTTACAGTCATCAAAATTTGCATGCTCCTTGGACTTGCAGTTGGATGATTAAAAACTGGTCTAGGAAAGATAAAAATAACTTATTTACGGGTGGTTTTAAGAAGGATAATCACATAAATCACAAAGGAAGGAAAATGGGGGGAGCTCCGTGTCAAGTTGAGCCTAACTATGATCCCGCTTGGAAGGATAATGTTGAGTTGTGGAATTATCTTCAAATGGGGGTGTCACCAATTTTATCGAGAAAATCCAAGGTCATGACCAGAAAATTTCGGTGCATTTTTCCATGGATTGGAAAGAAAGGAAGGTTAAGTATGGAGGAAAAAGAGTGTTGGTGAATGAGGAGCTCATTGCTAAGGTTATAGGTCTAGCTTTGGATGGAATCAAGTTTTTCAGCAAAAGGGTAGACAAAAATGTTGAAGTGAAGAAGTTTGTTGAAACATGGGAGGAGCTCCTCTTTGTTACAACTAACATTAAGGTAAGTTCCATACTGGAACCCTTTGATGAAATTACCAAAATGATGGTCCGGTTTATCTCCCTTGAAGGTTGGTACATCACTGTCCCCATAAAACACTTGATTTTTCTTAATCATTTTAGGAGAAATTTTTTTGTTTGCTTCCCGCACTATCTCCCCGAATTCAATGAAGTGCTCCATTCTTGACTTTAAAAAGCATACTAGGGCCATTCCCCTCCACCAGGGGCTCATCTTTCTCATTCAAAAGCATTGCCTCATTAATTTTCCTGCCATTCCTGCTACCCCTGGCGCCCCACCCATTCCCATGCACAATACTCCCACTGTTAACCCGACCACCACTCCTAGTCTCAGAAATGTCAAGACTAAGAACCCTTCATTCTCTAAAATGGCCCCTTCTCCCTCTAGCCATGTCCTTAGGAGCAACAAGGATATGGAAATAACTCACAATATTTTACACATCAATAATGCAGGACAGGATAATGATACTCAACAAGAGAGGGAAAATCTTCTCCTCAGAATGTAAATGCTAAAAATTAGGTGGAAAGTATTAAAAAAGACTTGCATTAGCTAAATAAGTAAAAGTGAAAAAGAAAGATGAATGAGGATGTTGGTATTGGGACAAATCAAATTGATGAAATTTACAAGAAATTGAATTCCTGGATAATAGACTTGGGAAATCTAAGGATAGACACGATCACAATATGGCCATATTAAAAGCCATATGTGATTTTCTTGGTCAGTAGGTCAGAAGCATCACTATGTTGAGTGGAGTCCATAAGGAAATTTGGGGTACAAAAAGGAAATAAACTAGGTCATCTCATAGTTGAATGTAAATGACCCCACACATGTCACCACTCTGGCACTTTTTACCTCTCTGTAGATGATCAAATCAAGAATTGAAAGGGCTTCAAAGAAATAACACCTTCTAGGCAGGTTGGATGTGTTCAAGTTACTATTTTGTTGTTTGATAGTATGGTATTTTTATCTTTGTTTAGCTACTGTTTAATCCCTATCTTACTTTTTCTTAGTAGCTTCTCTTTTGACTACTATTGGACTTATTGTAATATCTGGATTCAAATCCTTTTTTGCTACTTTTTCATGTTTATCTGGTTGTTGATCCTCTTTTGTAACAAGGTATAGTACCTTCAAAACTATTTGCCATTAATAAAAAAACTTTGATGGTTCCTATTGTTGTTCCATCTATCTTAACCACACATTTAGAGACATATTCGTATTTTAAGCCAAGTTGATCTCATTATCTATTTAGGCATAACTAAGTTTCTTTCACCCGAGTCAATCATGCAATCATGAATCAAATGATTTCTAATAATCAAGTATAGCTAGAAAAGTGGTGTATTTATACTCTTGTTCGGTTGATGATCCTTTCACCGAGGTACATCGGTGAGCATATCTTTGACTACTCTTTAGATGATTCATTTGAAATGAAAAGGTCAGCCATGGTGGCTTGTAAAAGATCTCTTTATCTAGGAATAACCAAAGATTCCCACTACATTATTCTTTTTTATTTGCTCAAGAATGTTGAAGGGAGCACCAATGGATTTTTGTAATAGAGGAATGACATTATCTTTGGATGACATGATCTTTATGTTCCATGATTAGTCTTGAGTGGTACGTTTTGTTTGTCCTACATAAATTATTTATCATGTGGATCCACAATTTTCTACATATCTATAGTGTATCATGGATTTTCTACATTATGTGGATTACTTGATGAAGCCTGAATTATTCCTAAGTGGGTTGTCTATCTTTGGGATACAGACTTGGTGAAGTAGGAGATGGAGAGTTTATTTTTGTTTGTCTCATTTTGGGCCTAGTGTTAGTTCTTTACACCTAAAGAAGAAAATTTATTCTACCCATAACACTAATTCATTCCACATAATTCATCCATTTACGAATACACAAATGAAGCTTTCTTATACAGCTCCAAAGTAGCCTCTTGCGATGGAGGTGCTTCTACTAATGCAGCTTGAGAGAAAGAAGCATTTTAGACCATCAAATATTGATTAATAATTCCATTTGGGCAAGTGGCTTGATTATGAGCTTGGTTGCAAGGAAAACACAATTCATATTCTTGCACTAGGTTATGTTGGACTAGAACCATTTCTTTAGATGAACTGGTTGCATTAGGATTATATGATTGAAATGGTTTCACATGGGTGATTTGGCCTTGATTTGGAGCATTTTCTGGTATGGAGGATTATTGTGTGGATAAGGAGGTTTGTTTGGCTAATACATGGGCTAATAAGGTTTGAAGTTTTGTGCTTGTTTCCTTTTCAAGGTTCCTAACTCATTTCCAAAGTTTTACAGTTGTTTCAAAACTTCCTAGAACTATAATTAGTTAGAAGTACTTGGAGGAGTAAGAACTTGACTTGTGGGATGATTGGTCGGTATTGGAATAAGAGTTAATTTAGGTGTTTAATAAGACACAAATGATCCTACCTCGGGAAGATGGGCATTGCATGCCTTGGTGTAATTTTCCCCCACTGAATAAGGCCATTCTCTTAGGCATCATAGAGAGTTCTACCTCTCATGGACTAGATCATGACTGAAATGTCACCATTCAAAGCTCTTAAATAATTGTTGTCGCCAAATCACTTGCACCCTCCGAATGGCCGGGACGTGAATAGGACATTCGGTGTGATTGGGACACATGGGATCACCTCTCAAGTGTGGGACTTGGGCTCGAGGTGAACCTCCAGGAGAAGGCCGACTTCCTCTTCCTAAACTAAGTGTTGTACTACTCCTAGTGTAACAAAAATGATTATCTAATCCTACGCTAACATTTTCATGGGGTTTTAGTGAAAAATATTTACGTAAATGAAACTATACTAGGGATGGTGATGCACCAAATAAAGGGTGTCTTCAGACTCATGAAGGGTTAATTTGAAGAGGGTGTGTGCACCATAGGCCAACTTCAACTACTACAACTTAAAGAGGGTACATGATACCACAAACTAAGAGACACGCATTCCCTTTGTTAAACTTTATCAGACCGAGAAATATACCAGTTTCCCAGTGAAGAAGGATGAACTCAAGAAGGGTGAACAGACACCACAACTCAACTGCATGCAATACTTCACCACTCGATAAGCACAAAACTCCAAGAACCTGCAATAGAACTTAAACTTGCACAGTGTACCTGCAAGTATGAGAAAGGCACAAAGAAGCACAGAAGGATGAAAGGACCGAGATTAGTCACAAAACACACACTTTTATTGCTTCAATAACATGCACAATGCATCATACATTCAGAAGAGGCAATAGTTGCCATTACAGTCTTGAAGAGGAGGCTTGAAAGTTCTCTCAACACACAAGAACAACTTGCGAGAGAGAGAGGATTCTTGAAAAGTATACACTTGCTGAAATATCTAATCGTCTAACTTATGCGAACTGAATGTTGGAACCCTTTGAAATAAGCTTCCAACTTACATTTATAGAAGAATATGTGAGAAAGAAGAGGAAAGGTCATAATTACATTCCTAAATTGAAGGCCCATGATGTATTTATTATAGTTAGTTGAACCACCTGAGAAGGTTCCATCATGGGTCATTAATTGCCTGATGACCTAGTCTTCTCAATTAATTAAAAGAACATTTAAATAAAATATTTAAATAATAATAATAAATATTATTATTAAAATATTTAAATAAAAATATTAATTTAATTAACATAATATCAGGACCCCCCCGTTGACCCGTTTGACTTGAAGAGGAGGGGGGTCCATGTGGGTAGAATCTACACATAGCCAAACTCGATGAGCTTCGAATCCTCTAACTCGGTGTTGCACTCGATTTTTGACCCCGCGCTAACTCTTTCCTTGCCTTGGTAATCGGGCTCTTTTGCATTGATTCCTTCAAATGGTGAGCTATCAAACTCGATTCTTATCATTTTCCTCTGTTAACTCGAGGCCATTTATGCATTCCACGTTCAAACTTCATGAAACATCACCACGAGCTCCTTGCGAAGTCACCGAGTTCTTCATCCAGCAAACGATCTTACCTTTCCTGGGCTCAAACTCACTTGAATACCGAGCTTAACCCAATATTTCTAAAAAGAATGGTTTTACCACAATGCTCACGGTTCTTCCTTATCATATAACACTTGTAGTAAGAATGTTTTGGCTTTTCCATAATAAGCACAATTTGTACCTTCCAAACGATGAGAAAATGCCATTACCAATAAAGACCTAATGCTGCCATGATGATGACCGTGTTCATGCCCATAACATGTCGATAGACACCCTTAAGATTGATTCTTGGACAAAGAGCCCTTCGGTATTTTGGCAGTGCACTCTGCAATCTAGGATCTAACCAACAATTATGCCACTATTGGGATCTTAGTATGGAATGGGTAGGCATGTGAGCTACACAATATACTCATTTTCCGAAACTAAAAAGATCCTTTATGTTACAATCTGCAACACATAAAATAAGCCCTTCAAAAAATACATTGAACAACTGGGGCAGCCAAGAGGACCTTGGAAAAATGTACAGGTAACAACCATATGAATTCTTCCTTAGTCGTGGATCAAAGCTAATAGAAATAAAGCTAGATAAAATTAGCTTGAAATTGCAGTATAATCGTCCATTGTAAAAAAACACAGTTTCTCTAAATCTGGTAAAAGAATACTTTTATTGTCTGATTGGACGTACATAATGGAAGGGTATAAATATTGCCTACTGCCCACAGAGTTTCTCAAAGAGACCATTTACAAGTGACAAAGATGTGGCATACAAAACGGCCGACCAGGTATTTTCAGAGTTGACCTTCACATTCAATTCGCTTCTAGGAGAAGAAGTGCTGAGCAATATGAATCGTTTCATTCTGCACCGTGATAAACCTTCATCTCCTGATTCAGGGAAATTTTATGAAGCCTTGAATAGCGTGACTCCAATCCATCGTACACGGCAGTGAATATTTGTTTCTGCACTGGCTGCCATAGATCCGAGTTAGAATAAGGATAAGCTAGTTGGACAACCACCTCGCTTTGAAGAGCTCAAAAGAAAGGCCTCTCATCTTTTGACCGCAACATGCCTGCTGCCTGTGCGTGGGAGTTTCTTGTGACCACCGAATGCTCAGAGCCCGAACGGGAGTTGGGAGAAGTATGCTGGCAAAGGTGAACTGATCAGGTCGGACATCTGTTTGTTGCTTCGTGAGGAAACCTGTGTCTTCTGTAAGCTGCAATTACAGTATTCCATGAGAAGGCATTTCTTTCTTGTGAGCCTGAAACTAGATACTTTTTCAACGTCGACCCATCTTCAACCATCTCGCCATCATCCTCCCTTATCACTTGGAGGATTACTCGCCACCCAATTTGTAACTGCCACTTTAACTCTCCTTGTGACTCGCACAACGTGCTCCGATCCTGTTTACACGGCCCGTGCGGAAGTATCATGTTGGATAGCCATCGTAAAATCTCCACGCTTGGCAGTTTGATCGGATTTCTCCCATTTTTGGCAAAGAGACTCAAACTTCTCCCACGCCCGGAATCTTTTCAATGGCTTGCCATCCACGAAAACCCACTTGGCATTGCAGCTCGAATCCCCGCATAACGGCTCGGCCAAATTAATCCACGGGCCCCGGCCTCAGCTTCACCATGCAAACTTGGCAAGTTCATTCCTTATCTCCACAATTCCCACCGGTAGCGGGATTTTCAGCTTGGCTTGCCATTTATAAAAATCCACTTGGAAATCAAGTGAAATATTTCCCATGCACGGAAATATCATTCTCTTGCCATGACACTATAATAATTGGATATATGCATGCAGCAAGCTTACGGGGTAGAGAAGTAAACTTTATCTCAGAAAATCAATCACTCGGAGGAGAGAGTTAATTGCATGACGGCTACCACAGGGTGATCCCAAGGAACTGTTGGTGTTGGTCCTGATGTTCTAGTTGCATGCGACCACAGTCGTGATCAGTTGTTGTAAAATCTTGCCGCTGTAGTAGAAGAACGAGATAAAGTTTTAGTTGAGTTGTCTCGCCTTTTCATTTTGGAAATTCTCTTCCATGGAAGAAGCTCGACCAAATCTTGAGGCAGCTATTGTCTCTGTCGAGTCATTAAAACTGAATTCATATTCCAACAAGGAAGCATCAATCTCTCCATGTTGAATTAAACCGGGTCGAACTCATCATTTCTCTGCCTCAATGAGCCAACCATCAAAACATCCTCCGCTCCTATCGAGACTCTTTTATGACAAGCCAAACTCGGTTACTGAACTTACATTTCCTACTCATGAACTCGTCTAAGGCTTGTGATTTGAGTTATGACCGAGTTAGGACAAGGCACGAACTCCTCTGATGACTCGTCTCTTTATTCCTGATTTGACACTATTTTAGCTCGACCGAGTGAGATAAGCTTATCAAATTCTCGATGGCTCGCATACCAAAAAAATGAGTGATCTCACCTGATGACCAGAAGTGGGTCCCTAGGACCAATGTCGTGATTTGATAGTAATAAGGCCCTGTTTTCCAATTTTTCCATGTGCGTAAAATTGGATAACATTTTTGGCGACCTCTCGGGGATGATTGCCTACTAAGCATGATTCCAGTAGCCTTAAGTCATCCATTGGGCATGGAGTCTATGTGGAATCCTGAAAGTAGTATGATTTTCTTTGACACATCCCGAAATCTCCTTGAGCATTGCCGATATCCTAGACCTCCCTGGAATGCTAAGCATGAAGTATACTGAATCTATTGAATGCTTGACATCCATGGAACACTGCAAAATTTTGAATGAAGCAGATTTCAAAACTCTTATGGAAACCTTTAACCTTCTTCTCCTTGACACCTTCTAATGGTGAAACAATGTGCAAAACAACACAAAACACAACAAAAAGGAAAGCAAAACAACAACACACAACAATGTGCATAAGCACTTGGAGGAAAACACCTAATTTAAGCTCATACGAGGGTGGGCGCTTCTCAAAAACAATCTTTGAGATGTATCCCATTCACATGAATGGGAAGTTCTTCGCCATTGAGCCTAGATAGATGAAATGAATTTGCCTCTTAGCAACTTGTGATGATATACGGCCCACTCCAGAGAGCGTCAAACTTGGCATGCCTGCCTGGTTTGGCCCTGTCTTCATCCCATTTGAGAACTAAATCTCCCTCTTGAAAATTCTGTTGGATGCCTTCTTATCAAAATATTTCTTAACTTGAGCCTGATGCTGCTCCAAAGTTTTCATAGCCTTGTCTCGTACTTCCTCTAACTCCACGAGTTCAGCAAACCTTACTGTCAGAGGATCACTCTCTATAACTTCAAGTTGATGAGCTAACTCCAAAGAAGGTAACTCCAATGAGAGTGGGAGTTTTTCCTCTCTTCCATATACAAGAATGAAAGGAGAATTTCCAATGGCCCTTTTAGGTGTGATCCGATCTACCCATAAGGCATTCTTAAGTTGTGTATGCCAAGTCCTCTTGTTAGTCTCCATTGTGTGCTTAATAATCCTTATGAGGTTTTTGTTGCTAGACTCAGCCAATCCGTTTCCTTAAGGATAGTAATTGGACGAAGTTTTGAGGTATACCCCATTTTTAACAGCCCATTCACTCAATTTCATACCAAGAAAAGCCAACGCATTATCTCGAAATGATGACTGTAAATGAACACCGAACCTCATCATTATACCCTCCAAAAAATCTAGAATCGCTTTTCATTGCTCTCTTTTTAATGCTACCACCTCTCGTCCATCGAGTAAAATAGTCTCTGTTGTGGTAAGGACCCACTTATGTCCATCACTTTGGATGGAGGATTAATCATTTTGATGAAGTCCAACCCCCATTGAACAAAGGGTTGATCCACTCAAATTGGATGCAATGGAAGAGCTGCCAGCTTCTGCTTACCTGTGAAAAAGGCACATTCCTTGCATTTCCTTACCCAAAGATGGGCATCCTTGAATAAATCTGGCCAATAGTAGCCGGCTCGCATGATCTTGGTAGCTGTTGTTCGTGCGGAATAATGTCCTCCAGATAGGCCATTATGAAATTCTTCTAGTATCTTACTTACCTATTCTGGTCCTACGCACCGAAGGAGGACGCTGTTCAAATATTTTTGAAAGAGAACGCTATCTACCAAAACATATGGGATAGATTGAAGATGGAAAGTTCATCTTTGGTTTTTATCCATGTTTGTCGGGTATGCTCCTGAGAAGATGAAATTCTTCATTTTGGATAACCAATCAGCTTGATCAACATCCTCATCAGTATTTAGGAGTGTCACGTCCTCATTACTTTTTGATTCCATGTCTATTGCAAGTTGCTGACATAAACCCTTACCTCTGACAAGTTTAGTGACTTTGATGTGCACGTCATACTCCATTACCTTTGTGATCCATCCAGCACGCTTTTCGTTCATTTCTTTGTTCAGCAAAAACTCCTTGACACCTGGATGAGACACCATCAGATGAATCTTGTTGTTGGACAACATGTGCTTGAATTTCTTCAAAGCTCGAATAACCGCAAAGACTTGCTTTTCAATGAATGAGTATTTGAACTCGTAGTCTTTGAGGGATTGACTGAAGAAAGTGATTGGTTGCTCCATCAGGTTATTGTTTTGTTGGGTGAGGATCCCTGAAATGCTCTCTTGACCTGCAAAAGCATAAAGGATAAAATCTTTGTCAAACCTGGGGTTCACAAGTGTGGGAGCTTGAGAAATGGCTGTTTTGATGGCTTCAAAGCTTTCTCGTCCTTCCTTTGTCCATGAGAATGGCATGTTTTTCTTTAGCATGGTATCAGTGGTTTAGCCAATGTCACAAATTGAGGGATGAATCTTCACACGAAATTTATGGTTCCCAAAAAACTCTGGAGGCCCTTCTTGTGACTTGGGAGAGATAAGGACATAATTGAATGAATCTTGGCTGGATCGATTGATAATCCTTCTGCTGAAACAACATGCCCCAACAAATTTCCTCGTGCTTGTTGTGAAAATACATTTCTTGGGGTTAAGTGAAACCCCAAATTCCCTACACCTTTGGAAAACTTTCCTTAGATGCGTGATGTGATCTTCTGCATGCTTAGAGTATATAGTTATATCATCAAGGTAAACTAAAATAATATCGTTGATTAATCCCTTAAATGCCATGTCCATGGCTCTTTGGAAAGTAGCCCCGGCATTGGACAATCCGAATGGCATTTTATATTAGGCATACATGCCCCACTTGGTAGTGAAAGCCGTTTTGAATTGGTTAGATTCTTGGACTAGGATTTGATTGTAACCCGAATATCCATTGAGCAAAGAAAATCTTTGAGCTCCCGCCACCTTGATTGAAGGATCTACTCTATCGATGGAAGAGGATAATGGTCTTTTAATGATGCACGATTCAAATCCCTGAAATCTACGCATAACCGGATCTCTCTGTTCTTCTTCCTCACGGGCACCAAATTGGCTACCCATGAGGAATGCTTGATGGGAAAAATTATACAGGCCTCGATGAGCTTGGTTAGCTCCTTTCTCATTAGTGGCTCAATTTTTGGATTAATTGGTCTCTGTTTTTGACGAACTGGCTTAGCATTAGGATCTAGTTCAATGGTATGTTGTGCTAGACCTGGATCAAAACCATGCAGATATTTATAGCTCCATGCAAAGATGTCATGATACTCTTGACAAAGTTTGATGAAATCTTCTTTCTCTTCAGAAGTACACACTTTTCCGATCTTAAGAAATTTTTCATTTGATACTTCAACTTCCTCAAAATATTCTTCTCTGACCACCATGTTAGGGCTTTGTCTTGTGGCTTGGTCATCTGAATTGAAAATGGATTCCAAAGTGACTAAACCTTTTGGTAACTTGTTGCTTTTCAATTGAATAATTTGCTCACCATATGACTCCTGCAACTTATCTTGATTCTTTGTAGCAAAATCCGCCTCTTCTTGTAGGAAGAGGACAATTTGTTTGTCACTATCAAACACTTGCCAACTACTCACATTATCGGGTGGATCTGCTGGTCAAACCACCATTTTAACAAATTGCTGCCCTTCTTTCATGATATCAACTGGTATGTTGTATTGTGAACCAATTGTAGCAAGCCTATTTGCATCTTGATTTTGATCTCTAGGGATTACATGGATTCCAAAAGCTTCGAAATCTTCAATCAGGTCCCAGACTCGATTCTTATATGATCTTAAAAGATCATTTTTGGATGCACTACGTGCCGAAACTTGATGAACAACTAACTCACTATCTCCAAAAATAGTCAGGGCCTTGATTCCCTTCCTTTGGGCTAGCTGAATTCCTTGCACAAGAGCCTCGTATTTAGCAACATTGTTAGTGCAACTGAACTACAACCGGAAAGATGAGAAGTACTTATCTCCCTCTGGAGAAATTAACATAACACCAGCACCGGATCCATTCTTACTTCTTGAGCCATCGAAGAACAATTGCCACAGTCCTTTAGAATCACTTGGTGTTTTGACAAGTTGTGGTATGATCGTATCTTCTTCATGGATACAGTAAGTACCTAATCCTGTTTCTTCCAAAACCAGCAAACCAGCTTCTTCTTCTGCCAATACATCAGCATAGGGATCGTACTGATGATCTCTACTTACTTCATCTAGCAAAGTATCAGGAACTTCTTCAACAAGGGTGGTTGGTTCATGATCAACATCTTCCTCTTCTGGATCACCGATGGTGTAATTTCCATTTATGGGACTAGCAGTGTAGGGTTCTACATGATTATGGTAGATTGGTTCTACCCTTATAGTTACTTTGGTTCCGTATCAAGTCCTGAGAATCATATGTGACCAATCGGTGATAGGTAACCGCCCATCTTGGCGGTGAAATCCCATGATAGGCAGATGGCAAAGAGGGGAGGGAGATCAATGACCGATATGTCTTGGGTGAATGACAAACTTGGGCATGCATGAATGGTAAGTTGAAGTCCTTTGATAACCCCAATAGTCTTAATAGCTGTGCCATCTAGCTAAACAACCCCTCTTATAACTGGCGCATATTGTATGCCTAGTACATCTACAATTTGTTTCGGCATGATAGAGCTACTGGCACTAGAATCGATCATGCAATTATGTACCAGGTGGTCACCAATGATCAGGGAAATGTAGAATGGCAGTGGTTTGTTTGCCGTAGGAATGATTTTCCCTTCCAGTTGACACAAATTTGTAGCATTTGTCACTCCATGGCTTGGTGATCCATTGGTTGTACTAAAAGCTGTTGAGCTTCTCAACAAGGTTTCTTTGGGAAGGGATTGAGAGTGCGTCCCACATGGTAACGCTCAGATTGGTTTTCTTCATTTGTTCTACTATGTTGAAGGGAATTGCTCCAACTTTGATGACACTTTTTTGGGCATTGGGGTCCTCCTTTGGAAAATGTTTGTTGGGTACCGTGATGCCTGGAGAACCATCTTTCCCTGCGGTGTGGCTAGCTGGTGTTTCTGGTGATTTCTTTCCCGCATTTTTATCAACTGCCATTTGTAACCCAGGTTGAGAAGTGGACGCTAGATCAGCTTCGAGAGGTTGAGGCTCCATTGCTCTTTTCTTGGAACGAGTGTTTGCTGCCACTGATGAAGAATCTATATTCAATCCGCAAAAATCTTCTACTTGCCAGTTTAGCAAAGCGGATTCTTCAGGTGCCTGCGGTTGATCTGCTGCTTCTTGTGTAGATGAATTGTTTGTTAACTCTGAAGGGGTAGATACACTTTGAACCATAAGGGCCTAGCTAAGAACCCCATTGGGACAAAGATTTTGATTGTGAGGTTGAGAGCAAGGATAACACCATTCGTAGTCTTGAACAGATTATTTTGACAGTACTATAGCTCTAGATGAGCCACTGCAAGAGGGTTTTGAAAGTTCAAGGGCGACATTTGCAACTTGACTTGTAGTTTGATTTCAAGGCTGATTGTTCCCTTGAAAAGGAGAACATTAGCTTGATCTTGCTGATTTTGTGGCTGATACGGACGATTGTATTGAAATTTTTCCTTTTGAGTGCAACGAGCTCATTTCCAAAATTTTGCAGTAGTGACTTGACTTCAAATAGGTCATTTGAAGAGGCGGGGAATATTGAGATGGTTGCTTGGAGTCTACTTTGGAATAGGAGCAATGATAGGTGATGATTCGTAAGATCCGGAGAAAAGGGCATTGGTGGTCATGGAGCTATCTTTCGGCTTGAATTAAAGAATTCTCTGCACTTATGACAACTTCGTAAGCATCGGGAAGTGTAGTCCCTCCCATGGGTGGATCATAACTGCTACATCACTATTCAAGGCTCGTAAATAGTACAAGAATGCATTATGCGCGGAAGGCATTACGAGTGCGGAATCCTATTCCAAGTCTGTGGAATCGGAAGTTGAAATCACTCATGTATTCTTGGGAAGCTCTCTTTATGGTAGTAAGTTGTTCCAAAAGTGATAGGTGATCACTTTTGTCTTCAAATTGTTTACATAGCTTTTCTCCCAACTCGTCCCAAGTGGTTATAGTACCCAACACCTAACCCGCGAAACCATTGAAGTGCTTTTCCTTGAAAGAGGTAGCAAGAAGTCTAATTGCAACGTTGTCTTCGGTGATATTATGTATGCACGATGATCTTTGGCTATATCAAAGATATGCTCCCTTTGGAGTAATGTGAGTTTCCCCCGTGTAGAAGGGCAAACTTTTGAGTGCCATGCAATAGGTATCGGGTCACGTTGAGCCAACATAAGAGGACTACTTGCATTGAAAGGGGGAAAAATTTGGTTCCTCGCCATAGCAACGAAAGGTTGATTGTTCCTGGGTGGAGGAAATATTCTGTAAGGAGGAGTTGAATGACCCCTACTAGGTAAATTTTTAACTAAGGATGTGGAAATGCCTCTTCTACTTCTCTTTGGAGGAGACAAGGAAAGTTTGATATGCTGATACTTTTCTTTCTTTGAAGAAGCTCTTGTCTGAATTCTTCGCATAAGTTACTGCACTGAGATTTGGAATCCAGAGATATAGAGTCGCCAGGTACTTTGACTTGTGTAAGTGAGAAGAGAAGTACCAACACTCTTTCCCACTGGGCGTGCCAAAAACTATTGTCACCAAATCATTGCACCCTCCAAATGGCCAGGACGTGAATAGGACGTTCGGTGTGATTAGGACACATGGGATCACCTCTCAAGCTGTGGGACTTGGGCTCGAGGTGAACCTCCGGAGAAGGCCGGCTTCCTCTTCCTAAACTAAGTCTTTGTACTACTCCTAGTGTAACAAAAATGATTATCTAATCCTAAACTAAAATTTTCATGGGGTTTTAGGGAAAGAGATTTACGAAATGAAACTATACTAGGGATGGTGATGCACCAAATAAAGGGTGTCTTCGGACTCGGGAAGGGTTAATTTGAAGAGGGTATGTGCACCACAGTCAACTTCACCTACTGTAACTTAGAGAGGGTACAAGATACAACAAAATAAGAGACACGCGTTCCCTTTGTTAAACTTTATCAGACCGAGAAATATACCAGTTTCCTAGTGAAGAAGGATGAACTCAAGAAGGGTAAACAGACACCACAACTCAACTGCATGCAATACTTCACCACTCGATAAGCACAAAACTCCAAGAACCCATGATAGAACTTAAACTTACACAAAGTGTACTGTAAGTATGAGAAAGGCACAAAGAAGCACGAAGGATGAAAGGACAGAGATTAGTCAAAAACACACACTTTTATTGCTTCAATAACATGCGCAATGCATCATACATTCGAAGAGGCAATAGTTGCCATTACGGTCTGAAGAGGAGGCTTGAAAGTTCTCTCAACACACAAGAACAACTTGCGAGAAGAGAGAGGATTCTTGAAAAGTATACACTTGCACTGAAATATCTAAGCTGTCAACTTTGCGAATCTGTTAGAACCCTTTGAAATGAGCTTCAACTTACATTTATAGAAGAATATGTGAGAAAGAAGAGGAAAGGTCATAATTACATTCCTAAATTGAAGGCCCATGATGTATTTATTATAGTTAGTTGAACCACCTGAGAAGGTTCCATCATGGGTCATTAATTGCCTGATGACCTAGTCTTCTCAATTAATTAAAAGAATATTTAAATAAAATATTTAAATAATAATAATAAATATTATTATTAAAATATTTAAATAAAAATATTAATTTAATTAACATAATGTCGGGACCCCCGTTGACCCGTTTGACTTGAAGAGGAGGGGGGTCCATGTGGGTAGAATCTGCACATAGCCAAACTCGATGAGCTTCAAATCCTCTAACTCGGTGTTGCACTCGATTTTTGACCCCGCGCTAACTCTTTCCTTGCCTTGGTAATTAGGCTATTTTGCATTGAGTCCTTCAAATGGTGAGCTATAAAACTCGATTCTTATCATTTTCCTCTATTAACTAGAGGCCATTTATGCATTCCATGTTCAAACTTCATGAAACATCACCACGAGCTCCTTGCGAAGTCACCGAGTTCTTCATCCAGCAAACGATCTTACCTTTCCTGGGCTCAAACTCACTTGAATACCGAGCTTAACCCAATATTTCTAAAAAGAATGGTTTTACCACAATGCTCACGGTTCTTCCTTATCATATAACACTTGTAGTAAGAATGTTTTGGCTTTGCCATAATAAGCACAATTTGTACCTTCCAAACGATGAGAAAATGCCATTACCAATAAAGACCTAATGCTGCCATGATGATGACCCAGGTTCATGCCCATAACATGTCGATAGACACCCTTAAGACTGATTCTTGGACAAAGAGCCCTTTGGTATTTTGGCAGTGCACTCTGCAATCTAGGCTCCAACCAACAATTATGCCACTATTGGGATCTTAGTATGGAATGGGTAGCTGTGAGCTACACAATATACTCATTTTTCCGAAACTAAAAAGATCCTTTATGTTACAATCTGCAACACATAAAATAAGCCCTTCAAAAATACATTGAACAACTGGGGCAGCCAAGAGGACCTTGGAAAAATGTACAGGTAACAACCATATGAATTCTTCCTTAGTCGTGGATCAAAGCTAATAGAAATAAAGCTAGATAAAATTAGCTTGAAACTGCAGTATAATCGTCCATTGAAAAAACACAGTTTCTCTGAATCTGGTAAAAGAATACTTTTATTGTCTGATTGGACGTACATAATGGAAGGGTATAAATATTGCCTCTCGCCTACTGCCCACAGAGTTTCTCAAAGAGACCATTTACAAGTGATAAAGATGTGGCATACAAAATGGCCGACTGTATTTTTTGAGTTGCCCTTCACATTCAATTCGCTTCAGAGAAGAAGTGCTTGAGCAATATGAATCGTTTCATTCGCACCGTGATAAACCTTCATCTCCTGATTCAGGGAAATTTTATGAAGCCTTGAACAGCGTGACTCCAATCCATCGTACATGGCAGTGAATATTTGTTTCCTGCAGCTGCCATAGATCCGAGTTCAGAATAAGGATAAGCTAGTTGGACAACCTGCTTGCTAAAAGAGCTCAAAAGAAAGGCCTCTCATCTTGACCGCAACATGCCCGCGCTGCTGTGCGTGGGAGTTTCTCGTGACCACCAAATGCTCAGAGCCCAAACGGGAGTTGGGAGAAGTATGCTGACAAAGGTGAACTGATCAAGTCGTTAGACATCTGTTTGTTGCTTCATGAGGAAACCTGTGTCTTCTGTAAGCTGCAATTACAGTATTCCATGAGAAGGCATTTCTTTCTTGTGAGCCTGAAACTAGATACTTTTTCAACGTCGACCCATCTTCAACCATCTCACCATCATCCTCCCTTATCACTTGGAGGATTACTCGCCACCCAATTTGCAACTGCCACTTTAACTCTCCTTGTGACTCGCACAACGTGCTCCGATCCTATTTACATGGCCCGTGCGGAAGTATCATGTTGGATAGCCATCGTAAAATCTCCACGCTTGGCAGTTTGATCGGATTTCTCCCATTTTTTGGTAGTAGACTCAAACTTCTCCCATGCCTGGAATCTTTTCAATGGCTTGCCATCCACGAAAACCCACTTGGCATTGCAGCTCCGAATCCCCGCATAACGGCTCGGCCAAATTAATCCACGGGCCCCGGCCTCAGCTTCGCCACACAAACTTGGCAAGTTCATTCCTTATCTCCACAATTCCCACCAGCGCGCGGGATTTTCAGCTTGGCCTGCCATTCATAAAAATCCACTTGGAAATCAAGTGAAATATTTCCCATGCACGGAAATATCGTTCTCTTGCCATGACACTATAATAATTGGCTATACGCAGCAGCTACAGGGTAGAGAAGTAAACTTTATCTCAGAAAATCAATCACCTCCAGAGAGAGTTAATTGTGACAGCTGCCACAGGGTGATCCCAAGGAACCGTTGGTGTTGGTCCTGATGTTCTAGTTGCATGCGACCACAGTCATGATCAGTTGTTGTAAAATCTTGCCGCTGTAGTAGAAGAATGAGATAAAGTTTTAGTTGAGTTGTCTCGCCTTTTCATTTTGGAAATTCTCTTCCATGGAAGAAGCTCGACCAAATCTTGAGGCAGCTATTGTCTCCGTCGAGTCATTAAAACTGAATTCATATTCCAACAAGGAAGCATCAATCTCTCCATGTTGAATTAAACCGGGTCAAACTCATCATTTCTCTACCTCAATGAGCCAACCATCGAAACATCCTCCACTCCTATCGAGACTCTTTTATGACAAGCCAAACTCAGTTACTGAACTTACATTTCCTACTCATGAACTCGTCTAAGGCTTGTGATCTGAGTTATGACCGAGTTAGGACAAGGCACGAACTCCTCTGATGACTCGTCTCTTTATTCCCGATTTGACATTGTTTTAGCTTGAGTGAGCGAGATAAGCTTATCGAATTCCTCGATGGCTCGCATACCAAAAAAAATGAGCAATCTCACCTGATGACCAGAAGTGGGTCCTTGGGACTAATGTCGTGATTTGATAGTAATAAGGCCCTATTTTCCAATTTTTCCATGTGTGTAAAATTGGATAACAATAATATAAAAAGACATATTGAGGTGTAGGACTTACTATATTTGATATTAAAATCAGACATTAGCTCATACGATGCCATATTTTTTGTAGTCGGTTTCTATATCAAAGATAAATGGTCGATTTATCTTCAAATTGTCTACAAAGGGCCTCTCCTAATTCATCCCAAGTGCTAATAGAATTCAATCTCAAACCTCTATACCATTTCAAAGATTTTCCTTTGAAATATGTGACCAATAATCTTATTTCTACATTTTCTTGTGTGACATGATATACTGAGCATATATTTGCTACATCTTGGATGTGTTCAATGGGTGTTGTCGTATTTTATCTAGTAAATAAGGGAACACTTTTCAATGTTGCAATTGGTATATCATCATACTGAGCTAAAATCAAAGGACTTCCTCTATCAAAAGTGACAAAAGATTGGTTTCTTTGATGATCCATGAAGATAATGGGTCTTAAAACCCTAGAAGATGACAAGAAAGGCCTATCAAGAGGATTATAGAGGGCTCTATTTAGAGGTGATGGAGATATTTGTATTGATATTCCTTTTCTTTGTCTTCATGAAAGTTGCAGATAATCAAAGGAATCTCTAATTACTACTCTTTTCCTAGTTTGAACTCTTCTCATGTAGGGGCGAAACTGAATTGCTTAAAGTAAGAGAAACCGAGTTTGAGAGTTGCCAAGTGTGTAGAAGATTTTCTCCAAAGGGTGAAACTCACTAAGATACACATCGAAGAATAGGAAAACAAAACAAAATGAGATAATCCAGTTTAAATTGTCCCTGTGGAATGCTAGAACTGTTAATGCACAAAAGTAACACCTGTAGACATAGAATCACACACTTACTACTATATTACTATGTCAACAAGTATGATGTTTTATGTAATGATCTTAAGTGAAAAGCGTATTCACTAGTAATACATTCCCTCGTCCATCCTCTTTGTTTTCATGGTCTTATTTTATTGTTATTTTATATTTTTCACCTCTTTTTCTCCTGTCGCTCCCACATTACTTTCGGTAAGGTCACAGAGATCCCTGTTTGTCAATCTTTTCACATTTGTCATCATTTTCTCCAGACACTAACACCCAACTTGGACACTAGTTCCCGTGTGCTTGTTTACGGATCACGGGCACTCTTGTCCTACTTATTTATTTTTATCATCTTGACATTTGTGGTTGGTCTTTTTGGTTATCCTTCCCTTATCTCAAGGTCTTAGTTGGTGTGTCATGTTACTAGTGTCAAAATTTTAAAAAGAGATCCCATATAAACACATCATACATACCATTATTAAGGGGGATGCCAACCATTAAAGGGTTATCTATATACAAAAGGGACTGCATTATTTGGGATTCTTACATATGCATACACTACATATGAGGGGTTTCTTTTATTCCATCTACACATTCTACATTCTATTTTTCCGTAGCCTGCTATCTTGGCGTAATTGATGAAAGGGAACCTAAGGTCTCGCACACACAATCACATAGAACTACATTGGGTATGAGATGTAGTGCAATGATCAGTCATAAGACCATTTGTTTGATAGTGAGGACATTCAATCCTCATTTTGCATCTTTCTTTTTAGGATTTTGAGAGTTTTGTAGGTGAATATCATATTGCAGTTACCTCGACATCTACGGGATTTGCACAACATACTAGTGGCAGGAATTGAATATTAGAGACAACCTTGTGACCCTATGAAACATAGCTCTTGAGGTTACGTGTAGACCTTGGCACCAGAGAGGGATCTTAGCACCTAGGTGCCACATTATCGCCCAAACGCCCGGTCTCGATACATCCGACACTTCTAGAATTTTCTATGTGGCGTTGTGACAATTTACCTATTTTCTAGCATTAGCCACTTTAGGATTTTAGAAAATATTAGTTAAGTCATTCTTCCTTTTCTATTACACTTAGGATTTTTGTTTTTATTAGCTTATATACTTATATTGTAGCATTTGTTAATCGTTAGTGACAACACAATTTAAATTTAACAACTATCTATATTTTTAAAATCATTTGGTGAACTCGTTTATAGTAGAACCCATTGGCCTAGGATCCTCATGGCTAAGAATCAATCTTCTCCTCCTAGGCATGAAAGTGTGAATCCTATCATTGATGATGAGGTTATTTTAGCTGCGCTTGTTACTCTTTATTGGTATTCTCTCCTTGATACTGACATTCAAAGTGATCTATTAGCTCACCAATCTCTAATTCGTACTACTAATGAATACAATCTTCGCATAGTTACACCTGAACATGTACAAATTTCATGCAATGCAAACCTTGTTATGCCATAGGATCTCATGCTGCTATAGATTCTTCATCTATTGTTGACATGAATGCTAATGTTATAGATTATGTTCTTGGTGATATGTTTTCTCCTTTAGATGCAAGTAATTATATTTTTGAAAATGTAAATGCACATGTACATGATATTGTTTCTACTCATAGTCAAGATGAATCTAATGCTTTATCTCATATTGTTTCTAGTGATTGCAATGATGTATCTCATGTTATTTCTTCTAATTTTTTATATTCGATTTTAGTTTATAAGACTTAATTACTTGTAAAAATATGGTTAATAGTGACATAGATTCCATTTTTGATCATGAGCATATTAGTCAAGATGTTCCTTCTTTACATACTTCATTGAGTGTGAATTTTCTACCCCACTTTATTCTACTTCTGAGATTGCTTCCAATGTCATGCATGATGATTATCTTCCTCTCATTGCCACTCCTAAGTCTACATCTAGTGTCATTTTCCAACATCCATGTTCTTCACCTCCACCTTTTACTCCTCCTATCACCGATTATCTCATAGTCTCACCGGAGGTTCCATCTTGTAATCCTCTCGAGTTTCCATCTTCTACACCTCATTTTACATCACCTATTCCTTCACAAGTTCCAATGATAAATCAAAATGGAAAGGTTCAACCACTCAATGTGCCTCTTCTTTCACCTACCATTCCATCACATGATATCTTATCACTCATGCATGTTGTTGGCCAATTACAATATTAGGTCCAATCTCTCACTCTAGAAAGCAAAGCCTATTATGCATCTATTGATAACAATTCTCTTCATGGCAATCCTATTCCTAAGAAAATTCATAATTCAGATTTTCCTAAGGATTTTTTCATGCCTACTTTCACTTTCTTCGATGGAACTGGAAATCCTTATTTACATCTCAAGCATTATCATCTAGCTATGGCTTCCTATTCTAACGATCGATTACTACTCAAGGCCTTTTCACCATAGTCTCATTGATGATGCTCTCCAATGGTATACACATTTACCTTTTGGGTCTATTAGCACATATTATGACATGGAAGACGTTTTTCTTAGGAGATTCATGATTAACAATGGTCCTAGAATCACTCATGATCACTTGCCTAGCTTGCATCAAGGAAAAACTAAACCTATATTAGACTATATCTTATGCTTCAATTCTTGCATGCATCAATTCATTTAGAAAATCAATTCATCTTTTATCATGGGTTGATTCCTACTTTTTAAGAACAACTGCAATATGATACATGTGAATCATTTACACTTTTATGTTATAGAGTTATCGATCTAGAACAAGACTTGATTGCTACATGTGTTATAGATCCTCCTTCTATTACTTCTACTTATATTTCTAAGGCTTCTTCTCCTCTTCCATCGGTTGAGTGTCCTCATAGGTCTTCATATCTGTCACCGTGAAAGTGTGTTCCATCTCATCCATTGCGTAAGCGTCCCTCCACCACATAGGTCTCCACCAAAGACTCCTTCAAATCCTACACGAGAACCATTACAATTTCCACATGTTTTCAAGCCTCATGATGTGCTATGTAATTTACTAGATAAGTGATTAATTCTCTTTCCATCTAATCAACACCATCCTCCTAATCACTTACAACATCAACGTGATTTCCAATATTGCAAATTTCATCGCATTAATGGCCATCGAGACAATGATTATTATGCTCTACATGATAAATTATAACAACTCAAAGATCAAGGTGTCATTTCCTCCAGCCCTCGCTTACATGAGTGGTCTTTATCTCCTATTCCACACAAGCATGCTTCGCTTCGGTTCACCTATCTCCATCACCTAAGGTCATTGCTTGCTCAACGCCTAAGGTCATTCGTTATTCACATACTCCACCTAGTTCTTCCACTGCTGCACCATCTCATTCATCACATGATGCTACACCTTCTCATTGGTTTCCTAAGTCATTGACATCTCCATTTCTTTCTACCACATCTCCATTGACTGCTACTACTTTACCAAAAATTTGGTTCTTACAATCATCCTACTACCATTTCACATGCTTCCACCACGCCTTGCTAGTCTCTCCGTCTATGGTAGGTGATTTATTTAAAATCACGTCATTTCCTGATGATGCACTCATGTTCTCAAGGTTCTTACATGAATGTTGAGGGATTTATACAATAATAACATCACATCACTCACTATCTACGTGTTGCGCTTCATGTTCTATCTTTCTCGCATACACTATCACACCATTTCCGATGACACACTCTTTCTCTATGGTTCATTCTTAACTGCTGATGGGTCTTATATACATGAACCTTATTCTATTTTCTTACACATATACCGGGGCATCATTTTGCTTCGCCCCTCTTCCTCACATTTCAACATGACTCCTACATTGTTCTCAATCCACTACCATCATCCTACTATGATTTATCCATGTTATCTCTATCATATACACCTATCTATCACATGTTATATATCATCATCTATTACATAATACAAATCAAACATCCCAAATCAACATCTACAATCACACATCATAAATTAATATAGAAACAACCATCGTCACATTTCACATCAATAACACAATGCAATAACACCAAAAACATCCATCCATATATACATACCAAGTAAAAATCATGATTTCAAAAATACAACCAATGGGGGGAAAGCCCTCGTGCTTGGATACATCATAAAAACATATAATCAATTTATCATATATCAACATCAATATCACTATATACAATTGTGTGAGATCTAGAACTAGATGTTTATCCTCTCAATCTATGTTGTTGATCACGACTCCTATATCGCTCTAAATGACTCTATGCCACAACAAGCTCTACTGCATACACACACTATAAATCCAAAAACTAGCAAATACATCCTAAGATAAAGATCCACCTCCTACGACATCTCTCGCTCACTTCACCTCCACTTGTGCCTCATCTCAAACACCCAAAACATAGTACAAGTAGCCCTACTACTACCCCCACAAGTTGAAACAAATGGGCATGTTTTCCCACAATTACATCCACTCACTCTAATAGTTCACCGTCCCGTGAGCACATCAAGAGGTACATTCTATGTCAAAGTGTGGATGGATGTATCAATAATAAACATCCAAATACACTTCATCTACAACACCATAAACACATGTTAGTTACTACATATAATATTAACCATACAAAAATCAAACTAGTAAACAATAAATGAATTATACTCATGTTTGGCTTGTGCCACTGCCACAAGCTCTACATTGGGGGAAGGATCCTATCCTCCTCCTCTAGTTGGAGGTTCACCTACC
The DNA here is from genome assembly GCA_018340775.1 of Taxus wallichiana var. yunnanensis. Classification (NCBI taxonomy): domain Eukaryota; kingdom Viridiplantae; phylum Streptophyta; class Pinopsida; order Cupressales; family Taxaceae; genus Taxus; species Taxus wallichiana. The sequence continues at coordinate 645,032,039 of CM031235.1, forward strand.
ACATCTACCATCACAAGAATCAATAACACCCACCTATGGGTCACCCATCAATCGGTGTATGCCTTAGTACAACCCGCATTATCCATGGCTATCAACTCAATCACTGCATCTACCTCATACGGAACTCGATATATAAATTGTGCTCATATGGGCCTGGTCTCACACCTAGATGCCTTAGTGCACTTTAATGGTTCTAACCCACAAATATGGCTCTAGGGGCACATCTTAAGCCATACCAAATTGCCTCGATACTCGCTCTGCTCGAAATAGCTTAGCTTACCCAAGAAAGTGATTCTCCAACCACATAGTATGATGAATACATCTCAACTCAACTGCATCCTCGACCCATCCACCATACTCTCTATATGGCCTCCATATCATGACCCTTGGCCCCATCTGATCTAGCATGTCTCTATAGGTCGTAGTGTCCATCCACCTACTATGGATGGCTACCCACCTATCGGAAATATCTCTAGCCTCACCCACTCTACACGTGGCCCACCAAGTGGCCTCAATATAGAAATATGCTCATAAGACCATACATGTAATAATGTGGTGGCTCTAAGGCCACCCCCATGCTCATCATGTGTAAACTTGTATAAGTCCCTATAAAAAGGGCTAATACACATCTAGCCCAAGAATACCTTTTCTTTGTGTTCCTCGATATAATGAAATATATCATGCATCTTATTTAATATGCCTACACTACCACCCTCTCCTGGTATTGATGATGTAATCACCACTTTGCAATAAACTTTTGCAATCGTGGAACACCGATGATCCCTCTCCATTTTCTACACAATCAATCGACAATCTTGACATATCACCACAACAGTTCTTACTCGATTTAATTCGAATAAGTGGACAATTCAATCTTCTCATCATTCAAATACATTTTTACTCTCCCAATGACCTAATTTGGTGGAAACAAAACGTGAATTTCTCATAATATTCTCCTAATCACGTCAAATCCATTCCCCTAATGACCTAATTTGGGGAAGAAAAGCGAAAAATCTCTCTATGAGTATCCTACTTCAATCAAATCAATCTGTTATGTGACTAAATCCCCAAATCTTTAATCATTAAAGACTTTTTGATTTATTTAAATAATAACAAGTTTGAATTGAGATTCTTTGTAACAAATGTGTTTTAATAAACTATTGAAAAATAAAAATGGGTGTGAACAACCCGAGCATTTGATTAAAGAGGATTAATTAAAGTGAAAAAGGTGTGAACCATTGTGTTAGTTCATAACTACCTGTGAAATATTATAAAAAGGGATATGAAAGTGCAAAGAGAACATGGTGCATTATGAATTATGATTGTGATTGGAGAGAAAAAAATTACAAGGAGTTTGAGCAAGACTATGTAATTGTATCCAAGATTTAACTTGTGGAGTAATTCCAAAGTTGACCAGGTTATAGACAGGCGGTGGGAAAGAGAGAGGGGCACCAGAGGTGTCCTAACTAGGGGTACAATGTACAACCTTGAATGGTTCTTGATGAGTGCAAGGCAAATATACACTGGTTGTATAACATTTCCTCTCAATAGTGTGGCCATAGTCTAGTGTCTTTTTATCGTGCGTGGCATTGGAATGTTGTATCAAATTCCTAACCATTTGTCTCAGATAAGTTCTCTCTGTAAAAATATGTAATCCATGTTAAAATTTAATAAAAGGAAGTTAAATCTTCTATTTATTTGGACAAAATGTGCTTGTGAATGTATTATTTTTACTGTATTATATGAATTGATGGAATATGCCATTATTTTATACAAAAATAGAGAAATACAAAATTTAGATATGTATAATAATGTTAATGGTTTATATAATGTAAATGTAGAATAAGAATTGATGTGTATAGTTGAATTATAGTTAGTAGATTATCAAAATTTGTCATAGTTTTTATATTAGGGAAAAAGTTGCATTTCATTTGGTATCGAGCAATTATTCTCATTTGAAATGTTCTACTATTGTTTTCATCCCTCTTTCTACCGTTATTTTGGAAGTAATGTTATGAAATTCTCTAATTTATCATATTTCCTTCATGTATTATGTGTTTTTGTCCTAAGTGTTTGTAACTTCCTATGCCACTTTGCAGACATCAAATTTGTTTTAAAAATTAGTTTATTCCATGAGCTTCATTCCCAGAGCCATCTCTCAAAGGTATGGCGAGAATGCTACCACGTGTCACCTTCGGTCGTTAGATCATTGCTAAGTGTCACCCTCTCGATTGGTAATCCCTGTCTCTGTCTCCCATTGACGTGTCTTTTCTCTCTGTGCACAAGGTGATGGAGATCTTATCATCATACAAGTTTGGGAGCATTTCGGGTAAAAATTAGAGGTTGAAGCATTATAGAAATTTGGTTTGGGATTCTTTTGAGTTCTTGGATGCCTTTTCAATTAATGTTGTACCAAGAGATAATAACACTAGAACAGATGGTCTAGCAGTTTCGGGTCCTTGTTCATTCCTTATCCGGATTTTGGTCAAGACAAATTTACGAGTAGAGATGATTTTAGACCCAGTGTCTCGGAAAATGTAGAGAATTGGCAGGTCTTCAATGATGACCATCATTTGATTTATTTTCATGAACTAAAAGACAATTTTATCCAATTTTACTTCAAGGAAGCGAATTTGGCTATCAAGAATCCACTTTGCATCTTTTGTTCCCAAGGAAGGGGTTGAAGAGGAATCGATCGGGATGGATGCATCAAGTTTAAAGTTAATAAGATACATAATGGTCTTATTAGTTTGGAAAATCTATGTGATAAACATGAAAAATATATCAAAGGAAAGGTATCACAAGAGGTTGGCCAATCAACTCGGTATGAAAAGGTAAATATAGGAAGTAATAAGGAGCCCAAATTTGTTAACATTGGAAAATGTTGTTCTAGTGAGGAGAGAAGAAAAATGGTTAAATTGTTGAAAAAGTACATAGATTTTCTACCTTATTCCTAAAATGACTTGAAAATTTTTAAGCCGAGGGAGATGCAACATTAAATTCCCTTGAAGATAGGAATCCAACATTTTTGTGAGAAGCAAAGGAAATACAATCTAAAGATTGTAGGCACAATTTATCAAGAGATTTAGAAATTTCTCAATGCTAGGATAATTTTCCCTATTCATCATTCAACCTAGGTTGCCAACATTATGCCAGTGAGAAAGAAGAATGGAGAGATTTAGATTTGTGTCAATTTCAGAAATTTAAATCAAGATTCTCTTAAGGACAACTACCCTCTTCCTATGATGGATCAGATCCTTTAGGTTGTGACCAGTTTAGAGATGTTGTCTATGCTCGATGGGTTTTCGGGCTATAATCAGATTGAGGTAGACGTACATGATCAACATAAAACTACCTTTACTACTACTTGGGGTACCTTTTCCTATAGAATAATGCCTTTTAGTTTGATTAACACAGGTGCAACATTCCAGAGGGAAATGGACTTAGCCTTTGGTGAATTAAATAATAAATGCATAGTGATCTATCTAGATGATCTTACTGTCTTCTCCAAGAAAAGAGAAGATCACTTTCATCACACGAAATCTATTCTTCAAAGATGTAGAGACTATGACATCTTGTTGAACTGAAAGAAATCTATATTCGATGTTACAGAGGGAAAGATTCTTGGGAACATTGTGTATAAAGATGGAATAAAGATTGATCTAGAGTTTATCCAAGCTATCCAAAAGATATCTTTTCCAACAAGTAAGAAGGGTGTTCATTATTTCTTCAAGAAAATTAATTTTCTCATAAGATTTATTCCTAATTTTGCATAATTGACAAATAACATAGCTCAAATGATGAAAGAGAAATAATATTTCTACTGGATTGCTGAAGAGAAGAATGCCTTTTAGAATATCAAGTGAGATATTTCCAAGAAACCTATTCTTGCTTGTCTGGATTTTGAAAAATATATTATAATTTATTGTTATGCCTCTGAGCACACCCTGACAACAATCTTGGTGCAAAATAACTTTCATGGATGTGAAGTGCCTATTGCATTCATGAGTTATGTATTGAAAGCCCATGATATGAAGTACTCAATTTTATAAGCATGCCTTTTCTATGGTAAAAGTCATGAAACAATTCCACTTTTACATTCGAATTCAAACTCCACAATGTTTGTACCTAATATAACAGTGAAGTCCATCCTCACCTAGTAGGAGGTTAGCTCAAAATGAGGAAACTGGGTAGCTAAGGTGTAAGAGTATGACCTTGATATCAAGCTGACTAAGCTTGTTTGAGGTAAGGGTTTGTGTGAATTTCTTGCTAATGGTCCGAAGAGTGAATTAATTGAAAAGGAGAATGCTGATGTTCCAACTGTACTTTTTTAAGTTCAATTGATGAGTGGTATGCTGATATCACTCATTTCCTCACCTATGGAGAATGTCTGACACATCTGAGTGCTAAAGAGAAAAGATCCATCAAGCTCAAGATTGCTCAATATGTACTTTGGGATAATTTTGTATTCAAGAGAGGATTTTATAGTCATTTTATCGGGTGTGCTAATAAGGAGCAACATGAGATGTTACCGAGGATTTCCTTGATCAAGCCTGTGGAGGTCACTTTTCTTCGTTAGTGATAGCTCATAAAATTCTCCGTGTAGGGTATTATTGGCCAACACTATTCAAAGATTCAACAAAATGGGTTTTGAAGTGTGAATCATGTCAAACTTTTGTGGGCAGACCCAATTTGGCCTCCTTACCTCTGAAACTAGTGGTTATTGAGGAGCCTTTCCAGCAATGGGGGCTATATTTCATAGGAACTCTTAATCCATGTTAAATTATAGGCCATACACATGTTCTAACAACCACTAATTATTTTATGAAGTGGGTGGAAGAAATTCGATTAAGAGGACTACTTCTGAAGGTAGTTTGTGATTTCATCAAGGAAAATATATTGGTTAGGTGTAGGATACAAAAAAATTGTTATAGACAATGCCCCTAACTTTTCCTCTCATGAACTCATTGATTTTTGTTATGGGTATGGAATTTATCTTACACATTCATTTGATTACTATCCACAAGAGGAATGGATAGGCCGAATCAACCAATAAAAACTTGGTAACCATTATCAGGAAACTCGTGGATGAATCACAAAGGAATTGGCATAAGAAGTTGTATGATGCTCTCTAGGAAGACAAGATCACACCAAAGAGAGCCATTGGGATGTCTCCATTTCAGTTGGTGTATGGGATGGAATCTCAATTGCCAGTCACAGTGGAGTTTCCTGCATTGCATCTTGCAAAAGCTATTAAAGATGAAGAGTTCTCAAGTGCCATGGAGAAGAGGGTTCTATATCTGCAAAAGTTGGATGAAGAAAGGTTGCAGGTTGTGGATAGAATCTCAGCACACCAACAAAAAGTCAAGCAAATTTTTGACAAGAAAGCCAAGTCCAGGGACTTCTAGGTTGGAGATATTGTCCTACTTTGGGACAAAAGGCGTAAACCATGAGGAAGCCATGGTAAGTTTGATTCTCTCTGGCTTGGTCCTTTCAAAATTTGGCATTTTTCTAGTGAAAATTCTTACTATCTAAGCTATATGGATGGAACTTCCCTTCCATTTCCATATAGTGGTCAATATATGAAATTATTCAAGTCTTGAGTGAACAATAGTCCTTTGTATATAGTTTTGTAAATAGTCTTCTTTTTTGGTCTATGTCTTTGTGTCTCTATGTTCTTTTGTATGGTATTGTTTTATGTGTATTTTCCTAATGGATAAGCACTACTCTTGTAGCCATGAGATTCTCAAATTATTTGTTGTGTCTTGTTTCCACTATGTGTCGAGTTAGTTTAATCCCTAGAAAGAGCCAACTATTGTCACTTACCTAGAAAATATGTGATTTTTGAAATTTTTTTTGTTAAGTGACCCCTTTGCACGAGTTTTTTTCCTTTGTGAAGTCTTGAAGATTGGAAAAAATAAAAACAATTATTCATTTTGACGTTTTGGATATATTTGACCGTATTGCGGTGATTTCACGTTCGGGAGGAACATAAGGTACTCATTCCCACAAGCCTTCAATTCTACACATTCTCATTTTACCTGTATAACATTTTGTTTCACTTTGTGTGGACCTTTATATTTCTTGTGGAACTCTTCTGCGTAGTTTGTTTCTTTTTGTAAATCGTTTATATTGCGGGCTTTTCGAGAGTTTTGGGAACAAATGGAAGTTGTGCTTTAGGGTCCATTTTTCTCCACATATCCGCTTTCTTTGTACCTTTCCAATTCCTTTCAGACATGAGATATTTTGGGCATTTCAAGAATTCCTGGCCCTTGTTCCACCAGGGCCTCCGTTCCCCTGACTCCTTGTTCTCTCGCACTTACCCCTATCCGCAAACCTTTCCTTCTTTTCATATAGTTCCCTTTAGTGTTGTGGGTATTTAAGGAGTATCCAATACTCGTGACCCTTGTTCCATCATGTTGAGTACGCATACATGTTCGTCTTCTTTTTTCTAACTATTCTATTCTCTAAATCCTTTTTTAGGAGAAATACGTGATGAGAACTGATTTTGAGTTGTATCTCTCATATTTGGGTTTGTCTTTCTATAATGGGGTGGTCAAGTATATAGTTGGTTTTATCGCTGCTATGAAGGTTCTTAAATTTATGCATACTTAAGGTACAAAACAAATTGTATTTTGGTGCAAGGTTGGGATTTCAAATGTGTTTGGATAAGTGTGAGTATGGTGAGTGTAATTTTTCCCGAATCCTAAATGTTAGGTATCTCCGGAGTTGTATGGATTAACCTAAAAGTAGAATTTAAAGCTCCCTCGTAACTCCGATCTAGGTTATATCTTCCATAGTAAAAATGGACGGGTGTTATCTATTTTCAGGCCCTACCTAGGAATGTTCAAAAGCAATTTCTCCTTGGTATCCAGAAAAGATCCTTACTTGACTTATAAAGTGAATAGCATTTAGAAGCCTGTGGTTTGATTTGATATTGTTTGGCTTTGACACAATTAAGGAGTTTTGTTTGAGACCCGGCCATCCGATTTAAGGTAGAAAGTAATAAATAAACACAATCTTTCCCAATTTTGAGGACAAACAAGGTGACAAAGGCCCACTTCTTTCTCCCATGATTTTGCATGTTATGTGTGATATATGAAGATAAAACCGTGAGGTAGAATGTCTATTTTATGGTGTGATGCCCGCTAAAACAACCCACTTGAGACCTAAGAAATAACCTAGGGTTAGTTAAAAAATTATGGAATAATTTTTTTTTGTTTAGAAGTGTCTACAACTAGGTTTCAAGACAACAATTGTCACTAATAGGTTCCAGAACAAGTCTAAATTACACTTGAACATACTGTTCTTTTATTAGCAATTATCAGAGGTCACAAGGTCCAAATTTTAGGGTTAGAAGTTTTAGTTAGGTTCAGAGGGTAACTTAACACCATACCCACTCTCTAATAGGCTTAGAGTTTCAACTTGATTTTTATCACACTTAATGATTCAAAACTTTCCTAAATCATTACCATTGGATAGGAAATTTTATCACCTTTCCAATGATATAAAGAAGTCCTAACTCCTTGTAGAACTCTAGTTATGGGCCGGTGGGCCTTGGGGTGAAAATTTTCCCAAAAGGGACATGTGTTGAGTGGGGAGAAAATCCTTTTTCGGGTTGGCGGGTCGCGGGGTGGTGTTTTGAAATTTTCCCACGTGGGAGCAAGGTCCATATTTTTGCCCATGCCTCTGCTGTGCCACTAGGGACATGTGGTGCTCAACAAGCCAAAGAGGGGGAGAAGAAATTAGGGAAGGGTAGGGTGGTAGATGTTTTAGGAGAATTCACCAAGGAGGGGAAAAGGCTAAAAAGCACGCGCGAGCTCGTGCATCTGCGAAGGGATTTTTCCAAAGCCGGGGCGGGTGTGGGGGCCGTGAGGATTTATATTAAAATTTTCCAAAAACCAAAAATTTAAAAATGATAAAGCCACGTGGGATCCGTCCCCCTCCGCTATCACCCCATGCTGCCACGTGGTAGTACCCGATGGATGCGGGATTGCGGGCGGCGGAGGAAAACAACAAAATTTTCCAAAAGTTTTTAAAAAGTTCCAAGGAAGAATTTTATGCTGCGCCTCTACCGTTGCCTCGTGAGGCCACATGGTAGCCTTTGATTGGCTGCGGGGTGGCGGGGAAAATGTTAAAAATTTTCCCAAATTTTTTTATTAAGTTCTAAGGGAAAATTTTGGGCGCAGCCGCCAAGGAAATTTTCCCAAAATTTTAATGTCAGTGAAGAAAAATTTAGAAGGCCATAAATTTTGATAGAAAGCTCGATTTTGGGAAAATGAGGACTTTCTAGAAATCTCTCGATGCCCTCTTTGCACAAGAATCATAAATTTTAGATTTTGATAAAGTTTAAGGGGTCAATTTTAAGAACACGGCCTGCAGGATTTTTAAAAGTAAACTGGTAAATTTTAACTTATAAATTTGGTTCAATTTGGTCTTCTCCTTCACTCAACATGCCAAATAGACATGGAGAACTATTCTAGGAAGGATTTAGGATGCATTTGGAAGGTGATTTTTCTCAATTGATTTCAATTTGAATTTTTCCAACATTTGAAAAAGTTTGCAAAATAACTGTGAACGGTTTGGGCCCGATTTTGCAATGTTTTAAATGATTTCCCTAAGTGTTTTTTTGTCAAATTGAGTTCATTGATATCATGGAATGCTAAATTTTAATGTTTCAATGTTGATTATTATGTGCAGATTCGAACTGTGCATTTTATATGAATTATTTGCAGCTTTTAAAATTTAAAACAAGATCAATTTTCCTAAAGGATCTGGATATCAATTTCATCTTCCATAAATGGAAATCTCAATTCTATTCTATTCTATTACATTTAAATGATTTAAATCAAACTATTCTAAACCCAAAATGCAATTCTGATTTCAATTTTACACATTTCCAAAAGAGGCAAAATATTGTATTTTTCTCACATACGTTTCTTCCTTTCAAACAGAGATTCCCAAAACATTGACATGATCAGAATTAAATTTACAATACAATTTGGAAAGAACATTTCATTCATTCATTGATTTCCAAAGGCAATTTTACAACTTCTTTCTTTTATTCCTTCAAATTTCATCATATAAAATTACATAGTAGAATGTTACATTTTCTTTCTCATTCTTTCAAAGCAAAACAAAGTCTCTCTCTCTCTCTCTCTCTCTCTCTCTCTCTCTCTCTTTTCATTTCACTTCAAAATTTCATAACCAAATACAAACATATTTTCTTCACAAAATATATTACAATTTCATCCACTTCAAAGTGGGAAAGGTTACAAAAAAATTTATTTCACAAGGATAGTCAAATTTCTTTCTCCTCTGCTCTAGAACAATAACATGCAAAGTTCCCTTTTCTTCCAATTTGATCACAACAAAAGTGGGGGAAAGGAAATGCTCTCCACCCAACCAAGACATCCAATGAAAGGAGAAGCCATCCTTCATCATTGGCCCCCGAGCCCCAACCACAATGCAATAAGAAATGTATATCAACCCATGGCAACAACAGGCTTCCACAACACACAACATTCTTTCAACATGCACATTTTAATTCAAAAACATAGTTCAACACAATACAATAGTTTACAACTACATTGAAAACATTAAAATAGAACTCATGCTTTATCATGCAAGCCAAAGGAGTAAGGACTATGGGGGAAGCTGCTTATGCCTCCCAATGGGAATTGGGCATCCACCTGTAACAAAATGCCAAAATAATTCATCACACATATCCTTATGCCCCCACAATCCCTCCTTATGCCCCCACATATTTCCTTAATCCCCCACAAAGTAATAAATGTAAGCTATTTCTTTTCCATGGTGGATCCCAAACCCAAACTCCCTCCACAAGAATTATGATGCCACTGGCATTCCCTTATGTCCCCCACATGAATTCCCCATAGCCTTCTCCTACACCATTCCTAGGTAGTCTACCCAACCCACAATAATAACAAACATACCAACATTTACATATTCAAGAAAAGGAAGGAAAAGAAGAGTATTTCCAAGAGCCAAGCTCTTACCTCTCCATGATAGCTTTTGTTTCCAAACAACAAGCTTCAATGCCAAAATATAGTCCCAAAACAACAACCAACAAGCATGCAAAGTTTTCCAATCTCCTTCCAAAATAAAGAGCTCCAAGCACAAGAAAATTCACCCCAAGGAAGCATTCCAAAGTTTCAACAACCCAAAACAAGGCAATGAGTTTGAATTTTATAGAAGAGGGAAGAGAAGAGGATGATGTGGATCCATGTAGGATGCCACATCACACATCCTCAACTCCAACACAAAAGTCAAAATTTCATTCTCCAAAGCACAATAAAGAGGTGGGTGAAAATATGACAAATAAACTTACACACTCCAAAAAGCCCACACCCCAAAGGACTGAATTAAATAAAATGTAAGAAGAGTGAAATAAAAACATGCAACTTGATTAATAAAAATACATTAAAAATGTCTAAAATCAACCCTCCAACCATAGGTATGGTTGGTAAATAAACTTAATAGGTATGGGACAACTTGTCCCACAAGCCTCCAAAAATAGCCTCCAAGGACAAATTCGAATTTCCAAGGAGGTGGAGTGTTTCATACTCCAAAATCTGACTTACACAACTCTTACACATACTTACACATCCCTTACATATTTAATACAAAGTGTATACACCAAATTTGTGTCCTACGACCCCTTGTGACCCGCATCTCATTTCGCAACCTAACCTAACCTCATCACCTAAACCTTACACAATTATTTATTAATTACCTTGTAATTGATAAATCCACATCACCTTACCTGCCACCTCATTTTGCCACCTCATCATGACCTAGTCCTAACCCTAAACTAACCTAATTAAGACCTATAACTTGGTCCACACCTACACCCATGACTAATGACCCCTTTCTCGCACCCAAAACCGACCTTCTAGTCACTTGACCAAGCCCACAACTAATATCTCGGGAGAAAAGCAGGGAAAGTGGGCTATTTTACAAAAAATAGCCTACTTTTTCCTTACCGATACCTGTTCTACTCGACCGCCGTCGGTTACGTAACCGCCATCGGTTCCCTGTAAATGGGCTCCCCAAACCAAAAATAGAGGTCGAAGGATTTTTGGATCGAGAGAGAGCATCAGGAGCGATCAAGAGAATCCGGATCTTTACTTGGCTGAGCAGAGACAAGTGAAGAGACAAGAAGAGTTTGCAGCAAAGGAGATCAAGCCCAAGACTGCAACTGGATACTAGAGCCCTGTGATACTCAGCTGATCATCGGGAGGGAGATATCTCATCTTCTATGTGTCAGGCCATCCTACCTCAGTTCTGCCTTTGTCATCAGAGTTCTTGGACCTGCATCTTCGTCAATAACCAGTAAGTTACATCTTGCATGTCCTTTTAATAATACTTCTTAGACTTTTGAATCACAGTCCTCACAAATCCATTCCTAGATCCACTACCCGGCAACATATTGCATCTAACTATCCTTCATTTACTTCTCATCACCTCATTACCTAATATCACCCATATACTAGCCTTACAAACAACACAGCTACCCTACAACAACAACCACCCCACAACACAACTAACCCATAGATCCTAGACCCTACCGATATCGGTTATCGATGAATCAGCATCGGTTATTGTGGTTCAAAACCAGAAATCAGCCTTTCCCTACTACTGTTTTAACAAAGCAACTTAATTGATATTTTACTAGTCTTTGGTGTTAATTCATATTAGTAAGGAAACTGACCACCTTCGAAAGGAAGTTTTATATTTCCTGGGCCCAAGGCAGTTTCCTCATTTATTGTCTAATCAAAATCTTGTGGTCTTGTGTTCTTATTTACAGGTAGTCCTTCCAAGACAAAAAGGAGTTCTTCGCAGTCAGCCTGATCTTTCTCTACGGTACGTGCACACCATCTCGACATTCAATAGGTATTCCTCCTAGCCCTAACCCTTATCTGTTTCTAAAAGGAATGAAAGGATAGAAACAACTCTATTCCCGAAGCCGAAACATTCGAAAGCGAAACATTTGGCAATAATTTGGTGGGACCATTTTGGGTTTCTTTATTTCTTGCTTGCTTTCATATAGGGAGCATACTTGCTGTTTTATTCTTCTAAAGATATTCACAAGGCTTTGTATAATTTCGGTAAAAGAACTTGCTTTGCTTTTACATCTTGCATTAGTGAAAGTCATCTCTTTTGCTTCATCGAACATAATTTTTGATTTGGGTTTAAAACACGTGCATTGCATTCCTGCTTTGTTTTCAATTCTAGTGAACGTAGATTAAGTAACAGGTCATACACGTGGGGGTGATATCCACGGTATTGACAAGAAATTAATCTTACTTTCACTGCACAACACATACCGAATCACTTCACAATTAACTCAACAGCTCAAACATCCCCCCTTTTCCGCGGTATTCCTCCGCCCGATTGAGGTAACCTTATGAGCCAAAACAAACTGGACATTTCCCCTAAGTCTTTTGTTTAGGATTGACATCATTCCGCGTCTAAAGGCATAAGCCCACAATAATTAAAATTGACCCTAGGGTTAGTCTCTGGATTTGCGTGTGCATCTTGTTTGTTTTTCAGTTCTGTTTTCTCTGTTATACACTGTCTTCTGTGATTACCTTAGAACAATTTGATAAATATACTGAGCAAATCAGCAGCTTCTTATATTTTCTTATACCAGTCTTATTACACCGACATCGGTTACCTGACCGACGTCGGCTATAGTATAACCGACATCGGTTATCAGACCGATATCGGTTACTGTCTTTTCCAGTTCCTGACAAACCAGCAACCTACCAATTTTACGATCGAGTTTGTTTCATTTCTGATGATTGAAACCCCTTTGTGAACTCCCTGTCCATGGTTGTTATCACTCGAAAGCAAGCCGCCGCCATGGTTTCACATGCTTGCTCTGTTTCTTTGCCTGAATCACCCCCTTCACATTCTGTGGGGAATCCTACGGATACCAGCGAGGTTCCTAAAATTCCTGTGGGAGATAAGGAATTTGCCAAATTTACGGATGCCAATCCTAGCTTTGTACATTACTATTTGTCTCATGCCCTTGACCGTACACTGACGGTCAACTCCTTGTTGGCATGCCTATTAGTATAGCTGCTCATTTAGCTCCCACTCCACATGATGACATCGCCTTGCTTCCCGCATCTTTAGCCCCGTCTCCCAATCCGATGGCCCGAGAGGTTCATACGACATGATTAGCTTTCCTTTGGTTAATCTTGGACCCCACATGTCATTACCACCGACTGCTCCTACCTCGTCTCTCTTGCAGACTGTTCCGTTCATGATTTGCTCTCTGCCACCTATCCACACGAGCTTTCCTTCTCAAGCTCCGCCCACCTTTTCATTTCCACATACATATCCGGTAACCTCAACAGCTTACATAGGACATCCCTATTCGGTTGCCACAACACAGTCGTCCTCCATACCTTATCAACATTTAACCCCACCATTGTCTAGTGGTGGCCCTTGGCCCAATTTTCCTCTGTTTACCACAACCACACCATCATCTCATCCAACTACTGATTTCATCAAACAAATGATGGACAAAATGCATAATCTGAAGGCTTCTGTTTCAGGAAGTCGTAGCGCCTTGACATACGAGCAAGTTTGTCGGGAGCCTATTCACCCTTCTGTCCCCCTTCATTCATATCCTCCTCAATGGGAGTTGCCGAAATTTACTCGTTTTAATAGTAAAGAGGATCCTCAACAACACTTGCGATCATTTAGACATGCTTGTTATTTGATTACTCATGATGATGCCTTGTTACTCCGTACCTTTCCCATGTCCTTATCAGGACCCGCCTTGGAGTGGTACAATGCTTTAACCCAGCACTCAATCTTCTCTTTTAACCAACTAGCCCAATCTTTCTTGGATCATTTCTCCATTAACATTGCCAAGAAAGTATCTATCACCGACCTTTATGCCATCCGACAATTTGAAGATGAATCTATCGCAGATTTCGTTGGACGATGGCGTGGCCTTATCAACCAACTTACATATGCCTTGCCTCAGGCCGAACTTATCAAACTTTTTACGTGGGCATGTGCTAAGCATATTTCTCCTACTCTTCAAATTCAAACTTTCCTCACATTTGATGAGGCCTTTACCATGGCTCGGAAATTAGAAATTCGAGCCTTAGAAGAAGAGAAATTGTGGTTGCGCAACAAAAACCCCAATTTCCGAACTCCAGATTCTACCAATAAGCCAAACACCACCCCTCCTCACGCATCCACTTCTTCGAAATCAAAAGGAGCTTTCCACGCGGTGATGGTCAAATCTCAAACACCATCTAATACCCCACCAAAAACCACCTATAAGTACAAAGCCGAGCCCATCAATTACATTCCTTGGGAGAAACTTATGGTGTCATCTTGGAAAAATTTCTCAAAGCCGGAGCTATCACCTTGCCTCTGTTAAACCCCACTCCGGGTTTGATTCCACCGCGCTATACCTTCTTGAGTACAAAGAAAATGACACGTAACTTTCACTGCGTAAAGGACATAGTCATGAACACGTAAGATGTTGAAAAACATAGTGCAAGAAATGGTTGGACGCAAGTGATATAACCCTCGATAACCCTAATGCCCCGCCAACCGAAATCTGAAAATATTCAACAAACCATTCCCAAATCACTCTTCTAATGAGAACATAAACCAGGATATCTTAGGCGAGGAAAGTGTTCATGAGATCCATGTAGTCTTCGACTCCCGGTACCAAAAGCCTCTATCGAGAAAATTTTGAATCAAGCCTTTTCACTAACGCGGGGGCCCAAACCTCCTTCACCACCATCAAACCAAGGCGAAATCATTCCTTTACCCATAAAGGAGTTAACTGCCCAAAATTTTCTTCTCATCGATGAGTCTTCTTATACCACATCCCTACAAGCTGCGAATGGATGTTATCTAACTTATCTATTTCCCAAACGTCTCCTCCTCTGCTCTTCTTGCTGCACAAGAGGAAGGCTCGCCACTCCTTTTGTCATCCTTAGATGAGAAATCTCTCACACCGACATCACCGAATTCTTTAACCATAACAGACCCTCTCAAACATGCCCTCCTGCCTATTAGTTCTTCATCGCCTAAATCTTTTCAACGACCAGTCGACCTCTTAACATCTATTGATACAGTGCCTCATCTACCCCCTGTATCACACCCACAGTGGACTGGAATCACAACCCATCTTTCTTCCGTACAAAATTTACAATTCACGCCTGAAGACTGTTATTCTCCAGAAGATAGACGAGTCCTATGGGAACGTTTGAGTACCCCCTATTCTACTCAAATGCAGATGACCGATCCAGATACCTCTACCATATACCCGAAGTGTTTACAGAAACTCAAAATGCCTATGTCCTCATCTTCATCCCCCGAATCTCTACCAAGTATCTCATCCACCTCTATTAACCTAACCAAATCTTCCCCTACACTTGGGACCTCACCAATACCCAGCCTAACACACCCGCCTAAGCGACTAGATTTATCCAAAAATAAAGCCGCCCCGCCACTTAGGAGACAAACTCCATCCGTGCCTCTATCACAATCAAAACCATCATCATCACACCTACCTTCCATATTGGGACCTCATCCCTCCACCTTGCATCAATATATCATACCTCCTACGTTTTCTTCAAAACGACCTATGCCTCCTACACCCATACAGAGATCAAAGGATATATCAACGTTGTCACCCCACGTATCCTGTCCACCCATCAACCCTAAACAAACTCCATCATCAAAGGATTTATTTTCTGTCACTCCCCTTTCTCCATGGTTGTTCCCGCTACCACGTCATCTGTAGCCTCATCATCTAACCAGCTGAACGTAGCTCCTACGCCAAAGAAACCACGTTTAGTGAAAACCACGTGTCAACACCCCTTGGCTAAACCACCACCCGTACGAACCAACCATGCCCAAACATTACCAAAACCCGCACAACCAATGCCCTCATCCTCCTCCGATTTTGACCCACTCAAAGGATCTTACGCCAAAATCCTTGCTATGTTGGTGGAGAATGCGACCATTTCCCTACCCCCACTTAGACCTTATGACCCATCTAAACCTTGACCTATAGGTTATGATGAGTCTAAAATCTGCGCTTATCACCGCACACCAGGACATGATGTGGAGGGATGCAAAGCTTTAAAAACCATCCTTCGTCAGTCACCTCTCTCAGATAGAAAGGTTAAGAAAGACAACTTACAAAGGGAGAGACCTTTAGCTTCAATTCCCTCTCCTATACCATCTGTCCCCGCCTCACCAAGATCTATCATTATTACAACCCCACCTCTTGAAGACCATGATTTATCCCAACCATCTTCCTCATCTCAGGTCTACGAGATTAATATGATTAGTGTTGCTACTCGAGCGCAGAAAAACAATGAGAAAGCAAAAGAAAGCACACCTGCGTCCTCTCTTTCTCCTTCCACCATCCCGATCACACCACCACCTAAAGTGGTTGTTCATGGACCCACTTACCCCGTCTCTAATGGAGTTTCCCATCGAGCCATGATCAAACAGCTTCACCAATCACCCGTAAAAATGACACTTTATGATCTAATTCAGACTTCTGAATCTCATCGACAAGCTCTCGTTGAAATTCTTCAAGGGATCGAGGTCTTACCTAATGAAACCCTGCCTGTTACCTCCATTCTTACACCCAATCACGTTGCTTCTCTCACCAAACAATCCACTGCCCCAACTTCTTCTGTCTCTGTACAACAAGCTGCTGCAGTCAGTTTCTCCGAAGACGAAATTGTTGACTTTGGTACAGAAGATCCTGACCCTGCTCTTTTCATCTCAGCTTACGTCGGGACATTCGGGTACGTTGTGTTATGATTGATGGGGGCACTAGCCTAAACATCATCTCTTCAAAAGCCTTCCAACAAATGAATATCCCTTCTAGCTACATGTGTGCCAATCCCATCATGTTGCGGTCATTCAATGATGCTATTACCTCTACCTTAGGCACCGTGATCCTTAACATTTGTGTAGGACCACGTACTTTACCCGAACTCTTCTATGTCCTTGAGGGAGAGTTCCAATACAATATATTGCTAGGTTGCCCTTGGATCCGGGCTATGGGATGCGTTCCCTCAACCTTACATAGATGCATAAAATTTGAATACGAGGGGAAGTCCTACACTGTAAAAGCTGATCCTCCCCCCTTTAAAACCTGCAATATGATATACCGCCCTAATGATGTGCTTGTACCAATCAAGACACCCATTCATTCAACCCAACCATCCTCTTCAAATGTGCCTCAACCATCCACCTCAACCGCACCTACACCTTCAAATGAAACCACTGTCGCAAAAACCACTTCCCTTCCTGCAGCCATTTAATATCCCACCGGACCCCTTAGTAGATGTTTTTCAACGCCTTACGCTGGGGAGTATCGCCTATATAACATTAGTTCTTTCCATACCCCACGGAGTACGAGGCATGGTACATGCACATCCTACCTATGACCGTCGTGTGGGGAAGTAATCCCTACGGACCACCTCACTGCCGCACTAACCTAACATATGGGGGTGTCGCGCATCTTCCGTTGCCCTGAGCCCCCTCTCGGGTGTGGTTCCTTTCCAATCTGATTTTCAATACCTGACAAATCATCGTTTCGCCCTCACCTTCTTGACTCGCTGTGCTTGGAAAGGCTTTGGTTTTGGTCTTTATGAACAAGGCCGACATACAATCATCCCCGTAACTACACGCAAGCACAATGATCGTAGTGGTCTCGGATTTCCGGGAACACTTACACCGAAGGAACCTCGTGTCAGTTGTCTTCTAGAAGACAACGACGTCACCCCTACCGAACCATCATCACCCATTTTGCCTTTGTCACCCACAGAGTCGATAGATCCTGAATCTATCCCTCCTAACTTTTTTTTTTCATAAATGCTATCTTCCTAGGTCCTCTCACTTATCAATGCGATAATGAGGACACCTCTTCTATCCCCCTTCTGTATCTAGACATGATTGAAGAGGACTCACCTTCAATTAATGTTGTTGAATGCCAGGATGATGACTCCATCCTCACTTACCTTGGCGCGGATGACTCTTATATTCAACGCGCCTTACCATCTGAAACTCAAACCATGCTGAATGAATCTACTATTGAAATCAACATCCACACGGAGGAGGATCCTCACATTGTGAAGATCGGACAATCCCTTAACGCATCAGAACAAGTCGCCTTTACTACCTTTCTCCATGCTCGCAACCAAGCTTTCGCTTGGTCCTACGCTGACATGCCAGGAATTGATCCTGACATTGCCGTCCATAACATTACACTGAAACCCGATTCCAAACCAATTAAACAGAAATTGAGAAAAATGCATCCACGCATTGCCCTCTTGGTCAAAGAGGAGCTTCAACGACTTCTTTCTGTTTCCTTCATTCTACCTATTGACTATCCTCAATGGATTTCTAACATCGTACCTGTCACTAAAGCGACGGGGGGACTTCGGATATGCACGGATTTCCGGGATCTCAACCTCGCTTGCCCTAAGGATGACTTCCCCCTACCTAGTATTGACCAACTTGTTGATCTCACTGCAGGCCATGAGATGCTCTCTCTCATGGATGGCTTTTCAGGATACAACCAAATTTTGGTTGCACCCGCCGATCAACATAAAACTGCCTTCATAACTCCTTGGGGAACCTTTACTGTGTAATGCCATTTGGCCTTAAGAATGCTGGTGCAACCTATCAACGGGCTATGACCTACATTTTTCATGACATTATGCACACTATCCTTGAAGATTACGTCGATGATCTTCTTGGCAAATCTAAACATCGCAGTGAACATCTCGATGTTTTAACCATTATTTTTGACCACCTGTTACAATATTCTATCCGTCTTCAACCAAAGAAATGTGTCTTTGGTGTCCTTTCGGGAAAACTTCTCGGATTTATTGTCTCTCTCTGCGTGGCATTGAGGTTGACCCATCTAAAGCCAAAGCTATTCTAGAAATGCCCCCACCTACCAATCTTAAACAATTACGTAGTTTACAAGGTAAGCTCAATCTATCCGGCGTTTCATCTCCCGACTCTCGGATCGATGTCAACCTTTCCATCACCTCCTTAAAAAGACATTGACTTTCAATGGAGTGAAGAGTGCCACCAAGCCTTTAAGGCTCAAAGCTTATCTCTTGCAGCCACCCGTGCTTATCCCACCCCGGGACGACCGCCCTTTCTACCTTTATGTTTCCGCCATCGACCACGTTTGTAGGGGCCATGCTTGCACATCGTGACTCGAGAATCGAGAACAAATTTGTTTATTATATAAGTCATACTTTGGTGGACTATGAGACTAGGTATACACATGTAGAAAAGTTGTGCCTAGCCCTATCATTCATGGCCACCAAACGCCCGACACTACCTTCCTCGAATCACAAAACTTTCATCATCACCAACACGGACCCCATCCATTACATGTATGCCAAACCTCATCTAAACCAATGCATCGCGGATGGCTCATGCTCCTCGCCGACCTCGACCTTGAGTTTGTCCACGAGAAATCAATCAAAGGACAAACCATCGCGAGACCAACTTGTGGAAGCCCCTTTACCAGGGAACAATTTACCAATTTTACATTCCCAAGACGAACTCATCGCCACTCTTTCACTCAGGGAGGAGTCATATCCAATGACCCTCTTCTTCGATGGATCCAAATGCCAGCGGCGGAGGAGCCGGCGTTGTTCTCATTCCTCTCGACGCTAAGCCTATGCCTCTCTCATTCCGACTCGATTTCCCTTGCACTAATAATACAGCGGAATATGAGGCCCTTGTTCTAGGTCTCCAAGTTGCGTTACACTTAGGTATCAAATCTATCAATATTTTTGGCGACTCTCAATTGGTAGTCAATCAAGTTATGGGTATCTACCAATGCAAAAATGAGGAACTTCAAAAGTACAAACACTACATGGATTCACTTCTAGCCTTATTTACTCGCTATTCTATCCAAACCATTCCCGCTCCACTAAAAATTTGCGGATACTATGGCTTGTTTAGCCTTGCAAATTCAGCTTCATCAATGACTACGACATTTTCGTCTTGGTCCAACAACTCTTTGCCCCATCTTATTCAGCCTCGGTTGTTTCATACGATAAATAATGTATCTGCTAATTTGTAGGATACTTGGTATCACCAATTCCATGACTACCTTACTGACCTTTGTTCTCCCATCGACCTTACTAGTCTTAGGAAAATGCACGTTTCTTAAACGTGTTTCTCGTTATGTTGTTATGGGGGGACTCCTTTATAAATGTGGCTTTGATGGCATCCTCCTTCGATGTCTCACCGGTGTGGAGGTCACCCATACCATCCAACAAGTCCATGACGGTATTTGTGGCGGACATTTTAGCGGCCTTGCCGTGGCCAAACGAATCCTTCGCCTAGGTTATTATTGGCCTACTCTCAATAACGATTGCTACGAATATGTTAAGCGTTGTGTTATGTGTCAACAACATGCCAACCTTCAACATACTCCTAGCCACCCGCTACAGGTCGCCCGAGATCTTTGGCCTTTCTCACAATGGGGTTTAGACCTTATTGGTGAGATTCATCCGTCCTCTTCGCAACGTCACCGATGGATTATCACAGCAACCGAATATTACACAAAATGGGTGGAGGCTATTCCGCTCATTTCAACTAAAAAAGAAAAAATTGTAGAGTTCATTAACCACCACATTATCTGTCATTTTGGTGTTCCTCATCGCCTGATAACAGATAATGGAAAATATTTCAAAAACAAGTTGTTGCGGGACCTTTCATGACAACTTTGGTATCAAACTCGACTTCTCATCACCCTACTATCCACAAGCAAATGGACAAGCTGAATCCTCTAATAAAACCCTAACCAAAATCCTCATGAAAGTTGTCAATGAATCCGGAAGAAATTGGCACGATCACATCCCCTTTGCCCTTTGGGCTTATCGTACTAGCATTCATACCTCCACTAATGCCACACCTTTTTCTTTGGTATATGGTACCGAGGCTATCCTGCCTCTCGAAGTACAAATACCCTCCCTTAGAATATCTCTTCAGGATATTCTCACCAACGATGATTTCCGCAAGAGCGGTTAGCCCATTGGAGCTTCTTGATGAGCGTCGTCTTACTGACTCTTGATCACCTCCAAATCTATCAAAAACGTATCAAGCGTGCTTATGATAAGCGACTTCATGAGCGTACCTTTAAGGTTGGTGATCTTGTCCTCAAAGAGAATCAACATGTAACCAAACTAGAAAAGAGCAAACGTGGAAAATTTGCTCCTAATTGGATTGGGCCTTATATAATCACTCACACTTATGGATCGAGGCACTTATCGTTTAGCTCAAGCTTAATGGTAAACTGAGCACGAACCCCTTAATGCCTTGCATCTTTGACCATTCTCTTTGTTGAATTTAGTGTTATATCACTTCTTATCTACCTGCCGCTTGTCCCTTGAGCTCACTTACCACCACATACACTTTGTTTCCTACACCTCATAATAAAAATCAAGCTCACATAGTTTGATTCTCACTTCACCTCAACAATGCCTTCCCTTTTTAGTCTAGTCCATGACTTCAAAGTATTAAAATAAGCCGTATTCTTATGGGATTTTCTTGAGTCAAACTTCCTACAAAAACTAGATGCTTCACGTCAAAAGGACATCTAGCTATCTACCTTATATATAGACTGCTCCCTCGAAGGATAGCTATATGCCAAACTATTGCTGCTATTATATATAGACTTGCTCCCCCGAAGGACAATATCTATGCACTAAAATCATATCTCTACTATAAAAGACTACTCCCTTAAAGGACAGCTATATACGATCAGCCTTTATCAGAAGCTTCTCGCATTGATCAGTTTTGTGAAGACCTCAAGAATAGTACAATCAATATCCCTTGTAGACTTCCCGCATCGATCAGTCTATATTCAATAAAATAAAAGCCTCATTCAAAAGAACTTTTGAGTCATGGACTTGTCTATTTAGGGTAGGTTCTCTTTCGTCAGAACACTCACTTTGTAACAAGTTCTCTGTACCTCAGTTATATCATCCACCTCACCTCACCATTTGTTTCAACTCAAGGGACGTGACGTACACCGATATATTGTGATCATACAACTCTTTTCACCTATTGACTTCTTGTCTATGCACGGTACCTAGGGCTTCAAGCTCGTTCTACGTTGTGTGGTTTGTTTAGCTCTTTTCACCTACGGAGCACTCTTTCCTCTTTGCCTTGCATCTAGGATTGTGTGTTGATCTTAATCAGGACATGGTTCACTTCTACTTGGGTAGGCTAACTTTCTCTTCCCTTATACCTTTTACAACATCACCAATTCATTACCAACACCAACAACCTTACCTTACCAATATTAATATCAATATTTTTACCAACCAACCAATTGCCTAAACCGTACCAAATTGCCTAAATTCACCTCTCCCTGGTCCTAAGGGAGAACTACATCGGTCTGAGGCCCCTCGCTTTGTGCGATGGGCTATGTAGGCAAAGCACTTCGGAGACATGGGGTCTCCCAAGGTTAGCTCGACCATCCCCTACCATAACCTATCATGTGTGGTAAATATAAATATTTTTGTGTATTTCTATTTAATCACATTCCTCTTTATCCTTTTTCAAAACACCAAAAATCACAACGCAAACATTCTTATTATTATCATAACTCAAATCAACATACATATTCAGTTTTATTTAGATGTTAAACAAATACGTCTTCTCTATCATCGACACGCAGGTCGGCATCCTTATTTATTCTTATACCTCGATAACATTTACTTAGACCCTCACGACTCATCCCGACCCAGGAGATGATCGTGATCGTCGACGCCTCTCGCCGGGCCTCTCCGTCCTCAAAGGTACCACGGCTATTGGTACCGCCCACTGATCTGCCAATCTCTCCTGTAACATATGAATACGCCCTCTCGCATGGAGGAATCCAGCCTCTAGTCTCTCTGCTCGTGACTCCGCAACCGCTAACAATCCTCTTGTCTCATTCATCTGCATTTGGAGCTGATGAACTAAACTCTGCAGATGATCTCTCTCCGCATTTGTAATCACAGCTACCTTGCTCACAGCTCTGCTTTACCCACCATAACCTATAGGCCTCTGTCATTCCTGCATCCATTACCTGCGATCGGGCTGCTTTATCTCCTTTGGCCCTTTTGGAGGTGTTGGCCGGGAGGTGAGAATCTTTGCCTCGGCGTCGATCGTCATATATGGTCTATAAGCCGGGGTATATCCTGCACAAATCCAAATTGTCACCGCACGCGATCTAGAGGAATCCTCTCATACTCACACGGTGCGTGCCTGCGATCCACCTCAATCACTCTACACCCTCAACTCCTCGGCTATGTTCTCTGTTACCATATAGTTCCCGTAAGGCCTCCAATAGATATCCGCAATCGTCACCCTCTCCCATACCTGCCTGTAATACTCAATGTCACCCGTCACGACATGGGATCTTGCCTCTTGTTCTGACTGGACCCATCGTCTGAATCCCAACCTCTGTACTCCGGTCTCTCCTGACTGGATGGGTCGGCCTATTGGTCGCACACAAACAATGTGCTCATAGGCCCAACAGTGTAATAAGTATGAACAATCCAGTGTCATCCTGTGATTTCGCCTACAAGCCCATAAACCCCTGTATAACTCCGCCAAATATGCAGGTGCCCATGCAAAAGTCATGTTCCTTTCTATCATCTCCCAAATAACACACATCAATGCCTTTGGAAATCTTCCCCCATCCGCCCTCGGTAATGCATAATACCCTACCGCTATCATTAATATCACTGCTAACCTTGTCTCCTCAGGGTGTGCTGCATACATTATCCCATATGTGAATGTCAAACCTCGTTGTGTCAAATCTCGTGCGTATGGACCAAATACTATTGTTATCGCTCCCCGCGCCGCGCTAGGTAATGCCTGATATACTGGTTTTCTGTAATAGGGAGTCTCAAAATACGGAACACATCTTCCAATGTTACTGTCATCTCCCCTGTTGGCAGATAGAAGGTATTCTTCTCTAGATTCCATCTTTCAATCAACGCCTGCAACATAGCATGGTTATGTGTGATTCATGAATAATAGCGGATTCCACTTAACCCCAAACGATTTATCAATGTCCATTCAGTTGGTGTTACATCCGCTCGGATTCGTGACAACAGTAGCTGGTACACTATCATTCATCCTCGGCCCCTGCCTCTGCTGCATACGTCACAACAACAAATAACCATTCAATCCATAATCCTAAAGTTTTTTTTTCTCACATTCTGGAAATTCCTAAAGTAAGGTATTGGTTATAAATAACCAGTACCGGTTCAGTAACCAATACCGGTTATCCCTAACCGCTATCGGTCACTGTCAATTACATACACCTTGCCTAAACAACCACCTACGACAATAAATTGATCGTTTATTCCTCTCTGTATACACAGACATACCCGAAACCCCTGATTACCTACCCCATAACACTCACCTCACCTATAACCCTTGCTATCACATTTTCTTTCTCATATCTACCCACTTAATCTCCCTCCTCCTATTCACAAAACATGCAAACACCAAATTACAACCAAATCGTTTACCTCTTGGGCTGCAGCAGCTTGCGGTGGAACTTGTCTTCCCTCTCGTCCATGCCTGCTGGATGCTTCTCCTCGTTCAGCCATGCTCACCACCCTCTTCAAATATAGCTTGGATTTCTGTCTTCTTGATCTCAGCCCACAATCACGTTACCTGTCTCTTTCCTCCTTATCACTCAAATCTCTCATGCAATTACTTGTCTCAGTCGTTAAAACAGCGTCGCATTCACGTATTTAACATCTTGCATGCCTCTCAAAATAAGAACTTCAGTTGCCACCTACGCTTTTCTATTTTTAGAAAAATCTCATTTTGGAATAACCGGTATCGGTTACCTAACCGATATCGGTCTATACTATACCGACATCGGTTAGCTAACCGACGTCGGTCACATACCCACCTTTTTCAAAACATAGTCCTTTTCTTTATTTTTTATCTAATTTTTGGAGGCGCCCGCCTCTTTTTCCTGCATACCAACACCGATAGCTATAATATTTTCATCAAATCCACATCTCATTACGATTTCATCCATCTACATTACCAAAACAAACAAATCATCAACAAACGATATCAAAAACCATTAATCTATATACCATTTGGATCCAACTTAACAGCTACATACATACATTTTCATAAAATCAGCGACAAAACATACAACATTTCATAATACAACATGTCAATTAAACTCATCATTTATATCTACATACATCCCATCAACAAAAGACATCAACATCATTAATATATAACACCATGTAAATCCAACTCATCATACATCAAATATCACAAACCATCGACAAAACATTTAACGCATTTTTAAACACAACATGTGGATCAAAACATCATATCTATATATATACAAGGTTTCAAATATACAATGTGCCCTGCATCGGGGCCTCTGTGATCTCATAATACAACAAAGCGGGCACAGGCCACAATAACCGTCAAAAACCTCAACACGGCTCGCAGGCCGGTCTCTCATATCAAAAACAGACTCGGCTCGCAGGCCGGTATCAACTGTACAACCCGTACTCGGCTCGCAGGCCGGTATAATAAATAAATGAATGAATAAATGAATAATATGTAGGCACGCAGGCCTCTATCAACACAACCGGTTCACAGACCGGTGCCCATGTCCAATATACAAAAAGTTCAGGGACCCCTCAGCTCTCTCCACCTCCCTCTGCCTGTCTGCCTGCTGGTCCCTGTCCTGCCTCTTGCCTCCTGCCTGTGACGGACCCACCAGCTGTGGCCGCGCCTCTCTGTGATCTCGACTATGAGAGATCTCTTCTCTATAGGTGCATATGGTGATACTCGGCTCTACGGTACCATCAAGAACATCTCGATAGTACCGGACCTCCGCTCTCACCTCCATATATCCCGTCGCGCCACCATCGCTTGGGCTGGTCCCCTAACTCCTACCCGGTGCCCCCGTGTGCTGTCTTTGGTGCATTTGGTGGTGGTGTATTGGCTGCGGGTGGTACTGTCTTTATTCTTTGGTGGTGCTTTGCTGTACTGCACTGCACTGTGCTGTTCGGGTGTGGGCGTGCGCCGCTTAGTGGTCTTTGTGCTGCACTCGAGCTCTGGGCTAGCTTACCTCTGTAAAATACCTATCGTGCTCGTGCAGCAGCCATTTGCCCTGTAATAATTCGCACTGACCTCGAGCTGATCTCGCTCTGCTTATATCATCATTGCCAAGTCTGCAGGCATGCGGTGTGCTTTACCCTCATTGCTCTCGACCAACCCACCAAACCATATATGCTCCGCATGCATGCCCAAAGCATCATCTAAGTGTCATCTGTAGGCCTCTCGCAAGAACTCCAATCTGGATCCACGGGCTGTGGTGTAGGCAGTGGGGCCTCTACATCATCCCTCCGGTACTGAGGGAAGTGAGGGGGCTCATCCTGTCGTAGCCCCATCTACTGCGTACCCTCTCCAGGGGTATCCTCTCATACTCTCCCGGCCTCCGTCCCGCTATCCAGAATGTGTACTGGATCCACTGCAACTGTCCTCGGGCTCCTCCACGGGGGTGATGACCTCTATACGGTCTCCATACAATATCTGCCGCTGTCAGGCCCTCTAATAAATGCCTGTAATAAGCGACGTCCCGCCCTGCAAGCACTGCTCGTGGCTGGCCCACGACCCCCAACCACCTCTCGAAAGCCATATCTATATATGACCTATGGCCCCTGTCCTTTGGGGTAATCCTACTGGTCTAATGCATATGATGTGCTCATATGCCCAACAGTGAAGCAAAAATGTCGAACAAATCCCAAATCGCCTCATCCGGCGATAGCCCCACAGCTCTCTATATAACTGCACCAGGTATACTGGTGCCCAAGCATAACATGTGTGCTCCTCCACCATCTCATGTAGCACCCCCATCGGCGCCTGTGGAAAGCTACCTCCTCTCGAGTCTGGGAGGGCGAAGTAGGTGATCCGATCATGATCGGCCACGGCAAGCCGTGTCTCATGTCGGTGCTGCGCACGGTACATATCCCCATACCCAATACTCGTCTTTGTGATATGTCAATAAGCGCGGCTACATCCCCAAAAACTTGTAGGATGCTGTCCATGGTTGTCTCTGCATCCACCTGAAAGACAGCCTCTCCATCGATAGGTAATCAAAGGATGCGATACACATCCTCCAATGTGATGGTCATCTCTCCGGTCGGGAGATGGAACACATTGTCGCGGATCCCATCTCTCGATGAGGGCAACCATCAAACTATGATCTCTGTCGATCACTCTATATCGCTGGACTCCGCCGAGTCCCACCTCGCGCATGATAGCCAGTGTGCTGCGGACACATGTGGTCACATCCGGCTCAACAGTGGGGGCATCTCGCATCGTCAGCTGCTGACGTGCCTGCAAAACCAACCCACTACATTAGCCCTACTCTTTATCACAACATCTACTTTACCCTCTATACCCCCTTTTATCCCCCGACCACACCCCGACTCTCTAACACACCCCTCTACCCACCTATCTTCTACAATATCCCCCTCCCTCTTCACACCCAAACAAACAACCCACATCATACTACCACGAAACCGAAACGATACCCAAACAACCAAATCCAACAATCGACACAACTTAAATCATACCAAAACACCCCTACCCCATCCCAAAACCATACTCACAACACCTAAACCACAACCAACAATTCAACACCAAAACATAACCCAAACCAACCAAAATAACTACAAATCACTATGAACCGGTACCGGTCACCCATAACCGACCCCGGTCTCCTCTCCACCGACGCCGGTCAACTACCGACCGACACCGGTCACCACTGATCAACCCCCCTTTAGATTTTGGACCGATGCTGGGTCGATGTCGCTTAGTGACCGACATCGGTCGCTGTAAAAATTACCGAGCGAACCTCGCGGCTACCCAATTCATTTTTTTCCTATTTCTCCCTACATACCCACCCAAACACCCTAAAAACCTACCCACCCAACCGCCTTGGCCTATTTAGCCTATCTACCCTTTCCTCTTTTCATATAACTTCCATTTATTCATTATTTTCTCCAAATCTAAGATTCCTACCCGAATCCCAAATACAACATAATACCATTAAATTCACATAATGAAGGGTTTCGAACCTACCGGTACGACGACACGTCGTCGTGGTGGGATAGGTGGTGGTGGTCCAGCTGGTCCAGCACCTCCTGCTCCTCCTGGCTGTGCCATGGCTCAAACTCTGCTTTGCTGGGTCCTCTACCAATCAACTGCTGCCTGCTACTCACTCGGGCCCACCAATCAACTCACTTCTCCACTCAACTAGTGCCACCTCAGCCAACAAATGCACCAATATCACTATTCCACCTCAGACACCCCAAATCGGTTTTCAAATTAGAAATGTGACAATGACAGGCTGTATTTTTCTTTTTATAGGTTTTTAACATAGAACCGACACCGGTCAAATCGTGCCCTAAGGAACCGGCATCGGTTACCTAACCGGTACCGGTCATAGCTAACCGATATCGGTTTTGTCTTTATTCACCCAACTTTCTGCCCCTATTTACTAATCGCCCTTTCTCCCAACATCACCTATATCCACCTTTGCTGAACACCATTTGTTCACCTATCCGGCCCGACCCAAGGCCTCACCCTAACCATTTGGCCCGACCCAAGGCCGCCACCCAACAACTTGGCCTGACCCAAGGCCTCACCCTAACCATCCGGCCCGACCCAAGGCCTCAACCTACCTATCCGGCCCGACCCAAAGCCTCACCCTAACCATCCGGCCCGACCCCAGGCCTCACCCTACCCATCCGGCCCGACCCAAGGCCGTAACCCAACAACTTGGCCCGACCCACGGCCGTATCACTTCAATACCTTACCCAACATCAACAACATACACTTTTATCCACCCATCATGTAGCTTTTTGTTCCATCGAGCTCACCTGTTCGTGTTTTAGCATGATTAGGGTCCCTGACTTGATCTGTCGACCAACTTTGCCTAGACCTAGACCGTGACGTTTATCTCAACCAAACCAACCATTTGGTACTGCCGAACATGCCTAAACGTTCCTGTACCTTACCTGTTATATACCCTGGAGCTACTTCCTATGCCTTGGATACCAGGATTATATCACCCTTGTTTGGATAAACTATCGACCTTTGCCTATGCATTGTTGGTTTGCTCGTCAAATCATGTACCCTAGTCGCATTATTGCATTTCAACGTGCGTCTGCTTCCTTGGACTTACCCCACCTTTTCCCCATCATCTCTACACCATTTACCCTTTATCAACCCTATCCCTAATTTCAAGTTCTCTCAATCTGTGATAGATTTGAGGGGGATTACCTATACCCTTAACAGGAGAAACCACTTCATATTATTGTCCGTGCAGCTTTACAAAACAAGCTACATGACAATAAGGGGCTAATGTAGACACCAAATTTGTGTCTTACGACCCCTTGTGACCCGCATCTCATTTCGCAACCTAACCTCATCACCTAAACCTTACACAATTATTTATTAATTACCTTGTAATTGATAAATCCACATCACCTTACCTGCCACCTCATTTTGCCATCTCATCATGACCTAGTCTTAACCCTGAACTAACCTAATTAAGACCTATAACTTGGTCCACACCTACACCCATGACTAATGACCCCTTTCTCGCACCCAAAACCGACCTTCTAGTCACTTGACCAAGCCCGCAACTAATCTCTCGGGAGAAAAGCAGGGAAAGTGGGCTATTTTACTAAAAATAGCCTACTTTTTCCTTACCGATACCGGTTCCTACTCGACCGCCGTCGGTTACGTAACCGCCATCGGTTCCCTATAAATGGGCTCCCCAAACCAAAAATAGAGGTCGAAGGATTTTTGGATCGAGAGAGAGCATCAGGAGCGATCAAGAGAATCCAGATCTTTACTTGGCTGAGCAGAGACAAGTGAAGAGACAAGAAGAGTTTGCAGCAAAGGAGATCAAGCCCAAGACTGCAACTGGATACCAGAGCCCTATGATACTCAGCTGATCATCGGGAGGGAGATATCTCATCTTCTATGTGTCAGGCCATCCTACCTCAGTTCTACCTTTGTCATCAGAGTTCATGGACCTGCATCTTCGTCAATAACCAGTAAGTTACATCTTGCATGTCCTTTTAATAATACTTCTTAGAATTTTGAATCACAGTCCTCACAAATCCATTCCTAGATCCACTACCAGCAACATATTGCATCTAACTATCCTTCATTTACTTCTCATCACCTCATTACCTAATATCACCCATATACTAGCCTTACAAACAACACAGCTACCCTACAACAACAACCACCCCACAACACAACTAACCCACAGATCCTAGACCCTACCGATATCGGTTATCAGTAACCGGCATCGGTTATTGTGGTTCAAAACCAGAAATCAGCCTTTCCCCTACCTGTTTCAACAAAGCAACTTAATTGATATTTTACAGTCTTTGGTGTTAATTCATATTAGTAGGGAAACTGACCACCTTCGAAAGGAAGTTTTATATTTCCTGGGCCCAAGGCAGTTTCCTCATTTATTGTCTAATCAAAATCTTGTGGTCTTGTGTTCTTATTTGCAGGTAGTCCTTCCAAGACAAAAAGGAGTTCTTCACAGTCAGCCTGATCTTTCTCTATGGTACGCACACACCATCTCGACATTCAATAGGTATTCCTCCTAGCCCTAACCCTTATTTGTTTCTAAAAGGAATGAAAGGATAGAAGTAACTCTATTCCCAAAAGCTGAAACATTCCGAGCGAAACACAAAGAGCCAACAACTTCCATTATTACTTTCTTATATCTAAATTTAATTAATTAACTTTTAATCATATGTTTTCTCACATTAATTCTCCACAACTTAATTAAATAAAATAAAGGGACACATCAATAATAAAATACATACAACAATAAAAAAAAAAGGAACCACATTAATAAAATATACAAAACCCCTTGGTCACATTCAAAGGTGATTCCCCCCATGGGAATCCCTAACAAAATACAACACACACACAAACATGTTGTCATGGTGACTGGTTGAATTCATCTAGAATTCCAATGTGGTTGGTCTCGATCCTTTGATGTTTGTTGTGATGTTTAACTGTAAAACACAAATACCTCCTTCACCTCGTGGCCATATTAGAACATCCAACATGATATAAATATAATCACAAAATCCTCTATACATATGAATCACAACAACATCAAGGAAATCAACAATATCACTTACAAATTATATCAACCACTATATCATCATCATATAATGTCCATTTTCTAGGTCTACTCACAATATCCAAAAATCACATGCCCGAACAACATTCATAATATATCCATGTCAAATAGTATATCATCATCCACATATGAAATGTCTCTAATAATCATCATGCATCATAACTAAATCAAAATCAACAATAATCCATGGTCTAACATCTAACATCATACTAAATCAAAACCATAATAATGTCCATAATGTGATCAATAATATCAAGATCAATATGAAAAGGTGTCAAAGGGAAGTGGGCACTACACGTGGGTGTTCTTGTTGCAAGAAAAGAAGACAAAAAAATGAAAGACATGCCTAAATTATTTTAAAGAAATAATATTTGTACACATTATACATTTTAAAAATAGAAAAGCAACTCGAGCAACAATTACAGTGAACAAAATAGGGTTCTATTTTAGAGGCCCCTGCCCTTGAAAAATGTATACACATGCATATACATGGATGAATTTATAAAAGGAAAAACATAAACATCAATCCTTTTCAGCCACATCTTCATCGGGAGGCACTAGAATACATTTTAGTAGGTCATCCCTGTGCTAAATGAAGTCATCATGAGCCACTACGCTGAACACAAATTGGACATCGATCACTAAACCCCGAGACATACCCATCTCAAACAGTTCCCAAGTTCCTAACCATGGCCCATTCAACAATTGGGTGAATTCCATTCTCATTTCGGATGAGTTTACCCGGTCCGAACGGGAACATCCTCCTCTTATACAAGCTTTGGTTCTCATACCTAAGGAGAGCCAAGATATGAGGAAATGAGGAATTCTGCTAGAAGAACCCCTCTCATAGTTCTTCTCTTCTTGAGAGGAAACACTTGGGTGCCTATCATGGGCCGTACGTTAGCAAGGGGAAGCTTCTAGGGCCATCAGACGCTTCTATGTTTCCTTCTATGGTGCAATGGGGACTTTCTCTTCCCCATGTGGAGTAAGAAGAAGGATGGGAATTGTGATTTTCATGATCAGATTGAGGGGTTGGTAATAATTCCTATTCAAACACTAGTTATCTCTGTTAAAAAAAGGGCAATAGTGAATCCAATGGGATTCAAATTGTTTGGTATCCACCTGGTATTCTAGGTGAATTAGGTGGAAATGAAGAACTTGAAAAATACTAAATGAAGGGCACAATTTTGAGAGGCATTGTAAGAAAGATGATAGCATGTCCTTTAGAGAGGAAACATTAGGAGGGTCGGCTCTGGTATCTAGTATGTTGAGGAGATGAATAATGAGGGAGCCCAGTCAATTAGAAATAATCACGCAAATGGGTGAGCTCCCCAAGAACAAGATTCAAGTCCAGAGGTGAAGAAGACATGGAAGCATGGTGATTGATGGAAAGCAAATGGTGCAGGATGCGGGAGGAAGTTAGGTGGTAATTCGCTAACATAGTAAGCCATGATTAAATAGGCATGTATTTTAAATTGAAATATATGGGAGAAATAATTTCACCATTAATAACATATCCTCCCAAAATCGGTCTTGAGGTGAAGTTTAATTAAAAATTGATTATCCATGTAAAATGTGCCGCTAAAGAATTAATCTGCACCCGCATGATTTAGAGATGTCTCATCAAATTTAATTATTTGGCCACGTCATATTTTCAAGCATGAGGGAAGCAATATATTTAATAAATATGGGAAAGAATTTATTCATAAAGGTGGAATAGTAATGGTGAGATGATGACGAGATATGATTTAATGCTACTGTGAGGAATTATTCGACAGTGATTCCCATGGGTCTTAAGAATGTAACATGACATTGAATCGGTTAGAATTTAACTGAATATTCCCTAAAACCCTTGATGGATAAGGATATAAAGAGGGGGTTTTAGAAAGAAAAAGGGGGAGGTCTTAAGAAGAAGGAAAAAGGGTGGGAATCTCTTGAGGAAAAAAATTGGAGGGAATTTACAGATGCACTACCAACTAGGGGACACACAATGTTCCGATGAAGGTTTTTGTTAAGTGACTCAATTATCAGGAATCTATGTTAAGATGATTACATGTGTATAATAATTAACTTGATTTGAGAGCATGAATATATGTCTCCCTTATTTTTCCTAAGTTTAATGGGTTTCACTTGGAAAATTTATCAGGATTTGTGATATTTCTTTGTTCTGATTGTGAAATGATGTTGAGAATGAAGTGATATGTGCTTTTGTTATGATTTTGTGTGAATTATGGTTGTAATTCAATTATGAAAGTATCCTTTTACTACTTATCTCTTGTCTATGAAGGGTGTGAGCATTTGATGTTTTCGGGGTACATGAAAGCATTATTTCTGAAGCCTATAAAAATCTCCATGTGGACTGACTAGGATTTAGGGGTATGATTTGTAAATCTTGGGGGTCCCTTGATCTAGACTATTCAACATGATTTTACAAGGGACAATATAGCCTTAGGTGTAATAATCTGGATTGTTAGGAATTTAGATCTTGGCTTTCTTGGATCCTTCCTTGAAACCAGTCTCTGAAAAAGGCTAATTCATTTCTCACTCACATTCATGTAAAAATGGAAACATATAATAGTTGAAATTTTATTTCTGAAATTCCCCAATTCCCTGTGAATATTTTCCCCTTTTCCCCTTTCTTTAGTTCAAGTTTATCCTATGCCTACTAAAATATGAAAAACCTTTGAAAAATATTTTAACACACTACGTGGATCTCGACTGTTTATTCATACTTTATAGATCCTCCTGGGAGAACACATTGTAAATGTGCACACCTTACATGTTCTCACCCCGATCCGAGATCCCCATCATCAACCTGAAATTTTTTATGCAAACCCTCATGATCAATGTGCGGGTTGGGCTAACACTTCCTTTAGCAGTCCATATCAGGTCTTTAGGTTCTTGTAGTGTTTTTATTTTCTTTTTTGAGCAAGCGTTGCATTCGGTGGCTATGCTTGACCCCTATAGTCTAATTTGATGGAATTAGGATTTCATTATGATATGTAGCCATGCCTTGTGCTCCCCGATCGTATCTTGGGTCCTCTCACCCTGATCAAGGTAGAGTCAAAAGTAGTAGGGATATCAACCACACCCTTTTTTCGGGTTCCTCCTATCACCCCCTTAGGAAGGGTTGGCGGGTGAGGGGAGGAAGACCCCACCCTCAACTACTAAACAACATTTCAAGTGAATCTAAATCCATCACCCCATCTCCTTGCATGCTTCGTTCCTTGTTCCCCTTTTGGGGGTAAATCTGGGAGCCAACACCTTTTTAGCACCATTTCTAGGGACAAACGTTAGGTATTCATCTAGGTTTTATTTTGACCTTCTTTTGTTGTTTTTTTGTCACATTTAAAAAGGCATCTTGATTTGTGATTTACTCTCATGACCTCGTATGATTTATTTTTCTAGAGTTATCACTCTAGTGGCGACTCCGTTATCCTTTTGGTTGTAGTAGACCAATGATTTTTTCATTTTGATGTGTTTCAACTAAATTTATGTGTCTTGTTTAAACTTTGTGTTCAATGTTTACCATTATGTCATCTAGAATTTATAAGGTGAATATTTATCTGTAAAAGTTAGTTCTCTGTGAAGCATTCCATGGGTATCTGTGATAGTAGTGAGGTTTTTGGTCCTTCTAAAGTCCCTTTTAAACCAAATTCATTCAAACCCTTTGACTTTAGAAAATAATTTGGATACCCCCATCAGATCCCTACTAGAATCAGACTCAAATTTCCTATGTTTTGAGGATATGGTAATATTTATGTGGAACAACATCTTGCTATGTTTGAGGAAATGATGCATGAATACCAGGTGAGTTATGAAGATGTTTTATGAGGTTATTTGTGTAAACACTGCAAGAAAATGCTAGAGATTGGTTTAATTCTTTACCTCAGAGATCTATTTGTTCATGGATGAAAATGGTAATAATGGAAATCAATTTAGCGATGACCCTGCTTCCCTTTTCTATGGGCATGGTGGAGATGCCATGTATTTGGTTGAAGGAAGTGCTATCCATTTTCACCTCCCGAGTGGAAATGGACAACATGGGGCTTGCACAAGGGAATTGCAATAAGAACACATGTCATATAGGGCATGCAAACAATTCTTAATATTCAAGATCAACATTTGGATCTTTGGGAAGTTGAAGCTCACAAGAGGAATCCTTTCCCCTCTTGGGTCGTATGAAGTTTTAATTTCCACTAAAAGAGGAAGCATTGAGTAACTAGGCTTGCATGACCATCAAGCTCTATATTCAAAAACCAAGCTAATGAAGGCTCTTGGTGAGCTATTCATAATACATAGAGCTATATATTTGAAGGTAAAATAATAAACTCGGTCAAGATGGGCTTGTTTTGGTGTGCACCTTTGAGCCATTCCTCGAGTTGAGGTGACTCGAGGTCTTTAATGAGAGGCGGTTTAATTTCTCTATGCAAACCGAGATGACCGGCGATTGTATAACCATCAAACTAGAGCAATGGAAAGTTGTAAAAGTCATTACGTGAGATACCGTGGCACAATACAATGAAGGATGAGCTCAGTAAAGGTTCAAGGTGGGCCCCTAATTTCCATAATCTTGAATTACATTAGTTGCATGAAAACCGATGAGTTGCATACCATGTGGCCAAGCCCAAAAATTTGTAAGCCAAGATATATAATGAAGAAACCATGGCCACTAAGTTGGTACAAGGACACTTTGAGCTCCTTTTGCAATGAAAACCAAGTCCCACATTGCGAGAAAAATTGAACGACAAAGTTTGAGATGGCACCAAGTTACGAGAATCTTATCGGGCTATTAAGATCACCAAAATGCTACTGGTGAAGAGCCAAGTAATCGGTGGGACACTTTACATACAAGGGGTCAAGCTATGGAATGAGGAATATTTTGAGAGCCCATACGAGATGGCCCAACAATCTATTTTCATGATGCATCGAGCTATTCTTATACAACCCAAGCCATATACAGAGTTTTTCTAGGTGACCACAATTTATGGTTATATATTGTTAATGATTTCAAGCCCATTGAACCTACATAGAAATGGGATCAAGATGACTATACTAAGTTATACATATTAAGGGACTCAAGTTATCAAAACTTTGCATTATGCTATCTCTTAGTATAAGATTTGCAATGTGTTCTTGGGTTCCACGCTCACAAATGGGTGAATTCCATAATGTATTGAGCTCCCCAAACTTATCGAGCCCATCCCAAAGTGGTAGTGAGTTGGATATGAGAAAATATTGAGTTTCCTTTTGAGGCTATCGAGTCAATTTAGAGAAGTTCTTGGCTCTATCCATGATGATCGAGTTACTTTTGAAGGGTGAGCCGGTTTATGGGGGTCGAGTGCTTAATTGACCGACGAGCTTCATTCTTGGAGGTTGAGGACTTAGCCAAAATGAAGGCGGGGTGAGGTAATTTTGATTGGCTCGCCGAGCCAAATTGGAAAAGCGAGAGGAAAGTTTTGAGGGAGACCTATGGGAAAATTGGGAAAACATAGCTTGGGTGGCTGAAGTGAGTTGGGACATGCAAGGCGTTAAAAGCTGAAAACGTAGGCAAGTTCAATGCGGGAAATTGGAGTCGGGCAGGCCGGATGACCGGGACACATGTACAAGAAGGAATCTCCTTTGATGTGCTCAATGGGATGTGGGATTTGGCCCAGTCAATGGCCCATCCATGGAGTCAAGGGAATTTCAAAGAACCGATGCATGCGCGAAGGGGTGTATGAGGCCCTCGAGTCGGCTAAGGAGAGTTGCATGACCCAAGTGGAATGGGTTGTGAAGGGAGGAGCTCCTTCCAAGCCAATGGGAGCTACTGATACATTGTAAAGTGGACATAAATTGGTGTAGATGAAAGGATGTTTAGGTGAACCAAGGTACCTTTGAATTTGGGCCAAAAGAATCGTTTGAGCTGAAATAGCTAATGAGCTTGGGGTTAGTCTTTGAGTCGGCAAAACCATTGCAACATGAATCCTCGTCATGAAGAATATAGTGCTGAGGCACTATGTGAAGTGGGAATTAGGAGATATAAGGCATTGAGGTGTAGATATAAACTAGTCATCATTTGAATTAATATCCCGACCCATTGCAAGGGCTTGACGATGTGGAAAGGTGTCATTTCGGCTAAGCTAGCCCAATTAATTAATTCAAACCATTTCAAGCACCTTCCCTCAAATGTAAAAGCGATGGAAATAAATGGTGGGCCCCATATATAAATTACCAAAGCATTAAAATGATGTGAAAAAATTAGAGAAAGGAGAAATATTTAAATGGAAATTCCAGCTATCAAAATTAATTCACTCTGTGGAATGTTAGCAAGCTTTGTGTGAAAACTTAAAATAGCCGCCTCTACTCGGGAGCTCATAACTTGAGCGTTTCTCAACGGATTTTCACAAAATTGGTCTTGTTGGAATCATGGCTCCAGGATCCATGAAAAATGATTATGAAATTATGGAATTGATGAAGATTTCAAGGAGAATTTTTAGAGAATGAAACCATTTCAAAGTGACAGTTTGATAGTGGTTGAGAGTGTAATTAAGAAGCATAGGAAATCATTCTTTCTCTGCTTTGGAAGTCATGGGATAGTAGGGGGATCCTTTTGAAAGTAAAATAACATAAATTACATTCATTTAATATCACTTACACATGGATGGAAGGTGGATTTCTAGATTACATTCTCTCTCTTCTCAATTTTATAAATTGTAACATGGGGCTTATTTTGTGAAAGAGTTAGTCAATTTTTCTCCTGTCCCCTCTCTATTTTTTTCTCGATGGGTTGAATATGGAGTTTAAGCTTCCTCTATATTCTTTGTAATGGAATTTTATTTCCTCTTTCCCACTAATGATGTATTGTGAAAATTTAATGGAGCAATAAACTATGTTTTGTGATGCATTTTGTCCATCCTTGCATGTTTTATTATCTCTACTTGCCTCTCTTCATTGCAGGGTATATTGTGCATATTATTGATGTTTATTATAGGTTTTGAGAGATATGTTTAATGGAAAAAAATGGTGTTATGTGTGAATTCATCTTTGGTCTATGGTGCATCTTTTCCACCCTCTCCATTGCTCACCTCTCTCCATTTCAGGTAGTTGGATTGTGTCTAGCACCTCCTTTTCTTGGTGTATCACTGCTCTTAGTGTAGGTTTATTTTCATGCATCTCTCTCCCTATCTCCTTGGAATGTTAGAATAGGATTAGGTAGTTTTATTTCTTACATTAGGAGTAGCTTGTGGCAGGTAGGATTAGGAGCAAGAACCAACTTTATCTAGAGGGTTATCTCAAGCCCACAAGTCCCATAACTTGAGAGATAACCCAATGTTACAAAAATTACACTTTGAATGCCCCAAAGTACTATAAACTATCTCAATCGGGGGTGGTGTACTTTGGTGATAACAAGAAGAAGGTTCATATGTTTTAGGAATGAATAAATTGACACTACAGAATATGTGTCAAGTGTTAAGACATTGATTGAAGAATGTGTTGAGAAGAATGATCATATTGGTTATGCTTGTGTCTAGTGTGATAAGTGTTTTATGCCCCATGCCCCCTATGTTGTGGAAAATATGCTTAATGTTGAAAAAATGAAACTAGGCACTGAAGGAAGAAATGTGCCACATGGTTCCACAAACCAAAGCAGTGGGGTGTCTTCCACTGACCTTCTACGTGCCTAAAAAGTTGATGAGTTTTGGAATGTGTTCTTCAGAATATTTCAATTTTTGATAAAATGATTTGATATAGTGGTTTTAGACATAGGCTGTATTTCATCTGCTCATGATTTTGTTATGTTAAAGGAGGAAATGATTGATAAGTATAGCGGAGGTGTTCCCTCAGTAGAAGACAAATGTCTTCTACTTGAAGAAATAATGGAACTAGAGAAACGTCTCAAAAAACAATGTAAGTTGTCAGATGAATCTGCAAAGTGGAAATCATGGATGAATCATGCACACTTTGCAGACCTGAATGTGGATGAGTTGATCCCCTTATATGTTCTTGAAATTGGTGTAGTGGCCTTGGATAAAGAGGAATATCACTTTGGTAATAATTATACTGAGAATACTATATCAATCAATGAAAGGTATAAGGATGGTGATTTGGATTTGGTCCCAGAGGGTGTTAGTACTGGATTTCCTATAAAGTAGGGGGTGGATGTTCTTAAACCCCTATTTTCTAATCAAGTGATAAAGCATTCATTATTTCCCAAACCTTTGGAGATGAAACAAGTTATTTCACCTAAGGATTGTGAGTTTCAAATACAGGTTAATCCCTCTCCTTCAAAAAGTGAGATTGAGGTGTGTGTGGAGTTTGGTGTCAGTTACCCACCTATTATGAAGAATACAATGAGAACAAATGATCTCATTTCAAACGAAGGTATGGTAAATACAAGTAAAGGTGACAATGTTGATCATTGTCTTAATGCCTATGTTGAGTTTAAAAAGGATTGGATGAATGGAGATTTATCTACTTTGGAAAGAGAGAAATTTATTAAACATCTTGAGAAACATATGCAAGTCTTAATATTGTTATATCATATGGTGTGTTGTGAAAAGGGAACTGCTTATGAAAAAACTATGCCTAGTGAGCAAAATGGATCTACAAGTATAAATGGATACATGTTTTTACTTCTACAAAATCAAGGGGTTCTAAGTGATGGAAACCAATTGACAATTTGTGTCTCATTTGGAGTAATTGTGATCATTACCTTTGGAAGTTGACAAGTTAACTTGTGTATCTTGATGGGACAAGTGCATGTTGTATGGGATCCTAGTGGATTTTGATGGAGGTTTTGGGTCCTCACGGACCCCAAGTGGTTTTCTTCATAATGTACGGTTGCGTGATTTATCCTTTTTGGTTTTTGTTGGTTTTGGTTGTTGGTTTTTGCTCTCATGGTGATGACTTGTAGTTTTGATCATCTTTTGACTCCATTACCCAATAGAAAGGCATCTACTCTTATTCTTTCAGTATTGTTTTTGGTTTTCTTTGGATACACACTAGGGGAGTCCATCCCCGAGCTAGAGCCGATGTTGGTACCCATACATGTCCGTCTTCTTTTTTCTAATTGTTCTATTCTCTAAATCCTTTTTTAAGAGAAGTACGTGATGAGAAAAGATTTTGAGTTGTATTTCTCATATTTGGGTTAGTCTTTTTGCAATGGGGTGGTCAAAATTATAGTTTGTTTTATCACTGCTACGAAGGTTCTTAAATTTCCCCATATTTGAGGTACATAAAAGATTGTATTTTGGTGCAAGGATGGGATTTCAGACATGTTTGGCTAAGTGCGAGTATGATGAGTGTAGTTTGAACCCAAAGCTCGAAGGTTAGTTATCTTTGGAGTTGTATGACCTAACCTAAAATTAGACTCTAAAGTTCCCTTGGAACTTTGATCCGGGTTATATCTTCCATAGTAAAAATGGACAGGTGTTATCTATTTTTGGGCCCTACGAGAATGTTCAAAAGTAATTTCTCCTAGTATCAGAAAGATCCTTACGAGTTATAAAGTGAATAAAATTTGAGCCCGGGCTCGATTTGCTATTGTTTGGCTTTGACACAATTCAAGAGTTTTGTTCTAGACTCGACCATCCAATTGAAGGAAGAAAGGAATAAAGAAACAAAATATTTCCCAATTTCTGAGGACAAACAAGGTGACAAAGGCTGACTTCCTTTTCCCGTGATTTTACGTAGTTATGTGTGATATGAATATGCATCCACAACATAGAATGTATATTTCAAGGGTGTTCTTGTTGTAAGAAAAGAAAACAAGAAAATGAAAGATATGCCTAAATTATTTTAAAGAAACAATATTTGCACATGTCATACATTTTAAATATAGAAAAGCAACTCGAAAGCAATAATTACGGTGAACAAAATAGGTGTCTCATTTTAGGGGCCCGCCCTTGAAAAATGTATACACATGCATATACATGGATGGATTTATAAAAGGAAAAACATAAACATCAATCATTTTCAGGAACATCTTCACCCGGAGGCACTAGAATACATTTTAGTAGGTCATCCTTGCACTGAATGAAGTCATCATGAGCCACCACACCAAACAAAAATTGGACATTGGTCACTAAACCCCTAGACATACCCATCTCCAATAGTTCACAAGTTCCTATCTATGGCCCATTCAATAATTGGGTGAATTCCATTCTCCTTTCAGATGAGTTTACCCACTCAGAAAGGGAACATCCTCCTCTTATATATGCTTTGGTTCTCATACCCGAGGAGAGCCAAGATACGGGGAAATGAGGAATTCTGCTAGAAGAACCCTCTATCATGGTTCTTCTCTTCTTTAGAGGAAACAATTGGGTGCCTATCATGGACCGTACCTTAGCAAGGGTAACCTCTAGGGCTATTATATGCTTCTCTATTTCCTTCTATGTTGTAATGAAGAGCTGCTCTTCCCCATGCTGAGTAAGAAGAAGGATGAGAATTGTGATTTTCATGGTCAGATTGAGGGGTTGATAATAATTCCTATTCAAACACCGAGTTATCACCGTTAACAAAAGGGCAATGGTGAATCCAATGGGATTCAAATTGTTTGGTGTCTGTATGTACCCAAAATTGTAGGGTACTGTACCACCAGAATGATGTTACACATTCCCCAATGATGATACAGGTCACCTAGCAAGGTGTTCAGAATCTAGGAAAGCTCGCCAAGTGTATGTTAGCATCCCAAGCATCTTGTTTAAGCTTTGTGTATTTTGCTTTATCCTCGCCTTTCATTTTAAAAATTTTTGACCTTGATGAAACCATGGTGAAGTGGTGGTGAATCTGTAACCGCCACCACCCGCTCGGGCGGCGGTCCTTCACGTGTTTTCCAAAGATGCTCCTTTGATCGTGACTTGCATAATTTTTCAACTTTCATCAGCTTTTCTCAACCGCCTTGGCTCGTATTAATGTTTCCTAGAATAATGTATTAATGTTTTTCTTCATTGTTTAATGGTAAAAGTGTTCTAATAGGAATTACCTTTGGGTGAATGTGAAATCTATAAATATCTAGTTTGTTTTCAAGAAATGGCCCCTCAACTTCTCATTTCCATTGTTTAGTCTGTCAATTTCTTGTTTAGAGCTCATTTTGTTTTCATGTTTGCATCCATGCTAGTTTTCCTTTGTTGTTGGAAGCCATTTGATCTTCTTGCTTCAGTCTTGTTCATTGTTGTTCCTACAATTAGTTTAGAGCAGAGTAGTGTCAGTTGTAGATTGAATTCATTAGAGTTGTAGGTTGTGTTCTTCATAGAAGGTAGATTGTAGAATCTCTCAATACACTTGTGTTGTATTCCCATAATAAATCCCACTAGGAATTACATACACCAAGCTCTGTCACTTGCGCTGTCCCTTTCCTACTCGCATTATATTCGGTCTATATCCAAAGCTGCCATTGTTCAAAATACCTTTTTCTATTGATGCTAGCATATATACACGATCTTCTTGATTCACGTGAACATGAAGGAATGAGGAGATAATTACGAGGGGAAAATATCATACACTCTTTGGATTCACCACTATTCTGCAAATTCAGGTTTTATCTGTCAAAGTTCTAGTTAAAACATATCAAATAGAGTAGTGAAATATTTCATTTCAGTTAAATTTCATTTTCGATATTGCCAGGAAGTTGTGGGGATTGATAGTTTCTTAGAAACTATGATTCATTCCTCACTTCTGAGGTAGGATCGAGAATCTTTCAATTAAGTTAATCAGCTATCTAGTTATTTAGGATAAACTCACAACTACATAGGCAAGTAGCTACATCAGGGCTACCTTGCTTGTTTTAATTTTGTTATTAGATTAGTTGTCATTTTCTGAATATATTAGATTAGTTGCTCTTTCAATTCTTTTAAAAATTCTATCAAAAATACAAAAATAGAGGAATATATATATGTTGTAGATATATCTTGCATAATTAGTTTATTTCATTTTAGTTAGGTTTATATTGATCTTGTATGACAATCACGGGACCTAGGGAGCCTAGGGAATACATTTTTGAGCCAATCGTGCCTCAACCCAATCTTGTTGTAGCATTAACTAACATAGACCAAAATATTATAATTGGTCTTTGAACAACAACGAGACCCTACAAGATATCATCACACAACTCTCATTATTAAACATAAAGAGCTAATCAAGCTAAAGATTTTGGACTAAACCCAGAGAATCGTCCATAAAGAACAAAAAAGGTCCACTACACATTTAACCATTCCATTTTCATGACCTTGTCGGAGAGATATATGAAGCACCCATAGGTCATCTTCCACGTATTTCATAACTCATAGATCGGATCATGGAAGAGCTCGATATTGATTGGAGCCTTCGAGAAACTATCCTCACCGAATGATCTATCACACCCGAAAGGAGTTAGGAGGGCCTTATTTTCCTTAGATTCACGAGATCCCATTATTGCATGTTGAAGACATAAGGTTACCTAAATAGCTTACCTACACCCCGCATGTATTCCATCCCCACCGGGTTTGTCTCAAAGCATGACCTCGGGAGGTCGGGTGTGGGGAAGAGTTACTTATAGATTCTCATGCTCGCATGTCACTTTTCCATTGTACAAAATTGGTGAACCCAACGTGAAACTTCCTACCTTCTGGTTTGGAGTCTTATTTCTACTTATTCTTCTAATTAGTTTACTTTTACCACCTCATTAGCCTTCACATCAGCTTCACCAACAAAATTAGTGAACCCAACGTGAACTTCCTACCTTCTAGTTTGGAGTCTTATTTCTATTTGTTCTTCCAATTAGTTTACTTTTTGT
Organism: Taxus wallichiana var. yunnanensis; assembly: GCA_018340775.1. NCBI lineage: Eukaryota > Viridiplantae > Streptophyta > Pinopsida > Cupressales > Taxaceae > Taxus > Taxus wallichiana. Next base: position 645,076,102 of record CM031235.1, read on the forward strand.
CTTTTCCACCTCATGAGCCTTCACATCAGCTTCACCAACAAAATTGGTGAACCCGACGTGAATCAAACTAATATTCCTCTTTCTGTTTTCTTTTCTTTCATCAACCTTCGCTCTTTCCCATTATTCTAGAGTTTTCATATACCCCGAATATGTCGGGATACGATGCATATGGAAGACCTCTCCTAGGTCTTGAAGCATACTACGATCAACTAAATAGAGAACCATCACCCTCGCTCTCAGCATGGGGTGACAACTATTCAACTAACCAATTTTTAACACAAACTCCACCTTAAAGTACTAGATATCATTCTTCTTTCCAAATAGAGGAGTTGGATCAGCTCACTCAAACGCAACAACCAGAGCCTTCAGGCTCAAACAATATGATGCTCACTGGAGAATCTGGTTCATCTCCTCGGGTGTTGCTTAGACCAAAAATTAGTAGACAGTCAGATCCATATCTATTTTTAGATGATGAATACTTAGCACGTTATGCTAGGAGTGAACAATGCTCTCAAAATATGTACCCACCTATAGGAGGTTTACAAACAAAACACCCCCATTCCTCCACCTATAGGAAATGCCCTCGGTGAAACTTGGTAGGGCACCGATCAATTCATAGTAGGGTACCATATGCCTATACAACCTCAAGATATACAACAAACGCCACTAAGGCAAAATACCGTGTCTTCACCAAACAAGGTCATCTCAACCTTAGTTGAGAAGGTTAGAGGGTTGGAACTTGCTCAAGAAAATCAAAATCCATAGTTCATGCAAGCAAGAACTTCCAATCCTCCACATCATCCTAGCCATGTAGACCTCCTCATAGGCGTTGGGTATGCCTCCTTAGTACTTACAACAAACGCCAACTAGAACCGTGTTTTCTAATGCCACTCCAGTTGAGAATATAATACTTCCGGTTTAGTACAAAACAACCCATTCCTGAGCAATGCTCCTCCATACTTAAACATGTATTCCAAATCACCACAGGGAGATATGTTCTCTTCTCCCGGTATGTTTTCTCAAACACAGGGATTTCCTTATGCCCCTGCAAATACATATGCTACGCCATATCAACAACCCATTCCACCTCCACCCCCTCAGCAAGCACCATCAATGGTCGAAACCTATGCGATAGGGACTTATTCAAAATATTTGAAAGAACCTTTAGACTTCACTATACGAAGTGTCATGCTTCCAAGACCTCTCCCGATCTACCCAAGTATAAAGGAGAGGGAGACCCGAATGCACATATTAAGGCCTATGCCATAGCCATTCAAGAACTACTCCCTTGGGATGGAGTTGTTGCTAAAATATTCCCCAAAACTTTAGAGGGTATTGCCCTCGATTGGTATTATAGAATACCTGAAGCCTCAATACATTCATTTAAACAACTCATTTCAGAGTTCATCAAGGCGTTTGACATGAACAAATTGTTGAGAACAAGAATCAGGGAATTCTTACATATTAAACAAGAACACAATGAATATGTTGCTCATTTCATCCAAAGATGGCGTACAGTCCTCTATTCTTCAGCAAGTGCTCCAAACATGGATCAGATGGAACTATGTGATTTATTCCTTCATTCTCTCAGTAGAGAGATAAAGGAAGAAGTCCAGAAGTTCCCACTAAGAACTTATGATGAAGTGCTCGAGAGCACTCTCCGAATAGATCAAGCTGCAATAGATAGTGGTCACAAGACATATGGAACAAATGGGAGGTTAATCATCCCCAACCAAAACACTATGACTTATCCTACTACCACAAATGCCAATCAAGGACCTAAAATCCTTAACAAAAACCATGGAGTGACAACAGATGGAGTGATTGACCAAACTAAAAAAGCAAACGTTGTAAATGTTCCACCACCAGTTAATAATCAATGAAACACAAATTTTACCCCAAAAATCAATGCGGTAGATTTTAATCATCCCCAACGACAACAACAATAACAAAAACAACAACGGTAGATCCAGACACAGGGTCCAAGTCAAAACTCAACTAGATATCAAAACCAAAACCAAAGGCAACAAACAAAAACTTTAATCCTAATAGTCAACAATTTAATCAGAGTTTTGGACCACAACACGTGCCAAACCAACAACCTAGGAGTTATAATCCCAACTCGTATTGTGGTTTCCACAAAATTTGAGGCCATGACACTAGGACTTACCGCGATTACAATAAGTTCATGCAACATTTTCTAGAAGAACAAAGACAACTCTTCATAGATATGTTCTTAACAGATTTTGTGACACCTATGCCAAATACTTTCACAGGGGCAGTTTCCCCTCAAAACGCACCTCTTAAGATCTTCAATGATCCACTTCCAAATCACAATAACAATAATAAATTAAATCCAAATGGGACGAACAAAGGTGTAATGACAGGAAATAACAATCATGAAGCCTCAACTTCACTAAATCCACCTGTCACACCATAATTAGGAAATTAGCCATGAACCAAGATAGTTGGTCTAGTGGAGTTAGATACTGAGTTACACGTAGAAGCCATAACAAGAGCATGAGAATATTCTTCTCAACCAAATCCAATCTATCCACTAGAGCCAGATAACATTCAACAAACGTTGGTAAAACCCATAGGTGCTTATGATTTAATTAATGACTTAACAAAGACCTTCTCTCACATCTCCTTTTTGGACTTATTGAAAAATTCTCCTGCCCATAGGGCTGCTCTTTTAGAAGCACTAGGTCTAGGTCATTTAATTAACATCACTCCACCTCCCAAAACACAAGTAAACCATATAGGTTGATATCCACCCTCCAGGGCAGCTAGATAGGGATACCGAGTTTATATTCGACATAAACAAAATGCCAACAGATGTTGAAATTACACGTAGAGGTGATCCGACCTTACATTTATAGGTGTGGGTTTATAATAATTATGTTAAACATGTAATGGTTGATGATGGGGTAGTAGTTAACATTGTCCCCTTCTCTTTCCTTCAAAATCTAGGATATGGAGAAACAAACTATTCCACAACAAGAAATATGCTAAGAGGTTATGACAACCTTAAAGCTACTTCAATTGGGACTATAATACTACCAGTCACCTTAGGACCCAAGACAATCCTCACCGAGTTTTATATCATAGATTGGGAAACCAACTATAATATGATCCTCGGTTGACCATGGATACATCGCATGAAAGCAATCCCTTCTACGTTATTCTAGGAAATAATATTCTTACACCTAGGAAAGATATTCATAGCAAAAGGTGACCCAAAACCATTCGACATACACCTAGCAGACCTGAAGAAAAGACAGGCATTCACTCTGAGTTTGAACTCCTGAAAAATCAACTTAACAAACCAATCGAATCAAAGTCGGAAGAAAAATAATACCTACAACAAAACTAGAAATTACAAACCTAGTCAAGGGCATCCCATCCTTCAAGGATGAAGCTAATGTTGTAGAAACAGTGTCATTAGGAACTACTACAAAAATTGTCAAATTACTGGAACAAGATCTACCAATTTTCCTACCATTTGATTCCACAGGTATGGGATGTACCCTAGGAGTTGGTTCTCTTCAGTAGAGGAACTTTGCATGGTAGAAGTAACCAAAATAGAAGAAACAGATGCAAAGAATGTCCCAACATCCATTTTTCCTAGTAAATATTGGACTCTCCACTTCGATGGAGCTAGATGTCACTATGGAGCGGGGAAGGTGTGATCTTTACTTCTCCTGAGGGAAATATCCTACCTTTTTCTTTTAAATTAAACTTTGAATGTACAAACAATGACACGTTGAGTACGAAGCCCTCCTCCTTGGCCTCCTCATAGCCAAAAGGATTGGTGTTAATGACATCAGAGTGTTAGGAGACTCACAATTAGTTGCAAACCAAGTCTCTGAAGTATATGAGACTAGAGTTGAGCACTTACAACTCTATAAAATAGTGGTATTAGATCTAAGCAAAGGATTTGACTTCATATCCATTGAGGCAATCCCACGAGAATAGAACCTTCTCGCAGATTCAATAGCAACCTCAGCTTCACGTTTTACCCCAAGTAATGAGTTGGAAGATACAAGTTTCAAGGTATCACTTCATACTGAACCATTGGTGAAGAAAATGTCAACAAACCCTCTTCTAACACATACAACTGAGAATGAATCTTCTATCTTACATCATGTTGACAGTGATAAAGTCACTCTCAAATATCTAAATGCCTATGTAGAGCTACACCTTGCTCACCCTATAGTTGATCTTTCCCTAATACCACACTCCTCTTCCTACTTTGGAAATCCCACGGTAGAGTCTCCTCCACATAAGGATCTCGATATCTATGAGATAGAAAACGGAGAAAGCTTGGAACTACCTCCAACCCCACCTAAATTTGAAGAAGGTAATGCTTCTTTGATAGAAGAAACCATTGACATAAACATTGGAATGGAGGAAGAACTAAGAATTTTGAAGTTGGGATCCTTGCTAACTCTGGAAGAAATAGAAATACACACCCAAATCCTAAAGAACATCAAAAATATTTTGCATTTAATTATAAATAAATGATAGGTATCGCACCACAAGTTGCGATACATAATCTTGTTAGTAAACTAGATGCGAAGCCCATTAAATAGAAGTCAAGACCAATGAAGCCAAAAGTGGCTCTCATGGTAAAAGAGGAAGTAGTGAAACTTCTCCAAGTAGGATTCATCAAGCCCATTGACTATTCATAATGGGTGTCTAATATTGTTCCCGTCCTAAAAATAATGGGAAGATACACATTTGTATAGACTTTTAGGATGTTAACAAAGCTTGTCCCAAAGATGATTTCCCATTACCATCCATTGACATTATCGTTGATGCAACAGTTGGATTTGAACTGTTGTCCCTCATGGATGGGTTCTCAGGGTACAATCAGATTAAAATATTTGAACAAGATCATGCCAAAACCACATTTATAACTCCTTGCTGGGAAATTATTGTTATGCTGTCATGCCATTTGGTCTTAAGAATGCTGGTGCTACATATCAGTGGGCAATGACTTATATATTCCATGATCTTATCCATAAAATTGTGGAATCATATGTGGATGACTTGTTGGCCAAGGCCAAGAAATGCTGTGATCATCCAGAAGTGCTCTGTATCATCCTCTCATGACTAATTGAGTATGGTGTCACATTAAACCCAGAGAAGTGCGTTTTTGGTGTAACAGGAGGAAAACTTCTAGGATACATTATATCTTCACGAGGGATTGATGTTGATTCGGCCAAAATACGGGCTGTTCTCGAAATTCTCCCACCTTCAGATGAGTCTGGAATCAGGTCATTTCTTGGGAAACTCGGTGCAATCCGAAGGTTCATCCCAGATTTAAGCTTTTCCATTCATCCAATCAACAATCTACTCAAGAAATATTATAGTATCGATTGGACTAAAGATTGCAACGAGGCCTTTGAAGTAGTTAAGTGTTTCTTATTGTCACCACCCACGCTAATGCCTCCCAATCCAGACCACCCTTTGATTCTATACTCACGAGCCACTCATGTCTCGCTGGCCTACATGCTGGCTCAAGAAGATGATGATAAACAAGAACGCGTGATCTATTTCATTAGCCGAACGTTGCTTCGATTATGAAACACATTACACACAGGTAGAGAGAGAATGCCTTGCCATAATTTTTGCAACAAAACATTTGAGACATTACATGTTAAACCAAAAACAAGGGTCATTGTAAAGATAGACCATTTATGAACATTTCTCACACAAGGATCTTTATCTAAAAAGGCTGGCCGTTTCATAACCCTAATGGGAGAATTTGAGTTAACATTCATAAACCAAAAATCCGTTAAAGGAAAAATCATTGCAGACTGGTTAGCTGACAATCCACTAGATGGAGGTGAGCTGGTAGATCTAGACTTTCCGATGAATGTGTATACTTTGTTGAAACTAGACCCCCCATTTCTACATGTCCTTGGTATATTGATATCATCAATTTTATCATGGACCATACATACCCGGAAAGTGCCACGTCACAACAAAGAAGGCGGTTACGCATTATTACCACTAAATATGTTGTTTTAGACCAAGTGCTCTATCACAAAGCCTTCAACAACATGCTTCTAAGATGTGTCGACATAGAAGAATCCAAGAGGATTCTTCATGAATCCCATAGTGGGATATGTGGGGGCCACTTTGGTGGTCATGCCACCGCTCGCAAAATACATCGGATGGGCTATTTTTGGCCCACTCTCGAACATGATGCAGTGGAATTTGTACGTAAGTGCCACAAATGTCAAGAATTCTCTCACGAGATTCACATGCCAGCACAATCCCTACAACCAATAGCAACTCCATGGCCCTTCTCCACTTGGGGTCTAGACTTAATAGGGAAATTATCTCCCTCATCAACCGATGGCCATAATTTTATAATCACAGCCACGAAATATTTTACCAAATGGGTGGAGGCCATGCCTCTCACCACTGTACTAGGTTCGGTGATTGCCAAATTCATTTTGAACCAAATTATCTGCAGGTATGGTGTCCCACAAGTCATTATCTCAGATAATGGCACGTCCTTTAAGAATGACGAGGTTCATGAGTTATGTAGCAAGTTCAAGATAAACCATCACACAACCTCTCTTTACTACCCTCAAGCCAATGGGTAGGCTAAAGTGACAAACAAAACATTGAAAGCTATTCTCCTCAAAATAGTAAAGGAAAACAAATGAGATTGGCATTTAAAATTATATCCAGCCTTGTGGGCCCACCGAACCTCAATAAGAACACCAACAGGAGCAACTACTTTCTCACTGGTATTTGGAGCAGAAGTAGTTCTCCCACTTGAGGTTGAAATACCCAGTCTCTGCATCTCATTATAAGGGATTCTGGACGAGGAAGCTTATAGGGAGGCACACCTCTCTCAACTAGAAAGCCTTGACGAGGCCAGGTTAAATGCCGAACAATGACACAGAGCCTATGTTGACGGATGTGATGGCAGTATAACAAAAAAGTCTATGAGTGAGAAATATATGAAGGAGATCTAGTTCTAAGACTAGACAGCTGGATCGATAAGAAAATCAGTGAAGGAAGAAAGTTTTGGCCCAAATGGTTGGGCCCATACTGAGTCATGAAGGACTACGGAAATGGTGCATATCTCTTATGCACACTAGAAGGTGAGGAATTTGGTGAAACTGTCAATTCCTTGCACCTTAAGTGGTTTTACGCATAAAATGTCAAAGTCATTGCTAGTACATTATAGCTACCTACATTGCATTAGTCTTTTAGCTGCTTCATTTTGTCCATTTCACAAAAATGGTAGTTCAGGAGCTTACTCTTAAAAAACTGTTACAAATTTCTGAAGATATTGGCAAAAATATTCATATCACATCTCTTCAAACATCATCAAATATTTTCAAATCTTCTCATCAATTTCGATAGACAAACATTGAGGAAACCATACCAAGGCCTGCATACTTGGCTTTGCTCTTTCTTTCTACTAGGTAAAGTTGTCCTTGCCTATGGTCTATTCTAGAAGCTTCTTGGTGTCACATCTATCCCTCTTAAAATATCTTGGAATGAAATGATATCCCAAAGTTATAGATCAGAAATGTCAAAATCAAATGAAATCAAAAGCACCAAGTAAAAAAAATATTTTATTTTACACACTTCTTTTCCCCATCAACCTTCGGTGATAAGCCCACATCTCTTACTAGTGATGTGAGGTTGGGAAAGGAAAGAAGTGCCCTTACTCACTTGTATCTTGCCTTTGGTGACAAACCCATGCTTATTACTAGTGGCGTGAGGCAGGGTGTGGGGGGTCTAGTCACACAAACTAAAAATCTTGGTATGCTAAAAACACAAGTGAAATTATGTTAAGAGAAATAAAATATCCAAACATCCAAATTCCAAAGAGATCAAATCCTCAAAACTAGATTTTGTCAACCAGGTTGCCATTTATGAATCTAGGTCTAGATAAAGTGAAAAGTAAGTGGCCTTCTAAGCTTGGCAGTAGTTCTGAGTAGGGTGGGTGTGTAGGTCTAAATTTGGTTCTTGATCTTGGTTTGTCTATCTCTCATCATTCCATTCAATCAAACTCATACAACTTGTGCCCTTCCTAATTCTTGGTGTTGAGCCCTCACGTCTTACTAGTTGCGTGGATTTGGGATTGGGGCAAGTTCATCTCTTTATCACTATGCATTCATCACGTTTTGGAAATATAAGAAGGAATTACAAATGTTTCCCAAAGACTTCAAAAGTTCAGTGCTACCATATGTTAGTATCATCGCATATCAGCATTGCAAAAACACATAAAGTAAAACATTCTATTTACTATCATTTGTTGTCCATTGCATACATTTTGGAAATATGAAAAGAAAATATTCTAAAAACATCTAAAAACACATTTAGAAAATGAGTCACAAAATTCAAGATACCAAGAGTCTAGATCCAAAGATATATATATACAAATTAGGTTTCATAAACAATGTCATCATGCACTAGGCATGGTCAAAGGCTAAATGAGCCTGAAAAGTACAAAAATACTCGTATAAACAACCTAACAATGGTCACTACAAAAAGATCCAAGTGGCCTCTCAATCCCTATGGGATCCCTCCGAAGGCGCATGATCACATCTAGGACTCCGGCTACACCGGTGCTCTGAGTGCATTGAGGGCTCATGGTCCCAAACAATAGCTGTAGCCTCGCTATGAGATCAAATCCTCCTCATCAAGCACTCTGCAGCCATATACTCGGCTACCTCAAAGACACGAGAGGAAGTCGCCATCTTTGCCACATGACGGATGGGGGTAAAAACATTGATATGCCTACTACCAGTCTTGAAGGCTCCCCTGTATCCACAGATAGCTCGGCACGAGTCTTCTCCGTGGGGAGCATCAGGGTGCCAGTATATACCCAGTGAATCAAATCTCACCATTCATCAGCAATCTCTGCAAGAAAAGGAGAAAACAAATTAGAAAACAATCAAAAGGTGAAACCAAGGATGAACAAAAAGAGAGGTAGCAACTAAGGCAATTCTAGCTAAAATAAACATCAAAAGAAGAGTGACAACTCACTCGGATCTCCGAGGCCTCCAAGAAGGATCTCTGGGATCCATGCCCACCACGGATGCCACCACTGACTGGTGTCCCCCTCCTATATCTGGGCAACATGGCATCCTACCACGGACTCGTCCTCTCCACCTAGGTCCTGAGAAAGTAACTCCTTTGAGACTAGAGTCACCCTCTCCGCGCTCTGCTCTACCCTCTCGGCTGTAGGATCTCCTGAGTGTCATGCCACTCGGGATTGCTATCCTCTTCCCCACCCAACTTGCTGATCTCCATGTCCTCGGTCTCCTCCTCTATCTCTCCCCTGTGAACTCCTCAGACTCGGAGTCTATATCAATAGGGTCATCACTTCTATGGGCAAGACTGGCGGCAATCAGAAGTAAAGGTGCATGAGGAGCACCAACTCTCTCTCTCTCTCTCGAGTAAGTACCACCCTCATGGCTGCAATAGGGATGCCAGGAGTAACAACAGTCCAACCCGGCCTCTAGGACCTCCCCTAGCCTCCCGAACTGATCTGAACACTGGCACCACTAGGGGAAGCATGTCAATATAAGCAAGGCCAAACTGCTGAGGCACTCAATCAAAGGGGTGTGTCTCTACCTTCCCCGTCCTATCCACAAGTTGCCTGTAGTAGAGCAGGAAATCAAAGTAAAGGTCTCCTCACCCCACAACCCCGCCATGGCCTGATAAGGTGTGGCCTCCATATCCTCAGTAGTCAGGGAAGCAACTAGCTAGTGGGATTCTCTAAGCACCATCATCTCTGTCCATCTAACTACCCTCATGGCCTTGGGATCCTCCACCTCTGTGCCTCTCCCATAAGGGATAATGCGCTCATAGACCCAGCTCATAACTAAGGTCGGATGGCTCAGCAACTGTCCCTATAAATGAACCACCTTGTACAAGTCGTGATAGGTGGTCCTAAGTATATAAGCTCCCAGGCATAAATCGACCATGTACCTCAATCATGTGTGATGATGGGGCCCAATGAGAGAAAAGTATCCCCTCCCTTATCCCCGATCAATCTCGAAGCAAAGATGCCCATAATGGTGACAGATTAGAGGGATGGGAAAACTAGGAATAGAACGGACCTTCACCCCCTTCTTCGAACCATTAGAGACAACTGCGTCTCCCATATAGGTGGCCCACTGAGTCACCTGAGCTCTAGATACTGCTGTATCAAATGAAAGTCTCCTCCCAATAATCGGGACTCCCAAAATGCGATAGACATCCTCTAGGGTGATAGTCCACTCACCCCTAACACCTAGAAATTAGAAGGTGTTCCGATCTGCATCCCAATAAGAAAATAAGTCACATAATATGTGAGTGGCAGGTGCAACGTGGGGGACCCGTGCGATCCTCAATATACCTGCCCTCTGGAGAGTATCCTGCTTAGCCTGAGAGAGTGCATCTAACACTACTGGAAGCCAATCACACTCCCTCTCTCGGCTCCATCTAATGTACTCTTCCTTCTTCTATAAAACACCCAAAAACATGTAAAAAGAAGCAAGTTAGTGCCAAGATTGCATTGGAAAAATCATTAAAGCAAGTAAGAATACTAAAAATGCAAAAATAAACTCAAACTAGTGTTGTTTTAACACTCTGTAGAGGACCACCGCCCTGAGCAGGGCGGTGGTTCTGTAACCACCACCTTAAAAGGTGGCGGTCCTGTAACCACCACCCTGCTCAGGGTGGCGGTCCTGTCCGCGACTACAAATGGGTCGCATGCCCTAAAAATGCTTAAAAATACAAAAATTGACCATTTTAGCTAAAATAAAAGCCTACCCATTAGGTGTCCCCCTAAGAGACACATTTAAAATTGACATTTCTAAAAATAACCCCCCCACAACAAAGATTTCATCATTTTAACATTTTGGGTGCAAAAATGTTAAATCAAGAAGAACTAACCTGGGATCTCGCGGGTCGAGGTTCTGCTCGCGGAGGCATGATCGCTATCTCGATATGAACGTTTCGACTATACTCTCATTGAAAACCATCACCGTGGGTCCCAGAGCTCAAAAACTATCAAATCGACATGCACAAATGAATAGGAAAATGGGCCGTTATATATATATATATATATGTATATATATATATATATATATATATATATATATATGGTGTTTTGACTCATTTTGAATACCCCTTTCACAGGTTTAGAGCACCGATGGAGGTAAGTTCTCATCCCCGCGCAAATGGTAAGTCCTCATTTCATACTAATTTAGTATTTATTTTTCAATTTATTTTATCTATCTACACTTGAGTCCTCTTTCCATTTTGCAGGTAGCAGGAACTCGGATGGTGACATTTCGACACATGGGCGTGTCAGGTATAATTTCTAGCTTCCCATTTTGGGACTGCCATACTCGGACCCACCATTTTACGCCTCTTCATGGTTAAAATGTTTCTCCAAGGGGGAAATATGTACGTACCCAAAATTGTAGGGTACTGTACCGTCAGAATAATGTTACACATCCCCCAATGATGATACAGGTCACCTCACAAGGTGTTCGAGAATCTAGGAAAGCTTGCAAGTGTATGTTAGCATCCCAAGCATCTTGTTTAAGCTTTGTGTACTTTGCTTTATCCTCTGCCTTTCTTTTTCTAAGCTTTTGACCTTCAGTGACAAAGCGCCACCCTTACAGAGCAAAAATCCTGTAACCGCCACCCTACTCAGGGCGGTGGTCCTTCACGCATTTTCCAACATGCTCCTTTGATCGCGACTTGTGTAATTTTCAACTTTCACCAGATTTTCTCAACCGCCTTGGCTCGTATTAATGTTTTATGTTCCCTGGAATAGTGTTTCTTCATTGTTTAATGGTAAAAGAGTTCTAATAGGAATTACCTTTGGGTGAATGTGAAATCTATAAATAGCCAGCTTGTTTTCAAGCAAATGGCCCCTCAACTTCTCATTTCCATTGTTTAGTCTCTCAATTTCTTGTTTAGAACTCATTTTGTTTTCATGTTTGCATCCATGCTAGTTTTCCTTTTTGTTGGAAGCCATTTGATTTTCTTGCTTGATCTTGTTCATTTATATTCCTAAAATTAGTTTAGAGCGAGTAGTGTCGGTTGTAGATTGAATTCATTAGATTTGCAGGTTGTGTTCTTCACATAAGGTAGATTCTAGAATCTCTCAGTACACTTGTGTTGTATTCCCGCAATAAATCCCGCTAGGAATTACATATGCCAAGCTCTGTCACTTGTCTTTGTCCCTCTCCTACTCGCATTATATTTAGTCTATATCCAAAGATGCCGGTATTCAAAATACCTTTTTCTATTGATCTTTAGCATATACATGCTCTTCTACGGATTCACATGAACACGAAGGAATGAGGAGATCATTACGAGGGGAAAAATCATACACTCTTTGAATTTTCCCTTTGCATTACGTAAATTCCGAGGTTTTATCTGTCAAAGTTCTAGTTAAAACATATCAAATAGAGTAGTGAAATATTTCATTTAGTTAAATTTCATTTTCGATATTGCCAGGGGAAGATGTGGGGATTGATAGTTTCTCAAAAACTATGATTCATTCCTCACTTTTGAGGTAGGATCGAGAATCTTTCAATTAAGTTAATCAACTATCTAGTTATTTAGGATAAACTCACAACTACACAGGCAAGTAGCTACACCTGGGCTACCTTGCTTGTTTTAATTTTGTTATTAGATTAGTTGTCATTTTTTGAATATATTAGATTAGTTGCTCTTTCAATTCTTTTAAAAATTCTATCAAAAATACAAAAATAGAGGAATATATATATGTTGTAGATATATCTTGCATAATTAGTTTATTTCATTTCAGTTAGGTTTATATTGATCTTGTATGACAATCACGGGACCTAGGGAGCCCAGGGAATACATTTTGAGCCAATCATGCCTCAACCCAATCTTTTTGTAGCATTAACTGACATAGACCAAAATCTTAGAATTCAGGTCTTCCGAACAACAATAGACCTATAAGATATCATCACACAACTATCATTATTAAACATAATAACTAATCAAGCTAAAGATTTCTAGACTAGACCAGAGAATCATCCATAAAGCACCCAAAGGTCCACTACACTTAAAGCCATTCCATTTTCATGACCTTGTCGAGAGATATATACTGAAGCACCCATAGGTCATATTCCACGTATTCCACAACCCATAGATTGGATCATGACAGAGCTCGATATTGATTAGAGCCTTGAGCAGCTATCCACGCCGCGACGATCTATCACACCGGTTCAGAGTTAGGAGGGCCTTCTTTACCTTAGATTTAACAGATCCCATTATTGTGTGTCGAAGACATAAGGTTACCTAACTAGATTACCTACACCCTGCATGTATTCCATCCCCAGCATTTTGTCTCGGCATGACCTCGAGAGGTCGGTCCGAGAAGAAGAGTTACTTGTAGATTCCCATGCTTGCATGTCACTTTTCCATTATGCAGTGTCCACCGGTATTATAGGTGAACTAGGTGGAAATGAAGAACTTGAAAAATAGGAAATGAAGGGCACAATTTTGAGAAGCAACCTTTGTAAGAAAGATGATAGCATGTCCTTTGGAGAAGAACCATTAGAAGGACCGGATTTGGTATCTAGTATGTTGAGGAAATGAAGAATGAAGGCTTCATTTGATCCAGTCAATTGGAAAATCACCCAAATGGGTGAGCTCCCAAAGAAGAAGATTCAAGTCTAGAGGTTAAGAAGACATGGAAGCGGGGTGATTGATGGAAAGCAAATGGTGTAGGATGCGGGGAGGCGATTAGGTGGTAATTCGCTTGCTAACACGGTTTTATCTTCGCGATTAAATAAGAAGGTATTTTAAATTGACATATGTGGGAGAAATCATTTCACCATCAATAACATATCCTCCCAAAATTGATGGTCTTGAGGTGAAGTTTAATTGGAAATTGATTATCCATGTAAAATGTGTTCTTTGAAGAATTAATTGGCACCCATGTGATTTAGAGATGTCTCATCAAATTTAATTCTTGGCCACGTCATATTTTCAAGCATGAGGAAGAAATATATTTAATAAATACAGAAAGAATTTATTCATAAAGGTGGCATAGTAATGGTGAGCCAACGATGGATATGATTTAATGCTCTTTGTGAGGAATTATTACAATGATTCCCATGGGTCTTAAGAATGTAAGATGAAATGGAATAGGTTAGAATCCAATCGACTATTCCCTAAAACCCTTGATGGATAAGGATATAAAGAGGGGGTTTTATAAAAAAAAATGTGGGGAGGTCTTAAAAAGAAGGAAAAAGGGTGGGAATCTCTTGAGGAAAAAAATTGGAGCAAATTTGTAGACGCATTACCAACTAGAGAATGACACAATGTTTTGATGAAGGTTTTTTGTTATGTGACTCAATTATCGGGAATCTATGTTAAGATGATTGCATGTGTATAATAATTAACTGGATTTGAGAGCGTGAATATATGTCTCCCTTATTTTTCCTAAGTTTAGTGGGTTTAAACTAGAAAATTTATCGGATTTGTGATATTTCTTTGTTACGATTGTGAAATGATATTGAGAATGAAGTGATATCTACTTTTGTTATGATTTTGTGTGAATTGTGGTTGTAATTAAATTATGAAAGTATCCTTTTACCACTTAGCTCTTGTCATGAAGGGTGTGAGCATTTGACGTTTTCTAGGGTAGATGAAAGCATCATTTCAAGCGTATAAAATTCTCCCAATGAACTAACTAGGATTTAGGGGTATGATTTGTAAATTTTGGGGTCCCTTGATCTAGACTATTCAACATGATTTTACATGCAACAATGTAGCCTTAGGTGTAATAATCTAGATTGTTAGGAATTTAAATCTCAAACTTGCTTGGAGCCTTCCCCGTAAACCGAGTCTCCTACAAAAGGATCATTCATTTCTCACTCAAATTCATGTAAAAATGGAAACATACAATATTTAACATTTTGTTTCTAAATTTCTCTAATTCCCTATTAATATTTTCCCCCTTTCCCCTTTCTTTAGTTCAAATTTCTCCTATCCCCACTAATATTTGAACAACCTTTAGAAAACATTTTAACACACCTTTGTTGGTCCGAAAATCACCGGCAGGCGAGATCTATGGATAAACGAGCCAACAGTGTGCAGGGCATAGCCCCTCTTTGAGTCAGCAAAGCGAAACTGGTTTATTGCTATTCTACCAGCAGGAATCTATGCAAGTCTCACAAATTCTGCCTTCGGGGGTTTGGGATCTCATCCCAGTAGGGGTGTTTCCGACTACGAAAAGAAAGGAAAGGAAGAGGGGATGAAGAAAGAGCAGGTCCGAAGGGAGAAAAGAAATGAATTCCAAAGCAGAAAGGTCAGAAGGTTTATGTTTTGGGATTGGTAGTAAACAGAGCCAAACCTACTTGCATAAACGAGCAAAGCAATACTGATGATGAATAAATGACAATAAAACAGAAGTAGATCCAATAGGATAAACACACAGATCTGACGTAAGAAATATCTAATGCACATAACACATGTATTCAACACAAAGTCTAAATATTGTATTAATATTTTCCTTCTGTTACAAAAAGCTCAAAGTCTTTTCTCCTCACTTCTATTTTTCATCTGAAAGATATTCACTCACACATAATACAACAAGTATTGGGGTATTTATAGAAGAAGGAGAGAAAAGAAGGCAAAAAGGAGCCAACCACTTATTTACAAAGATATTTACAAAATATCTAAAAGTCATGTTGACTTTTGACAACTTGATGGATGACATCATCCCATGATGCAACATGGATGATGTCATCATTTGTGTCAACATACTCCAGATATTCCCAAAAAGAAAGTCGAAGAAGAGAGAGAGAGAAGAAGAAGAAGAAGAAGCTACTCGTCGTCGTCATCCTGCGGCCGAAAGGGGGTGGACTGCTTTTGTTGTTGCTCAGGTGACGAGATATGGAATTGAGAGCGGTATTCCATAAACTTGTTGATCATTGGCCCTAGTTGATCCTGGGAAGGATCCTTGTGCCACTCACTGATCACCTCACAAGTCTCCCGCTCATCTATGAGCTTCTCGGGGAGTTTGGAATAGTCTTTTTCCACTTCAATGAGTAACCCAATGAAGTCCCGACAGGCCAGCAGGTTGTTGATAGACTCTGCGTCAAAAGTGACCTCTGGCCCCATCCCTTGAGAAATGATCTCCTTGAAGATCTGGATGGTTTCATCAGCTTTTCTTAAAGTGAAGGAAGGAGTAAGCAACCCTGGCGACATGTTGAGAACGATCCGTTCCATTTGGTGCATCGCGTCCAGGGCTTCTTCCTTCACTTTGTCAATCTTTTCTAGGACAAATTCCAGCTGATCCACCGGTAATCCAGAGTGGACATGATTTTGTTGAGGGCCCTGGGATGGCCGAAGACACCGAACTTGACTAGATCTTCGACTGAACAGTCAAACATTTGTTGAAAGGTCTCGTGCTGTAGTCTAGCATGTTCCAGCTCTTCCGATATGGGTCCCGCTAATGCTTGGAGCTCTTTATTCGCCTTGTTGATGTTCAAATACAAGTCAGAGAGCTTGGTGATTACTTTTTCACTGTCTTTGAGGATCTGGCTCCTCCAAGTGGAAACGGCCATACCCTGCTCGCCGATCTTTGCATATTCATTAATTTTCTCCTGGCTGAGAAGCTCAGAAGTCTCGGCGGCAGTTGTGGGAGGCGCACTACCCATCTTCTGTAAGGCTTGGAGCAGATATTTGTTTTGCTCTTTCAATTGCCTTTTCTCTTCCTTTGTCTCTTGAAGCTTCTTGCAGAGGGCGTCAACTGCAGAAAGGGCCTCCCCCTGAAGGCTTTCAGAAGATGTCCCCATTGTGACTTGGGTCACAGTATAATCTGTCGGAGACAGATCCTTTTTCTCCTTGAGAGGATTGGGGTACGCGATCTCCATAACCCTCTCTCCTGCAGCACTTTGAGAGAAGCGTGTGACGGGCTTCTGCTTCTTTTCCCCCTTAGATGGGATTACAGAAAAGTCCATCGGAGCGATGGGAACTTTCCTCTTTTGCTGACTTAGCTGCTGGGAGATCCAGGCTGGACCTATGGGAGAAGGGCCGGAAACGGAGAAGGGGGCAGCTGCAGTAGTAGAGGGGAAAAACGTGGAGACACGTGGAGGCGGCATGGAGAGAATAGCCGAAGAAGTGCCCACGGGAGGAAGGGAAACTGCAGCTGCGGAAGACATAGGAAGGGAAGGGAGCTCAGAGATGAGGGAAGAAATGGAGGGGGAAAGATCCGCGAGGGAAGAGAAGATGGACGAAGAAGCGGGAGGAATAGTAGAAGAAGGGGGAGAGGACACGACCAAAGGGATGGTCGCTTGAGTCACTCGAGGAGGGGAAGGAAGAGAAGAAGAAGGGACAGAAAGGACCTCGGTTGTTGTAGCAATGCCGACATCCTGAGTGGATGGGCCTATTGGAATATCCTCTTCTGCTTCTTTCTCTGGCGTAACCAGAGTTATTACCTGTTCGGGTGCCGCGGAAGGAGGACTCTCAGGGGCTTCTTCTCGAATGGTGCTGGATTCACCTTCTATGCCTTTGCCCTTGCCTTTAGGCTGTTGTTTAGATTAGGGAGGTGCGTTACCCAATGGGGAGGTTGTGAAATCAACCCCAAGGTAGATTAACCCGTTCATCCGGCACCAATGCTCTGTTCTGCGCAGAGTCTCCTTGATCCTCTCCTCAATCGTCTGAGGTGCCTTAGTTCTATCAATGGCTGGAAAAGGCCAATTGTCCCCATCCGTGTTAGTATATACTTGGTCTATTTCATCTTCCGTAGTCTGGAAGCCTTTGGGGACAATTGCTACCCCATATTGGATGATTTCTGCCAAGGCTAAGCGAGAATGATCCTTTCTCCTGAGCTCAACCTCATGGATGATGTCGATGTAGATGTCCTCGATCTGAGGGACATGGATTGGATCGAGTTTCACCCTTGGCAGACAATTCCTTGGGTCGAAGGTAGGCCTGGCCGGGAAATCATGTCTCAAATTAAGCAGCTCCAGCTCTGCGAACATGTCCTTTGCCTTGTGGTGGGTAAGGCATGTATATCGGCCCACTGTGAGGGGGAAAGGAGTTCCACCCTTCTTTCTTTTGAGGCACTTCTCGTGATATGTAATCAGCTGCCTTGACAGCTCCAGCAAAATCAGCTTGGGCCCAGCATACCTCGGCAGTCTGGTCGGCTCTCCCAAGAAGTTGGCTGCCCTCAGATAGGTGAATGTGGGAAATTGGGTGAACAGGGCCCCCCATTTCTCAGTGGCTGCCACTATGCTTTTGGTCGTGCGACCGTAAGTCATATTTGGCCTCAACAGGCAGATGATGTGATAGAAAAACACATCGTTAATTTTTGTGAATTGAGAGATGCTATTCTCCAGCCTCAATTCTGGGTAGTACTCATATATTTTGACCTGAGGCCAAACCCCACTTCGCATCAGGCCTGGGTAGTCTCTCTCTGATGCTGCAGCATAGACAACATAGGAGTTCATATAGAATCTTCCCGTTGTAAGAAATTGTTGAAGCTGTTCAGAGATTGTGCTGCTTATAATCTCTGCCCATTCGAAGCGCTGATCGGGCATATTCTTATTCATGGTCTCTAAGTACCGCAAAGCATCCATTTATGGAAAAAGTGGGCGTCAGGAAGCCCAAAGACCCTGCTCAGGAATGTGATGGTGTCACTGAGCTCCTCTGAGAAGTCGCTGCGGTGGATGATTTGAGGCCATCGGGTCACCACCTTTTTGTTTTTCAAATAGACCTCGTTCATCAGTTGCATGCACTGATCTTCGTTGTCGTCCCAGGCCTTAATGCAATCCTCTCGGCTGACGGCCACAAAGTGCCGGTGATGAGGGATGCCGAGTATTATCTCAAAGTGGCGGGCAGTGAGGTTAATGACTACCTCGCCCTTGTCATTTACGACACACCTTGTGTCCTTGTTGTAGCACCGGGTGACCACCATCATGAATTCATTGTCGTGACCGCTGACTGGGATTCCTCCAGTGAAGTGTAGGGCACTGCCTATCAGTTTGTCCATCCATGGACTTCTTGTTACCTTCTGAGTTCTGACCCAGAATTCCTCCATATCAATGTGACCCAACTCTGAGTCTCTGATGTCCAGTCGCATTTGGCCTGTGAGTCAGGCATCCGGACTCTCTGATACTTGTATTTCATCTCTTCTTCTGTAAGTTTGGCCTTGCCTTTGGATTTGGTAGGTCTCTGCTTGATGTTGACATATGTTCTTCTGAGCTTAGTTGTTGATCTGCACGAAGAAGAAGCGAGACCCAACGCAAAAAGGTTGTGTTAGCCATTTGATCTTCCATTGAAATGTTAACAGAAGAAAGAGTTAGTGATTTTGAGGCTCAGGGCACAGGGCGCATGAAAGCTGCAGCTTACAGGGCTAAATAGGTAAGGCACACAGAAAAAAGGTGTTGCAAGGGTTAAATCAGCGCCAAAGGTGCATGGCGCATAGATACTGCAGGGTACATTTTGTAAAGGGCGCATGGAAACACCGTGTTACATAGAGACAGGATGCGCCAAAGGTGCATAGATTTTTCATGTTGCATGGAGATTTGGTGCGCCAAAGGCGCATGTATGGTTTGTGTAACATGAACTTTTCGTGCGCCAAAGGCAACTTGGCGCGGCGCACTGAGGGTCTACACAACATGATGTTGCTGTAATGGGGAATGCGCTTGCGCCTTCAAAGCTTTGTACTTAGCGCGGATTAAGCTGATGTTGCACCGATGCTGGGTGCGCCAAGGAGGGCGCAAGGCTAGCGCTTGCAGCATGCGAAGGAAGCGCGCCTTGAGGGCGCAAAAGTTCATGATGTAACAGGCATGATGGGTGCGCCATTGGCGTAGATTTTAATCATGTTGCAGGGGTGACAGATGCGCCAAAGGTGCAACTGTTTTTGATGTTGCAGGACGTGCCAATGCGCCAAAGGGAAAAAGGAAAACAGAGTCTTTTTAGAGCTTTAATCACCCTCAGAGGGGTTTTTCACATGGTTTAGCTTCTCTTTTCTTTTCTTTTCCTCTTTTTGCAGGGTTATTTGGGTAATGAAATGGCTTAACCAGAAGGGATTTAAACCATGCTTTCAGAACAACTTCCTCTACCAGCAGATCTGGAAAGAGGGGGAGGAATATGGAAAGACAAAGCAAGGGGGGCTAGTTCAATATTTCAATCCCAAAACCAAACCAACAAGCATTCAAAGAACCAAAAACGTAAACACACGAAAGAGATAAGAACCTCTTACCCGGATAAATAGTGAAAAACGTGCAAACGGGTCCACTATGTGTTTGAAAACGACAGGGCAGGTGTGCTGACAGGCTCAGAGAATATAATAAGAAAAATGTGATTGCTCTGGTGATAATGACATTTGCAGGTGCACAAATATATATAGGTGAGTCAGTAATAAATGCGCCACCAACTTTGTAAAGGGCGCATGAAAATTACTGTCGACATAGGAAAGCATGCGCCCTTTGGCGCACCAAAGCACTTGCCAGCATGGAATTAAGTGCACCTTTGGCGCACCAAAAGTGGTGTCGACATGAGATTATGTGCGCCTTTGGCGCACCAAAAAGTGGCGCAACAAAAGGGTTGCTAACACGAAGGCGCATGCGCCTTGGCGCACGCAGGAAGACTCAACATATCAAGGCGCACCAAAAGGTCTGTTGACACAGGAAAATATGCGCCAAAGGTTTTAAAGGGGGCGCACCAAAAGTTGGTGTTACATAGTAATTCCATGCGCCCAGCCAAAAGACCAAAAATGACTAAGTTCGGAAAACCAGATTTCCCGGAAAAGGGATTTTGCAACGTTCCGAATGCAAGGGATCCCTAACAAGGGATCGGAACAAAATTTTTGGTATGGTTATCGGTAAAATTGCCCTTGTCAATTTTACGGGATAACACACACTACATGGATCTCGGACTATTTATTCATAATTTATAGATCTTCCTAAGAGAACACATTGCTAATGTGCACACCTTACATGTTCTCACCCACGATTTGAGATCCCCATCATCAACCTACAAACAAGTTGTGGAAACCCTCGGGATCAATGTGCAGGTCAAACTAACACTTCCTTTAGTGGTCTATATTGGGCCTCTAGGTGCTTTCCATGATTAAGTGGCCACTCTTTCGAGTGAGCCTTGCATTTGGTGGCTATGACTGACCCTACAGCCTAATCCGATAGATTCTATATTTCATTCGATATCCGGCCATGCCTTGTACTCCCTAACCAAGGGTGTGTAAAAAACAATAGGGATATCAGCCACACCCTTTGTTTGGGTGCCTCCCTATCACTCCCTTAAGAAGGGTTGGTGGGAGAGCGTAGGAAGACCCCACCCTTTGATACTAAACAAAGTTTCACATGGGTCTGAATCCATCACACTGTCTCCCCGCATGTTCCACGCATTGTTCCCCTTCCTCGGGGTTAAATCTTGGAGCCAACATACCCAACACCCAATTCCCGTAGGCCTTAATTTTATGCACTCTATAGCATTTATTTACACTATGGGTATCTCAAAATTTGTGGAACTCATGAACCTTGTTACCTCGGGCCTTCATTTCTCAAAAAAACGTCATGACGTAATGTATTGAGAAAATGGTTAAAACATTCTTTTGGTATCCTCGTTTCCGCACTCTATTAATTTTCCCAAAATACCATTTTTATCAAACTGTTTTAATATAAAGAGGCATAAATGTAATTCATTTTCAACATTTAAATTTTTTAATTCCAATTGTGTATTGTGATTTCACTCCTTGTGCCTCAAGGATGTTTTAGCATTTGTATCTTGCTCAATTTTCATCCATTTTCAAAAATTTAAATTGCATTGGGGTTATTGTCAAAGTTCCATTCTTTTCACTCTAGAGGTGAGTCATTCCATGCTAATTTGATTTAACTTGGTGGTGTTTTATGTTTTATGCCCTATCCTTTGATTCCTTCCTAAAATTCATTGTTGAGCCCCATTTCTCTGAGTCTTTCCCCTCACCTTTCACCATGAAGTTCCATTATGGAGGCTATAAACACATCTCTTCCTTAGAAACCTCTGTACCAAACATAGGTGATAGTGATGTGAGACATTTGAATCTATATGATTTATGGGCCCAAATAATTGATGATGCTCCCACAATTATGGCCCAGTGTATTAAAAAATAGTGGAATTGCCCATGTTGTCGGTTTTCCCTTGTCTGCATTCAATGCAATGACACTATCCTTACCCATGCCTCATGTTTTGACCCTGTAACCAAGGAAGTCAGAGATCCTCAAGGCCAAATCATTGCTAAACTTGATGCTAGTTGTATTACTGCAACCCTAGGGATCCATATATTTGAAAATTCTAACACCTTGACCAAGGCCCAAGCTCAAAATATGTTTGAGCAAGACAAAGATAGATACAAGGCAATGATTGCTAAATCATGGCTCAAGGCTCAAAAGAGAGGTGCTTCCAAGTTGCCTAAGGTCCTATATAGATCAGATTTCAAGGAAGAATTGTCTGATATGATAACTCTATTGGAAATATTGATGGGCCTACCCTCCACAAATGAATTCTAGTTTTGGATGTGTGTACATCAACATCATTTGTGAAGGAAAGTAAAATATGAAGTGGGGATTGTTTATGAAAATATTAGTGAGAAACTGGTGGATGTGCAACAAAGTAAGACCTTTTATATGACTTCCTACCTCATGTACACAATTGCAGCCTATACGGTGTGGGTAGGTTGTCTCCTTAAAATGATAAGAAGAATGAACAGTCTATGAGTTTTACCCATAACTCACTTTTGAGAATAGTAAATTCCATTACAAGAGAGTAAATGATGTGTTCACAATGTTCATAGTCAAGCTTCTTGAAGGGAACACAACTGAAAGAGTGTTTATTGAAGAAAAATAATTGATTTCAACATATGGTAGCCTCTTTATCCAATTCAGTAAGATTTTCCTATATTAGATTGGCTGGTTTTGAAGGTACACCCAATAAGCTACCCATGTATTGTAATGATAAATTGGTCTTGGTGGAAGTTTGTAGACAACTTGATATGCTACATAGGACATGTAGGGACAAGAAGATCACTGGCATCCAATTTCCTATTTCCTTGGGGAACTACACATGTATATATGACTTAGATGCATAGAATGTGGAGAGGAGTATCACCGACTTCAAGTTTCATTCATATCAGAGAAGATCCTCCTTTGATATCAAGGGTTTCATTTCAAAGCACTTGAGGATGTCCTATTATCATCTTCCTCCATTGAGGATTATTGGGCAGATTGTTCTGATGAGTATGAGGTGAGGAAGAGATATTTTGGAAGGCTTTCCCTATAGAAGATTAGGGACTTCAAAGTGTATCATATTCAGATTCATGAGGATCTTGAGGATGATAATGAGAATTGTATTCTATAGAGTATCTCAAAACTATTCAACATATTCCTCTCCCAATCTGTTGATTGGTCCCATAAGGAAAGGGACGATCCTTCAAAAATGAACAATCATATAATTATGAGAACAAGACAATGGTTCAACAAAAGAATGAAGGAGTACAATCAAGCAATGAAACAATTCTCTTCTCAAGAAGCATCCACTTCACATAAAGAAGTATCTACTCCTCAGGAGGTTCCAGCTCAAAAAAATCCTTCTTATTTGCCCTTGTATTTAGCAACCAAGGTGTATGCAAAGAAATAAAAACTCAAAGAGATAGAAAATATTGAGGAAACACTTGAAAACGAAGCAGAGCCAGAGAAGGCTCATGAAACAACTGATGAAGAAGTCCTTGTACTTGAAAAAGCATCTCAACCTTTGGAAGAAGAAGAGAAATCCATAGAGGAACATGAAGATGAATCTGAGAAAGAGGTTGAAGAACATGAAATGAATAAGAGGAATAAATTGAAGAAGAAGAGGAGGAGGAAGATGATGTGAAAATTATAGAGCCAGACATTGGGAAAATAGGTTCTTCAAGAGCTAAGATTCTAGTCAAAAGACCATCCTCCTCTACCATTGAAATACCTACTCTTGATGTTCCTAATACTAAGTCCCTTGGTCCTCCCCATGCTCTTGCATTGGCTCCACCTCCCACTTGACCTTCCAGTGACTCCTTCACATGGGTTTAACCCATGATTGATAGAGAAGAGAAAGACATATGCTCGATTATTTCTCCTATTTTTGATGTTGTTGTTGCTTTACTTGGCATATCCCCTACCCCTCCTTTAAAGAAGGGAAAGAAAACTTATCATTTGGTCTCTGATGTTAATGGATTTTTTTTTGAAATTACAAAACCAAAGGAGGAAAGGTATAATAAGATATTACTATTGTAGACTTGGAGCTAACCAAAATATCACTTGGTGAATCTACTCCTAAAGAAGAAGTGAAAAATATAAAGGAAACTATTTCCAAAGTAATTGAAAGGGTGGAGAAAGGAAATAAAACACATGAGAATTTGGAAGAACAAGTTCAAGTTATTTATAATTTCATTAAATTCTTCGTCTCTACTAATAGAGCTACTCTTGGCCCTACTCCTTTATCTTCACTACCCCGTCCAACCATTCTTTCTGAAGAAGATGTCAAATCCATCAAAGAGATCCATAAGCATGCTTCATATGATAGATCTACTAAAGCATTGGTGGAAGGATTGCTAATATCTTGTTTAAATTTTATTGATGAGGCATACAAGGTATATGACAATATTCTGCATTCAAGATCAATTCAATTCAACAATCAGAAATGTTGAGAAAGAACTCAGGATATGGTTAGAGAGTATTCAAGATTTGAGAATCATGAGCACCATTAATGAGAAGGTTATTCTTTCTCATAAGATCTTCGATGATTCCAAAAACAACCTATCTAAGAAGTGGGTCTACAACATTGAGTGGAAAATTCAAGTTCTTGAAGAGGCAGCCACTGAGTTGAAGAACATGATGCAGAAAGGTGAATCATTCAAATAAGATATTTTTACTAACTTGTAAGCCCTTAGATACCAATTCTACAAGGACAATTCTACATAGAGGTATTCAATTGATGAAATCAAAGCCAAGTACAATGCACTAATAAAAGAAGACCCGTTTAAAGATGAAATAGTCAATAAAGAGAAAATGGAGGAACTCATTGAGCTGCAGAACATTGTTATAGAAGCCACCAAAGGCCTATTGAAAAATGGAGTAATTACGAGGGAAATGGAGTATTTACTTGGTAGTTAGTTAGTTGCCATGGAAAACACAACAATTATAAAGGATATGGAGATTTCAGATGTTGTTGCTAAGTTCAAATTTCATGTGCTCAAAGTGAAGATCCCAGTTGTACCACTCTCAAATGTTCCTTCCTCTAGCACTTAGTCATTTTCAGCTAGTTGTTATATTTTGGAGTTAGCTTTATTATTTTGAAAGTTGAATTGTAAATAAAGCTAGCTCATGTAATTCATTAATTAAGTGCTTAACACTTAATTAAAAGATAATTAGTTAAAAAGTTGGTTACAACCACCCTCTCGCCTATATAAGGCTTCTTTTCCATTGTAAAGGGGTTGGATTTTGGTGTTTTTGGAATGTAAACAATACATAAATTTTCAGATCAATACAAAAGAAGATTTCTCTCCCTCTTATCTGTGTTCTTTCTATTTCTCTTTCCTGAAATTGTGAATGTGAATTCTAGTATATTTGAATCTTGAAACTATGTGTTCAATCCATTGATTATAGTGTGAGGAACTTTGTGTCTGTTGCATTTATATTTCATGGATTTTCAGATATATTAATTCATATGTTCTTGAAGTCTCATACATGCAGTAATAGGATATAACTCTACAGTCTCTATATATAATGTGCAGCCTTATTCACTTCTTTTCATTACAATAGTGAGTAATCTTGCATAACCAAGGAGAATACTTGTGTTCTTGACTAGTGGATTAGATTGAACTTTGTGTCCCTAATTCACCCGTCTTACTCATATAAGCTATTGTTTCTTCCTCTGAAACCCTTCTCCTTTTTCATCTTCTGTATTGAGAATATCAAAATATGGAGGCATTCTTTACACCAAAATCCTCATTCAAAAAGTTAGTTTGTATATTTGTAAATAATTAGATTTCCAAGTTTTTGGTGAATAAGGGAACCTCCCCATAAAGAGGAGGGATTGTTGTCCCCTGAACTATTGCTTGTGTCTAAAAGACAAAATTTCCAACCAACACTATTGTTTACTAAAAGTAAGAAGATTATAAGAAAAAGAATTCCAACTTCCAGTTTAAAAATAAAAGAAGTCCATTAAGTGAAATGTTAAATATAATCATGCTTACATTAGAAATCAACAAAGGAAGCAAGATTATGTTAAAACTAAACCAAGAAATTAAATGTTAGAATTGTGGAGGTAACCATTTTACTAGGGGTTGTCCTTAGAAAAAGAAGAGTTGGGATAAGAACAAAAATAAGAAAATTGATGATAAATCAAAGGAAGAGAACCAAAATATGAAATTTTATGCCATTGTTGATACATGTACTATACATAAACAAGTGTCATTGATTGAAGTAAAAGGGACTATTAATAATGAAACACTTGTTTTCTTGATTGATTTGGGTAGTAGTCATAGTTTTATATCACCTAACTTAGTTGAAAAATTGAATTTGTTTTTCAGAAAAATCAAACTCGTAATTTGTAGAAATGGTGATGATGCGAGATAGTACGACATACGAAGCTTTAGTGGAAGAATTATATTTTCAAATTGATAATATTATATCTCGTGAATATTTTCATGTACTTAACTTAGGTCAATATGATGCCATTTTGGGGATGACTTGGTTAGAAAAGAATCATGCTCTTATTAACTGTGAAAATAAACAAGTATGTATTCAAGATCAATATGAAGTTACTCATATTTTGCAAGGAACTAAAAGACAACTGACTTAAAAACTATTTCTGTTGTTCAACTTAAAAGAAGTCTTAAAGAAAAATGTAAAGTTTTATGTGTTGTGATTACTCAACAAAATGATAAATTACAAATAGATATAGATGTTCACCTCGGTAGTCCAAGAATTTATGGATGTATTCCCTTCTGATGTTGAAGAGTTACCACCTAGGAGATCTATAGAACATGCTATTGACCTCATTCCTGGAGCTGAACTGGTGTCAAAAGCACCTTATAGGCAATCTATACCTGAATTAGCTAAGCTAAAAATACAATTGGCTGAATTATTGAAACAAGGAAAAATTAGACCTAGTGTTTCTCCTTGGGGTGCACCAATATTGTTTGTTAAGAAGAAAGATGGAACTATGAGATTGTGTATTGATTATAGACAATTGAATAAACTAACTATTAAGAATAAATATCCTTTACCTATAATTGATGATTTATTAGATCAATTGAATGGTGCTAAGTATTTTTCTAAGATTGATTTACGTTTTGGATATCATCAAATTAGAATAAAAGATGTTGACATTGCAAAAAATGCCTTTAGAACTAGATATGGACATTATGAATTTGTTGTTATGCCTTTTGGATTAACAAATGCCCCAACCACATTTATGACATTGATGCATGATATTTTTAGACCTTTCTTAGATGTGTTTGTGATTATATTTTTATATGATATTTTTATCTATTCCAAAAATGAAGAAGAACATGAGAAACATGTTAGATTAGTACTTGAGACTTTAAGAAAACATCAGTTATATGGTAAGTTAAGTAAATGTGATTTTTTAAAACTAAAGTCTCATATCTAGGACATATTATCTCTGAAAAAGGAATTGCACTAGATCCTTATAAAGTAAAAGCAATACAAAATTGGGATACACTTAAAGATGTACAAGAAATAATAAGTTTTCTTGGATTTCTTGGATTATCGGTTTTTATAAAAGGTCTATTAAGAATTATTCTAAAATAGATACTCTAGTTACAAATTTGAAAAGGAAAAGTAACACATATTATTGGTATGAGGAATGTGAAGTTTCTTTTAGTAAATTGAAAGAAGCATTAACGAGTGCACTGTGTTGTGCACTCTTGATTTTTTTAAACCTTTCACTTATTCTTCTACGATGCTCGTGGTTACGATATTGGATGTGTATTAATGCAAGATAATATAGTTGTGTGTTTTGGATCTAGAAAATTTTTACATGCTGAAAAGAACTATCTTACTCATGGTTTGGAGTTATTAGGGATTATTCATGATTTAAAAATTTGGAGACATTATTTGTTAGGTTGCAAATTTGTTTTGAAAACTAATCATAGAGGTTTGTAGTATATTTTTACTCAATCTATTATTAAATATGAGACAAAGAATATGGGTAGAGTTATTAAGTCAATATGATTTTGAAATACAATATGTACCTAGTAAGGAAAATTTAGTTGTTGATGCTTTAAGTAGAAAAATAATGTGTGCAAATGCTTTGTCCTTAGAAAGAAGTCAATTTGAACAAGAGATAAAAGATGCATTTCCTAATGATAGTTACTTTGATGAATTGTATTCTGGTTTGAAAAATGGAACATCAAATATGCATTTAAAGGATAGAATTACTTCTTATTTACTTGGTGTGAATGGGTTGTTGTACTATAAAGGTAGATTGTGCATTCCTAACCTTCCTAACTTAAGACAAAATTTTAAAGAGATTCTCATGATATTCCTATAGCTGGTCATCCTGGATTTCAAAAGACATACTTATCAGTTAAAAAGAATTATTTTTGGCCTAGAATGAAACAAGATATTAGAAAGTATGTACAACAATGTATGACTTGTCAAAAATTTAAAACTGAACAATGTAGTAAACCTAGTCCATTACAACCTTTTTCTATTCTTGATTGGAAATGGGAGTCAGTTAGTATGGATTTTATTATAGGATTACCTAAAACCAAGAATGGTCATGATGCTATCCTTGTGGTGGTTGATAGATTAACTAAAATGGCGCATTTTCTACCAACCAAAATCAAAACCTCTGCTTCTGATATAGCTCATCTGTTTTCTAAGGAAATTTTTTGTTTGCATGGTCTTCCTAAAGATTTAGTAACTGATAGAGATCCTAGATTTACTTCTTCTTTTTGAGATATTTGTTTGATGAATTGGGTACTAGTTTGAGTTTTAGTACTACTTATCATCCGAGTCATATGGACAAACTAAAAGGATAAATAGAATTTTAGAGGATATGCTTAGAATGTATACATGTGAAAAACCTAGAAATTGGGAACAATATTTACACTTGATTGAGTTTTCTTACAATCAAGGTTATCATACTACAACCAAAATGACCCCTTTTGAATTTGTTTATGGTAGGAACTGTACTACTCCAATTTATTGGTCAAATACTGAACATAGATCTTGGTATGCAAATGATAACTTAAAAGAAATGGAAGATATTATAAATAAAGCAAAACAAAACATGAAAGCTGCCCAAGATAGGTATAAACATTGGGCTGATTCAAAAAGATTTGTTAGAGAATTTGAAATAGGTGATCAAGTATTTCTTAGAGTTAAACCTAAGAAAAGTTATTTAAAATTAGGTAAATATGCTAAATTAGCTCCTCACTATTGTGGACCATTTGAATTTTTGAAAGAATAAGAACTCTTGCTTATAGACTTGCTTTACCTCTTGAGTTATCTAGAATACATAATGTGTTTCATGTAAGTTTGTTCAAGAAATATGTATATGATGCTAACCATGTTATAGATTAGAAAAACATAGTTATTGAACCTACATGTGAATTTAAAATTGAACCTAAATTTATCCTAGAAAAAAGGACTAAAATATTAGAAATAGATAAATTAAAGAGGTTAAAGTAAAGTGGACTTGTTGTGATGTTGAAAGTGCTACATGGGAAAGAGAATATTTTCGAAAAGATCAGTATCCTCAATTATTTAACTAATAACTTGTGTTTTTCTGTGTGATTCTCATAATATACTTGGAACTACTAAGGAAAATAAGTGGTTCAAGGGGGATAAATGTTATGTGACTAAATCCCAAAACCTTTAATAATTAAATACTTTTTGATTTATTTAAATAATAAGTTTGAATTGAGATTCTTTATAACAAAGGTATTACAATAAACTATTGAAAAATAAAAATGGGTGTGAACAACCCAAAAATTTGATTAAAGAGGGTTAATTAAAGTGAAAAGAAAGTATGAACCATTGTGTTGGTACATAACTACCCATGAAATATTATAAAAAGGGATATGCAAGTGCAAAGAGAACATCATGAATTATGATGTTGATTGGAGAGAAAACAATTATAAGGAGTTTGAGAAAGACTATGTAATTGTGTCCAAGAATTAATTTGTGGAGTAATTCCAAAGTTTACTCGATTCTGAGACAGGTGGTGGGAAAGAGAGAGGAGCACCGAGGGTGTCATATACGAGGGTATAATGTATAACCTCGGATGGTTCATGGTTAGAGCAAGATGAATATACACTGGGTGTATAAAATTTCCTCTCAATAGTGTGGTCATAGTCTAGTATCTATTTACCTATGTGTGGCATTGTAACTTTGTATCAAATTCCCAACCATTTGTCTCGAGATAAGTTCTCTTTGTAAAAATATGTAATCAATGTTGAAAGTTAATAAAAAGAAGTTAAATATTTTGGTTATTTAGATAAAATGTGTTTGAGAATGAATTATTTTACTATATCATATGCATTTATGGAATATGCAATTATTTTATTAATAACAAAGAATCACATAATTTATATATGTATAATTTTGTTAATGGTTTATATAACGTAAATGTAGAATAAGAATTAATGTGTGTAGTCGAATTATAGTTAGTAGATTATCATATTTTGTTGTAGTTTTTAGATTAGGGGAAAATTTGCATTTTAAAATCATCAAATTTTCTATCATAAAATTAATAAAATACACACATTCCATCATTCCTCCTAGACAACCTAATTTGGGAGTTACTCTACAAATCAAAATTTCTTCCAGATGACCTAACTTGGGAACTACATCTCTATCACTTCCAAATGACCTAACACAGAAGCTATCTAACATTATACAATTTTCCACACCATGGAGTGGGGGCAATGAGACATCATTGCCTTTCCTATCTGCTCCTATCTGTCTACAACAATTGAACCTGATGAGGATGTAGTTAAAGTTAGAGGGTAAAACTAGACCTCTTTCCATATACTCTTCCTCTAGCGGAAGGATGCCCAAATCCTTAAGTCATTCAAACAACATAAAAATTAGGTAGGAACCGATCACTCCCTCCCCTTCAAAATCTACGCTTGCAACATAATCAAAGTCTTCAAATTCTCCAAATCAAATCATCAATTTTCTCCATAGTTCTCTTTATCACGACTCACTATCTCTATTTACTCCACATAGATCGACACACTAATCCATGGTTTTCCACACTATATATTATTCTACGCTTAATTATGCAACATGGCTTCTATGGATTTTACAAAATTATATTCCTTAATTACTTTACACTACTTGAATTTCATTTTAATAACATAAGGGGGGGCATATGTAGACATAAAATCACACACTTAATACTATATTACTATGTCATAAAATATGATGTTTTATGTAAGGATCTTAAGTGAAAAGAGTATTCACTAGTAACACATTCCCTTGTCCCTCCCCTTTGTTTTCATTGTCTTCTTTTATTGCTCTTTTATATCTATCACCTCTTCTACTCCTACCGCTCCCACATTTCTTTCGGTCAGTCACATAGATCCCCTGTCTCACAATATTTTAACATTTGTCTTCATTTGCTCCAAGAAACTAGCGTACGACACGGACACTAGCACCTAGGTGCTTGTGTTCGGATCTGGGTGCTCTTGTCCTATTTATTTATTTTTCTTATCTTGACATTTTTGGTCATTTTTTTGGTTATCCTTCCCTTATCCCGAGGTCCTAGTCAACATGTCATGTTACTAGTGTCAAAATTTAAACAAGAGATCCCTATATAAACACATCATACATACCATTATTAAGGGGATGAAAACTATCAAAGGGTTATCTACATACAAAGGGACTGCATTCTTTGGGATTCTTACATCTGCATACATTGCATAAGAGGGGTTTATTTTATTCCATCCACACATTCTACACTCTATCTAGTCATAGCCCGCTATCTTAACATCATTGAGACGAGGGCACCTAGGGAAACTATTACACACAAAATCACATAGAACTACATTATGTATGAGATGTAGTGTAACTCTCGATCGTAAGTTAACTTGTTTAACAACTCGAAGAATGCAGTATGAACCCTCATTTTGCATATTTCGTTTTTAGGATTTGATGCACTTTTGAGGGTTTTGTAGGTGGATATCATATTGCAAGTTACTAATGACATCTGCGGGAATTGTGTGACATACTAGTGGTAGGAAGAAAATATCGTGTGACAACCTTGCAACCCTCTAAAAAAATGTTTTTAGGTTCTACGTAGAACTTAGCACTCGAGAGAGGGATCCTAGTGCCTACGTGCCATAATACAAACCTAGGCACCCTGGTCATGACACATCGACACTTCGCAATTTTTGTATGACATTGAAGCATTTTACTAGTTATGTTTACCAATTTTCTAGCATCAGACACTTTGGGATTTTAGTGAATATTAGCTAAGTCATTCTTCCTTTTCTATTGCACTTAGGGTTTTGATTTTATTAGCTTATATACTTGTATTGTAGCATTTGTTAATCATTAGTAACAATGCAATTTAAATTCACACACACACACACACACACACACACACACACACACACACACACACACACACACACACACACACACATACACATATTGTTAAATTAACACCCTAGAATTTGATCATGACAGATCAATAATTTTGGATAACATGGGAATGTCTCCAAGGCATTGGACATTTCTCATTGAGATAAACCTCTAGAGAAATATAGTTCCTTCTATCCTAGCTCACTATAGACTAACCTAAACAACTTCAAAATGCAACTATCTAAATATGATCTAAAAAATTGCAACAATCCAGGGTGGGTGAGTGAGAGAGAGAGAAATGTTGAAAAATGATGGAGTTGATACGTCAAAACTAGAACAGGATCGGTTCTAAACTTTAAAAGACATAAAGATAACTATACATACAAGAATATAAGGAAAACACATAGTTTTGAAGGAGATAAATGAATAAAAATAAAGGAGAATAAGAGGAAAAAATCCACATCAAAATACAAATGGATTTAAAGGGGAAAACCACGGTTGTATTACACGAGAAAAATATTCATTTACACATAGAGGAGAGGTATAGAATTCATGAAAAATGTGAGTTATAGAGGTCTAAAGGCAAGAAATGAAAAGAATCTAAATAAAAGCTTCCAAATCAACAAAAAGAACCACCTTTTAATGCCTCAACACTTACATTTATAGGGAATGAGAGAGAGAAGGGAAAGTGACCAATTGGCCATAAATGGTACGTCTTCACCTACCAAGAACCCAATGTCATCATTATTGCAAAACAAGTCATGGACGCCCTATCATCCTTTAGTTTGCATATCATTAGAGTCTACAGGAAAATGCATAGGAACCATTGAGCAATAAATTTGAGTAGGTTAGGTTGTTAATTACTTGAGACTATATAAACTATGTTTTTCCCCTTCAATCTTGTGTTTTTCTCGGTCTTCCTTTGAAATAAAAACTTTTTCTGTGTTTCCTTAGTGTAAAATGTAGCCCTTAGAGAGATGAAGTTAATGCAATGGTTTTCATGAAATTTAGAGTTCCCAAGAAAAATTTATGGCAAAAAAACCAGTTTGTAGTTGGGGACAAATATGCCTTCATAATTTGCGATTCACCTTATTCTCGTGGCTTCTAGACTTCTGCGGGTTCCTTTATTGCATAATTTTTTTGGAATCCCCATGCTTAGCTATTTGATGCTCCCACTATGTTGTGAAGCTCTTTATTCCTTATTGTGTGTTGCTTTTTCCTATGACCATGTTCATTTATTTTGTATACTTTCAAATTCTCGTGAAACACTATACTTTGGAAAATCCATGGGACACTCGAGTTAGTGTCTTGTGGTTTCCAACCTTAGTCGCTTCATGACATACCTATCTTTGAATCCATATGTGGAACGTTATTCTTGCATTGTGGCTTATCTAGAATAGATTCCATGTTTCATTTCTTGTTGCGAAACACTCTGACCTTTTCCACCATTCTGGAGAGGACTCAACTTATTTTTTCCATAGATTTTACATGTAAAAAAATCAACAGAACAAATTTTTTTCTCTTAGTATTCCATGAATTTCTGATCTAAGTTTGAACTTGTAAATGTAAGATTCTTACTCAAATTTTCAAAGGACATTGAGGCTCTTGATACACACTTATGCCACAAAACTTGTGACTTTGCATTGAAATTCCTTTGGGTCTTCGGGGATGGAGCTTCTGAGCTCGAAGTTTTGATGAGTTGTACAAAATTACATGGGGTGTTATTTTTGAAAACAAGTCTCGATCTCAGTTTTCTAGACATAGCTCACATAGTATAGATCCAACATGTTCCAGTCATCTTCCAGCCCAAAATCAGCTAAGATCTCTCGATACAAGCTAAATCACTCTTATCTCCTATATTGCATAATTACTTGTAATTTGCATGCTAGATCTTGTTTTTATTGATATATTCATTTGATATCATTCCTCTGATAAAGATTTAAATTTATTTAGATCATTGGTGAACTGATCCTTACACGCCCATCCTCAGATCATCCTATATTCTATCATGGCTAACATATGTCATGAGTTTACCACTAAAAATCCTAAGGACTTAAATACATACCTTGTCGATCATTCTAAAAATATTGATCTCTTGCTCTTCGTATCTCACAAAGAATCTTAGTGGATCTCTACCTCTACTCATCTAGATACCTTTGTTATCCTCACTATCACCGGTACATCTTCTATTCCACCCTTTTCCCCTCTTATCACTGTGGGGGCTTCCACTAGCCATATTCCTATCTTTGCACCTCACACTCATCTTTCTTCTCCTCTCATTTCTCACATCTAACCTAGTAATTTTTGGGAAACCATGCCTTAGAGCATTTGTATCATGATTAGAAAGATCAAATTCATCAATTGCAATAGGTCTCTTCTTCTTTTTCTCCATCCCTTGATTCTTTGCTTCTTCTTCATTGTCCTCTTTTACCTGAGGTTTCTTCTTATCCACTTCCTCCTAATTTCGCCTCACCTAAGTTTCCTTTGTTCAATGGCCATTGAGATCCCCAAGAGCACATTCTCTCATTTCATGTTGCATTTTTGGATGATTCTTGTGATGATACACTCTTGATCAAGTTGTTTTCTATGATCTTATGGGCTATGCATTCAATGGTTTTACGATTTTTATTTGCATTTCATTTGATATTTTACTCCCCTTGAAAATTTTTTTCTAGATCAATTTTCCATGAATATTGGGACAAAGATATAATATTCACAAATGGCAAAAATGAGGTAAGTAACTAACAAACAACTTAGTGAATATGTGTTGTGTAATAAGACTAATATTTCTAAAAATGAATAATGTCCCTCTTGAATCTCAATTACAAGATATTTTCATCCAAAGCTTATTACCTCCTTTACAAGAGTGTGTACTCTTTGATTCTTTTCACTCTTTTGATCAGCTATGTCATACTTTGAAAAGTAGAGAGATCAAGTTACTTTCTTTGGGAAAAATTAAATATGGTGCTAATATTTCTGATGCTTCTACTAATAAGTTCCCAAGTAAATTTACCTTCGGGGAAATCCTATTGACTTTAAGCCTCTGTTTGTAGTCACAAAATCATGCAATTACTATTACAGTTATACAATTGGGTATGCTATTTTATATATGGATTCACTAGTGACCCATCCCTTGGTTTTGTTGTCAATTGGTCACTCATCATTGTTATTTTTATGGTTCATTCATCACTTGTCTATATACATTTTGGGCATCTTTTAGGAGTCTCGTAGGTGTCATAATTTTCTTAGTTGTCATCTCCAATTCTATATAGGGATGCCTAGGGTTACACTGGGGCACCCTGGGGCACCCCATTCAGTGATTTTAGGCACCCGTGTTTTCGTAATTTGTGGTCCTAATTTATTTTTTTGAGGTTGTCTTTTTGTTACCCCGTGCATTCCCCTAGGTTGTAGTCGACATTTTCAGGTCACTAGTGTTGAAATTTGAACAAGAGATCCCTATATAAACATAACATACTCACTACATTATGGGAAGACATCTTACTATCAAGGGAAACTATCTACTAAGGCAAGGGACTACATTTGGGCATCTTCTACATCTGCATCACATAAGCATAGGGGGAAAGGGTTGTATTCTTTCTATTCCATCCACCATTTGCATTTTACATCTAGTTATTCCCCCTACTTCTACGTCATTGGTGCTAGGGCATCCTAGGCACAAAATTGCACACACATGCACATAGAACTACATGGGGTCTGGAATGTAGTGCAACTTAGTCATAAGTCCACCATTGTGGTAGATAAGGTCAATCTGACCTATTCATATGCATTTTTATTTCTTAGGAATTGATGCTTTGAATAGGGTTTTGTAGGTGGATCTTCACATTGCATTTACAATGACACATGACATAATATTGTGACACCCATGTGAAAAGAAAGGTATTACAAGAGACATTGTGACATTTACTAGACCCAGTCTCTAGATTTTTTTGTAGTCTACAACACCTAGATCATAGACTAGGGCCCCAAGAGCACTCCAGTATCCTCCCAGGTGCCTCAATCTAGTCAGATACTCTACTCTTTCGCCCTTCTCGAAGCCCATCTAGTCACAACTTGCCCAGTCTTACACAATCAGTTTGCTTCAACACACAATGAGGTAAGTCAAATTGAGGTTAGTACCATATCCCTCTTATTTCCATTATTTCAATACATTCAAATAATAAAATAAAATATTTAGATCCAACATTTTAGTATAGCATTTTGTTTCTATTTAGATTAACTCATAAAAAATAAGAAAATCTATCTTTCTCTATTTTTAGTTAATCATTTTGGTGAACCCTACTTTTAGAATACTTTGCCTTTGGATCCTTTTTAATACCTTAGTGGTTAAGCATAGTTCTTATTTTCTCCCATCATGTCTCATTTTAGTGTCAATCCTATCTATGATGAGGCTGCCATAGCTGAACTCAAAGATTTATATAGTACCCCCATGACTCTACCTGATGATACTCAACAAGCCCTCTTGGAAGGCCAACAACATGTGCCGACTAGTCTTGCCGATTCTCCTATAGGTATTTGCCTTGTTGATGATCCTATTGCTTTCACTTGTTGTACACCATGCCATCGGTTGCATGTGGTCCCTTCTTTTGATATGCCACCCGATGCTTTAGATGAATCTATCATTGATTACTTATTAGGCATTGATCCACAATCAAGTGTACCTCATGCCTCCTCCTCCTCTACTCTACTACTACTATAGCTACTCCTATGTCTTCTACTGCTTCTGATAGTCCTCCTCCCACATCTCATTCTATCTTGCATTCTCCTTCATATTACATTGATGATCCTATTGATCCTCTTGATGGAAACAACATTATTTCTAGAACCCCATCTTCTACTAATGATCATCATGGGTCTCCTTCTTTCTATACCGTTGAGTGTGACTCTCCTACTCCATTATTGTCCTCTCCTGAGGTTGCATCTACTATTGTGCATGAGTCACCACCAACTATTGCTTCTTCTCCTTCTATCCCCACATCCTCTATAGCTCCTACTACATCTTCACCTATAGAGGTTTCCTCCTTGATCACTACACCTACTAGGGATTGTGTTGATACTAGTCATACTATAGCTCCTACATCATCATCTATACCTCCTTTAGCATTGGACTCCACTATATCACCTCTTGATATCCCTATGATCACTCATAATGGAAAAATTCAACCACTTAATACATTATTTCCATCTCCTACCATCCCCTCACAGGATATTCTATCTCTCATGCATGTTGTAGGACAACTCCAATCTCAAGTTCATACTCTTACTTTAGAAAGTAAAGCCTATTATGCCTCTATTGACAACAATTCTTTACATGGAAATCTGTTCCTAAAAAGATTCATAATTCCACCTTCCCTAAAGACTTTACCATGCCTACTTTCACATGTTTTGATGGTACTTGGTGATCCTCATGCTCATATCCTACACTACCGTACACTTATGGCCACTTACTCTAATGATCATTTGTTGCTTAAGGCCTTTTGCTATAGTCTTACTGATGAGGCACTACTATAGTGGTACACCCATTTACCCTTTGGGTCCATTAGCACTTTTTATGACATGGAGGATGCTTTCCTCCATCGTTTCATTCTCAATAATGGCCCTAGAGTTACTTATGACCACATTCCTACTTTACATCAAGGCTCCTCTGAACCTATCCAGGACTATATCTTATGGTTTAATGCTGTATACACCAACTCATATTCCAACCTAGTGACTTAGAAAAGCAATTCATTTTTGTCGTGGTCTCATTCCTCCACTTAAGAAAAGGTTACAATATGATACTTGTGAGTCATTCATTCTCTTGTATGTTATAAAGTTATTGATCTAGAAAAATATCTTCTGTCCTCACATATCATTGAACCTACACATGTTTCTCGACCATTCCATCCTCTAGTCTTCCACTCCCACCTCTAGTTGAGCATCCAAAGCAATCTCCACCTTTTCCTAAAGTGCATTCCAAACAAGCTCAACCCACCCTCTTCACCACCAACCCATCCTTCTCTGGTTCCACAACAAGTTCCTACTTCCACCACTCCACCTCCATCATGAGAGCCTTTGTATTTCTCTCCTCACGCTCGACCACATGATGTGTTGTGCACATATTACTCAATGAGTGATTAATTTGATTACCCTCTAACCAACATCATCCCCCACACCATTTACAACATCAACATGACCAACACTATTGTAATTATCATCGCATCATTGGCCATCGGGAAAATGATTGTCTTCCCTATGTGAGAGGATACAACAATTAGTGGATTTGACATCATCTCCTTTACCTCTCGTGAGTGGTCATTATCTCCTTCACCCCCATCAATGTAGGCATACCCACTTGAGTCTTCTCCATATGTACTCAATTCATTTTCATCATGCTCCACCATGTCACATGCTCATTCTCCACCTCATCCATCATTTCCACCATCACATTCATTACATCCACTACATCCACACTATCCACCACTTCATGCTTTGCATCCCATGGTTTTCGCTAGTCTCTGCATATCCCGTGGTTACTACACATGACATTCCATTTGGTTCATACACTCACGTTGCATCCATTCCACATGTTTCCACCACCACACATCATCTTGGTCTTTGGTAGGTGATTATTATCACCTTACCCCTCGATGATGACGCACTTGTGTTCTTATGGTTCTTACATGAATGTTGAGGGATTAGTTCTAAGAACCTTTCATCACACACTTCATCATTTCATCTAGTGCACTCAATCATTTCCGATGACACACTCTTGCTTATGTGGCTCATACTTGACTATTGAGGGGTCTTCATTACATGAGCCTATTCATTCACATGTTATGGGGGCATCGTTACTCCCCCCTCTTATTTTCATCACCCTATCCTACTTGACTACATTACATTCTCACACATTCATTATGGTACATTCATTTCACTATCATACATTTTTCTATTTTCACATCTATTCTACTATAATCATTACATTACCTACATGCTACATATTTCATTCATTCAACATTTCATCAATCACATTACATTAGTTATATATATCATCATCATTCACCATACACATTTTATCTACCACTACTAACATCATCATACAAATTTATATTCATCACATACAAAACAATACACATGCTAGGACAATAACCATAAAATCATACAACATCCATTACATATCAAATGGAAAAACATTCCAACATAGATTTAACATATATCAAAAAATAGGTGTCCATACATATATCGCTAATACAATCATCATCCCAAAACATGTCTCATAATTGGGGGGAAAGGCCCCCACATCATATACAATAATCCATCAGACCTCATCATCATTATCGCTCTCATGTACTATGAGAGCCCTAGAACTGGATGCCTCTCCACATGATGCCACATTTCATAGCCCTAAAATTTCTCCACTACCTCATGTAGCATAGTAATCTTTATATTACTCTCTCCGAAAAATGATGTTGCTACAAGTCACATACCGTGTGAACATGTCTGGGCCAAGGGACCACCACCTACCACCTCTCGAGCACGTCGAGTCTCCTCACGTGCCTCATCCCTCTCACTTAGCAACATCGTACATGTCACCACGTTGTTATGGCCACTAGCTCAAAAAGATGGGCATGCTCACCTACAATATCATCAACATGCACTCTAGCATCCCTCCACCTAGCACATCATTTGACACATTCCATGTCAATGTATGGATCGATGTGTCTACTATCAATGACCAATATGCATCCCCTATAAACATAACATAAAACCACACATTAGCTACAATACAAAACAACATAGACAATCCATTAAACACAATATAGGCATACACAAATACTCATGCTCTGCTTGCCACAACCACTACTACTGGGGTCGGGGACACCTCCCTCTCCTCCTCCTCCATGTGGAAACTCCATAGGACCACAAATATTGGGTATAGTAATACCCACCGATGTACTTCCCACCATGCTTGATACTCCTTGGTACACCCCATGTCATCTCTCCATCCACAATCGCTATCATTGGTCTATCTCATCCGGCCCTGGTGGTATTAACTACTTTGTCATGGGCCCTGGCCTAGCACCACCCTCCTAGGGGCTCTGATAGCTCTCAACCATATATATGGCTCTGGGGGCACATCTATGCCATACCAAACTGTCGTGATACCCTCTCCACTTGAAAAATCTCTACCACACCTAGAAAGTGGTCCTCTAGCCACATAGTCCTCTATGAATGCATCACAACTCTGTAGCATCCTCGGGCCATCCCCATAATCATGGTATGGCCTCCATATAACCGACTCGGGCCCCATCCTATCTATAAGTTCCTTGAAGGTATTGGTATCCATCTTCCTACTGTGAATATCCACCCAACATCGAGCATATATCTCAGGCTGAGCCCACTCTCCTCGTGGCCCTGTAACTGGTCTCAATACAACTATGTGCTCATATGCCCACACATGCATCAAAGTGTGGTGGCTCTATACCTCCACCATGCTCATCCTATGTAAATCGATACAAGTCTCTATATAAATGGGCTAACACACACCATGTGCCCACGTGTATCTCATCCCATCCTCCTCTATTCATTGACATATGTCATGCATCTTATATAAGATGCCAACCTCCTCCCTCCATGACTATACATGAAGTAATCACCACTGCGATAAATTTCCACAAATGTGGAACCCTAGACTGTAATATCACATCCAAACTGATATGGGCCTCGGTAGGTACTTGAGAGCCCCTATAAAATATCACCTCACGAGAGTGCATCTTCCACTCCATATCCACTACTTCCATCACTGTACCCTCTCCCCAACAACCGACAATCATAATATGTGATATACATCCTCCAATGTCATACTGTCATCTCCCCCGTAGGCAACCAAAATGTGCATGTGTTTGCACACCATCTCTCGCACAATGCAATCAACATGGGCATATTATGGGGCACATCCCCATCCATGCTATATGTCATTGAGGATGACATGGTCCATCACATCCCACTCATCATCCGACAACCCTAGTCTAAGTAATGTACTCAAGTGATGGCCACCACGGAACTCCCTCGAGTGGATATCCCTCTGCACAACACCAAAAACAACAAAAAACACAATGTTAGAACACCTTACACAACCAAACACACTTATTCAACATACTAAAAACACATTTTTACCATTATCCACTAAATCACACAAATTTTGGACTAGGGCACCCAGATGCAGGACTGGGGTGCCCCAGAGTAGGACACTAGCACCCAGTTTGGGCGCTCTAGTCCCAAGGGTCACTAGCACCCTCACCGCTCTTGTCTAGGTCCCAAACACCGAGAAAATAAAAAACCCAAATTTTCAAAAATTCAACTAAAATGCCTATTACACCCTACATTTTTGTGAAAATAATGCACTTACCAACTCCTGCATTGTCATACGTGACATGCTACAACGGTGCCACTCTCTCAAACCGACTAGGACGTAATGGTCTCACTTGAGGCATCTTCACTCACTTCGTACACACTCTCACACTCGTGCAAAAAGAAAAATGAAGTGACAAATTACTTTTTCACTTCACCATTTATAGTTACTTTTCATTATTACCTTTACTATGGTCCTTATTTCGTGCTTATTACCATAACTAATACACACTACATTGTTTTGCTCATATCTTGAGCATTTTTTTACTCGATTTACACCCCATTTGTGGCATTATTTTTAGAATTCCACCTACCACCATATTGTACACATTTACATGCATTATATCTCTTCACTTGTTATCTCCTATTTAATACATACAGCATTTTCACCTCTTCTCATTACTTTTGGCTTAGAGTTCTTTTCTTTTCATTCACTCCCTTTTGCGAAAGGGGGCATATTATTGGGGGTCCCCTATAATCCCCCTCACATCACCATGCATTCAAACATTGTGAATCAACACTTACCAATACATAGCATGATATTTCACCATCAATTCCCCCTAATGACCTAATATGGGGGCAAAAATGTTTAAAATTTCCTAAACATGATCACACATTACTTTCTATCGATTCCCCCTAATGACCTAACTTGGGGAAAAAGTGATTAAAAATATTTTCACATGACATTTCATCAATTTCTATCGACTTCCCCTAATGACCTAACCTAGGGGAAATTAGCACAAAATATCTCCATGAGTAACCAATCAAAACAATTAATCAACTAATCAAAATCAATGCATTCAAATAAAAAATCATATCATTCAAATCTACAAGCGGTCTCCTAGATGACCTAACTTGGGAGTTACATTCACCACTTCTTTCCTAGATGACATAACTTGGGAATTTATTCTATATTTGTGCTTGCTTCTAGATGACCTAACTTGGAAGCCATCATATATGTTTTTTTCACTTCCAGATGACCTAACTTGGAAGCCACCTCTTTTTTCTTCAGGATGACCTAACTTGGAATTGTTTTCTAGATGACCTAACTTGGAAGCTACCTCTTTCATATCGCATTCACTTCTAGATGACCAACTTGGAAGCTTTCACATTGGTGAAACACCCGTGGAGTGGGGGAAAGAGTGCCTTTCCTCTATCACTCCTATATGGGTCAACTATTTTAATCAAAATGTTTGGATCAAAAATCACAAAATTTGATCTGAGTCCATCTGTGCAATGGCTAGATCTTGAGGATGTAGTTAAAGATTGGAGAATAACACACTTTTCTCCCTACACTCTTCCTCTTTGGTGGTAGGATGCCCAAATCCTCGATTATTCATTCATATACAAGCATTCGGGTTGGGAACTGATCACTCCCTACCCACCTATTCATCATTAAACCATGTTCAAAATCATCCTACATCCTAATCATCACTTTCATTTAGCACACTTCATCATGACATTTACAATTTTTCATTACATTACATGGATCAACTCATTGATCCATGGTTTGACATCGCTTTTATAGTTCTATCGGCACACTTCTACTACACATTTGTGTGTTCTTCTACAACATGGGCTTCTCTGACTTTTTCTTAGGTACGCATCTCTATCTACTTTATGTTACTGAGCTTTCCGCTCACCAACATAAAGTGGGGAAAATGTAGTCACAAAATCATGCACTTACTATTACATTTATACCATCGGGTATGTTATTTTATATATGGATCTTGCATAATAAAAGTATTCACTAGTGACCCATCTCTTGGTCTTGTTGTTAGTTAGTTGAGTCATCATTGTTATTTTTTGGTTTAGTTGTCACTTGTCTATATATTTTGGGCATCTTTTAGGGAGTCTTAGGTGTGTAATTTTCTCAGTTGTCATCTCCAGTTCTATATTGGGGTGCCTAGGGGGTTATGGGGCCTTGGGGTGCCCTAGTATGTGATTTTAGGTGCATGTGTTTTTGTAATTTGTGGTCCTAATTTATTTGTTTGAGGTTGGTCTTTGTTGTTACCCCATGCATTCCCTAGGTTGTAGTCGGCAATTTTGGGTCACTAGTGTTGAAATTTGAACAAGAGATCCCTATATAAACATAACATACTCACTACATTATGGGTGGACATCTTACTATCAAGGGAAAGCTATCTACTAAGGCAAGGGACTACATTTGGGCATCTTCTACATCTGCATCACACAAGCATAGGGGAAAGGGTTGTATTCTTTCTATTCCATCCACCATTTGCATTTTTACATCTAGTTATTGCCCCCTACTCTTCATCATTGGCGCTAGGGCATCCTAGGAAAAAATTACACACACACACACACAAAGAACTACATGGGGTCTGGAATGTAGTACAACACTTAGTCGTAAGTCCACCATTGTGGTAGCTAAGGTCAGTCGACCTATTCATATGCATTTTTATTTCTTAGGAATTGATGCTTTGAATAGGGTTTTGTATGTGGATCTTCACACTGCATTTACAGTGACATGATAATAAAATGACATGAATGTGATTAGAAACAAAAGATATTACATATATATTTGACACTACTAGACCTAGGTCTTGAGATTTTCTACAATCTATAGTTGCCTAGATCATAAACCATGTCATGCCCTAGGGTGCTCCAAGTATCCTCTCAAGCACCTCATTCCAATCAGATACTCGGTTTCTACCCTTCCAAGGCCATCAGTCACAACTTTCGCCTAGTCTTCTCAATAATATGCTTCATTCCAACATACAACAGGTTAGTCTACTATTATTTCAATACATAGATCCAATATTTTAGAGGTAAGTCAAATTGAGGTTAGTACCATATCCCTCTTTTTTCCATTATTTCAATACATTCATCCTCTTAATAAAATAAAAAT
The DNA here is from genome assembly GCA_018340775.1 of Taxus wallichiana var. yunnanensis. NCBI lineage: Eukaryota > Viridiplantae > Streptophyta > Pinopsida > Cupressales > Taxaceae > Taxus > Taxus wallichiana. The sequence goes on from CM031235.1 coordinate 645,121,009, forward strand.
ATTTAGATCACATTTTTAATATAGCATTTTGTTTCTATTTAGATTAACTCATAAAATAATTCCCATCATTGTTGGGCCTCTCACTCTCTCTATGCCTTTTCTTTGTCAGCTCTATCATTACGCATTATGACATGATATAAGGACTCTTGGCTTAGGGATTCTAAAGTTGTGTAATCCACAGTTCACTTATGTGTTAAGTTTGTATATGAGAGTCATCAACACTATTCTAGGAATCTCACCACACACTCCTTTATCTTTGCCTCCTCCTACTACCACATTTTCAACTACTTATGTCACTAGTGCACCTACTTCTACATATTCTCATGATGGCCACATGGCTTTGGCACATACTCCTATGGAATCTAGTGTTCTTACAATTTTCTTCTCTCTATTATACATACACCTAGATATCCTCTACATGTAGCTTCTACTCCTCTTTCATGATAGATACATCGGTCTCGTAGTTCTCCTCACACTAACATGTCTCATCTTAGGAAATAAGTTACCCATGGTATATAAGCACCCATTTCACGATATATTTCTCTAATGTATTCCCCTAGCCATAGAATCTTTGATCATGATCACATGTATACTTCCTTCACAAGTAGAAAACAGTGGGTCTTCATCCCCTATCCTCATTGGATAAATCATTGTCACATATACACTTGGGGGCATATTCTCCCCCCTCGTTACTCGATGATGCACTCTTATTCTAGGTTCAAACATGACTATTTAGGGTGCATTTACTCACATGGACCTCACTTTACATAGATAGAATGGAGGGCAGCCTTGCTTCCCTCGTCTAGTTGTTTTGTTTCATGTTCACATATTTACAAAATATTAAAAAATAATAGCTTAGATCTTGATTAGATGTATCCTTTCTAGCTCATTTTATTCTTTGTTACACACTACTTATTATGTAACTTTGGTTCATAATACACTTTATCTTTTTTCCATACACACATGCACATTCACATGTTACTTTTTGAGGTGAATGTAGATCACTTACAGGTTTCTACATGATGTATGATGTTTGGCACTATACCCAACTAGTCTCATTGAGGCTTCTAAGTGCATCTACCTTTCACATTTTTCCTAATTCAGGTTCTATCATTGTAATATTTACTACTTTAATTCATATTTCCCATTGCATACATTGTGGTATATTATCAATATTTCTACCATTCTAATGAATGCTTCATGTGTAGCATTTGTATTATAGGACTACTTCCAATCACGGTTCTCGACTTACTTATATCTTATCTTCTTTGCTTGTGTCTTGATTTTCATTGTTTATGGGATATGCCCTATTTTCATTTCTTGTTTGCATATATTATCTTGAAGGATTTGATTATCATACAACTTCTTAAGTGGTGTCCCATATATTCAACAAACTAATTGTTATGTCTTTTGCAATGTTATTGTGTGTTGTGATTTGTTTCTATTACATCATGTATACTTATTTGTGACAAAAAAATTTGGATAACATTTTCCCCATTGTTTACGTACGCCATGGTTGTAACCATGCATATTTCGTATTCCCCATGTAGGATTTCCATTTCAAATGTGCACATCAGTTTCAAATTTCCTCATTTGGGCCATGTTTGCATTTGTCTATCTCACGCACCCCAAACAAGTGGGGGAAATAACCGAGTGATTATTTTACCCTCTCATCGGTTCTGAGACCAGATACAAAATGATAAATATAAAAACTAGTGTACACGAAGCTAAGAAACATGTTTAGAATACAAATTGGTCTTAAAATAAGTCCTATTTAGAAGTGCCCAACACAGATAGGACCGGTGGACGCTAGTGCCCAACACGAGATAGGACCGATGGACGCTAGTGTTCAACTTGGGCACTCCTTTGCTTGAGGCAAAAATAATTATAATACAAAATCAGTAGGTTATCAGTGACAATATTTTCCAATTTCCAGCAGCACATGATCAATTATAAGTTACTATTAGTGACACATTACACACTCTATGTAATAAAACTAATTATTTCACATGGCTTGGTGACTAGTTTCTGTTAGGTTTGTGACTATATGAAATGGAACTTATCTATGGGGAAGCACTAAGGGTTGGAGAGTAAAGTTAACCTCTCTTCTAATACTCTTCCTTTGGCATCAGGATGCCTAGATCCAACATTTAGCGATAAGATGCTTAAATCTGAAGTTTAGTGACAAGACACTCAAATTCAAAGTTTAACAACAAGATGCTCAAATTTAAAGTTTGGCGACAGGATGCCCAAATCCTTAGTACTATTCCAACCATCTCCAAGGAAACAAACATACATAAACAATTATATCTCTTCTCTCATGACACACATGTGTATTCTACCCTTGATTCACTTATTTTTTAATACATGTCTATATTTTGATATGAAGTAAGTTAAAGTTCAATTTTATTTACCAAGAGCATTGACTACACTTACTTTATTTTGCAAGTTTGACCTTATTTTGACAAATGGAACAAGGAACAATCTCAAGCACAACGACGCTCTGACAAAGACAATATCTAAGGAACACATGCATACATCACTTCTACTACACTCACAATGTCACCCCTGTAGATACTCTAAAAATGCATGCTTATTCCTAACATATCCTCAAGTTATTCACATCCCCTTTAGAATTAATTAATTAAATTAATTAATTCATACTTTGAGTATTTATCCCTTTTAGATTTAATTCAATTAAATATATCATATTCCTTTATAATTAATCAAATTAATTTTATCATGTTTACATCCCTTTTAGAATTAATTAAATTAATTATAATTACACTTAAGCTATAATCCTATCCCCTTTAGTTAATTTAATTAAACATTTATTTAATTAAATGGTTAATTATCCTCTCACAACTCATAACTAATTAAATTAGTTATTTAAATAGAAATAATTCTATTTATCTACTCACACTCCACTCAAATTTACTTCTATAACCCTACAAATGTGGGAGAAGAAAATTTGCATGTACAACCCTCTTCTTGAATAAAATCCAAACATTCATTGCCCCTACAAAGTTGTAACTGCACAAACCAAATCCAATGGCTATTTTAGGAAATTACAATTATGAACCTGTAACCCATTCAAACCTTGATCCAATATTCATGGCCTCTCCCTCCATTATAAATAGTAGGCCAATCCTTTGTAAATCATCCTGGAAGCTTTGTGTAATTGCAGCCAACTTCTACCAAAATTTCCATTTGCATCCTCATGTCTATCTTCGCTCATATCATCACCATTCCTTTATTTGGAGACTAATTTAGAGAATCCAAAATCCAACAAATACAATATTCTATAAGTTTAATACTTCAGCAATCTTATCATTAAGGTTTGCAAGGAAAATCTTGGATAAAGGTTTGTTGTCTTTATTTGTTTATCTTTCACTTCTTCTAATTTTTTCACTTCTTACATTCTAGCACACTGGTGGGACCCCAACACTCTTTTTCCATCATTTTAAGTATTTTTTAGTTAGAATATTTTTTTGTGTTCTTTGTAATATTTTAGGCTCCCTGTCTAAATTTTAGAGTATTTGGTGAACAAAATCGAGAGATATCATAAAAAACAATCAAATTGTTGTGTTAATTATAAAATTTAGCCACCTATAGGAAGTTTAGGCTATATTATAATCTGAGTTCACTAGCGTCATTCAAAGAGTACGCTAGTGTAGAAATTTGGATGTTATCATAGCTTTGTGTGCACTAGCGTATTAATTAGTGTGCTAGCATAATACCTCATCGCATGTGTTAGTGTGTTTATGCATGCACTAGCATAAGACTATGGTGCATTAGCATTAAGTGAATTTTGTCTTCTATTTTAACATTTTTCTTTGTTATGAAGACACATCCATCTGAACATGTTAGCGTACTCTATTGCACACACTATCATTTCATTATATGCGCTATCATTCTATGCCTGTGTTTTTCTAATTTAAGTACTTTTCTACCAAGTTCATTTTCTTCTAACCTCTATTTTAGGGTTGTTTCTAACTCATTTCTTGTAGGATTATTTTAACTAATTAATTTAAGTTGTTATTTTCTTATTAGGCTTCCATTTTGTCTAATCGTAATAATCTCATGCGTATGATATTTTCTTGCACTTCTATAAGTGATCTTGAAAATCAGAAACATGAGTTTGTTTTTCATGTTTTCTCTTACTTTTACCTCAGGAAAAATTCTAACTCATTGCTTGTTGGACCATATCTATGAAGGTCATATTTTAAATCAAAACTACTAACTGAAGATTGCCTTGTTTATCGATTCAAGTAAATCTTTATCACTCTTTTTATTAAATTTTTATAAAACTATCTTGATTATTTTTTTGGAGATGAGTTTAGTCCCCTTCGACTATAACTTTGGGAAGTGCATGACTAGGGGCCAAAAAATCATTGTGAGGAGTACCATAGGAACCCCAAAGTAGTCGACACCTTGAGTGAACTGGCCAATGAAATGGGATCCCCACCCACTTGACTAGTACACCTTTGTGAGAGATTATAGTCAAAGTTACCCATAGTGGACGACCCGGTTTGATCCTTTCAGCAGAGTAAAATATGGCTTATTGTATCAAGTGGGGTACAATAAAGTTATGAACTAGTAATATTATATTATGTTCACTTTGGTAATCTTTTGGCATTTAGGGAGAGAACTCTTTTATAGGAATCCCTCCTTGACCAAGCCAACTTAAGTTTAGAGGTACTCCTTCCATAACATAATTCTCATCTTTTTTACGTATTAGTGAGTTTGTGTTCCACACTCATATCATACACTCTCCATCATCATCTCTTTTCGAATCCTCCAAATATCCTTCATTTGGATTTTTCATCTCGAGTTCATTTTTACCTTAGCCTTAAATATTTGGATTCCTTCCCCAAATTTTAAGAAACTTCTTCCCATCAAAGTTAAGCCTTGAGTTGTGGATACCCATGTCCTCACTTGAGCACCTTCATTCTCAATATAAATCTTGACATCTTGATATTCACTTTATCATGGTTAAGCACCATCATGATCTTATTACTCTATCATTCTCCTACGTCTTTTAGTTTAACATATAAATTGTTAAACTCTAAGCACTCGCCCATCTTACGTCTACAAATTTAACATTCACTTTGTTAAATTTTAGGCATCATCATTTCTACACCTCTTATTTCAACATTCACATTGTTGATATTTGAGTACTCCCCTTTCATCACTAAGCCTCTTCTATCTTAACATTCACTTTGTTAAGAGTCGAGCACATCAATCATGTTTCCCATTCTCTTCCATCTTAGCATTCACATTGCTAAGGGTCGAGAAATCAAATTTCATTTTCAACCTCTTCCATTCTAGCATTCAATTTGTTAGAGGTTGAGTAAGTTTAATATTTTCATCCCCTCTTCCATCTTAGCATTCACTTTGCTAAGGGTTGAGAAAAACCCAATCTTCATCGCTAAACCTCTTCCATATTAGCATTCACTTTGCTAAAGGGTCGAGTTATCTTAATCTTCATCGCTAAATCTATTCCATCTTAACATTCACCTTGTTAAAATTCAAGAAACTTTAATCTTCAATCTATTCCATCTTATCATTCACTTTGCTAAGGGTTGAGTGCTCAATCACACCTTTCTTCGTTCCTCCCCTCTTTCAAAAATGGTGGGAACAAGACACCGAGATTATAGTCTCTTTAGAAGATAAGAAGGAAATGATTTATGTCTTCATTATGAATAAGAGGACGAAGGAAAAATTGAGAGCCAACAAAATATCATCTCTTTTGAAGAACAAACAAAATTCTAAAACCTTTTGAGAAAAATAAAGACCATTTTTACTCCATCTCTGCGAAATGGGAGTAAAAATGCCTTTAAAGTTTAACGATAACATTTTAAAAACCTAGGAGGTAAATCCAAACCAAAAATAATATACAACCCAAATCAAATAACCATGATGACTCCAAACCAAGTAAAATGAACAATGATAACAACTTGGTAAATCTAGTGCTTTGACCCTTGAGTGAAATCAATCCTTGATTGATCAAACCAATGTAATGGAAAAACAATTGGTTCTAATATCTTCTAAACTCACTAACGACATTGACTATAAATAATCAAAGAGGAAAAGTGACAAAACATCCAAAAATCATACTGAAATAGAAATGTAAAAACCAATCGAAACAATTCAAACTTGAAAACATCCCAAAACTAATTCACCATTTGCTCAAGAATGGAAAATGATGAAGGATATAATTTCAGGCATGTAAAAACAATGTAAATAATTCAATTTCAATGAATTGTGTCCTTACCATTTTGATAAGGACATCTTATGCATACCCTTCCCAAGATCTTTCGAGATGCCCAAATTTGACAAATACAAGGGAAAAAATGATCCACAAGAGCATATTAAATAATTCTTCATGGCATGCCAAGAAGTGGCATACAATGATATATTTATATTGCACCTCTTTCCTAGAAGTCTAGGAGGACAAGCCTTGGATTGGTTCTTACACCTTCCAAAGGGATTGATAACCACTTTTGCAGAATTCTCAAAGAAGTTCGTCAAACACTTTTCCTTTAACCTCGAATCAGAAATAACAATGATGGATTTGTGTAATGTAAAATAATGAACCAATGAAAGCTTTGCACAATTCTTATAGTGGTGGAGAAGAATTACAAATCACTTTCTATGTTCCATTCTAGAGAAGTAGTTAGTTAGTATATTCATGCCGAATATTAATAATGAGTTTCCATTTAACATGCAAATGCAATATCTCAACAACTTTGAGGAAGTTATAGAGAAAGGTAATCAAATAGAAAATGCCATCATTGTAAAAGGAATAATTAAGCTTCATTCTAAGAATAACAATCACACCAACACATACAAAAATAACAACCATCAAGAAAATCCTAAACACATCAATAGGAACCATAATGTTGTTAATGATGGTGTCACCGATAATCGCAAAGTGAAAATGTAAAAAGAGTTAACCAAAACAAAACCAATCAAAACAAGCCATCAAAATTCCAAGTAGAGATGCTCCCTCCTATTCGTGATAAAAAACGATGATAATTTACAACATTGGGAGAGAACCTTTAGAGTATCTTATTGTAATAGAAAAATGTCGATATGGCTACTTACCCTATCAAGAAACCCTTTTTTAAGGGGAACCTAAGCCTTCTTAGTATAAACCCAATACATATTACAATTTTCATCACATTGATGGTCATCAAATAGATAGATGCATGCGAATTTGTCATTACATCTAGGACCTCATTAATAATGGATACATAGTAGTCAAAGAACCAAAACCAAATAAAACACCCAATGATAATATAAAGGTGTTTTCTAATCCATTCCCCAAGTATGGTATAAATAAAAAAGCTACCAAACAGAGCCAATCTTCAAACAACATTGATTTCAATTCGATAATTTCATTTGTTGAATAAATTCCTCTTACCATTGCCACCATAAAATTTCAAGCTCATAATTATGTGGTGGCCACATGACATAATAAAATTTAGGCTCCCATAAAAAAAAACCATCCACTTCATCCAATGAGAGTTGAAGTGTTAAATCCTATGACTCCAAATAACCCAAAGCCGACATCTAATGCCAAACCTTCCACTTCTGGTCCATATGACCTAGTTAAACAGTTAGTGACAACACATGCCCATAGCTCCCATGGAGTAATTGCAAGTGTCACATAACTTTTAGGAGATTCTCACTCTTGCTTTCTAAGAGGCACGTGCTCTTGAGAATCTTAAAATTCAACAATTCCAAACCTTAATTGTTAATCTTTCACCAACCAATCCCATACTATCATTTAGTCCTCAGGACCTGCTAAATCCAAACCTATAGAATAATAACTATTTGTATATTGAAGCATATATTACCAACCACAAGGTTAAAAGAGTTATAATTGATAATGGAGCAATGTTAAACATTTGTTCCATGAAAATGTTGAGATATCTTGGTCACACGGAGGCCAGTTTGGGAGATAACGTTATAACCATTCGTGGTTATGATAATAGTGAACGAAAATTCTTCGAAATGATCACCTTACCTATATAAGTGGCCCTACAAAGGCTTGAAATCCTCTACCAAATTTTTGATGTAGATACTTCATACAATGTATTCTTAGGTATACCATGGATACATGTGATGCAATTCCTACTCTCTACTTTTCACCAGTGCATTAAATTTCCACATGACAATAAAGATTTTACCTTGCTTGCTGATTCTAAACCTTTTGAGTATTGTAAAATTTTGGAGGATGAATATAACCATTCTAAATATTTTCCTTTTGCGGACATATCCATTGAGCCTCGTGTCATCCATGTCAATGATAAATGCATTGATCCTGACACACTTTTTTGATCCCAAACATATATATCTAGCTCGCAACTGTCTACATCCCATTCACCTATTGAGCTCAAATTTTCCCATAAATTTCTCGGTGAATACACCCTTGATAATGATTTACAAATTGGAAAACTTCCATTGTCCCCATGTAGATATAGAGTCTTGGAGGAATAATACATTCATGGTTCCGATGGCTCTTGGCTATATGAAGATCAGATGGCTGATTGCTATGAATAAAAAACTATGAAAAATCCCACAAGATGGTGAAGAGCATGAATTGGAAAGGAAAAGGAATTGGCCCACAAACACAAGGTCACCTTGAACCAGTAATGCATGAATCAAATCTATATTGTTATGGTATAGGGTTTGAAACTTTTTGAAAAAAGGCCTATAATATTTGAAATAAAGACTAGTGAAGAGGACACTAAAATCAAAGTTAAGACTGGTTCCAAACATAACCTCTTCAAGTCCCGACTGAAACCACCATTTTCCTTGAAAACTTGTCCATTAAAACCCTTGATATCATTTACCCATATCACTTACCCATCTCTCATCCATCAAGACCAACAATTTCACATCTGTATGGACCTCTTTAATAATGTTGAGGCCATCCAAGAATTCCTTGGGACTTAGGACCCTATTCCCTTATCAGATCACAAGAATGGATTTAATGTAAACCTCGATGCTTTTGATTAATTTGGAAAGGAATTTGAGTGCTCCACCACCAAAAGTAAAATGTAAAAATAAAAATTCAATCACACATAGTGAAAACCTCATTGAGGTGCTGTGTGAAAAGTAAAACATAAAATAAAAAAGTAAAAAAAAAAACAAAACAAAAAGGATACATCTCCTAGTGAAAACCTTTATGAGGCACCAGAGAGAGGAGAATCCATTCCAGATAATTTATATGACCTACACAAGCTTAAAATGTCATTCCAATACAACGATACATCTAAAATGTTAGTAGAAGAGACTATCACCATCAATATTGGAACAAACGATAATACCAAAATGTTACATCTTGGAGCAATCTTATAAAAATAAAAAATTTAGACCTTTATAACACTCCTCACAAAATTTCAAGATGTCTTCGCATTGTCCTATAAGAAAATGCTGGGTTTGTATCCTTCTCTAGTTGTGCACAATTTGGTGGTTCACCTAGATATGAAGAAGCATGCCAAGTAGAAACTATAAAAATGCATCCTAAGGTTTCACTATTTGTCAAAGTGGAACTTTAAAAGTTGTTAGAAGATGGCTTTATAAGGTCTATAGACTACTCTGAATGGATCTCAAACATGGTACCTATTTCCAAGAAGACACCTCACATTTGAATTTTAAATGATTTTTGATATATCAACAAATATTGTCCGAGGACGACTATACCCTTCCCAACATCGATATGATTTTCGATTCTACAATAGGTCATGAGATGTTATCCTTAATCAATGGATTTTTAGGCTATAAATAGATCCAAATTTCTAAGCAATATCAATGTAAGAGAACATTCACGACACCACGGGGTAATTTTTATTACAAGGTCATGCCTTTCAACCTCAAGAATGTAGGAAAAACTTACCATAGAGAAATGATAATTATTTTCCACGACATCCTTCATGACATCATGGAAGACTATGTTGATGATATTCTCACTAAGTTTAAAACTAGGATAGATCATCCATCCATCTTGTGGCATATAATTTTCGCTTTAGGATCTTGACCTCTCTTGTCACATGAGACAATGGTACATCCTTTAAAAACAAGAATGTCAAATTTCTCGCTAAAAATTCCATATCAACCTACAATGGGCAACCCCATATTACCCACAAGTGCAATGGCTAGTCTGAAGCATCCAATAAAATGATTAAATCAATATTGGAGAAGAACATTGAAAAACATGGTCGCAATTGGCACATGCAATTGTATCGTGCCCTCTAGGCCTATTTAACCTCATATCACACTCCAATTAGATTCACTCCCTTATCCATAGCATATGGCTTTGAAGCCATATTACCCATTGAAGTTGAGTTCCTTCCCTCCCCATATAATTACAATGCCCGGTTCATGAAGAAGATTACCAATAAGCACGCCTTGTAGAATTAGAGCTCTTGGATGAGAAAATAATTTGTACCTCATACCATCTAAAGATATATCGAATCAACATCATCGTAGTTATAATAAACGGATCAAACCTAGACAGTTTGAGATTGATGACCTTGTGCTTAAATAAAATTAGAAAAATACTACAAAAGAACGTGAAAAGTAGGGCAAGTTCAAACCTAATTAGTTAGGACCATATATTGTGACTGATAAATTTGGATTTGGAGCATATAAGTTATTTGAACAAGATGGAAAAGAGCTTAAGGAGCCCATGAATGCAGTTCATCTAAAAATGTTCTATTCTTAATCCTATAAGAGTATCCCTGGTGCTGGGGGAATATCAACACAATCACTTGCTTCACCTTTTCACCTTGTCCCATTTTTGTGTCATTCCATCCCACCTTATGTCACATGTTTTCCTAGTTAAGTTGTAATTTCCATGTTTTCTATTCTTTTTCACCGCTTGCTTTGTGTCTCGTCTCTTGATTAGGTTGGAATTCACTTGTACCGTGTCTAATATAATTTTGGAGACACCCTTTCTTCTTTCATTGGTGTGTGTTTAAAATTAAAGAAAACATTCAAATATGTTAAAAAAATAAAAAAACATTCAAATATATTAAAAACATAAAAACATTTGAATATGTCCAAAAATCTAAAAACATTCAAAAATAAAAAATAATATTAAATTAGCAAAAAAAAAAAAAAACATTCAAAAAGTAAAACATTCAGAAAATGTTTGACAAAATCTCAACAATTGAATAACATAATTCAAAAATATCGACATTAGATGAGAATCCATTGATCATTTCAGATCATCTTATGATACTCACTTTTCTTACCCATGGCATATATCTACGCTCAGAGGTAAAACAATCAATTAACCTGTCATAATATAAATTTACTTGGGGTACACTTAGATTAAATCCAATATAGATCAAACTATAATGTGATTCGACAAGAGTGTTACGAGGAGTATCTAAGATTACTCCACTCTTCATCTCAATCCAATCCTCTTGCGTTTCTAATATATCACTTGGGGAATTCATATTTTTCATTCTTCACTGTGGAACACATTAGGGGTGTTATTGGACATCATTTTTGCACATTGTGTTGTTTTGTTGCTGTTTATTAGCCTTGTGTAGATGTTTTTTTAGGATGTTCATTTGTGCATAACCTCGTAAGTTACAAGTGTGTGCAAGACTTGTTTTACATGTTTTTTACTCAATCACATGTAATAAGATAATCGGGCTCATCATCTTGTTGTTATCTTGGTCTATTTTATTTTTATATTGTGGGCTCGTTTTCAACTGTTTTGTTTTGTGATCTATTGCAAATATTTTGTAAGCATCTTGACTCCTTTGTAATCAGGGTGTTTATCAATTTTTGTGTATATAGGGTTTTGTTGTGTTTTGTTATTATAGACAAAATGAAAGACAATTATTAACACTTTAGTTCATATATATATTTGGTGTAGTTAATTACTATTCATATTAGGTTTGTTTAACATGCTTGATTTAAGAATGGTGTTCCCATATTGGTTTATTAAAAATCTATGACATGTTTTACCTATTAATGTGTGTAAGTTAGATTTTTGAAATTTCTTTGTATTTGTGTCAATTACACGTAATTTGTTGTTATCACATGTTTACCATCATTGCATATGTATCACATCATCTTATATCCATATATCATCATACATCCATATATCATCATACATCATGAATCAAAGCTAAGCTATGAGCATAGAAGATAAGCTACACGTAACATCATCATCTATACATACTAAATCTAGGAAATAATAATCATCTATTATAAAATCATGACATCATATCACATAACAATTACATAAAATAACAAATAAACATCCTAATCATATGTCATATCACAATGTTCATCCCAAATAAAGATAATATCATCCAAAATGTCATATACATCTCGGTATGCCATCAAGGACATTAATTTACAAAACAATGCCTTCATTATGAGGCATGAAAAATTATAGTGTCTCATCAATAATGAGTCATACCCGACGCTCTCCCATGTTAGGACTACTCGATATATCTCTAGGAGGGGACATCTCGCACCGATATCAATAATCTCAATGGCCGTTATGACCTGGTGGAATGGTTTCTTAATCTCGACTCAAATCTAGAGCTCCCTAACCCTAAGAGATCGTGGCCTCATATAACACTTTGTAATAACATACCTCCCTAGATGAAACAACAATATATGGTAGCACATCACTAATACTACTTGCCGTTGCCACATGGTATATGAAATATAACTTGCTATCACCTAATGTAACTACATAATAGTTTGATCACTCTCATCACTCCTCTACTACACTGCTATCTCGGGACATCCTTCTCATTGTCCTTTGTTATAACTATCTCTAGAGGGTGTGAATGGAAATGAATGCAATATCACCCCATAATATGGTCGTATCCCTCTTAGCCTATAATGTGGCAACTTCAGAGCCCACTTGGTAGTCTTGGAGCTAGTATTTGTATATGTGGCTACATTTGTACCCTTACTCCTCCATCTCCTCCCTCTACAACTCTAACACCTGGACTAGGTGGTCTCGATGGTGATAGTGGAACCTATAATGACACCTACATATTTACAACTAGAAATTTCTATGGCACCTATAAAGGTATTTATACTAATACTCGCATCCGTATGACCAAATCCTACACTAGTATACGTGACATAACTTGTTCTCGGTATCTAAAATGGTACGGGCTACATGACCAGTCATGCCTATGCTCATACCTATGTTACATGATCTACATGAAACTGTAGTACCTGTGTTACCTGTAACTATGGCCCTTGAACTTGTGGTGCTGTATCTATGGCCCATGTGTAACATGAATATGTGGAGCCTATGCAACCCGGCCCTATACGTGTCTTTATCCCTATTCCTACACATTTTCCTTCACATCTTCCTAACTAAGTATACCTCTAGCTCTCCTCTGTTGTGGCTCACCCAAGGCTATTGCCATTATCCCTACATCTTTGGTTGCACATAGAATAGTAATTCTCCTAGGCATGATCACTTCATACCATGCAACGTACTCTAGGGTAATTCCTAGATCCTCAACCCGAGCTTGAGTATTCCACACACATAAAATGACTCTAAAGAAGCTCGTCTGGTAGCTCGCATCCCGATCCACCGCTCGAAGTCCATTGTCTCATGCGTACCACTAATATCCACCTAGTATACCATGTGCACTCAAAATTGCTGTCAAACTCGTCTACCCTATACATCTCCATGATGTGACTATAGATGCAAATAACAAAATGATGCACCTCAAATGTGTGCAAATCTATACCATTTTTCACCTAATGATATAACCTGTATGGTCTCCAAGTCACCATACATAGTTGTAAGTCATCAACTACCCATAGATAGAAATTAATGTCCCCCATATGACCTCTTTAGCCTACACCTATTGTCTCCCATCCAAAGGATGAGGGATCATCGGTTACCTTCCTTGAAAAATACCCAATGGTTGTCTAATATCTCTATAGTTCCATGCCCATATCCGTAGTGGTGTGGCTGGACTCGCATTCCTCATACCTCTATACATAATCAAGTGTAAATGCTTGTATAGGTGCATTAAGATGCAATAAACCCTGGGAGAAGACCTTGACTTCCATCACCATGCTACTACATCTATAAAACCCAGCTAAAAATGAGTCCTGGTCTTATCAGGTAGATAATAGTCACTGATAAAAGCCATTAGATACACTAGTAGTCGAGCTACCATCCTCTCATCCATGCACTCATACAAGTGCACAAAAATCCCCTCCCGGGTATATACTTCAAGTAGAATATGTCCCCTATATGTCCTCGTATCTATGTGGCATCCCCATTAAACTCTACCACTTTGCCTTATATTGGCACCCAAGGATCCGATGCACATTCTCTAAAGTTAGTTTCATCTTTCTAGTTGGAAACTTAAATGTCTCGACTCTCACTATACCACCACTCGAAAAATGCAGTCATTAAGCAACAATCCAATATAATTTGTGGCATTTGTGCAATGTAGGTCGACACTGTGACCTATAACAATGTGACCAAATCTCTCCGTTGTCAATGAGTAAACATCCTCTATAATTACCACAATCATCCATGACACTCCCCGCACGTCCAAAGCTAGTGGTCTCTCCTAAAAATCATTCAAAAACACAATTAATTTTGTTTTTATCCTAACTTTCCAAACTTATTCTAAAAATCACTTGATGGCGCTAGTGCACCCTTTGCTACGTTAGCCCACCCTTTTATACAATAGCGCACACATTGATATGATAGTGTATACACTTGTATGCTAGTGAAATCATAACAATACTTATGTTCTTAATATAATGCCAACACATGCAATACACTAGGATAGTCTTCCTTTCACGCTCGTGCCCTTAGTTGCACACTAGTGCATGCACTTACATAATAGTGCATTCCTCGGGCTATGCTAATGTACCCAATTGTATGTGCTAGCATTTAATATAAATTTTTCCTCACATCTAAGTAGTAATAAATGCCTCAAAAAATTATATTTTTAGCTGCTTACCTCATCCAATCTCCACCCAAACTCTCACACACGGTATCCACGATGTTTCCTTTGTGATCGATGAACCATCTATGTCAAAACCGCAGTACAGTACCTTACAATTTTGTGTACGTACAGATTTACCCATCATGATTGTTTCATAATCATGGCGATAACTCTATTATACAACGAAAAATAAGGTTCCCGCACGCTAGAAAAGTGACAAGCGAGCATGGGAATGGGATGGAATATGGAATATTTCTAATGTCTTCAACACGCACTAGTGGAATTTGTGAATCTAAGGCAAAGAAGGCCCTTCTAACTGGATTGGTGTGATAGATCGATCAGCAAGGATGGTGATCAAAGGCTCAATCAATATCGAGTTTTGGCGTGATTCGATCTATGGGTTGTGGAACATGGAAAATGACACGGGATAGTTTGTGTATGTCTCCAGATAAGGTCATATGGTGGATGGTGAATACAATCGACTCTACGGACGATTCTATGGCCTAGTCCAGAATTCTCTAGCTTTGTTAGCCGCTATATCTAGTAAGGATAATTGTTCGATGATGATGGGTGGAAGTGGAGTGGGTGGAATATTAGTGTGTGTAGGCCAGTGTCTATATCTAATTGACTTATGGATTCGTTAGGCTGTGGGATTTGTGGATCACAACCGTAGACTCTTGGTTGTTGCGGTCTGCTTATGGTCATGTACGAAATCAAGTCCTAATCCCTAGTATCCAATAATCATATGCTTTCTCAGCTTCTATATTTAGGATCAATAACTATGTGATCTTCTCAGAGTACCTCACAGGCGTTCGTGCAACCTGGATCCTTAAACTAGTATCTATGTCTATGAGAGTGTCTCCTGCATCTGGCTGTGGGACCAAAGGATCACAACCAAAGGTTTGTTCTCTTTCGAACCCTTCTACAGTCATGTGAATGTTTTCCTAGGGTAATCTGTAGTTCGGTTGATTTGACCAAAACGTGTGTGCTTGGTCGTCTTCTATATTTAATCCTCTCAACTGAGAGCTGATCAGTTGTAAATCCGTTGTTGTTTGGAAGACTTGTATTCTAAGGTTCTGGTCTATGTCAACTATTGTTGTGACGAGGTTGGGTTGAGGCACGATTGGCTCAAATACGTATTCCCTGGGCTCCCTAGGTCCCGTGATTGTCATACAAAACAAAATGTAAATCTAACTACAACAAAGCAAATTTTAACTATGTGGAATAAATCTAAAACATATATAACTTCTATTTTTCTATTTTCTGATTATATGATTTTAAGAAAGTAGCTATTTAAACGTATCTAGAATTTTGAAAACTAAGATAAAACTTAAAACAAACAAAATAACCGAGTGTAGTTATTTGTCTGTGCAATTTGTAGATCTATTCTAAACAATAAAATAGCTCATCTAATCTATTTGCAAGATTCTCGATCCTACCTCAGAAGTGGGGAGTGAATCATAGTTTCTCAGAAACTATCAATCCCCATGACTTCACTGCAATATCGAGAATAGAATTTCTTGAAATGAAGCGATTAACTACTCTATTTGATATGATTCTAACTAGAACTTTGAAAGCTAGAACCTGGATTCCACAGAACAGTGGCGAATCCGATGGTGTGTGTGATCTTGTCCCCTCAGTGTGATCTTCTCGTTCCTTTGTGTTCACGTGGATCCAGAAAAGCGTGTAATGCTAGCATCAACAGAAGTAGATATTGGGACAAAGGCAGCTCAGAATGCAGACTGAATATAATGCGAGTAGGAGAGGGATAGCGTGAAGAGTACGAGCTTGGCTTATGCAATTCTAGCGGGATTTATTGCGAGTCATGTAACATAAAGCGTCAGAACACTGAAACTATCTGTTTGAGGAGAAAAACCTGTAACTTTAATGGCTTCCTAAGCTATTCTACTCAATGGATTGGGTGAAAACAACAACACTTTGCTTGCCACATTTGGATATGTGGCTTACCAACAGGTGAACAATGCTAACTAAGCATGCAAAGAATTAAAACTATGGCTTCTAAGTAGAATAAAAAGTGAACTATGAAAGTGAGAGCATGAAAAGTGAATGAGGGCGAGACCATTTGTTTGTGCACAAACCATTTATTTATAGCTTTTCATTCACCCAAAGATCAAAACCAAACTCAACTCTAAAACTATAAACAATGGCCAAACACTATTCAGGGGACCAAAAACATAAATGCAAGCCTAAGTCGGCAAGGAAAGTTGGTGAAACGTTGATTTTTACGTGAGTCGCGTTAAAACGCTTTCTGGAAAATGCGTAAAGGACCGCCGCTCTGAGCAGGGTGGCGGTTACAGGACCGCCGCCCTGATCAGGGCGGCGGTCACGAGACCGCCGCCCATGCGGGTGGTGGTTTAAATCTTTGAAGAGCAAAAGGCCAAGAAAAGAGGGGAAAAGGAAAAAAAAGGACGCGGGGGCTAAGCGGGGCATGCGGGATGTTAACGCACACTCGGAGAGCTTTTCGGATCCGAACACCTTGCGAGGAGACCTGTATCATCATTGGGGCACTTGTTACTTTTTCAGTAGATACAGTACCTTACAATTTTGGGTACACGTACATATTGCCCCCTCGGAGAAGCGTTTTAGCCATGAAGGCGTAAAGCGGTGGATCTAAGTATGGAGTCCCGAAATGGGAAGTTAGAAGTTATACGACACGTCGTGTGTTGAAATGACGCCATCAAAATTCCCGCTACTAAAATGAAAAGAGAACTCAAGTGCGAGATAGATCTGATAGTTGAAAAATAAATGCTAAGAATAACAGGGAATGAGAACGTACCATTTGTGCGGGGATAGGAACTTACCTCCATCAGCGCTCCAAACCTGTGAAAAAGTCATTTTAAAACAAAACAGAGTGCTATATATATGAAAGTGGGCCCATTTTCCTATTCATTTGCGCGAGTTGATTTGATTGATTTTGAGCTCTGGGACCCACGGTGACGGTTTCTTGCGTGAGTAGAGTCAAAACGTTCGCAGCGAGATAGTGATCATGCCTCCACGTGCGGAACATCGACCTCAGCGATCACAGGTTAGTTTTCTTCAGTTTATTGTTTTTACCCCCTTAAATTTGAAATGCTAAATTCTTTGCAATGGTGGGGGGGTATTTTTGAAAATGCTAGTGTTAACAGGTCCACCTAGGGGGCGCGCCTTCTGGGTAGGTTCTATTTTTAGGTTAAATGGCCATTTTTGCACTTTTTAGGCCTTTTTAGGTTAAAAACCCGCGTGGGTTTTCGGACCACGACCGCCGCCCTGGCCAGGGCGGCGGTTACATGACCGCCGCCCTGTTCAGGGTGGCGGTTACACGACCGCCACCTTTAAGGCGGCGGTTACAAAACCGCCTCCCTTTTCGGGCGGCGGTTTTGCACTGAGAATCAAAAAGAACTGTTTTTGAGATTGTGTTTGTATTTTTAGCATTTCTACGTGTTTTTATGACTTTCTCAGTATTTCTGGATGTTAACTTACTTTGTTTTGTGTGTTTTTGGGTCATGCGGGCTAGAGAGAGAGTACATCGATGGAGTAGAGAGAGGGAGTGTGATTGGCTCCCAGGGGTATTAGATGCCCTCTCACAGGATGAGGAGGACACACTTCAGAGGGCTGGCATATTGCGCATATCGCGCGTGCCCCATGTTGCACCATCTAGTCACATCCTTTGTGACTTGTTCTCTTACTGGGATGCAGATCGGAACACCTTCCGATTTCCAGGGGTCCGTGGCGAGTGGACCATTACATTGGAGGCGTCTACCGCGTTCAGGGGTCCCGATCATCGGGAGGTGACTCACTTTGGAGACAGCAGGCTCACGGGCATAGATTGCACAGTGGGTGACTTATATGGGAGATGCAGCCATCTCCACGGGGTCGAAGAAGGGGGTGAGAGTTCGATCCATTCCTTCTTTGCCCATCCCCGTATTTCGACAGGCCATCATGGGGATCCTTGCCTCGAGATTGATCGGGGACAAGGGAGGGGACACATTGTTATACTGCTGGGCCCCCATTATTGCACAGATAGAGGGGCATGGTCGGATATACGCTTGGGGAGAAGACATTCTTGGGACCACTTACCATGATCTATACAGGGTGGTCCGTTTACAGGGGCAGTCATTGAGCCACCCGACTCTAGTCATGAGTTGGGTTTATGAGCATTTCATCCCCTATGGCAGGGGTGTGGAGGTGGCAGATCCTGGAGCTGTTAGGGCAGCGAGATGGATAGACATGTCGGTGCTTAGAGCACCTCATCAGCCAGTTGCCTCCCTGACTACTGCCGACATGGAGGTGACATCGTATCAGACCATGGCGGGCATATGGGGCGAGGAGACTCTTACTTTGATCTCCTGCTCCACCACGGGGCAGCTCATTGATAGAGTGGGGCGAGTGGAGGCGCACCCCTTTGGCGGGTTCCTCGGTGAGTTTGGCCTACCATATACGGGTATGCTTCCCCAGTGGCGCCGATCTCTGAGATCGAGTTCGCGAGGCGAGAGGGGCCTAGAGGCCGAGGTTGGACAGTGGTCACTCCTGGCATTCCCATTGCAGCCAGGAGGATAGTTCGTGCTAGAGGGAGAGCCGGTGCGCCTCGGGCACCTTTGCTTCAGATTGCTGCGGGTCCTGCTCATAGCAGTGATGACCCTATTGATATTGACTCCGAGTCTGAGGAGTTCACAGAGGGAGGGACAGAGGAGGAGACCGATGTAGCGGCGATCTGAGTGGCATGACACTCAGGATATCATGCAGGCAGAGAGGGCTGAGCAGAGCGCAGAGAGGGATACTCTAGTTTCAGAGGAGCCCCTCTCCCAGGGCCATGGTGGAGAGGATGAGTCCGTTGCGGGGTGACATGTTGCTCCTGCCACAGGAGCAGCCCCTCGGTCGCGGCGGCATCGCGGCGAGTGCGGCCCGGTGACCCATCTGGAGGCTGGTGATCGAGTAAGTTACCCTTTCTTCCTTTTAATGTTTGCTTGTAGGCTCTCCTTAGTTGCAATCTTGTATTCCTAATTTCGTGCTTGGTTTCTAACTTGTTTTCTCCTTTGTTTGCAGAGACTGTTGATGAGTGGCGGGATTTGATCCGTAGGGTATGTATTGATTCCCTGATGATCCCCATGGATAGGACGCGTGTACAGAGCTGTCCGTAGATGCTGGGGAGCCTTCAGCAGCCGGTAGGCATACCGACGTCTTTGCTCCAGTCTGGCATGTGGCCAGGATGGTATCGACCCTTCGCACCGAGCTAGCGGTAGGATGGTGAGCGTCTTATGAGGAGCCGTTCTCGTGGTGAGACTGCGGCTGCTCCTCGGGATCCTGAGCCCTCCGTACATTCAGAGCGCCGGCGTAGCCGGAGTCCTAGGCGCGGGCGTGCACCTTCGGAGGGGTCGCGTAGGGATTGAGAGGCCACTTGGCTTTCGTGTATTTTGTATTATATATTCTTTGTATATCCCGGGCTCTTTGAGCGTTTTGACCATGCTTAGTGCATGATGGCATTGTATATAAACGTTGATCATTTATATATATGCATTCGTTTTGGATCAAAATCTTGGCACTCATGGTTTCCTTTCTATTTCCAGTTTCCCTATGTATACTACGATGTATGTTTATATACTTTTTAGAATGTATGCAATGGAGAACAAATGATGCAAATGTTTGTTTCCTTTTGTGTATTTCATGATGCTGATATATGTAGATATAATGTGATTTTGAATCTTAGCTTCAGTAAGCAATTTTTGATATCTCATGTTTGTTTTGCAAAGTGATGAATATAACCGAGTATGATGAGCAGTTAACTTGCCCCACTCCTAACTCCACGCTGACTAGTAAGATGTGCGAGGGCTCATCATCGAGAGCTAGAAAGGGCACAAGTTATGAGGTGTAGCTGAAATGATAGTGATGAAAGGCAGACAAAGCTTTAGTGGAACCAAATTGGGAAGCTCTGAAGCTTACTCTACCCGAGTGACTTCATAGTTTAGAATGCGACTTACTTTGTGGTTTATCTAGACTTAGATCCGTAGATGGCCACATAGTAGACAAAATCTGGGTTTTTAGGATTTTAACTCTCTTGGAATTTTGAACATCTGATTCATTTGTTTTTGACTCAAAGTTTCAAAGTTTGAATTGTTTGCGTATGATCATTTGCATTTATTTGTCAAGAGGACCCCCTACACTTTGCCCCACGCTACTAGTAAGAAGCGTGGGTTTATCACCGTGGGCAAGGTATAGGCGAGTAAGGGCATTTCCATCCCTTCCCAACCCTACGTCACTAGTAAGAGATGCAAGCTCATCACCGAAGGTTGGTGGGGCAAGGAAATGTGTAAAATTAAAATTTTTTGTTTAATCACTTTATGACTTGTTTATTTGAGTAAAATGTCAGTATGTGTTTATTTCAAAGAGATATACATATGGGATAGATGTGACACCATGAAGCTTCTAGAAAGCAGGACCAAGGCAAGACACACCCTAAGAAGAAATCAAAGCGAGAATAAACTTGCGAGATCTTGGTATGGTTACCGTTAAGACTTTGTCATGTCGACTTTATTTGATAAAAGATTACGAGATAATTTGATGATATCATGAAAATGGAGAGGTATGATTAAAGAGTTTATGCCAACAACATCATGAGTTTCTTTATGAATTGCTTTGAGAATAGATTCCTTGATCACCATTTATGTAAAAGCAGTGGACAAAATGATCTTAATCTATATGAAGATGTAATGTAAATATATATAAGTAGTCTTATTTGCTATATCGTAGAACCGCTTGAGGTGAAGGGAATTGATTGTTTTTCACCAAATTCCTCACCTTCTAGCGTACATAAGAGGTATGCACCATTTCCATAGTCCTTCATGACTCGGTATGGGCCCAACCATTTGGGCGGAATTTCCTTCCTTCGCCGGTCTTCTTGTCGATCTGGTTGTCTAGTCTTAGAACTAGATCCCCTTCGTATATGTCGCGTTCATAGACCTTCTTGTTGTACTTTGCCGGCACATCGGTCAGCATAGATTCTATGTCGTTGTTCAACATCTAACCTAGTTTCATCTAGGCTTTCTAGTTGAGAAAGACGTGCTTCTCTGTAAGCGTCTTCATCCAGAATCCCTTGTAATGAAATGCGGAGACTGGGTATTTCAACCTCGAGTGGGAGAACTGCCTCTGCCCCGAACACTAGTGAGAAAGGAGTTGCTCCCGTTGGTGTTCTTATTGAGGTTCGGTGGGCCCATAAGGCCGGATATAACTTCAAATGCCAATCTCGTTTGTTTTCTTTCATAGTTTTAAGGAGAATGGCTTTCAGTGTCTTGTTTGTCGCTTCAGCCTGTCCGTTGGCTTGAGGGTAATACAAGGAAGCCGTATGATGGCTTATCTTAAATTTATTGCATAGTTCATGAACCTCTTCATTCTTAAAAGAAGTTCCATTATCGGAGATAATGATTTGCGGGATACCGTATCTGTAAATGATTTGGTTTAAAATGAACTTGGCGATTACAGAACCAGGTACAGTAGTAAGAGGCATAGCCTCTACCCACTTGGTGAAATATTCAGTGGCCGTGATTATAAAATTATGGCCATCTATAGATGAGGGAGAGAATTTCCCTATCAAATCTAGGCCCCATGTAGAAAAGGGCCATGGAGTAGCGATTGGTTGCAGAGGTTGTGCCGGCATGTGGATCTCATGGGAGAATTCTTGGCACTTATGACACCTGCGTACAAACTCTACTGCATCGTGTTCTAGAGTGGGCCAGAAATAGCCCATTCGATGTATTTTTTGAGCGGTGGCATGGCCACGAAGTGGCCTCCACATATTCCCTTTGTGGGATTCATGGAGAATCTTCTTGGATTCTTCTGTGTCGACACATCTTAGGAGCATTCCATCGAATGCTTTTCGATAGAGCACTTGCTCTATAATGACGTATTTGGCTACGATAATACGTAACCGCCTTCTTTGTTGCGGTGTAGCTCCTTCTAGGTATGTATGGTCCATGATATAATTAATGATATCAGTGTACCAGGGACACTCAGAGATAGAAGGTCGGGTTTCGATGTAGTATACGCACTCATCTGGAAAATCTAAATCTACTAGATCACCTCCATCTAATGGGTTATCAGCTAACCAATCCATAATGATTTGTCCCTTAACTGACTTCTGATTTACAAATGTTAATTGAATTCTCCCATTAAGGTTATAAAACGTCCAGCCTTTTTAGACAATGACCCTTGTGTGAGGAAAGTTCGTAAGTGGTCCGTTTTTACCATGACCCTCGTTTCTTGATTCAGCATATAGTGTCTTAAGCGTTTAGTAGCAAAGACTATAGCAAGGCATTCTCATTATGCTTGTGTATAACGTGTTTCATAGTCAAGTAACGTTCGACTAATGAAATAAATCACACGTTCTCTCTTGTCATCGTCCTCTTGGGCCAACATACAAGCTAATGAGACATTGGTAGCTCGTGAATATAGAATTAACGGGTGATCTAGCTTAGGTGGCATTAGCGTAGGTGGTGACAATAGGAAACGCTTAACTGCATCAAAGGCTTCATTGCAGTCTTCGGTCAATCAATGCTTATAGTCTTTCTTGAGTAAATTGTTGATTGGATGAGCGATGAAGCTCAAGTGCAGGATGAATCTTCGTATTGCACCCAGATTTTCGAGAAATGACATGATTCCAGATTCATTCGAAGGTGGGACCATTTCGAGGACAGCCTGAATTTTGGTTGGATCAACATCTATCCCTCGTGACGATATGATGTAACCTAGGAGCTTTCCTCCTGTTACGCCAAAGATGCATTTCTCTGGATTTAGTGTGACTCCGTATTCTATTAGGCGTGAAAGAATGGCGGAGTACTTCTGGATGGTCACAAAATGCTTCTTGGCCTTAGCCAACAAGTCATCAACGTAGGATTCCATGATTTTATGAATTAAATCGTGGAATATATATGTCATAGCTCGTTGGTACGTAGCACCAGCGTTCTTGAGGCCAAATGGCATAACAACGTAGCAATAGGTTCCCCAAGGAGTTATAAACGTGGTTTTAGCTTGATCTTGCTCAGATATTTTAATTTGATTATATCCGAGAATCCATCCATGAGAGACAAAAGTTCAAACCCGATTATGTTGCATCAACAATGACATCGATAGATGGTAGCGGGAAGTCGTCCTTAGGACATGCTTTGTTGATGTCTCGGAAATCTATGCAGATGCGTATCTTTCCATTCTTCTTGAGAACGGGAACAATGTTAGATACCCATTGGGAGTAGTCGACTGGTTTGATGAATCCTACTGGAGGAGTTTTATTACCTCCTCCTTTACCATGAGAGCTACCTTGGGTTTCATGGGTCTTGATTTTTGTTTAAGCGGCTTTGCATCGATTTAGTAGCGAGGTTTGTGCCTGATGTGGGGTATGACTCTGTCATCTCCTTATAATTAAATGCAAATGCCTTCTGATGTTCTTTGAGGATCGAGTGTGTATTTCTACTTCTTCTGGGGTTAACGAGGATCCTAGTTTCAAAATCCTTGGTTCATCTTCTATTCCGATGTTGACATCGATTGTTTCTTCGATCAAAGAGGCGTTACCTTCTTAAATTTAGGTGGTCTTTGGAGGTAAATCCAAATCATCCCCATTTTCTACTTGCGTATATGCTAGGTTCCATTTGTGAGGGAGATCCATCATGGGATTTCCGAAATAGGAAGACGAATGTGGAATTAAGGACAAATCTAGCATATGATAGGAGAGATGTAGTCTTTGCATAGGTGTTTAAGTAATCCAAAGTGGCCATATCACTATCGACACATGGTCAGGATGGTAGATTCACTTCCGCTTGAAAGGGGATTTGTCATTGTTTTTATCAATGGTTCATCACGAATGGACAAGTGAAATGGGTATCTTCTAACTCATTGCTTGGAGTAAAACGCGATCTTTGAAGATTCTTTATTGAATCGGCGAGAAGATTTTTCTCTCATGGGATTGCTTGATGGATATGAAGTTAAACGCCTTGCTTAAATCTAATACGGCTTCTTTGTAAAAGCTGCAAGTGTTGGCTTTGGTTTCGTATACTTCAGAAACCTGGTTTGTCACTAATTGCGAGTCTCTAAGACTACGATGTCATCAACACCAATTCTTTTGGCTAAGGTGAGGCCAAGGAGGAGGGCTTCGTACTCAGCGCCGTTGTTTGTGCATTCAAAATTTAGCTTAAAGGAAAATGGCAGGACTTTCTCTTCGGGTGAAGTAAGAATTATACCTGCCCCCGCTCCATAATGGCATTTAGCTCCATCAAAATGGAGAGTCCAATACTTAGCTGGGAGTATAGATGTTGGGGTATCTGTTGCGTTTGCGCACTCTACTTCTACCATGCGAGAGATCCTCGATGGAAGGAACCAACACCTAGTGAATATCCTATGCCTACTGAATCAAATGGTAAGAACATTGGTAAATCTTGTTCTATTAACTCAACGATTTTTGCAGTAGTCCCTAATGATACCATTTCTTTAGCCTTATCTTTGGGGGTTGGGGTTGTTTTGGCTATGCTGATAGTTTCAAGATCCGTTGTAGGTACCAACTTCTCCTCTGGTTTTGCGTCAGTGGGTTTATTAAGTTGGTTTGTTGGAAGTTCAAATTCTGAGTGCACACCTGGTCTTTTCTTTAAGTCGGCTAGGTGTATATCGAAAGGTTTTGGATCGCCTTTGGCTCAAATACCTTTCTAGATGTAGGAATCTTACTTCTTGGAATAACGTAGAAGGATTGCCTTCATTCGGTGTATCCATGGCGGTGAGGATCATATTATAATTAGTTTTCCCGATCTATAATATAAAACTCAGTCAAAATGGTTTTGGGTCCTAAGGTATTTGGTAGTATTATGGTTTCTATCGAAGTGGCTTTAAGGCTATCATAGCCTCTCAATGTATTCGAGTGGTGGAGCAGTTTGTTTCCCCATATCCTAGTTTACGGAGGAAAGAGAAGGGGACTATGTTAGCTACGGCCCCATCATCGTCAACCATTGCCGTTTTACGTAGTTATTATAAACCCATACTTGTAAGTGTAATTTGGATCGCCTCGGCGTGCGATCTCAGCATCTGTAGGCATTTTACTTATTTTGAATATGAATTCGACATCCTTGTCCGGCTGCCCCGGAGGGTGGATATCAAAATCTACGTGGTTTACTTGTGTTTCAGGAGGTGGAGTGATGTTAATTAGATGACCTAAACCTAATGCTTCTAAAAGAGCAGCTTTGTGAGTAGGAGAGTTCTTTAGTAAGTCCAAAAATGAAATGTGTGAGAAGGTCTTTGTTAGGTCGCTAATTAAATCATAGGCACCCACGGGTTTTTCTACTATTTGTTGACTCTTATCTGTTTCTGGCAGATGACTTGGGCTTGGTTGAGAGAAATATTCTCGTGTTCTTGTTATAGCTTCGATAGGTAGTTCAGCGTCTAGTTCTACTAAACTGACTATCTTGGGTCTCGGCTGATTTCCTAATTGTGGCGCAACTGATGGATTTAGTGAAGTCGAGGCTTCATGATCATTGTTTCCCGTCATTGCACCCTTGTTCGTCCCAGTTGGATTTAATCTATTATTATCATGATTTGGGAGTGGATCGTTAAAGATCTTGAGGGGAGCATTAGGGAAGCGCCCCTGCGGCGTGTTTGGTGGTGGTGACATGGGATCTGCCAAAAACAAATCTGTGAAGAACTGTCTTTGTTCTTCTGGAAAACGTTGCATGAATTTATTGTAGTCACGGCATGTTCTAGTATCATGACCTCGAATCTTGTGGAAACCACAATATGAATTGGGATTGTAATTCCTGGTTTGTTGGTTTGGTGTATATTGTGGCCTAAAACTCTGATCAAACTGTTGCCTATTAGGATTAAAGTTTTGTATTTGTTTCTGGCTTTGGTTTTGATAACCAAATGAGTTTTGGCTTGGCCCTTGTATGGGATTTCACCGTTGTTGTTGTTGTTGTTGTTGTGGATGGTTAAAATCCACTGTATTGATTGTCGGGGTAAAGTTGTTGTTTCGTTGGTTGTTTGTTTGTGATGGAGTATTGACAACATTTACCTTCTTGGGCTGGTCGGTTACTCCATCCGTTGTTACACCCGATTTTTGTTAAGGATTTTAGGTCCTTGATTGACGTTTGTGGTAGTGGGATAATTTGTAGTGTTCTGATTGGGGGTGATTAACCTCCCGTTTGCTCCATATGTTTTATGGCCACTATCTATCACTACTTGATCTATTCGAAGAGCGCTCTCAAGTACTTCATCGTAAGTTCTTAGTGGGAACTTTTGGACTTCTTCCTTCACCTCTCTCTTTGAGAGAATGAAGGAATAAATCACATAGTTCCATCGATCCATATTTGGAGCACTTGTTGAGGAATAAAGGGTTGTATCGCCACCTTTGGATGAAATGGGTGACGGCAGATTCGTTGTGTTCTTGTTTGATGTGTAAGAACTCCCTGATTCCTATTCTTAATAACTTGTTCATGTCGAATGCCTTAATGAACTCTGATACGAGTTGTTTAAATGAATGGATGGAAGCCTCAGGTATTCTATAATACCGATCGAAAGCAATGCCTTCGAGGTTTTGGGAATATTTTATGAACAACCCCATCCCAAGGGAGTAGTTCGCGTATGGCTGTAGCGTAAGCTTTGATATGCGCGTTTGGATCTCCCTCACCTTTGTACTTGGGTAAATCGGGAAGGGGTCTTGGAAGCATGACGCTTCGTATGGCGAAGTCTAAGGGCTCTTTCAGATATTCTGAATAAGTCCCTATCGCATAGGTTTCGACCATTGATGGTGGTTGCTGAGGGAGTGGTGGTGGGATGGGTTGTTGATACGGCGCAGCGTATGCGTTGGCAGGGGCATAGGGAAGTCCCTGCGTTTGAGAAAACATGCCAGGAGAGGAGAACATATCTCCTTGTGGTGATTTGGAGTACATGTTTAAGTATGACGGGGTATTGTCTAGGAATGGATTGTTTGATACTAGACCGGGAGGAATGGTGTTAGAGATGATGGGCCTAGTTGGCGTTTGTTGTGGATACTGAGGAGGCATGCCTAACGTGCCTACTCCTGTAAGGAGATCTACTTGGCTAGGATAGCGTGGAGGATTGGAACTTCCTGCTTGCATGAACTGAGGATTTTGACTTGCTTGAGCAAGTTCTAACCCTCTCACTTTTTCTACTAACGTTGAAATGACTTCATTTGGTGAAGTCACGGTGCTTTGCCTTAGCGGCGTTTGTTGTATACCCTGGTGTTGTATGGGCATGTGATATCCTGCTATGAACTGATCGCTATCTTGCCAAGTTTCTCGAGAGTATTTCCTATATGCAATGGTATAGAGGTATTTTCTTGAAAAGAGACCTCGGGTTGCGTTTGTAAACCTCCTACAGGTGGGTATATACCTTGAGAGCGTTGTTCACTCCTAGGATAACGTATTGACTGTTCATCATCTAAGACCAGGTATGAGTCTGATTGTCTACTAATTTGTGGTCTAAGTAGCATCTGAGGAGATGATCCAGATTCTCGGTGAACGTCATATTATTCGAGCCTGAAAGCTTTGTTTGTTGTTTTTGAGGGGGTTGATCTAACTCCCCAGTTTGAAAAGATGAATTATATCTAACTCTTGGAGTTTGTGTTGTGTTGATTAGTTGAGTAGTTGTCCCCCATTTGAGTGAGGGTGATGATTGCCTATTTTGCTTTGGGCGTAGTACGCCTCAAGACCCAAGAGGGGTCTGCCATATGCATCGAATCCCGACATATTCGGGGGGTATATGAATACCGCGAGAATAAATGGGAAGGAGCGAAGGTGGATGAGATAAGATGAAACTTCTCAAAGAGAAGGTGAAGCAATTGTTAGTTCACGTCGGGTTCACCAATTTTGTGTGAAGTTGATGTGAAGGCTAATGGAAGAAGGTGAAACAAGTAAGCGTGGGAATCTTTGTATGTAACTCTTGCGAGTGTGGGAATCTACAGGTAACTCTTCCACGTACCCGACCTCCCGAGGTCATGCCGAGACAGCCGGTGGGGATGGAATATTCGTGGGATGCAGACAGACTAGTTAGGCAATCTAATGTCTTTGACACGCACTAGTGGAATTTGTGAATCTAAGGCAAAGAAGGCCCTTCTAACCTGGACTGGTGTGATAGATCGATCAGCAAGGATGACTGCTCGAAGGCTCCAATCAATATCGAGCTCTGGCGTGATTCGATCTATGGGTTGTGGAATACGTGGAAAATGACCTGGGATAGTTTCGTGTATGTCTCCAGATAAGGTCATATGGTGGATGGTGAATACAATCGACTCTACGGACGATTCTCTGGCCTAGTCAGAATTCTCTAGCTTTGTTAGCTGTTATATCTAGTAAGGATAATTGTTCGATGATGATGGGTGGAAGTGGAGTGGACTGGAATATTAGTGTGCGTAGGCCAGTGTCTATATCTGATTGACTTATGGATTCGTTAGGTTGTGGGATTTGTGGATCACAACCGTAGACTCTTGGTTGTTGCGGTCTGCTTTATGGTCATGTATGAAATCAAGTCCTAATCCCTAGTATCAATAATCATATGCTTTCTCGGCTTCTATATTTAGGATCAATAGCTATGTGATCTTCTCGAGTACCTCACAGGCGTTTCGTGCGACACTGGATCCTTAAACTAGTATCTATGTCTGTGAGAGTGTCTCTGCATCGGCTGGTGGGACAAAGGATCACAACAAAGGTTTGTTCTCTTTCGAACCCTTCTACTGAGTCATGTGAATGTTTGCCTAGGGTAATCTGTAGTTCGGTTGATTTGACCAAAACGTGTGTGCTTGGTGTCTTCTATATTTAATCCTCTCAGTTGAGAGTGATCGATTGTAAATCGTTGTTGTTTGGAAGACTTGTATTCTAAGGTTATGGTCTATGTCAACTATTCTTTGTGATGAGGTTGGGTTGAGGCACGATTGGCTCAAATACGTATTCCACAGGCTCCTAGGTCCGTGATTGTCATACAAAACAAAATGTAAATCTAAAGCTATAACAAAGCAAATTTTAACTATGTGGAATAAATCTAAAACATATATAACTTCTATTTTTCTATTTTGATTATATGATTTTAAGAAAGTAGCTATTTAAACGTATCTAGAATTTTGACAACTAAGATAAAACTTAAAACAAACAAAATAACCGAGTGTAGTTATTTATGCATGTGATTTGTAGATCTATTCTAAACAATAAAATAGCTCATCTAATCTATTTGCAAGATTCTCGATCCTACCTCGGAAGTGGGAGTGAATCATAGTTTCTCGAAACTATCAATCCCCATGACTTCCTGGCAATATTGAGAATAGAATTTCTTGAAATGAAGCAATTAACTACTCTATTTGATATGATTCTAACTAGAACTTTGAAAGCTAGAACACGGATTCCATGAGACGGTGGCGAATCCGATGGTGTGTGTGATCTTGTCCCCTCGAGTGTGATCTTCTCGTTCCTTTGTGTTCACGTGGATCCAAAAAGTGTGTAATGCTAGCATCAGAAGTAGATATTGGGACAAAGGCAGCTCGAATGTGAGTTTGAATATAATGCGAGTAGGAGAGGGATAGTGCTTGAGTACGAGCTTGGCTTATGTAATTCCTAGCGGGATTTATTGTGAGTCATGTAACATAAAGCGTCAGAACACGAAACTATCTATTTGAGGAGAAAAAACCTGCAACTTTAATGGCTTCCTAAGCTATTCTACTCCAATGGATTGGGTGAAACAACAACATTGCTTGCACAAGCTGGATATGTGGCTTACCAATAGCTGAACAATGCTAACTAAGCATGCAAAGAATTAAAACTATGGCTTCTAAATAGAATAAAAGAATGAACTATGAAAGTGAGAGCATGAAAAGTGAATGAGGGGCCGAGACCATTTGTTTGTGCACAAACAAACATATTATTTTGGAAAATGTAGACACCTCAAAAATATCCTCAAGTTATTCATATCCCCTTTAGAATTAATTATTTAAATTAATTTTTCATACTTGAGTGTTCTTCCCTTTTAGATTTAATTCAAGTAAGTATATCATATTCCTTTATAATCAATCAAATTAATTCTATCGTGTTTGCATCCCTTTTAAAATTAATTCTAATTACACTTAAGTTATACTCCTACCCCCTTTAGCTAATTTAATTAAACATTTATTTAATTAAATGGTTAATTATCCTCTCATAACTCATAACTAATTAAATTAGTTATTTAAATATAAATAATTCTATTTATCTACTCACACTCGACTCAACTCTATCAATTTAATGTAAACGAAATTAAATCTAATTTAAGAGTAAATCTTTGTAACAAATGATGTACAAATTATAATATATAGTAAGACGTAAGCCAAAAAGAATGTGCACTATGAACCCTAAGAAAGAGAGGGAGATAGAGAGACTTAGCTGGTTTCGAGAAGCCCGGAAGTGATCTCGTGTAGGTGAACTATTGGAATAGACTATGAATAGCATTTTTAATGCTGAATGGAGGTTACGAGATCTAGAAATGTTACGGATAGGAGCACTCAAGGAGGACATGAGCACCCAGGCACTAGCATCCATTCTAGGTGCTAGTGTATGTGTAGATGATCGTATTTGGTCTCTTCTACGCAAGAGGAAATTCACTTTGCTAGTCTTTTGTTTTCACTCTAGTTTCACTCCTTGATCACAAAATATACGTGTAACATATAAAACAAGTTTTCTACCTGACCATGCCCATAAATCATATTAAACCTAAAAAAAGATGAAAAATGGGGAGTCGATCGACCCCAACGGTCACCGAAGAGTGATCTCATGACCGAGTGTTGCACTACATCTCAGAATCCATGTAGTTCTTATGTGTGTGTAGAAATGGTGCCCTAGGATGCCCTTGTGAAAGATGCACAATGATAATGGGCTAGATATAGAATGTGTGGGATGGAATAAAATAGACTTCTCCTCCTATGCTGTGTATGTAGAAGTGATGCAACCCTTGTCCTTTGAATGGGTGTGCTACATATTTGATGCTCTTGGGCCTTTGAATACAAGCTTAGGTGATAGTATGTAATACTTAGTGCTTGGTTCCTTATTTTGAAAACATAGCTATGTATTTATATGATTCCCTTGCTTGAATTTCATAATTGACAATTGAAAGCCCGAACCAAAGTAGTAAAAAGAAATTAGGAAGCGAAAGAGGTCCAAAAAGATTAGAAAAAGGTAAATAAGGATAAGAGTGCCCAGGAGGACAGGAGTTCCCAGTGCTAGTGTCCCAACCGAGTGCTATTGTATGAGGCTATAGAAAAATAAAACAATCAAATTCCGATAAGAGTGCATGATGTATAAATCCAAGAAAGGTGTAAAAGACAAAGCAAAAGGCTAAAGGGAGTTGTCAATTACTAGTTTTCTTGCTTAGGAATCATGTAAATGCTATCGTGATTTTAGGACTTAGAAATATAAGCAAGTGCATAGATTTTGTGTCTAAATCTACTTCTAGTATCCTACAAATGGGGGTAGAAAAATTGAACATAGAACCATTTTCCGAATAAAATCCAAACATTCATTGCCCCTGTAAAGCTGTAACTACATAGACCAAATCCAATGGCTATTTCAAGAAATTAAAATTATGAACTTGTAACTCATTCAAATCTTGATCCAATATTCTCAACCTTTCCCTCCATTTTAAATAGTAGACCAATCCTTTGTAAATCATCCCTAGAAGCTTTGTGTAATTACATCCAACTTTTGCCAAAATTTCCATATGTATCCTTGTGTTTATCGTTTCTCATAGCATTGTCATTTATGTATTTGGAGACTAATTTAGAGTATCCAAAATCCAACAACTATAAGATTCTACAAGCTTAATACTCCAGAATCTTATCATTGTGATTTGTAAGGAAAATCATCGAGAAAGGTTTGCTATATTTATTTTTTATCTTTCACTTTTGCTAATTTTTTCACTACTTACAACCCCTAGGATCCTTATCCTTTTATAGATTCCATGATGCACATTTTATAATCTCATTCGACATAATATGAAATACAACCGTCACTTGACACACTATTGGTTATAACTCTCCTCAATTCTCCACAAGGTAGGCTATTCTTATCTTCTTTACACTACCGAATATTCATTCACCAACATAAAACATGGGAAAATGTAGTCATGAAAACACACACTTTCTACTTACATCACACCTCTAACTATTTCATTATATGCATGATTTATAAGAAAGAATACTAGACATTAACAAAACTTATTTTACTATTTCTTTACTTTTATCTTTCATACACTTATTATTTACTTTTCTAGAATGATCACTTTACTTTTGAACACTAGATGACATGTGTCCCAAATATTTATTTACTATTATATCTTTTGAGAATCCAGAACACTACTTCCCACTAGGGACAGGAGCGTCTCATACACTACTTTCCCCTCTAGGTGCTTTTGTCCCTTTCCCTCTTTTACTTGTTTTTGAATTACCACATCATTTTGTATCTTTTCTAAAGTCTCTTTTATCACTTTAGGTTGGTCATTTTTTTTTAATGAAAAAATTAAAAGAAAGGAATCATATATATAAATGAATTACTTACCATTATTAAATAGATGAAAACTTGGGTTGATACTTACTATCTACTACTTGGGAAAATAACAACATTCAAAGATTTCATTTGGGCTGCATTATTCACTGTGTAGGAAGGGACATTTCTGAATTCCATCTCACACATTCATTTTGGGGAAAATTATTTGTATCTCGTTATCTTGGTGTGATTGGTACAAGGGTAACCTAGCTTCAAGGGACACAATTCCAATCACACACATATACACAAGAACTACATAGAGTCTGAAATGTAGTGTAGTGCCCAATGAAAATCACATTGGGGTGACCGTTGAGGTTAGTACGAATCAAACATACACATTATTTATTTCATCTAATGTTTTCTTGTGATTTGAGTACATGGATAGGGTTTATTTTGTAGGTATATGTGCAATACATGAATACTAAAATAAATTTTATGTGACAAAAAATCAAAGGAAAAGGCTAAGTTTGTATCCCAAAATGAATAGAAGATGAGTTGTTGCATGGAAACTAGCACCCATATTAGAAACTAGGGCCTAAGGTGGTTGTCCTACAATGGGCACTCCTATCTAAAAAGTATTAGATCTCATTTTTCTAGGTAAAGCTCACATGTTTCGAGATCTACCCTGTTCTAGTCATCTTCCATCTCGAAATCAGCCCAAATATCCCAATACAAGCTAAGTCACTCTTATCTCATATCTTGCATACTTACTTGTAATTTTCATGCTAGATATTGTTTTTATTTCTATACTCATTTGATCTCAGTCCTCTGATAAAGATTTAAATCAATAGGAAGTCAATCTTACAAGGATAATAACCACCTCAATAATTCTCAAGGCCCATAGATAAGTGTCACCATAAATGAACACGAACCCAATTGATTTGTAAATGATGACACAATGTATCGGGTAACAAATAACTTACATGTACCTTTGGTGCCACTATAATCTGAACTCCACCATCAATTTTGTCATTGAAACCGAGTAAAAGCTTTGTAAATTTCCTAAGAAGTCAGTATCAACCGAGAAAATTATTGAATCTACCCCCAATATGGAATTTTAAGGAATTTTATCCCTATATGTTTATGACGCAATTCTATACATCCACAACCTTTCTTTGTGACTTCAACTTGTCCATTGGCCCAAGGATGATATGGTGATGAATTTCACTACTTGATCTGGTAAAGTGATAAAAATGCCTCAATAATGTTAGACATGAACGAGGTCCTTGGTAAAACAAAATGGCTATAAGTGCTCTAAATATTTGCATGATCCCGTGGTACAAGAAATCAGCTACAAATTCTTCCTCATTGTTTATGAGAATGGGATGAGTAAAGGTTCATCCCATGGGCATATTCCCTATGAGATGATCTTCCACTCATTCACCCATGTCTATGAAGAGATTATGTAACTTAGGATTATCGAGAGGATGTTGGTTCCTCGGGAGAGAAATTAGATTTAGTTTCTATTTCAATTCCTTGAGTGTTGTTATCGAACTCTTTTGTGGTTTCTTCTCCTAACTATGTATCTTCCCCTAACATCCCACGACTTGTACATAAATTTTTATCTTTAGAGAAGGTGGGATCATTAGTAGTTATATATTTATGCTTCAATAACATAATTTCCCTAGAAACAAGTGCCAAAAATGATGGTTTGATGTGATGTCCAATCATTTAATCAACCATTTTGTAGTTGATGTCATTTTGACAAAGGATGTTTCCAAGACATGTAATGAAGACAACAAATATACGAGATAGTGGTAGTGGTTTTGATTTTAGGGGTTTATCTATTTTTTGAGTGTTTTCTATTCACTAAACTAATTAATGACCATTAATCAACTTCTAAGACTACTCAAAGTAAATAAATTTAAATTATTCAAAATTAAACAAAAAAAACAACATATAATCTACTAAAGCTAACATATGGAAAGGAAATTCTTTACAAAATGAAATTAATTTGAAATGAAACTTGTTGAAATTGAAAACAAGACATAGTGAAACAAATTGATGAAAGAGTAACATTATTTTGATTGGAATATCACAAGTTCTTAAAATGATTACTTTAAAAGCACTACGAAATTCAAGAATGGGAAAAAAATGTAAAACCACACTAGAAATTCCCGGTTGTGTGGGCTCTTTCTCTCCTCGAATTGGTGTGATGACATAATTTTCCTCATAAAATCATGCTTTTAATTTATCATAAAGGATTTTCTTACACCATAAACTAGAAATAAACGTAACTTCTACATGCACTCCTCTATCCTATTACAATCTACATGATCATACATACATATACATATCTTCAACTCGGTCAAGATAGGTAATTTATAGATAATTTTTCCCAACACACGCCAAAGAATCTAGGTAGCTAGATATGAGAACAATTTGGGAGTCACTTACCACTCATAATAGAATTAGGAATTGAGATCCTTCTTGTTAGTCTTCATTAATTCCCGTAAATTGATATTCATGATGGATTAAACCATGTCCAATCTTGACTGTGACACCTTGCATTGGTGGTTGTCATGAATTTATTAACTTGCACACATCACCATACATCTTTTCAAAGTGGTTAGTTTGAAAAATACCTTAATCATTAGTCCACATAATTCAACAAGGATAAGATGCATTATTCCCCTCCTTTGGAATTGATCAATTTAACCATCCAATGCATTGATTAATGTTTTCATGAGAAAAAGTATCATTATTGAGTGATTTAATGGGTGAATTTATGAACTCATAATTTTTGTTTCTACATATTAAAATAATACAAGATCTTCTCAATCAAAAGTTTAACCCCACGAACCAACCATAGTTCCGTTGATTTTTCTTCTTCCACAAGACAACCAGTTTCCAATCTCTTCCTACTACACCACTTCTATCATATCATTCATACGAGAATTAACTGGAGTGATCTACGAAGGGTATAAACAAAGATAGTCCAAATTCAAATCCAATCTACTTACAAAATGAGGTTGTCCTTGTATTTAGATTGTTTATTTACAAATATGTTTTAGATTAAGTTTTCTTTCCTATATTTAATTAGAAAATCTTGAAAAGAGAAGTAAAAAGAGAAATAGATTAAATTTATTTATTTGAACTCATTTTTATAATTTAGAATTTTGTTTCATCCATGATCTAGAATTCTCCCATCTTTGGGATTATCTCATAAATTTCATTTAAAACATAATATATCGTACTTAGGATAGTTTTATAGATTGATTTTATAAAACAAAAAGCACCAAAAAGATGCTTAACTGTTATATTTTCTTTTGAAATTATTCATATATTAGATAAAATACATTAAACCTTATCAAGTTGCATTATATATCCCTTCATATCTTCAAATACATGATAGATCAAATTTAGTTTGCATTTAGATATTGAATTTTTAACCATTCATTTATCAAAACATGCATCTCAAAACTTATAAAGTTCACATCTAAAAATAGCAATTGCATACAAGGAATTGTTTCTTTCATTTCTCACTTTTGTACCTCTTTAATTAACTAGAAAACATTCCACCTTTATGCAATTGGTGTACCTTTATTTTTTGCATATTACAACATCATGAAAACAACATAAAACATAGTCATTTGCATATTTATCAACTAGTGTAGTGAAATGAAGTTCTAATTGTTATGCTTCATTGAATGTAATTAAATACCTAGCATTTAACACTTTTGTTTCTAAAAATTAGTTATACGTGATTGTATTCAGTTATTTTTTTCTAAAACAATTCATAGAACAACCGATGGAAACAAATATAGAAAACAATCATATAAGTTGAATTCTACACATCCAAACACAAGACTTAAAATCCTAAACAAGCCCAAGAACCTAAAAAAACCTTTTAGAAACTACATAACATACTCTACTTAAATTTCATGAACATAAATAAATAGTTCAAGGAAAATTATTGATATTGATTAACCAAAATAAGATTATTCTAGCGTAATCTAATGCTATAGGAGTAGTAAAATGACTGAATAAATGGAGTAATAAAATTAAAAAATACACCCAAGCAAGATAAGAACCAAAATGTAAAACCCTAATGAGTAAAAAGGGTTAAGAGGGCCTTAGTTGATTTTATGATGTCACAAGACGTGTGTTGCGGTGAAGACGAGGTGAACATGAGAAGGAAACCTTCACACAGGAGCCTAAGAAAATGTAGATTTGAGCTATCTAGATAGACTAGGGGGCTTAGAGAGGGATAGGGGTGCACGTGGGCACCTGGTCTATGGAAATGGCTAGGGGACCTCCTATGGAGTGATGCTAGATGTTAACCTATGTTTTTTTCTTCTGTTACGTGAATTTCGTTGTGTGATCATTGAAGAAATGGTAAACTTGTAATGTAAGAATCACTTGTGAAACCCCGGATAAAATATCAAAACCCTAAAAAGAAAGATGTATATGAAGGGATCGGATCTGTCCTCAATTTCTAAATCGATGGAATTATCACTAAGCACTACACTACATCTAAAATCTAATGTAGTTCTAGGTGTGTGTATGTGTAATCATGCCCTAGGTTTCTCTTATGCCATTCACACTTTGTCAAGTAACGAAAAAATAACTAGATGAAAAATGTAGTAAATGTGTGTATGGAAATGATAGAATCCCCTCCTATGAAGTGTGATGTAGATCAACCTGGCCTTGTGTGCCTTGTGATGGAGCTATATGGATGCAAATGTAACTTTATATGCCTTTAATGAATACAACCTTAGATGGTGATAAAGTAAGTGTTTAGTGCTTGGTCCCTCATTATGGTTACACAAATTTATATTTTTGTGGTTCTCTTGTTCTAATTTCATAATTAACTTTGAAAAGGATCACCACTAAAAAGATAGAAAGCTCATATAGTTAGAAATATCCCAAAAGATGAAAGTAAAATGCAAAGAGGATTAGGGAATTTGAGGCACCGTAGTCCTAGTTGAGTGCCCTAGTCAAAAATGAGAAAAACAAAAATGACAATACATACTAGGAAAGTATGGGTACAAGATCAAGAGTAGTAATAGAAAGAAAAGTAAAATGGCCAAAGACATGGGTTGATTATTAATCTTTTTGCTTAAGAACCATATGAATAGTATTATGAGACCGAGACTAAATAATGACTCAACATGCGTAATTTTGTGTCTACATTTGCCCCCTTTATGTTGGTGAGTAGAAATCTTGGTAACATAAAGTAGGTAGAGATGCATAGTTGATATCCATGTAGAGTTCTATAGAATATGTGCTTTGAGGGACTAGACAAAGTGTGGAGTGATAAAAACATGGAGCGTAGAGACTAAATATGCAAAATTGATGAAAGTGAACCTAGGGCGAAAGAACATGTGTAGATTCCAATGTGTGTAGTATACATACATGGTTAATATCGTGTGTGTTATGTACCCACCACATGTGTGTATGATAAAAAAATGACATACACAATATCTATCTAGAATGTGTAATAAAGAGAATATATAAGAGCAAGTGGAAGTAATAATAAATGCAACCATAAAATATAATATGATGTGGATGGATGGAATAGAATGTAGAGTGAATGATAGGAACCGTGTGCAATCTGAGTGAATAGAAGTATATGCAGCGAGGTTAATTTAGTATTCCCCCTCAGTAGTTAAGAATGAACCATAAATGAGAGTGCATCATCGGGAAATGGTCGAACTATGTGTTATGTGTTGCATGTTGTAATGATATGTGACATAGAGATGTTAGTATGCATGACACTATAGCCTAAGCGTATATCATGAAAAGATGAAAAGAAAAGGAGTGGTGATGTAGCCTAAATCCCATCTTGCTAAATGTTGTAAGTGAAAGTGATGATGTAGCCTATCATGAGATGATGGTAGAAGAAGTGACCATGTATCCTAAAGCATATATCACTTATCCTAGGAATGTCACATGAGAAAA
This sequence comes from Taxus wallichiana var. yunnanensis, assembly GCA_018340775.1. Taxonomy (NCBI): domain Eukaryota; kingdom Viridiplantae; phylum Streptophyta; class Pinopsida; order Cupressales; family Taxaceae; genus Taxus; species Taxus wallichiana. The sequence goes on from CM031235.1 coordinate 645,160,436, forward strand.
ATTAGATCGATGAACATGTAAGGGTGATGAGGTCCATTTGTGATGTATACTCTCAACATTCCAATATGGACCGTGAGACTAGAGTGCATCATTGAGTAGTGAGTGTAACGCGTAGAAGAGAATATGAAAAATGTGTAATGTGCATAGTAGAGTGTGTGGGCTGTAATGCAAGACAATTATGACCTAAGATGTTTATTATAGTAGATGTAAAATATGAGATCTAAAATGTAAGGTGAAGGATGTATAATGTAAGATGACATGTATGGTGTATGCAAGATGCAAAATATGTGATAGCTATAGCGTAGAGTGTGAAGAATGTGTAGAATGTGTATGGTGGATGTAGTTAGACACGAAATGTGTATAGCTTATAATGTAGTGTGTAATGTGTAGATGATGTAGGATCATGCGATGATATGTGGTGCCTAAGGTGTAATAACTATTGTGTAGTGTCGGGATTCATATATAGAGAATGCCCTCAATAGTCAAGTGTGAACTGAAGCATAAGAGTGCATCATAGGGTAATGATGATGTTTGTAGTGTGGATGACTGTGCATATGCTAGAACGTTGATGTATAATGATGTGAGTGAAAAAAATGTGGGGAGGGGTATGTATGAGTGCTAGGACCCCAAGTGTGTAAAACGAAAAGCTAAATCATGTAATTTCATCGAGGAGATCATCATTGTCAAGGTCAAAGCCAAATGAACAAACATCGAGACCTGGTAAGAAATGATTTCAGGTTGATCATGTAATGATCCATTATGCTATAAGTTGTATATACCCATGGCATATTATTCATCCGTGATGGGTGGTAATGGAAATCCACGTGCATACCAATGAGTGATATTTTATGTATAGCCAAGAAAAGAATGATTGCAAATGAATACATGACCAAAAGGAATGGGAAATGATATATCTATATGAATAGGGTCGAGTATTCTCCCAATGTAATCGAACCAAGATTTTCCTAATATAAGTGGTGAAGAGAGATAATATCAAGTAAGGAATACTTGGAAATGAAAGATACGTAGACCATATGCAGTAGTCATGTAAACAAAGCCATAATAAAGATGAGAATAATGTAATGGAGGAGAAATATGCTCAAAATAAAAATCTAAATGAGTTAAGCCCTCATGTGTACATATAATTTCATCGCAAGTAGGATAAAATGGAATATGCTCCCAATAAAAATTATTCATGAAAAGTGTGCATGTGAAGGGAGGTCATAGTGATGAAGGTGACATTAGAGAAGGTGGAGAAGCTAAAGCAACATCCGTTATAGAGATGAGCCCCGATAAATAATCATAGCAATAGGTGTAGCATAGGGAGGTAGTGGATTGGAAGAAACAACATCTATAAAAAAATAACACCTTCAAGTGGGGGAAAATGAGGTGGTTTTTCCATCGATTGAGGATCATCTGTAGTATCAATACGCATAATAAGAAGAGTAGTATTAGGATCTTGGTCACAATATTTGTAGGTGTCACGGTCATATAAAATAGTATATTTAATACCTTCATGAATGAATTTGACACAATGATGTACGGTGGAAGAAAGCGCTTGTATGGCATGGAGCCATGGTCTGCCAAGAAAATAGTTATAGAGTACTAGAAATTCAATGAAAAAGAACACAATGTGAACTTTTTTTGACCCTATAGTGATAGGAAATGTAATGTGATCAACGGATGGATGAACAAAACCATCATATGCATTAAGTGAAATAAAATATGGATTAACATCACAAAAATGAATGAATGACATGGAACATAAGTTGAGTTCAGATCTAATATCAAATAAAGTACAATTGATACCCACATTATAAATGCAAATCATAATATGCAAGGGTGTGTCATTGTCAAAGGTATTAATATCAACACAAGGATTATATGGGAAAGTAATATGTTAAGAAAATGCATCCATGAATGTGTTATACACCGAGTTAGAATGCATATCAACACAAATGTGAGTAGTACTAAGAAGATGTTGGACTCTATGCCTTAAATCAAGATTTACAAGAAAATAATCATTGATTGAGATACTCATGATGAATATACTCTAGGATGATAAGAAAAGAATGAGGATCCTAAAAAGTGTTTAGATCGAGTACAGGTTCACCAAAATGATTAAATAAAATAAGATTATTCTAGTGTAATCTAATGCTATAGGAGCAGATAAAATGATTACATAAATGGAGTAGTAAAATAATGAAGTACACCAAAGAAAGCTAAACAATAAAATGTAAAAACCTAATGAGTAAAGAGGATTAAGAGGGCCTTAGCTGATTCAATGATGTCACAGTCTATGTTGTAATGAAAACCAGGTGAATAGGAGGAGGAAACCTTTTCACAAGAGCATGAGAAAATGCAAATATGAGCTATTTGGATAGACCGGGGTGCTTAGAGACAGATAGGGGTGCCCATGGGTGCCCTAGTATGAGATCTAGGTACCCTCGTATGCAAAAATGGCTAGGAACCTCCTCTGGAGTGTTCTTTGGATGTTCACATGTATTTTATTCCTATCACGTGAATGTCGTTGTGTGATCACTAAAGCACCGGTAAACATTTAATGGAAGAAGCACCCGCAAAACCCCGAGAAAATATCAAAACCTTAAAAAAAGATATACATGAAGGGGTCAAACTATCCTCAACTTCCAAATTGATGGAATTATCACTAAGCACTACACTACATCTCAAACCAAATGTAGTTCTAGGTGTTTGTGTGTGCAATTGTGCCTTAGGTTGCTCTGTGCAGTTACACTTTGTGAAGTAGCGAGAAAATAACTAGATGTAGAGTGTAGTAAATGTGTGCACGGAAACAATAGACTCCTCCTATGAAGTGTAATAAAGATTAAACAACCTTGTGATGGAGCTAGATAGATGTAAATGTAGGTTTAGATGCCTTTGATGGATGCAAGATTAGATGACAATAGTAAGTGCTTAGGGCTTGGTCCCTCATTAAGGTCAAAAAATTTATATTTATATGGTTCTTTTGTTCTAATTTTGTAATTAACCCCGAAAAGGCTAACCACCAAAAATATAGAAAGCTCAAATGGCTAGAAAGTTCTTAAAAGATGAGAGTAAAGTGAAAATAGGATTAGGGTGCCCCATAGGGGGACCGGGGAGCTTGGGAACCCTAGTCTGACAGGCACCCTAGTTAGAAATGGGAAGAACACAGAATGACAATACAAACCGGGAAAGTTCGGGTGTAAGATCGATAGTAACAATAGAAAGAAAAGGAAAATGGCTAAAGACATGGGCTAATTATTACTCTTTTCACTTAAGAACCATATGAACAGTAGTATGAGATCGAGTCTAAATAATGACTCAAAGTGCGTGATTTTCTGTCTACATTTTCCCCCACTTTATGTTGGTGAGTGGAAAGCTCAGTAACATAAAGTAGATAGAGATGCATACTTGATATCCCTGTTGAATGATGTAAAATACGTGCCGAAGGACTAGACAAAGCGCATCGTGATAAAAACATGGAGTGTGGAGACTAAAGATGCAAAAATTGTAAAAAGTGATGAAAGTGAACCTAGGGCGAAAGCACATGTGTAGATGCCAATGTGTGTAGTGTACCTGCATGGTTAGTATCATGTGTGTGATGTACCTACCATGTGTGTGTTGTTGACTACTTGCTTCCCATATAGACAGACCTGCAAAGGAGAAGATGATCAAGTAGTCAAATACACATGTATATGTGTAATGTGTAAAAGCATGTAAAGAAAGTACGAAAAATGAAAAAGGAACATGTGCACCTGATCCATGATGAGAAAAAGGGTGTAGAAAGGATCCTGTAAATGTCGGTGAAATGTAATTTTTTTGGGCGATCTCACGCCACTAGCCGAAGAAGTGTAGGGAGGAAAGTCCGATGTTCCTCCAACCTATAATCGATTCTTGATATTTGTGAAGAGATATCTTTAATGTCTATTTTTTTGGGTGATTCAAAGCCACTCACTGAAGAAGGGTAGGAAGGAAAGTCCCATGTTCCTCCAACCTCGTAATTGCTCCCTATAAATACTAAGGAAAATATTCCCTATAAAATCCATTGTGTATGGATTTCTATGACCGGTATGAACTCACTTGCTATGTAATGAAATATGTCATGGAAGATAAAATGGAAAAATTAATTATACTGAGTAATCTTGTGCTTTATGTAGTGTGTAAACCCAAATTATGCCCCCTTCTTTAGGGGCATATGCAACGTCGTAGATAGGAGAATGTGGCCCCAAAAGAAGACTGACCATGTAAATTTAAACTCCACCCTACAAGAGAGGGGAAGGGATGTGCTTGTTAGAAACGAAGGCACAAAAAAACAAGGTAGCTAGAAAACAAGTGTTATTACGAACAAACATGCATGTATAAGACAAGTGTAAGCTAAATAAAAAATTTGTAAGCTAGAACACAATAAGATAATGTAAACACTCTAGAAGACAATGTAGGCCACATAAAGTGGATTGCAAACATGGGACACCACTTATGGTTTCTTAAGACACTCAAGACCTGTAGTGGCTACAAAAAAATAAGTTTGCACACAAGAAAAGGGAAAATCTTGCAAACAATAACAAGAAAGAGAAGACAATATAATAAACAAGTATGGAAGTAAATATCCCGCATAGCTAATTCTACACATGAAGCACCCATTAGCATGTTAGAAAGGTAAAGCATATGTCAAATAATGTATAAACCAAAGTAGTGTGATATGAACAAAAATGAAATAATAACACCTGTAGCATATGCATGTGGATGCCCTCAGGATCGTTGTGGGATTGGTAGTCAAAGCATCCATGCTACCTATGGTATCCCTCGTATAGCTAGTGATCAAAACTAGAAAGTAAGTGAACATATGTTTGTGTATGATAATGATAATGACATACAAAATATCTATCTAGCATGTGTAATAAAGTGAACATGTAAGAGAAAGTGCAAGCAATAGTAAGTGCAACCATAAAATGCAATATGTTGTGGATGGATGGAATGGAATGCAAAGTGAATGATAGGATCTACGTGCCCCGAGTGAATGGAAGTGTATGTAGTGAGGTTAATTTAGTATGCCCCCTCAATAGTCAAGAATGAACCATAAACAAGAGTGTGTCATCGGGAAATGGTTGAGCTATGTATTGTGTATTATGTGTAGTGTGTTGTGATGAGTGTGTAATGATGATATACGGTATAGAGATGTGCGTATGCATGACCCTATAGCCTAAGCGTATATCATGAAAATATGAAAAGAAAAGGAGTGGTGATGTAGCCTAAAGTGTATACTACTAAAGGTTGGAAGCGAAAGTAAAGATGTAGCCTATCACAAGATGATGGTGGAAGAAGTGACCATTTAGCCTAAAGCGTATATCACTTATCCTAGAAAAGTCACATGAGAAAAATAATATTGTTCTAAGAGTGAACATCTTGCACTTTAGGGATATTTTCCTATTTTGTTTGCACATGCTCCTCTTCTTGTGGATTATGGGCTACCTCTTCTTCTTGTTTCTTTGTAAGGTGAGATGAATATGCAACCTTTGATAATATGGTGCCAACATGCACACCACATTCAAAGTAAAGAGATAGTTAATCTACTTCTTGTTATTTCTCCTCTACACAATCAACCTCTACTTGTGTGCAGGACCTCCATCTCCTTCATAGGTTTAAATAACAAGGGGATCTTATCAATCCCAAATCAAAGATCCCATATTTTAAAATCCTCAGTTATTTATTCTTGACTGGAATCTCTTTCTTGTTGCTCTTGGCTATTTTTAGTACTTTTAATTTCCCAAGAAATACTTGAGACAACAAGAGGAGGGTTGGGTTGGGTTACAACAGGTTTTGTAACCATTTGTGGTGGAGAAGGGAGTGAAAATTATTTGTTTGGAGGGGATGATTTCTTGTAATGGAAATGGGTAGAAGAATCAAGATGAAATGGAAAGCTAGGAGATGGAGAAGGGAACTCAACATTTGGGGCAACATACAATGGGCTTGAATCATGAAAATGTTGAAATGATAAGGCTTGGGAAGGAGAGAAAGAAGAACAAAGAGCTGGTGATTGACTTACCCATTGACAAGGTTGTCTCACACTTTTCTCATATGTTTCAATATCCTTGGTCCATTGTACAAGTTGGGGCAATATTTCAACCATGAAATCAAGCTTTTCCTATGGGATATAATGTCTTGGAAAAGGGCCTTCCCATGGACAAGGTGCCTTGCAACCAATCCTGAATGCCTTCATTTGTGCTGTAGCCCAAGATTGAACCATGCCAACCTCCATTCTTTGGATCTTCAACTACAACTCAAGATCCTCAGGTGTGGGGTAACCTCCATAATCTGCATACCCTTGGTCTTGGAAACCTACATAGTTTGTTGGGTAACCAAACTGATCTGCATCTTTCTCATATGGGTATGCATACTATTGATTTCCATCATAGTATGGATATAGAGGTGTCTGATAGTACCATGAGAATATGTGCTAAAAATGTGGAGGTATGTCCGAATGACATCAGCAATGTTGCAATACAAAATTCCACTATGGGAATGAATCCATGATTGCACAACTTCATAGAAAGGTAGATAATAGAAGAGATGGGAAGAAAATGGATGGAAGAAAGGTATGCAATTTCAGATAATGGGCCATTCAAACCAAATGAAGTTGTCGGATGTGCTTTACATGTGCCTCCAAAGGCTGAATCTCACCAAGAACACACCAAATTGATGAAATGAAGTGGTAAGGTGCTTCAAACTTGTCCCTGTCGGGCATGCCAAAAATGTTAGTGTTGGTAGCATGGTGGCTTAGATATTGCAATGGAACACTTTGAAATATGAGATTTGACCGCTTGTCCCATCGGGCATGCCAGAACTATTATCACCAAAACGTAGCACCTTGGGATTTTTGGTTATGGATCCCTACTTCTGGGTAACATTATCTCTCAAGCTGTGGGACTTGCAGGCTTGAGATAACCCTCCAGAGAAAGTTGGATCTTGCTCCTAAACTACCTGCCACAATCTACTCTTAATGTAGGAAAAGATATCTAATCCTAATCTAACATTCCAAGAGGTCAAGGAGAGAGAGTGCATGAAAAATAAAGCCTACACTAACAATGGTGATACACTAGAAAAGGAGGTGGTTAGCCAAGGATCCAACTTCCAAAATGGAGAGAGGTGAGCAATGGAAAGGGTGGAAAAAATGCACCACATGCCAAAGATAGATTCATACAATGCACTATTTGTTATCCATTAAGAATAGCTCCTACAACCTATAATAGACATCAAGAATATGCACAATATACCATGTAATGGAAAAGGCAAGTAGAGATAATAAAACATGCAAAGGATGGAAAAATTCATCACATGAAAAATTATATTTCTTTGATAAATATGTAAAGTACCACATCAGTGGGAAAAAGGCAATAAAATTCCATTACAAAGCTTGGGAATGAGGCTTAAGCTCCACATTAAACCCTAGTAGAGAAGAAAGAGAGAGGGCAAAGGAGAAAAATGACTAACCCTAGTACAAATGAGCCCAAGATTACAATTTATAAAACGAGAGGAAGAGAAGAGTGTAAATTAAAAATTTCTTTTTCAACCACTTGCAAGCTGAAATGATGGAAATTGATTTGAAAAATATCCCTCACACTATCCAAGGACTTGCAGTTGGAGAAAATGATGGCCATACTCATTATTTACACTCCCAACCACTTTCAAGCTGTCTCTTTTAATTGGGCTTGTTTTATATGAAATACACCCTAATATCCTTAGAAATATCTAAATTTCTTGATTTCTCTATGTCAGCCTTGGAGCCATGATTCCAATGACACCAATTTTGTGCAATTTCATTAAGAAATGATCAAGTTATGAGCTTCTGAGTGTAGGTAAGTAATTTTTGTTTTCCAAGCATTCCTTGCTCTTCATGGGACTAACAATTAATTCTTCGTTAAGAAAAGATGATTTTAATATGCTTCTCTCCTCCTCCAATGTTTTACATTATTAAAATTAATTTGCATTTATAGTTATTGGGGCGTACTTGCTGATCCTATCTCATTGAAGGGGAGTTGGTTGTGTTTAATGTTTTATGAGAAAACTCAACCAAGTGGTTCCTTCTCCATCCTACCTTGCGGGTTTTCCACTTACCTTGGGTATCAAGCTAGTTCTTTTAAATGCCTCTCCACCGACTATCTTGATTCCATGACAACCCTTACAACTCAACATACCTAACTTTGTCGACCTTGCATCATTCCTTGTGAGACATGGCCCACCGCTCTCACTTTTTGCATTGCCGACTCATCCATACAACACTTATACACCGAGTCACCTCCTACTTGGTGCCGAGATATTTGCTAAATGACATGATATTTTCATTACACATTGACTCCTTATACCTCCTAGCTTGGCTCACCAAACTTCCTAGGTTGTATTGATCTACCATGCCAACCTCTCCTTTGGGCATGCTTTGGGTTGTCCTTACCTAAAAGATGAGCTCCACATGGAGGCCCCACACAACTTTGGGGTCTCTTATTCGATTTTATTTTTGATGTTTTGATGAGCTACCATGTGGAAACCCCATGCTCCTCCTTCCTTTCTCACGAGAAAATTTTCTTTGAACTTGACTCGTCGGCACTTTGTTGCTTGGTAACTCTAATTCACCTTTCATGCTAACTAGCTCTTATTCAACTCGGGCTTGTAATAAACAACTCGGATTGGGAACTTAATGCAATTGGTTTAGAAATAATGGAGGGAAACTTGTGATTTTTGAACTGAATTCACCTCAAAATGATGATACTTTCACAATATCTTGGTGGTGTGGTGATTAGACCTCTCTTCAATAAGATCTCCAACCTGGTTTAGCCTCATAAAATGGATCAGTTCATTTTTGAAAGTAATGCTTCGTGTTTGAGTTGGTGACGAAAGGATGACTCATCTAAGGCACTACAACTCAACCCGACCTCCTCGAGATAGATCGATTCTATGCCGGTGGTCACTTTGGAGATCGAATTGGTTTTAATTAGGGATATAAGAAAATTTCTCATGGCGAGGCACTAGGATGGAAACAACTTGGCTCTTATTTATTTAATAGTCCCACCATCTCGAAACAACTCGATTTGAGAAAATATCCCATTCAACTCATTGTGTTAGGGAACACTTGGATGGCTCGGTCAAGCTAGTAAATAGTTCAAGGTGTGCACTAAAATGAACAATTCCTCGACCTAATGTCAAATTGGTAAATGATGACAAGAGCTTGGTCACCATACACGGGTTTGGGGAGATAAAGAATGGATTGGTATTTTTCATATGAGCTTGAAACTTCTTATCATGAATTTAGTACACTTCCACAATGTACAACTTAGCCATGCCTTTTAGCTCACCCACCCTTGGCAAGGTAGAGCTCGATTTGGATTTCAACTCACCAAATGATCATGAAATCAATTAGCTCTTTCTTAGGCACGAATTAAATTAGTTCCTTCGATGTGTATTGGATGCCCTATACATTTTAGCATGCATAAATTTGGTGAACTTGATCTCGCAGAATAAGTTCTTCATGTATCCTTTTCTAACACTTTATCCATTCCCCATTAATCATCTCCCATTATTCTACAAGTGTTGTTACATCCCCGAATATGTTAGGTTATGAATTTGAAAATCCTATTACAAGCCTTGAAGCATACTATGCTCACATATAACATTAGAAGTCATCCTCTTTATTTAGATGGGTTGGTAACTATTACCAAAGTACACAATTACCACATGTCTATTTTAATCATGTTCCAAACCTCTATTTTAATTTAAGGATAAGAAATATTGATCATTTAGTGACCTATTAAGGATCTTCTAATGACACAACCTTTATAGGAGAAGCTAGATTTTATTCAAAAGTTATGACTATGCTATAAATCAGCATGTAGTCTAATGCTTTACCACCATACTCTTAGCTCAATGAGGAATTTCTTAAATGTTTTGATCAAATCACTAATTGAATAAAAACCATAGACGAGTCGCTAGATATACTAAAATTATGTAATACTACTCTCTTATAGAAAAATATTTATTCCTCACCATCTAGAACTAGAAGTACACCCATAAGGGGACGTAACTAGAATAATTTATCAAATGGTATCACCATTCCCATTTCTAATCCAATGTTAATCTAAGTGAAAAAAATACCATTGGGATCTTTTAGGTAGCCTCATATCTACCCTGGTTAGACAAATTCAAAATATAGAATTTTTTTTTCCTTCTTGAGACATAACACACATTGGTTAGGAAAACATATATTGCAAATAACCAAAAATTTATGTCTATTAAACATAACTACCACAAAAACCACACTTACTAGTTATATGATGCATCCAAACCCAATGGATCTCCTCATAGGTGTTTCGCATACTAGGTATGAGTGGGCCTTAATCATACACTTTCCGACATACACACCTAGCAATAATAACACCTCTTACTTCATCCAACTAAACATGGTATCCCATATACAACCGTACAACTAACCATATTTTTCACCATAGCATTAGAATCAACCTTCACAAACATATATCCAATAGCCACATGTCTATAACCATCCACAAGTTTTCACACATATATAGGCTTATTTACATCCCACATAGCATTACACCCAACCCACTCATCACTTTGATAGATCCTCTTCTACGGGTACCACACCATATTATATGCATATGTATTCCATAAGTACTCAGCCTAGTTTCTTTATTTCTTATTATACACAAAATTTTTGAAGCCATGATTTTACTTCATGTGTTTCTTTGTCTAATGGATATCTAGTTCTACCACCATTCAACCTATAGGTACTTATACACCGATTTTTTTTGCATTAGGGACGTATGCTAAGTATCTAAAAAATATAGACTCTAATATTCACATGGAACATCTCCCTCATCCTATCCACGAGCTACCAAAATATAAGGGTGAAGGAGATCTAAAACCCACATAAATGTATATTCCATTATGATCTCTAAACTACTCTTGTGGGATGGGGTTGTCACTATTATGTTTACCAATAACTCTTGAAGGAATAATACTTGATTTATATTACCACCTTACTAAAGGATCCATTCACACATTTTTCTAACTTAAAGATGATTTTTTAAGGATTTTTATATGAAAAAATTATAAACACTCGGGATTAAGGAATTTATTCATATTAAAAAAGAAACCAATGATATCTTTGTCACAAAATTATCGAAGGTGTTATCGAGATACTCTATTCCTCTACCATTTCCATAAATATGGTTCAATATGAGCTATACTCCCTCTTCCTTCATGCCCTTAATAGGGATACTATGGAATATTTATAAAAGTTCCTATATAAGTCTTACGATGAAGCTTTAGAGAATGCATTAAAGTTCGACCAAGTAGTGATAGATAATGGTAGTAGGACCTAAAACCTCAATAGAAGACTAGTTATTCCCAATTAGAACTCTAGAGGCTATTTTGTAACAAAAACAAACAAGCTTCCCAAAGCACCAAAGGTCCAAATATACTCAACCAAAACTGCAACGTTACTACATATGGTGTTATCGATAAACCAACGAATCCTAATTTCCATAAGAATGTAATTAACTAATGAAAAAGATTAATAATGGAAATTTAACATTAATATCTCAGTACTATAAATGTGGTCAACTTTAACCAATCTCGATCAAAAATCCAAACCAAAACCAAAATCAACAATAAAAAACCAAATTAGGAACCAAGAGGGCCCATATCAAAACAATAATTTTCATCCTAATTATGGGTGCCTAGATAATTTCAATAACTTCCAACAAGGCATGGATTAACAAAATCATCATCCATATAACTATGATCCTAACCTATTCTATTTTTTCCATAAGGTTAGGCTCCATGATGCCAATAATTATAGGTAATATAATAAACTCATCCATCTTATCCCTTAAAACCAAAGGAAATAATTTAACAAACAATTACTAGTGATGGAATACCTCAATGGCTAGCCAATGGCTCATTTAGGTCCTGTTACACCACAAAACACCCATTTGGGTATCTATAAGAACCCTTTCCTTAAACATCATAAAAATCCCCTTTAATGCCTACAATAAAATAATATACAACAATGACAACCACCACAATAACAAAAATTGTCTCAGGTCATAAATCATGTTGTTGAAGCCTTAACTTCCAACACAACTAATAATGATGTTTCCATGCGATTATCTTTATAAACGAAAAACACAGATGATTGGTGTCTATGAAATATAAAATAATGAAGAGGATAATTTAATTACCAAACTAAAAGAGTATCAAACACATAATTCTCCTTCTCAAGGTCTTTTAGTGATACAAAATTATGGGTTTCCCAAATAACTCGGAGAATTATGACATCATCATCGACCTTACTAAGAAATTCTCACACATTTCATTTATTGAAATTTTAAATCCCTAAGCACATTGAATTTCACTATCGACACTAATGGAATTAAAAACTTATATTATATTACAACCCCACCTTAGACACATGTTAACCACATTGACATGGATATATTCCCAAAAGTGTGACGATGAGATATGGGCTACTTAGTTGATTTGTGTGAATATAGAGAAGAAGATCATACTCTCCATATACATATTTGGGTCTACAATAATTTTGTGGAGTGATATGTGGAATATGATGTAATATAGATCAATATTCTAAACATTTCGTTTTACAAAATCTCGTGTATGGTGAAACTAATTGTTCATTGAATCTAAAAATCCTTCACAGTATGAAAATATTAGAGGTACATAATTTAACACCATTATCCTCCCCATAACCTTTGGTCCTAAAATAATTTTCACTTGATTAAGTGGATTTTTAATAAATAGATTCCTAATACTAATTGCAATGTATTAGTAGATAAATAAATAATTAAGTGCAAAATAAATCCAAGTAAATTAAGAAATTAAGTATTGAAACCCTAGTTGTAAAGAGGATAAAAGATGACTTAGCTATTTTGTAATTAATTCTAGAGTATTCTCAAGTGATGACTAGGTGAAAAAAGAGGGACCATTATCACACAAATACTTAGAAAAATGTGCAAGCTATTAATTTTCTTGGACTAGGCATTTGGAAAGGGGTAGAGGCATGCGGGTGCCCTAGACCTACTTTGGGTGCTAGTGAATGTAGTCATTTATTCATATACCTTTTTTCTACCCCAAGCACATTGACCTATCACCTAGCATGCACCTGGAAGCTCACCCGAGGTGCATGTGGGTGCCGAGCCCTCCTTTATGTGAGCTTCATGAGAATGATCCACCATTGATGGAGAATGAGTTGCAAGAATGGAAATATAGACATTCACTCAAAAACAAAAGATACAGATAACAAATCTGTGCATAGATGCATCATAAATGGGAATGAACATTGTAAATAAGCATAATGAAACTAGATCTGACTCAGAATAATATGAAAAACACAAGGGTTTACACTTAAGAACATGAATAACTAGAATCACACACATATATTAATTTATAAACATTTACAGTGGCTCCATCACATCATAAGGGTCATATAGACCGAATACATACAGGAATATTATCTTAAACCCTCAAAAATACTCTGCAAAGAGATATAATAGCTATTCTACCCATTACAATCCTCGTTCATTCCCAAACCCATGCATATATGCTCAATAAGATCCTTGCAAGTATTTCTATAAAGCACCTTGTTACTACTTAAAACCCTCTTTAACCCATTGTTTCCTAGCACTTTGTTATTACTATCCTCTCTTTATTTCAGACCCAAGCACTCCTTTAAATAGGATCTGGATGCACCACCTTGGTTTCCTTCATGAACAGATTGCATGCCAAGTGGAAGTGTGGTCCTCCATGGTCAAATGCCTATGCTAGCTTGCAAATGCCTCCACTACTTGTAATGATCATCCTAGGAATATTCCTTACATGGAATATTATTTTCTTGACCTCCAAGGCTCCAAGATGGCACCTTATCCATTCAACATGCCTACTCAGGATTTTCACATGTTTCTCCTATGAAAACTCCTTCAAAATATGGCTAAGTCCCTAAAAATTCCTGCTCCTGCGCATGCCAACCTCTTTTCCCGTATTCCTTTCCCTTGCGCACTTTTTCCTGAGTGCCTTCCTTCTCTACTACCTCCCACACACGCTGACTTATTCCTTGAGACTTAGTCAATTTAGGGACCAACATTACCCCACACTTCGTGTGCTATCCATCATTGGAAACACTCTGCCCTTCCATCAAAGAATCAAGAATAAAGGAAATGAAAGAATAAAGAATGGAAGAATGGAATAATCTTGCTATTGCTACATGAGAAGTGGGAAATATTTCTTCACAGGGATTCAATATTAACCCAAACATCCACCTCATTTTTCACCTATTAAAGTAAGTTACCCACCATCACGCTAACCTCATCAAAAATCATCTCATCCCCCTTAGCCTTCAACGTATCTTAAATGCTTTGCATCTACTTACTAAGGTCTCCCAGCATGTCCATCCTATGAGTAACTTGGGGTACAACTCTTTTAGTTTATTTTTAATTGAAACTCTTAAGGTTTCGATCACCTCTAATTTCTTCTCACCTTGGCTAAGAACCTATCACACTTCACCCTATTGCCCTTATTTTTCTCTTGAAATTATTTCAGATCCACTTCATGGCTGACAAACTAATATGCTTTCTACTCTATCCCTGTCACCACAGTTTTCATATACAACTTTTTCCATTTATACCATGGTCTTCACTAAGGAAAGGAGCTCAAAGTACTGAGTTAGTATCTCCTTAATCTTCAACTTCTCTTCCTTCTTCTGGTGTGCCATTACTTCTTCTCGCTGATTCTAATGTAAGTGGATGCCTTTCCATGGTGAGTATGTGCACTAAGTATTCCAAGCAATACATGGTTGACTCGTACATATACTCAGGAGGGGAAAGGTCCAGGTGCTTCAAGATAATGGAATTTGAAATGGCCTCTTCCTTCTTGTGTACTTCATGCACCTTCACCTATTCATCCCTTAGTTCACACCTTAATTGTGCACTGATAAATTCCTTTTGTTTTATCTCGCATTGTCCCTCTCAATGGTATCCTCATTCTTTTTCTCAAGCTCCTCCTCCAAGACCCTTATTCTATCATTTCGTCGAAGATTCTTGCTTCCACCTCCACCAATACTTTATTGAGCGCATTGTAAACTTTCTCATCTGATAGTTGTTGGGAATTTACAAGAGGGTTTATTCCCTTGGCATCTAGTGTCTTCATCAATGCATCACGATTTACCTTGAACTCAGGCTCATGAATGTGGGGCTCAAAAGTCTAGGATAGCATTTTCCTCATGCATGGGTATGCACCCTCTTCATCAAAAGAAGACCAAGTGAGGAGTTGGTCTATGGGCACTGTACTTTGGAAGTACGCGTGTAGTACCTTGCTTGGATCATTAATATAAGTCATAGTGTGTCCTGTGCCACTACTATGCCCTTCCCACCTATGCATGCTACCATTGGGAAGCTTACTACTAAGCTAGGGTCTCCGCCCATGCTCCCATACTCCTTTCCTACACTTGCACTCTCTTCAGTTTCCTTTAACACTTCTTCATCACTTTTCTCTACCTCATACTC
This sequence comes from Taxus wallichiana var. yunnanensis, assembly GCA_018340775.1. Taxonomy (NCBI): domain Eukaryota; kingdom Viridiplantae; phylum Streptophyta; class Pinopsida; order Cupressales; family Taxaceae; genus Taxus; species Taxus wallichiana. Next base: position 645,176,017 of record CM031235.1, read on the forward strand.
CACTAACTATTGGATAATACCCGCCACCTCCCTCTCTACAATGTTATCTATCTGCTCCTTGGTTAGGGTCGGGGTCTTTTGATCCTACATGTTTACCTCCTCACTTCCTCCTTTGGTATGGGAACCCTCCTCATACTCCTCTTCATCCCCTTCTTCACTGACTCATGTACATTATACACAAGAGGATTATGAGCTTCCTCACGCTCTTCATTGTCTTCAGTTTCATCTCCTTTCATGCTCTTCGTCTCCTCCGAGTCCGAACCTTGCACCACCCTTTTCTTTTTCTTCACTCGTGACTCCAACACAGGGACTCATCCTTCTTGGGAGAAAATTCTCTCTTAAGAGACTCTTATTTCTTTGGTGACTCCTTCTTGATGGGAGAATTATTCCATGAACGTAGGTGCTTGTACTAGCCTCGTGCCCCAACAACAGATTGTATAAGTGCTTGGTGCTTTTTGTAGGAGTATCTTCTTGTTCTCTCTTCTTAATTACTACCTTCTTCTTCCTCCCGGAAGGGTCCTTAAGGATTGATGAATCATCGTCAATGTAAGCACCATTCTCAAACATGGGCCTTAGTAACACATACACCCTTGTCACCTGTCCTACTTGTAATAAGAAATGTCATCGATTTTACCATGTGTACGTCACGAGATCCATAATTTTATACATAGGCATGATTCTTGGGATACACCAAGGTTTGGCGCATCTCACGGTGATATTGATCTACAACACTTAGATCAAAGCTCATTTTCTTCACATCTTTAAACTTGTTTACCGCACATTGAAAATATTGCGTTGTGAAGGAGAAGGGTAACTTACACCAAGGACCCTTAGTGCCATTTTTCAAGGTAAACTGTCGATACAAAAATGATGGTATACGATAAATTCAAATTCTCCATCCACTAGTAGTGCATAACTATTCTAGTATCCTCCATTCAGCTCCTAATGCATTGTGCATCCGTTTATACCATTTCTCCAAGCACACCTTGTGAGTGTTCATCATTGTGTCACAAGTGTAAGCTTCAAACCTCTTTGTGGGAGAGGGGTTCTCATCCGGGAAATCCTAAATAAAAATTATCTCGCCTAGTGGATAGTCCAATATTTGAAAAGAAAATGGTAAGGAGGACATTACCAAACATGATCTTCTCCCCTTTGCGTGTGACATCAATAATATCCTCCGCAATTAAAGCTAGGAGGTTATAAATGGTGTTATTTGTGTGATCTTACGGATGAAATTTAACCAACCCTTTTATCTACATCCATCTTTCCTACCCATTCAAGTTTTTCACCAAGCGGGTGACCATCCTCATAACAGGGTCGGTGATTGCAGTGATGTCAAAGTACCACGAACCCTTCTTGTAATCATATGCCTCAATTGTTTTCTTGATGGCATCCTTGTCACACAAGTCCTCATCTAGCAGCTTCTCCTTCGTAGATCAGGCCAGTGAACTTAGAAATCAACTATGGGGTTATGTGCATCCACCTTCCTACAAAATAGAAGTAGTCCTCATGTATGCACGACATTAACCACTAGTATAGTCACTCCAGTTTTCCAAAATAGGGAAACTCATAAAGTTGTAGAAGCCCAACCTTTTCTAACTTCACTTTTACTTCATCATCATAGATGGGTTTCCCATCTGGTGTCCTCTTCTCCATTGGGTGAACCAACTCTAGGGTCATCTCCTTTTCTGTGGTGCTCGTGCAATGATTGTAATCGCTCATGACCATCTTCCTTATATGTGACACCCACTCTTTCCCTAGTAACACACCATCTGGGTACTGCATCTCTACATACCATTATTTGTTAAAACTTGTTGATACCATGGGTTTCACTTTTCCTTTCCCTTTCCCTTCTTTGGTGAAACATTAGATCCTTTCCTTGGTGCCATTTTTATCTTCCTCGGTCCTCTGTAGTTTCTCCCTTGCATCAAGTTCTATTACTACTCAAACCCTTGGCTCTACTTCTATGAAATTTCCATGAAAACCCATGCCCTAGCTTGTAAACCCTAACCTGGAGCACTTTCTTTCCATAAGACCATGAATCCTCCGATCGAACCCTAAAAATACTCCTTTGCGTATGTTCGTGCACTTTTCTTCCACATTGGTTCACAAGTCCTTTGATTTCTTCGACTTCACACACTCCTCTTCACACTATTTACAAGAATCACCTTAGATCGCAATAACTTATTTGATAACAAAATACATAGTGAAAGAATACTTCTCCTTGACCTTCTATTTATAAATTTTTGCTTTTTTCACACTTACCCCGATGCCATTTACCACTGTAGAAACACATTAAAGTCATATTTTTTCTAATGCCATCGTTTTGCACGTTCTATCTAGGGCATTATATCTAGTTATTTTCCTCCACACACAAACCTACGTGAACAATTTTGCAACCTTCTGGAATGCAACTACCTCACCATTGAGCTCTGTGTGCTTTCTCCTATGCCAAGTCAATATTCCTCTTTGTCTTGGACCAAGTTATTTCCACTTCCTACCTCATGTTGCTCATGTACTTTTTATCCTTGTACATGGTTTTCTCAAAGCCTTTTTGACACCAATCTTCTCATGTTCACCTTTTCTACGTGCGCTCTTTCGAACCTACGCGCTTTTGACTTTACAACCCTGAAACGCTTAAACATTGCTCCATGCACTTTCTCCAACTCTTACCATGTCCTTTCTAAACTTCACCTTTATGTTCCACCCCACACTAAAAATATGTGCAGTCCTCTACACATAAAACATTGATGAAGTAATTATCCACTCGTGCACACATACACCCAAAACAAACCAAAAATAAAAAAACAACGAGAAAGGGAAACACAAAGAAAGGAAAATGCATTAAGGGAAATCCTAAGCTAAATAGAAATAATACCTTATTTACAAACACCCATAAGCCTTATTTATAGTAGGGCTTAAACTTACTTCCATTGAAATACCTAGAAATTTACGTTCCTTCTAGTGCCTATAGATGGCAAGTGCCTGAATCAAGTATATGGGTAATATAATATGGTCCCAACCAATGGACCTTGAGCTTCTCAGGATGGCGCAGGAACTTAGAATCATAAATTAAAACCATCTGCCCAACCTCAAATTGTTTATTCTTCATGTGATTATCATGTCGTGCATTTTTCTCACCTTCCCGCCTTCTTCCGACTCCACCTAGCAAGGGATTATCATTCATCCAAGTACATGAACTTATTAATGTTCTCTTGCAATGCCTATTCATTGGCCAATCCCCTTACATGTGCAATACGTAGAGAGAGTAGCTTAAATTCTACCAAAAAATAACTTCTGCACCAAACACCAATTGGAATGGTGTGACTTTGTTTAATCTCTTATAAGTTATTCTATATGCCCATAGCACAACTGCGACTTTTTCATCCCAATCCTCCCTCCCAACATCAAAAATATTGGTAATTATATGAATCAATATCTTGTTAAATGCCTCAGTAGTCCCATTATCCTGAGGGTGATAAGGAGTAGTCTTGTGATGAGCCACCATGAACTCTGCCAACAAAATCCTAATGGTCTCATTCAAAAAATGAGTACCCTTGTCACTATTCAAACTCAGAGGGCACCCATACCTGTTGATTATATTTTGCCATAGGAATCATGCTATTGTGGCTGCCATGCAATCCTCGTAGGAATTGCCTCTACCCACCGTGGTAGAAAATTAGTACAAGTAATGATATAGCATGAACCCATCCTTCACACGATAGGTGAAATCGGGCCTACAAAGTCAATTTCCCATTTCTTGAATGGTTCAACACTAGCTATTGGTATCAATGAAATTTCATCCCTTTTTCTTGGCTTACCAAGGTGCTAAAGCAATGATCACAGCCTTGTAATTTTCAATATAATCGTTGTAAACCATATCCCACCAAAGGTAAATTAAGAGGATCTTGCATGCGCCAGTTGCATTCCCCGCATAATGTCCTATTACGATTCCACCATGAGCCTCTTCTATGATTGTAGTGCACTCATGCTCTAGTATGCATCAACGCAAAACCTCATCATGACCCAACTTGTATAAGTATCCATCAATTAACATATAGGGTGCGACACGTATGGATAATTACTTCCTTTCTAATGCCTTCATCTCCTCTCATGCCACACCTATTCTTAAGAACACAATGATATCTTCCAAATAAGAGGGTATGCACCGTAATATAAACAACATTGTGCATCCGGTACTATATACTCAATGCTTTTCATGTGATCTCTTGAGTCAATCCTTGATAAGTGGTTAGGCCCCAAATTACTCTTACCCAGATTTTACAACAACCTTAAATGAAACTCCTAAAACAATATGACCCACCTACATATGTGCAATTACAAGATGGGCTTGTTTACCAAGTACTTTAATGTCATGTGGTCCATGTAGAATGTAAGGGGTGTTTCCAAAGAAATAATGTTTGAATTTTTTCAGCACGTAAATCATCGATAATGCTTCACGCTCCATAGTAGTATAATTTATTTTTGCTGGGGTTAGCTTCCTACTAGTAAAGCACAATGTATGGTCAATAATTCCTCTCTATGTGGTTCCAATAATGCTCTAATTTCCATCCATGAAGCATAAACATGTACATGGAATGGCTTATCCCAAGAAGGAAAGTGTAATATGGGTGTAATGATAAGCGTATTATTTAATGTGTCAAATGCCATCTGATGCGTATTCTTTGATGAAGTCTTGAAATTCTTGAACCAAAATGCGTGAAAACACAGGAGGCACGTTCTTCACTCCAAATGGCATGTCAATATAGGAAAAATTCCCATTCAAAGTGGAATTTTTTTCTTTTCCTGGTCTTCCTTTGCAATTTTAACCTAATGATATCCCGAGAATTCATTTGTGAAAAATAGATCTCGAGCTCAAATAATCCTTCTAGGATCTCCTCGGTGAAGGGGTTGAAAAGGATCAATGACACACACCACATTCAAATTGTTGTAGTCAATGAAAATACTTATCCTCCCATCCTTCTTAATGCTGATGGCCATCTGAATTATCCAATTTGATTCCTCAACAACCTCAATGATGCCTGATGTGATCATCTTGTCAATATCCTCATTGAATTTGATGTGTAAATTCAGATTCATTCTATAAGGTCTCTTCTGAATTGGGCACGTACCCTCCTTCAGTTTGATCTGCATCTCTCCTAAAGAATGGTAAACTCCCTTGAGTTCATTATACCCGTGTGGAAACAAATCCTCAAATTCACGCAATAGATCAATGATATTTTAAACCTCCCTTTGTGTAATCTCAAATAGTAGCTTCCTTAGGTTCCATCTCCAAGCCAATGTTAACCTTCTTAGTTTTTAGGGGTTCATGGTAGGTGCACACTTTCTCATCAATACTATCTATAACCTAGTGTATACTGATAGTATGGTTAACATCCAAGTTCTCCATCTCTTTATCATCTATCACGTAGACCAACTATCCTTTCTCTTTTTCCATGCAAAAATGCTCAAGCTATACTTCCTCTTATTCTTCCTCATCAAAATGTGATTCCAAGTTAGGTTATCCCAACAACTCTAGTATTCTATCCTTCACCATGCAATTATCTCCCATAGTTAGGTACTTAACAACTTGCAGTTCCTTATCCACTGATGTCTTAGTACTCCGATACTCAAAATCTTGAATGAGATCAGCCGTCAACTCCTACCAGTTTCATGTCTGATGGCACAACTTTAAACAAATGTACCACATGCACATGTAGCATTGTAAGGTGGAGTAAAGCTTATGAATCTATAGTGATGGTGACAGGGATTCCGCACCTTCCATCTAGGCCTTCTCACATGCCTGGATGTGAAATGAGGTGGGTTCCTTCCCATGATAATATTATATATCAGTAGGTGCATTGCTTCAAGAAACCTAATAGAGAACGTGATTCTCACCTCATGCCACTCTAGAAGGTTATCTTGATGGGTCTCCCACCAAAATGCTATGGTACAAAGAAAATTATAGATAAGCATACTTCTCCTTTCGATCTCACATCTCCATTGGGTCTCCATTACTCATAGGAAAATATCAAGGCTCTTTCCCGGTGTAACTCAGTAACTATTTTCCTCCCATGTTCTTGACTAACTATACCTTTGTTACTCTTGTCACAAAGCCTCTTAACTACCTTCCGACCAACTCATATGTCCCATGTACCCAATTATCACATGCCACACTAGTTGTATCACTTATATATTGAGCGTCTTCCCACTGAATAACACCTCTTTTGTTGGTTGCACACAACCTCGTGGTCCTTGATAGTGCACACATAGATTCTATCTAGGTCTTATTCTACCAAGGGCTTAGTATAGGCAATCGCTTTCCATCTATCAAAGGAATGATAACACATTCCTCCTTGTTCTCAAAACTTATATACCCCTTATTGAAATGTAAGTCAACATTGTTCTTATAGCACTAGGGGCACCCAAGTAATGTTGGAAATTTTTCCACCTTAGCAAGCACCGAGACTTCGAAGTCTCCAAAGTGAATTTTTCCCCTTGGATAGTGATAGGAACATCTTGTAAGACACCAATGGGCATCACCTTTGTTTTGTTAGCCATATAAAAACATTTGAAGATGGATATAATGGGGCCCTCCCCATTTGATTCCATGCATCCAAGGCGAGAACATTAATTTCCATGCCCATTTCAATCAAAATATTATTTAGGATCCATCCATCAACAAATACATTCAAGGTGATCTCCTTATCATAGTCAAGACTGTGAGGATGTAGATTAGCATGCAAAACTTACCTCTCATGATCTCCTTCAAAGATTGCTTGGTTCTTTTCCTCTCAACCACTTTCCGACAAATAGATGATATTCTCTTGTCTTGGCATCATGAATACCTCCTTGAATTCATCAAAATCCTTATATGGAGCCTCATTGCTCTTCTTCTCGCTCTAACTACCACGATTGATCCTTCAAGCACTAGATATCTCCTTGTAGGCTTTGAATAACACAAATGGTTTCCTAATAAAATTATTTCTAATGCATAGGGTCTAGATACTTCCCATGCACCACTTCTTCTCTTGTAACCATTTTTCTCTACTTTGGTATCTCCTGGCATGCACAACCTCAACTCGCATCATTACCAAGATAGGTTCTAACTCTATTTCATGTGCCACCCTTGACATCCACTATTGATCAACACACTTTACAATCACCATCCCAATGCCCTTATCCTTCCACTACTTCTGGCTCATATGCTCATATAACTCTAGGAACTCTTCATACTTGTGCTTCTTCCCACACCAAGAGTATTGCAACAAATCAGGACACTCACACTTGTAATTTTATGTAGATCCATAGTTATAATAGGTTCTACAAGGAAACTCACTTCTTCCTCCTTCGTGATTGCCATGACCTTGAAATCCACCTCGAAAGCCTCTTTTGTGACCTCCTTCATCTGTGTGCCCTTCATGATGACGACCATCATCCTTGGAACTAATAACAACATTGGTTTGATGCACACCAAGATCAATGACATCATGTATCTAGTCTATCAATTTATAATCCTTGGTGTCATGAGTAGTAGAGGTGTAATTTTTCTAATAATAGGACACATTCTTACGGATCATGCGTCAGTAGCAATGTGCATCTACTTGCATCATGATCTCTGTGACACATATCACAATCTACCAACATGGCACGAAATGAACTTCATGGGAAACTATACTTTGTATGACCCTCTACTTCACAATCTGTACACCATAACCTACTGTGAGTCTCATGAGTCGAGTTTGCAGAAAATTTCTCTAGATATTTTTCCATGATAGAAATTTAGGCTTCTAGGAATGGACTAACACCTATATCAATTCTTCCTACTACCTCAATGTGTAAGGAAACCTCAAAGGCCTCAGGCAGATCTATGAGTGTCTTCTATGAAAGCACTCTCCGAACGGTGTGATCGGTCCTCTGACAAACCACTGAGCATTCTACGAAGGGTGAATGTCATAAGATAACTTTGATAAGAGATTATTGAAACTTGCATCATACTCCCACACACTCTCTACCATTCCTTGCTGAATATACTTCAATGCACTGATGATTTTCTATTCAAACTCAGGTATGTGTAACTCCGCTAAAAATTCATTACGTAGCACAATGTAATCCACTACTATTTGGTGTGGATCATACTTCTTATACCAGCTATGCTCGCACCCTTACAACATGGTTGTAAAATGACTTGCTTTCCACTTTGGGGTAGTGATTCCATTTATCTCGCCATAGCAACTTACACTTGTGTACATGTTTTGAAGCATCCTCAACACCCTTTTAATTAGGTAAGTGGAATGACATCTCATAAAACACCTATTGATGGTGTTTTGGACCTTGTACACCAGATCTAGGATCTTAATTCCCTTTAGTGTTACCTCCACCGCAAGACCCACTAGATCCACTAGCTTCTATCCCTCTGGATCCACCTGATCCTCCTCCCGTAACAGGCAAGGGCTCAAGCAGTTGTGCCTTGCAAACCCACCGTCGCACTAAATTATACGCTAAAAATTTGTGATACTTGAGCAACTCCTAGATGTGTTTCCCGTGCCACTTCTAGATGCGATACCCAAAATTTGGGAACCCACACCTTGCCCAAATGTCATACTAGACAAGATACCTATGAATATAGGAAATGACTATGTAGCCATATATATAACAAATGAAAAATTATACCTCCTAGGTGTCACTCGACTACCAATACCAATACCAAATGGATTATCAAAACTTATCTCAGAATTGGAAAACTAAGTGCAAGGGTTTGGTCGCCATGTGGGTTAAGATGCATGCCTATGGATCTCCTCCTTTCTTCATATGACAAGCTCTCTCCAGAAGCCAAGGGGGTTTCTCTTTTGTGCTTTCCAAGATGGGGTATCTCAAACTACTTAAGTTCCACGTCCTCTGTACAAACCTCAAATCCTTCCCGCAATGTCTGCCTCCATAAATCCATCACTCCTACAGCTTCACACTATCTTTCCAACTCCCTCTCTTGAGCTTCATTATACTTGAGCCACCTCTACTCTCTCTCCATTTCCACCGCAAGGTCCTGTCATTCTCTACCACGCAAGCTTTCGTGCCCCACGCCTAGTAGGAGTTTAGCCAGCCATGGGAATGGATTCTAAACTAAAAGTAATGAACATGATCTTGATAACCAAAGTGAAATAAAATTCAAGAATGATCCTCTAGGATTCTTTAGGAACTCAAACTCGGCAATCTCTCGGGAAAGAATACATAGAAATAATGTAATCCAAGGTATAACTAGTCAAAAATCTACTCAACTAATGATCAACAACATGGGTCCAAGTCAAATAAACATCATGCGACCTCCGATAATCATCTTGGGTCCATACACAAGGTCTATATTACCAACTTTACGTAGATGCATATGCTTTGAAAGCCATTCATGAAAATCCATTGGTAAACAACAAAATAATTTTTCATACAACTCATGATACTAGAGGTCATCTACCCATTTACGTGCATCAAACTCAGGTCCAGTGTTAAATATCTCAGAAAACTCATCCTCCATGATTTTAAGCCATGATTAGACATTGTCCAAGGTCAAGCACTCCGTGATCATGCCTCATTGTCACAACTTCAAAAGAGGTCCCGTAAATGGAACCAAAATGTAGTCACTTCTTCATATACCTTCTTTCTACCCCAAGCACACCGGCCTATCACCCAACATGTGCTGGATGCTTAGCCAAGGAATTTATGGGTGGTGAGCCTCTCCTTTATGTGAGCCTCATGAGAATGATCCATCATTAATGGAGAATTAGTTGCAAGAATGGAAATATAGACATTCACTCAAAAACCAAAGATACAGATAATGATTCATGCATTGATGTATCATAAATGGGAATGAACATTGTAAATAAGAATAATGAAACTAGATTTGACTCAAAATAATATGAAGAACACAAGGGTTTACAATTAAGAACATGAATAACTAGAATCACACACATATATTGATTTATAAACATTTACGGTGGCTCTATCACATCATAAGTGTCTTATAGATCGAATACTTCAAGGAATATTATCTTAAACCCTACAAAAATACTTTGTAGAGAGATATCCTAGATATTCTACCCATTACAACCCTTGTTTATACCTAAACCCATGCATATATGCTTAATAACATCCTTGCAAGTATTTTTGCAGCACCTTGTTACTACTTAAAACCCTCTTTAAAACATCATTTTTCCAACACTTCATTGTTACTCCCCTCTCTCTATTTTGGACTCAAGCACTCCTTCAAATAGGATCTATGTAATACCTCTAAACATGACTAGTACCTATGATGATTTCTACTTTAAAAAGGTACAAACGTTGATAGGTGATTTTGTCTTAAGATGGTGTACTCTTATGACTTTGGAAATCATGTTTGCAGTAGAAAATGATTCATCTATTGAATAGGTACATTCTATTGTATTTTTGCTTAATTAAAAATGAAGTAATTCATCTTTGTTATGTAGGATAAATTCACTACACGGGATTATGAATTTGAGTTTCAGTTTTCATAATTTAAGAGGAATCAAACAACATTACCTTGGATCAATTCCATTGATCCAAGGTATGCTTCTAATTCGCATGTCTTGTTGACATGATGTCCAATTTGGAAAAATGGGAGAAGTTTTGGATCTGGAGTATGTGAGGGCTATAAATGACCCTCTTCATAGGTCTTTGCTTTGTATTAGACCCAATAATGATTTTGGTTCCTCTTTTCTATTATTTTTAGGATGATATGTCATTGGAGGGCTTTGGACCTAATATAACTAAGTTTTAAAACTAATGACTCTATCCTAGGGGTTAAACCTAACCTAAGCTTTTATGACTTATGCTAATTGGGAAGGAAAAGGGATAAGGAGCGACCTATACTTATACCATAAACCTACTTATGGACCTATGTTGTTTTCCTAAACTAATGTTAACCTAACTTAAAGTATGGCTAACCTAAAGGGGGCATGTGGAACGAAATGGACAATGGGTGGTTGGTGGCATCAGTTTCAAAATATTTAATTGGATTTAATACATTCTTATCTCTTCATACCGCCAACTTTGGCATGGGAATTAGAAAAGTTAGGGGAGGGTGTGCTAGCATCACCACTGAGGTTATTTGCATGCAAAAATTTAAAATTAGACTATGGTAAATGTGGATATGGTGATGGCATGGAAAAAGGAGGGCACTAACAATCCTTTGCATTTAATTGTTTCGAACTTGGAAAAAATTCCTAGGAAAATTCATGAGGGGTTTTGCATGGTTGTTTTGATCTTTCAGTTCATTCCGAGCTCGAGCTCTGCATGATGTTTTTGTTAATATGTCAAATCTCTAGTTCAAATCTTTCTTAACTAGTTCTGTTTGCATTGCATAGATCTATTATTGGACTCTGTAAAATCTATAAAAGAAGATAGAGTATTGGAAGTTGGTTGATGTTGCGTGGAGAAGAAGAGATAATTGAAGTTCTGCCTAGAAATATTATGTAATTGGTGAAGGAGAAGCTCTACCAGGCATGATAGGCTCTACCCATTAAGTTGTTTTGCTTTTTTTTAATTGATTTCGTTAAAAGAACTCTTCTCTTGGGGATTTATTGGTTTTTGTTTGGATGATAAGATCTTTGCTTTCGATTCTTGTATTGTTTATTATGAATCTTTGCTCGACTTCACCGTATGTTGGAAAATGTGATCTGGGTATTGATCTTATGAATTTGATTTTTTAGGTTATACTATAATCTTTTGCATGAGCTTGAGATGAAGTAAAAAGTGTAAGATATATTGTTTGAACTTTTATGCAACCTTGTTTGTTCTGCTTAAACTGAGAAGGAAGTTTGGGTTTCATTAAAACAATGGAACTTGTCTTAACATAACATTGTTTTCATGTATGTTGGAAAACCACATGTAATAAACTATTTTTTAATATATTGGCTTTGATTGAACCTTACTTGATTTTTCTGGAGAAAGGATCTTTTCAATATTTGTGAAGCTGGGTTTTATTGTGTTGCTTTAGTTGTAGACCTCTGACCTTGGGGATTAAGGGGAATATTTTTTTGGAGTTTTCTTGGAAAATAGTTTATCACTCCATGGACTTGTTAATTCATATGACTGTGTGTATAAGCTTGTTTATGCATACTTCTTTTGCTTTGCTGGAAATGTACATCCATTTTCAAGACCTGATTTATTTTTGGAATCTCGTAAGGTATATATATTAATTTTTTTTCTATTTCCATGGGGTCTTGTATAACCATGGAAGGACCGCATCTGGTGCTATGAATAAGGGAAAACACCCTTGGGTTTTTTCTACTGTTCTTTGGTTTTAGTGCCAACTTGAACCTCTTTGTGGTTCCTTTGACATCGTACTATTGTATTGTGTTAGCATGTTCCTTGGTCCTTGGGTCATTAAACCAGGTTTCGATTCTATAGATCTTAAGCAATGTTCTTGTGAAAAGAGGAATCGATTACTCCTATTTGTGTTTTATCTTATTGATTCATTCCTTACCTATTATGGGTCTGAGTTGGAAGGTTGGTTTAGACTTACTCTCCTATGGAATTTTCCCTTGCATTGTTATATCTTGAAGGAGATGGTTTTATTGTTATCTTGGGGTAAACTTGGTTACCTATACCATCTCTTGGAATGAAGGAAGGTATTGGATTGTGTTGCATTTTTTTCTTCCTTTCTTCTGGTTTGTGCTCACTTAATTCGATCTCTGATTTGTTCTCAGTTTGGGATTTGGTATGGGATAGTTGAGACCGAGCTTGACTGTTTATGTTCTTGTTAGCTCTGCACTTTTTCTATAATTCTTGAACTATGAGGAAGTAATATCTCCCTCACTCCTTTAATCTTATTTCTATTTCCAACTTGGAGAAGGTGTTGGCCTTTATGTTCTACTTCATTATGCAATCTTCTGGACCTGTTTTGTAGAATTAAGTTTAGGTTGTTTTAAGGCAAAGTAGAGTCTGAAGCCGAGGTTAATTGGATGAATCATTATGTTTGGTTGGAAATATTCTGAGTAAATATGTGTGTTTAGTAGAAAATATTTGATTGGTTGATTGAGTTGGAGCTGAATGATAAATATTACCATTATAATCTTTAGACTTAACATTGGTATTGATGTATCTTGTTGGGGATGGAGTGCAGTCCCATTTGCATGCTAATTTGATCTTAAACTCTAATGAGGTCTATTTTTAGTTTATTGGACTTTAAATTAAATTGAGATATTATGAATTTGAGTATTAGGATACTCAAATAAGAGGCACATGTTAAGTTATGAAGTTTTATATCATCCTAAATTTATTCTTATGTATTATATCTGATTTCTGGCATCTTAGATTTTAGGATGATTTTAAGGAAATGAAATATTGAGATGGAATTATTGTTGTTTTATCTCTAGATGAACTACACCTAAAAGATATTAGGATAGTTATCTCCTTCTTTTAAATAGGTTTAATTGAGAAGAAGGGAAACATGTAAGGTAATGTATCACGAGTTAGCAAGGCTATGATGAAATGTTATTTCTCCGAATTATTATTGTAATTCTTTTGTTAATAAGTAATAGTATGGAATGTTGAAGTTGTATATATCATGAATTAATCTTACTTTTTCTTGGGTATATATCTTAATCTCCCTCTCTTTTATTTGAAGTGTGGTAAATTCCGTTGGTTATGTCTTTCTGAATTTCTCGTGACTGTTTCTTAACAAAAAAGTTCTTTTTATGGAACAGTTAGCTAAAAGCACATTGTTTTAATGTTTAGTGCTTATCATGCTCAGTTTAATGAACTGACCCATGCTAGCAATTTTATGATGGAATTTGTAAGTGATGAAAGGAGAAAATATCTTTAGGAAGTTACATTTGTTTACCAAAGAGACTGGATCTTTTATGATGAAATATGGATCATTATTAAAATGTATTTGTTGGAAAAGAAAGTTGTACTTGTAATTGATCTTGTTATTGTTGTTTGACATTAGAAATGTTTGAAGTGTTTGGACTTATAATGTATGAATCCCTTTGATGAATGAAAGATTTTGGACTTGTTTGAACTTGATGTGTAATCTTTTTGGGTATTCTGTGAATGGAAATGATAAGTATTTCTCTAATTTTTCTATTAGTAATATACCCTCTTGGGTTGGATTTAAATTGAATAGAGGTCAAGGGTACTAGATGTACTACCCTCTTTAATGAAATGTAACTTATTAAAGTTGACATTCGTGCATGGATATTCAACTAGATCTCTATGGCTTTATTAAAGCAAATGTTTGTGGGTGAATAAAACTATGATGACAACTTGTATTATACTATGGGGTTATAAATGACCATTAACCCTTTATAAGAAAAAGTGAAGACAACTTCCCTGCAATGATTAATGGATTGTTTTAAGACCTCTTGGAAATAAATACGAATGCAACTTTGGATAGTTGAAGGTGGTATTTCTCATGACGAGTTCCTTAACTAGAATAGGAATGCAGAGAAAGGAAATTATATGGTATTAGACTTCATTCCATTCAAGTATAATATAAATAGAACTAATTCAGAACTTAAGTAAGCTAAGACTTGGGTAAGTAAATTAAGTGAACATCACTTAATGTATGCTAGATCTGTTTTAGAAAATATAAATCTGAATGTTAATGGTATAAAAACAAAACTTATGAAATGGTTAGGAGGCAGATGTATCTGCATACCCACTCCAATTGCAGTTTTAACTTGTAACCATAATGGTTAATGAACCTAGTTGTTCAGTAGGGCTACTACAATTAACCCTTAATAAGGAAAATTAATAAGTCATTAAATTATTTCTAAGATATGTTCATCTAGATGAGGAGAGATTAGTTGGATGTTGGCACATGCCAACTGCAAAGCAATACCTTTGTGAATACTTGGGTCTTCATGAGGATACTGTGTTACAGTTGACATGTTACAACACCCTTGAAATTTTAATCATCTAGATCTACATAAATTCTGACTTGATTACAGCTTTTCCCGGGTAGAGTTAGGGGCATGACCTAGTGACAGGGTCAACTCACGATGACTAAGGATAACTAGACACATGTAATCAACTTAGGTAAATTGAGTATGTCTATGTACCCTTAGTCACTACGAGAAGTCCTCCACACTAGGCTATGTTACTAACCTTGGCTAGGGTTAAACCTTGAACAAGTGGATTGACAGGAGTTAGTGAAGACCATTCTAGATAACAGATCAAGTGGGGTGAAGGACATATTCTGTTTGATGAGTATGTCATCTAGGAATATAAACATGAACAATATGTTTAAAATCTTTTGCCAAAAGTATCGCAAGCTGCTGGTTGCGTTGTCTTATGTCACCTAGTTTAAAAAGTGGGATTTCAGATGAATATCGGTAACAAATATTCAGATAGGCCTCTTAAATAGAACACTTAATACCCCATAAAGGGTAAAGGAACCAAGTATACATAGTATACAAACTATTAAGTTAACATGAGAGATTAGTATGATATCGAGTCATGAAATGAGATATTGGTGTTCCACCGAGTCATTACAGTTGCATATGGTTTTCTGTTATGAGATTGATTGGATTTGGAATGTGTGTTCTAAATTATGTTAATTTAGAGAAGATAAAATTATGATTTTTTTCCTCCCTTGTTTCTAAAGTCTTAAAATGGGAATGTTACATCTTGGTATCAGAGCTAGAGGTTGTAGCTCTTGGACCTATTGTGTCCATAATCTAATAAAACTTAAATTTTCTTGTTAACAAAAATTGGTTAGAACGAGAGGAAATGCTACAAAAAACCTACCACCTGGTGGAGAAGAAACTACCGCCCAAAAACTAGATGAGATCCTTACTACCCTATGGACACAAGAGACTGTCTAGCTGTACTTAAAAAACTTGAATACTAAAGGAACTAAATACTTAGCTTTTTAGGGATTTTGGGAAATTTTGAACAAGTAGGTGTTTTTTCCAACCGCAACTAAGAAAACCTCCCAAATGATTCCAAGTTCTCAAACGCATGAAAAATACCTGAAATCTCTAGATTCTTTATTGAATATCTATCACTTGCCCAAGTCCAATTTTATCAAGTTGTCCATTTTTGCCAGGGGGTAAAAATGGATAACAGAACCATACTAACTAAATGCACCTCCATGTAACCCAACTTACCCTGACCTACCAAAAATGGGAGAAAACCATTAGTGAATCACCCTCTTCAAGCCAATACCCTATCATTTCCAAGTAAGGCTTTTGCAATCATGTTAGAATTTGTCATCATGTCACTTCTACCATACAAGTATATATCTAAAGGGATCCAGATTCCCTAATGGTGTGCTCTAATATCCCCATCTAGACCTTTGGTCATATCCTAACATATTTCTTGAATCACTCATACACCTAACTCATCAAAAATGTCCATGAATCCCTAATTTTGTCACCCTATATAAGTATCTCTATGTACAAGATATCATGTCTTGTGTTTAGCTAAAACATCACCGATACTCCTCGATATCTCCGAAATAAGTTCCCAACACTATAACAAGTGGTCTATTCCTTATCCCTAACTACGCAAGTGAAAAATATATCGATGATCACCTTAAATTTTTTTGAATACATGTTTTCATCATCTGCTACCTATCTAGCCCCATATTTGGTATTCCTATCATGTGCTTGTGTATATCTAAAGTAGTTTTCACACTCGAGGTTTGGTACACCCTTGTCATAGAAGTTAATACCACATATTTCCGTATGATTTAGGTACCTATAATCATGCAAACATCCTCGATAGTAATATTCTACTCTCCCGCCACTAGTGGAAACTAGAATGTGTTCCACTCCACATCCTAATAGGTCAAGACATCAAATAATATCTTACTCACAAGAGAAAATAAAAGAGTCTCGATAAGATTTAGATCCCAAAGTGGTCTAGAAGCATTGTATTTTATGGGATAATCTAGCCTATATATGCATGTAGTCAATATAGCTCTCTAACATGGTTCCATATTACGTATCTACCTTGTGATCACCCAAAACAACAAAAAGGAATCTAGCTATGCTCAAACTCAAGGAAAACTAAAGTTCACAATGAAAAATGTAACTATTGACATGTAACCTCCTATTCCTACATATATAAATTACATTTTTAGAACTATCGGTGGTGTGTTTTTATTGATGCTTACATGTTTTTCGTGTCAAATGCCTATTTGTTGGTAGTGGTCACGACTCTTTCATTTCAGCCGCACATTCAAAATTATCTAATGCATCACCATAGATCTTCATAAACTAGTGGCTCCATCCCATAAATGGTAGTTCCATAGAGTTGAATCTCAACAATTAAAAGTTAGTTAAATTACCCCAAAACATGTAAACATTCAATTTTTAAATATTTTCCTAATCTATCCTGTACCCAATATTTCTACATAACATCACACAAAATGATACCCCTAAATTACATATTTGGGAAAAAATATTTTTCCCCAATACATAAAAAAGTAGAAAAATGATTTATCATCCCTTCCCACCTGTTATAATTGGTAGATCCCTACCATTGTAGCATTTTCATGAACCATATCTGATTCCATTTCCAAAACCATCACTATTTCCATAGAGCTCAAAAACACTATTATCTCACGCACAAATGATTTCCAAATTTAGAAACATTTTGAATATATAAGTGTCTATTTGAAATTAAAATTAAAAACATATTGTTTTAAACATTTTACATCATTTTAATCCATATTAGATTTTGTGTATGCCACATAATGGCCCAAACATGTTTTTTTTGTCCCCTTTTATGTTTATTATCATATAGTAATTTTTTTAGATTTTTGTGGGTAACACACACATGGTTAAAAAGGTAGTATTTATCCAACCCCACTTAAATGGTGAGACCTCTCTTTCGTATTTTATTACCTACTTGTTTCTTACTTGGGTTCATTATATTATAGTTGATTTTTCTTTTCTTTATTCATCATGCAGGAGGAAGAGGTCTATATCGGTATTGCTTCGCTACAAGGTAAGGAATGTAAGTTTTCCATGTATTTACTATTTGAAGTTATTATTTCTTGGGCATCAAAACATAGCCAATTAATGGTAGGAATGATTTCCACATGAGGGACTTTATACACACTCCTTTTTTCATGGTGTGAGATTTAAAATACATAATGAAGATGATGAGGATATCCAAAAATATAGAAAATGTTTTGAAGTGATTATACCACCTCATAGCCCCCACTCGACCCTTAAAACTCCTTTTTCCCCTTCCTTGGCCCTTTCAAACTCTATTGTAAAGCCTCATCTTATTATTTTCCCATTTTTCTACCCTTGTGCTTAAGAAAATGTTACTACTAAGATGATATAGTACCCCACTTGGTATTATTCCCCACCATGGAAGTTACATCCCTCTTTACAGTAGTATTGCTTATGTTTCCTATCATGGCACTATTGTTTCTATCCACAAGTGGGTCATTTATTCTTGAATTAGTTTTATATTAAAAACTATCAATTAAACCCCCACCAAATCAATTATATAACTACCTCATTTTGGAACAAGTGGTTCTATCTAATCTCATTTTTGAGCTTATCTCTTTCTCCCCATGCATTATTTTTCATCCTATTTTTAGACCATACATGCATTTTATCTTGTTGTTATTCTCAATTCACTATTCCTACCCACTTGCACTTGGGATCACTATCTAGTGATCTAACCTGGCGATAGATCTAGTTTTTATCTTGAGTTAGAATTTGATCTCTTAGAAGATTTCTATTAAAGAAAAATAAGCACTCATTTTCCATCCCACCCAAAATTTGAATCTTTTTCTAGAGAAAACTATTTCTACCATGGTTTGATTAAGAGTGTAGACACCAAAATTGGGTCACACTCCCCCTTTACCCCACATGTATATTAATTTAATTACCTACGATTAAATTAATGCCCATTCTCACAATATTCATTATTTAATTACCTTAATTAAACTAATTTCCACCTCACTTAGACACCTCATCATGAACCTATTCTTAGCATGTTTCCTTTTACTAGGGCTCAATATCCACTTTCCATAGCTAACTAAGACTTAGTCCTACCTACCTTAATTAACTAAGATGGAGTTCAACCCTAAAATAACATGCCTATTCTTCCTCTAACTGCATGCCTGTTTATCTAAGTGAAACATTATGTTTTGATCTGCGACAATGGATAGAGATGGCCAAAATGATTACCAAGATATGTCATTTTAGAAAACCTAGGATTTCCTACCTTAACTAATGTTGGTAAACTTGAAACCAATGTTGGTCACCCTAAACTATTTTCAGTTACCATATATTCACTTTGGTAACCTTGTTTGAGAGGTTGGAAGAATTATTCAAGTTTTGGAGAAGAGATATCTACATACAAGCACACACCAAAGCACTCTTGCACATCTAGACATCCTCAACCAATAACTAATCATTGTTCTAAAGGTAAAGCATTCATGGTAACGTTTCGGGAAGCACGGATGCAATAATGACCATCGGGCCCATAGATCAATCATCACCTCCATCCAACCATCAAGTATCATTCAAGTATAAGTAAATACATTTAGATCTGTACCTTCCCATATTTATTTAGATTAGTTTCTCCATCTCTGTTTGGGAGTTCTAGTTTCCCTTGCATCCCATTATCTCTCACCCTCCTGCCAATCCCTTTACCTAACCACCTACAACCTCCCAGCCTTCCATACCCACCTCCAGACATCTTTGAGTATTCCCAAAGACTGCCATCAACCTCACCATTCTTTGCCATTCTCTCGGGCAATAATAGAGAATAACCAAAACCAAAATTCATTAAGTTTCTATCATCCTGACCCTACCGATGCCAATTAACCTAAAATTTCATTGGTCTATACTTAACCTACATCAGTCATACCTAACCAATGTCGGTCTCGTGTATCAAGTAAACCTGCCAATAACAACAACCCCATAACATTTACCTAAATAAACTAAATCACCTAAAGCTTGACCCTGACCTATCCTAACCACCTTATTTACTTGTTTGAATTCTAGATCTGATCATAACCTAGCCTATTAGATTATATTTTCTTATTGTACTTGAATGAGACACCTAAATCATATCAACTACAGTAGGACATTATTGGTTTACATCATTTCTTGCATTAAGTTGTTTTAAATAGTGGATTGATAGCCATCTAGGAAGTATCACACTTCCCAGATCTAGCATACACTAGGCAGTCCATTGATATATATTGTTTAATATTCTTCTTATGGTCTTGTTTTGTATTTGTAGGTAGTTCCTCCTAACAAAAAGGAAGTTCTTGCAATCAACATTGGATCAAGAAATCAGAACACGCGCACTCTACCTTCCACCTTCATTCACATGTATTCCTCCTCACCCTTACCTTATCTATTTTTCTCATATGTATGCATCCCTATTCGGTGAAACAAAGAGAAAAAGTCCAAGATGAAGGGATATTGTTTCCCATACAAAGAAACCCAAGGATCTTGTTTTTCGATAATATCTACATGAAGAATAGAAGGAACTCAAATCTAGTCTTCTAACCACCTTGAACCAACCACATAACTACTAATTCTTCTACTTCCACATTGCATCTAGTTCTAAATATCTTCATATTTTACCACTACCATCATACCGGTCATCATGAGCATCAAATGGAGTAGTCTACAGAGGGTGTAAGAAAAGATATTCCAAATTCCTATCCAATCTACTTATAGAAAGAGCTTGGCCTTATTCTTAATTTTTTATCTACATAGATGTTTTAGGTTAAATTTTCTTTCTTATATTTAATTAGAAAACCTTGAAAAAGAAAATAAAAGAGAAATAGATTAAATTTATTTATTTTAACTCATGTTTATAGTTTATAATTTATTAATCATCCATACACCAGACATCTCCCATCTCTCGGAATTAGATCCTAAATTTAATTTGAAACATAATATTTCCTATTTAGGATCTGGATTTAATTAATTTTAGAGATTTCATTAATAAAACAAAAACCACTAGAAAGAAACTTAACCATTAGATGTTCATTTGAAATTATTCATAGATTAGATAAAATACATTCAACCTTAGCTTTGCATTAGATTTCCCATCATATCATTAATTATGTAGTTTAAATAATGAGATCTTGAATTTTCAACCATTTATTTATAAAAAGGAACATCTATTTTAGGAACTTGCATCTCATAACTTACAAAGCTTAGATCTAAGAATAATTGCATAGGAATAATCATTGCTTTTATTTTACATCTTTTTACCTCTTCAATTCACTAGAAAACAATCCACCTTGTTTCTTTGGGTTTACCTTTATCTCGTAGATCTTACAACATCATAAAAACTTTGTGGAAACAAAATAATCATAGTCGTTTGCATTTTTATCAGATAGAATAGTGAAAGGAAGCTTTGATTGTTAATATTCATTACATGGAGCTAAATAACGAGAATTTAAGACTTCTATTTCCAAAAATTATTTAGATTTTATTGTATTTAATTCTATTTTTCTAATATAAATCACATGACAACCAAATTAAAAATATGAATATAATTCCTATGATTTGAATTCAAAATGTAAAAACATGTCTTCCAATCCTAAACAAGGTTAGGAACCTCCAAATAGAACCTTGAAACAACTACAAAATATAGAAATGGTATTTTAGTTGTAATAACATTACCAAATGGTACAATGAAACTTTTTGTTATGTGGAACAAAGAGCTAATACTTTACAAAACATTACACTAAAACATCCTTATGGATCTTGCTCTAGCCTAAAATGATATTAACAACTACCATTCAAGATAAACCAAATAATAACCCTCGTTAAAGATATTCTTGTTCTTTTCTCTAGATCATAACTAACACCAAGTAGTGAATAGTTCTCTTCCATCATGGATGAATCCATACAACCAAGTATTCCTAAGATGAGTTAAAAATTTCTCTCACATTCCAACTCCCTTTGATAAAAAAACATGTAGGATGTCACCTTGTCTAAGTTGAGGAAAGAAATATTTTGTTCTTCACCTTCCTTATACACATAATACCACAATTCAATTTTCTTTATGACGAATCCCCTTAAGAAAAAATCACATTCGTCTCCTTATGAGATATTTTCTCCCATTAGAGACTTCAATATTCCTATCTTGTCTTTTCTATCCTATACTATCTCTCACACGACCTTTCCATATCAAGTCCAACCATCATCAAATAACCATTTCATCTATATTGAGAAACACAATATTCTTCCATTCACCTACCACAACATAGATCAAAAACTTCACACTACCATTATTTTTAATCGTGTTATTCACCATGAGTAAGCATGGAAGAGATTCACTACCCTCAAGAGAATGTTTTGATCTCTCAAGAATATTGGTAGAGAAAAATAATTCTATCATATCTGATTCCCATTGATTCACACTATCTTCATACCATCCATAGTATTCCCCACTATCATTATATCATTATCTATTTTGACTACTTTGGTTTGAAATCATGAGGATTTGAGTACTCATAAAAGGATCCTACACATTTTAGCATGTATAGTATTTAAAGTTGTTGAATTGGATATCATATCTAATATAGGGATGATAAATGGTACCTAAAGTATTGAGTTACCAACCTATCTAATCTATGATTATAACTTAGTGTAAAAATAAAAACATGAAAGTAACATTTAATGTAGGGATGGGAAAAGCGGGTGATATCAAAAGGTGCATGTAATCATACTCAATAACCTCATGATCTTGTAAACGAATTTCATAATGTGTGTGCACCATGATTCCTTCAATATCTTTGAGGTGACGAGAGATATTTTTACAAATATCATGATACAAAACTACCATATATTATTCTACTTGCAAAGAAACTCAAGATAGGATTTCTTGGGCCATGTCTATCATGGTAGGTGGAAGTGTAGGAATTAAATAAAGAAGGTATCTCCACCAATAGATGGAAAATGTGAGGATATGATACCTCATATATTTTTTAATATGCATGTGAATATAAATGATATAATGTAGGAAAAGGAGTAGGTAATACAAGAGTAAGTGAAAATGAACTCATATTGAGGCGGAGGAGAGGATAAGTATAGAGAATAGTATTTATGATACCAATATTTCTACCGTACCAAAACAATGAGTAGAGGAATGGGAACCAATACCATGTCAAGAGTAGAAATGTTGAGGAGGGGGAGAAGGATGAGATGGTTTCTATTGTTTCTCCCCACAAACCCCATCTTCAAACTTCTTCATGTATTTCTAATAAGATTAATAATACTTTACATATCATTCCCCAACACCTCATGCCATGTGAAATATAACTTAGAATGATTTTTTGAGTTTTGAGCTATAATGATAGGAAGTGCAGGAATGAGGGTACAATAAGGTGAGGAAGGATAATGAGAAATAGATTTATCCAGAGGAGCTATAGTGTTGCAGAACTCATGATTTAGGTTAGAAGAGGTAGAATCATTTGGAGATGTTGTTGGAGATGATTGGTTATCAAAGTATTCATCCATTAGGTTATCCTTTTCAAGATTAGATTAAACTTTTGAGAGGTGGACTTTATTAAATCTACAATTGAAATATGAGTGTAGATTTTATGTGAAAGATAGATAAGAGAATAACCATTCCCTATACCAAAGGATTCCCAGGCCTTGTCTTATAGATAGCTAGATATGACTAGGTCATTGAGTGAATATCCATCATAATACTTTGTGGTCATGATGTGAATATGAAGAGACTCAATGACCATTTCACTAGGTGGTGAAGTGAGAATATCCTTAGGTAGAGGAGAAGAAAAATAAATAGTGATTGGAATTGCATCAGTCACCTTATTAAAAAAATAAGGTTAAAAACGGAGGTAAATGAGAAATGATATAATTAAAAAGGTTAGTGGTTATGATCTTAAGAATGATTTCACCAATCTTGTCATCATTTGAGTTGTGGAGGTTATGTGGTACATTCCCAATGAGTTTAAGATAACCATTATATCCTCAAAGAGAATTTATAGGATAATTAAAGTGTTGATACTCTTGAAATGGGATATAATGAATTTCCTTGAGATCGGGAATTATTACTACATATAATACGAAAATTTCATAATTTGTGTCAAATTCACATAAATTCATGTTTCATTTTTTTGTTTCCTTTTTGGTGTCATTTCTAACACAATTATGAAACACATTTGGTGTAATAGTGTTGTTATGAGCATCAAATTTACACCATAATAATACCTAACTATTACACATCTAGTTGTACTTACAAAACCAAATCCATGCATGTGAGTTTTAATATTGGCACATACAACTATCTCTACTCCTCGTGTCCACATATCATGCCAAAGTGGAAACTTAGGAAAGCTCACCCGATCCAGAAAGAATATAGGTTCCACAAGATTAACATTATGATGAAGTGGAATAAATAGTAAACAAAAAATAAGAATTAACGAGGAATATATACTAAATTAACATACTTATACTCAAACAATATAATTTTTCCCAAACCATGTTCTCCTCCTTACATTGAACAATTATTACATAAACACATAACTCAATATCTTCCCTCGTATATATTAAACTCTCTCTTCTCTCACACACCTACATGCACATACTCACATTCATACACACATATAGTGAATCCTTCATGTGGTATATGCTAGTGGGTGATTTCCCTTCACTAGTGCTTCAAGAGCTATTATTAGCCCTTAAGTTATTTCTTCTAGTTAACTATTACATTAGGAAGTGGCTAGGCCACATGCCACCATATCTCATTCTTACATGAAAATTAATCCTAGTACCTCCTTGAATTTGTTCATCCACCTCTTCATTCTTTTCACCTTGTGTGTTATCTTTACGTTGTTTTTTCTAGCTTGATCTACCTATTTCTGCATATGTTAGGAAAGTAATGTTCACATGTTAGTAGTTAGTTATATTATTGTTATATAAACAATAATATATTATTGGAGTTGTTTTAACAACTCATATGATTTGAGTTGTGTATTGTTATGTGAGTAATAATCACAACTAAATAGGATTATGGAGATATTGTTGGGAAAGTAGTTTCCTAAACAATAGGGATGTAAATACCTATTTATATGGAGTGGTATATGTTGTATAAACATCTGAAATGAATTGAATGATAGATCATTATTCTGTGAATAATATTGTATTTTTCTGTTTAAAACTGATCCAAATTCTAGAGCATTATCTCCATACAAGTGACCAAAACCGTTAGTGTTCTACCTATTATTTTCCTATTTATTTTTGGTGCATCCTCCAACCTTGCATGTTCATACTCTAATTTATCTTATCTCGAATCCATTGTGCTTATAGATAGACCCCGAGAACTTTATGTATTTTTCATGTTCCTTTTTCCAATAAATATTTCACGTGTATTTCTTTGTCTTCATGCATGGTATTATTTCCTCATCCTTCCTACCTTTTTCAAAACTATTTGTGTGTTTTATATCAAACATTATTGTGCACTTTTTTCCTATTTATTTCTTGCACATAATCCTTCCTTATTTTTTTGTGCATTAATAAAAGAATGAATAAGGAGTAAAGAATGTTGAGACTAATGTGGGACAAAGGAATAAATAATACAAGAATTTTAGGGCCTAACATCATACCAGATTAACATGATCGCTTACCATTTGGTGATGATTTTTGTGCCCCTTTAAAAACTCTAACACCTCTTTTTGAAGACATCCTCTTGCGCTTGCCAATCATTTATTTCATTTTGGAATAGAGGAATTAATTCCTCCAACTACATGGCTAACTCAATTTTTTTGTGTGTCCTTAACACCGCTTGTAGCTTTTGTGTGTATTTCTTTGAACTTGTATCAACCTTAGTACACATGGCTTCCAACTTAGTCTCAACTTTATTGGTGAGATTCCATAGTTTTTCTATTCGCTACTTCACCATTTCTCTCCTTTCATTGGCCTCTTCACTAATCGTCTAAAAATATTCCATAAACTTATTTCATGTGGCCTTATCAATTGAATTATCCTCCATTTAGGCCTGCAATGCTACTTGTTTTTAGTTTCTCATGCAGGCACATGCTAATAATGCATATTTATTTGAAAAAATTAAGGGTATTATCTTCTTGTATGTATTTTTCTTCAATCTCCTAGGTAAGATTTATACACACTTCTTATTTATTTTTGCAAACAACCCAAATTTTTCCTTGTTCAGCTTTTATTCTACTTTGCCCATTCCTTTTTGACCTCTATTTAGTTAAATAAAAGATTGAACAATTTCTCAAGTTCATCAATGTTTTCACCTTTAATGATTGGTTGTGCTTACATAATATTAGGTTCATTGAAGAGAATACTCTCATATAGTTATTTCACCTTAACATTAGTGCACATGTATTTTTATTGTAGGAAAGTATGCTTATGGTTTAGATCACACAATTGATTCCTTATTTCTTCAATATACTTCTCCAACTCAGTTACCTTTCTCCTTTATATTCGGAATCAATGTTATTATGTAAATTTTGTTGTATTACCTCTCCAACAATTTTTAAACTTTATTTTCCTTCTTATATCTTAGAGAGGTAATATGTTAATGTGAGGGATACTATATCTCCTTCTCCTAATAGGATATTATTTACACAAGATCTATGAAATTCAATAATATGATCTTTGGTAAGAACATTGAGAGAAAAAGATAATGCCTTTTTAGCACATTTTTTTGTTATCGACTCCTTTAGACAATCCTAGAAAAACAAATCTTTTGTGGCTTTCCCTTGCTAGTATCTCACACACATGGAATCTTGAGGTTACTTTAGATCTAGATTGAGTTCTTCATTATCTTCTTCATCTTCATCCTCCAATGTTTCTATTACGAACTTACCCTTATCTTAGAGACATTCCCTTTCCTCCTCATCACCTCTGTGGTATCCTCCCATACCTTCACTCTCCCTACGTGCTTCCTCCTCCCCTTCATCTTTGGATCGTATTCAACTGTAAATACCTTTGGGGTTTATTTAGTAGTAGAATATGCTCATATTCCCAAATCATTAATATCCTTCATCTTATTTGTTTTATCTTTTGTGTAGGAATGGATAGGAGTATTTTATGTTGTCTAACATATGCCAATGTCTTCTCCTTCCTTGGGTGAAAGTGGCCTTTTACCACCTAACCTAGCCTAGGTTCCTATTTGTTCGACACAAGAGATTTAATTGGACCCACATTAGTCTCAATGCCACCAACTTGTTCTTCATCATCACCTTTGTTAGTGGTTATGGGCATGGTTATGGGAGTCTTTATTGTGTTCTCCTTCATTTATTTTTGGATGGACCATTTTCCCCTTCTTCTATTGAAGTGGGGTTTTCCTATCATAGAATCTTTAAATCCTTTTATTTTTCTTTGATGGTTTCAATCATTTGCATATGATATATCTGGGCATGTTTATGGGAGTCTTTATTGTGTTCTCCTTTGTTTCTTTTTGGATGCCCCCTTTTCCCCTTCTTTTGTTGAAGTGGGTTTTTCCTATGACACATTCTTTAAATCATTTTGTTTTTATTTGATGGTTTGAATCATTTACATATGATCCATATCTCCTTCATTCATGAATGTTCACTATGTTTTTCTTCTCCTTTGTCCTTAGATAGTAGAATAAATTTTGTGCCTTGTTGTTCACCATTATTCTCTCTATTTGTCTAAGGGAGCAGATATATGACTCACACGTCTCTATATACACCTCCTAAACTACATACATATAATATTTTTAGAGGTATGAATATTTGCATCAATTATTAACACATTAATATTTATTTTAATGACCTCCTTGATACGTTTTATGAATCATACAAAGTCATATGATGTAAAGACACAAGTTAATTTGGCCTAAAGGGACCAATCACCATCAATATGATTCAACTACCCTAAGGAATATTGTTTTTACATAAATAAATCTTCCTCCCTTTCTAAATCCCTAGGAACTTAGCACAAGATTCTCCAATATTGTTCAAATACATTCTCGCAAATGTCTTAGCCAATTACCAAATTTTTATTTGTATGCATTGTTGAGAGTTGCGAGGTGCTAAGAATTATTAGTGGCTATTAGTGGGGACTTGCATTCCACGAGGTATACCTAGTTAGGCTATCCTTATCATTCATGTATGCCTATTTCATTGAATACTAAAAGTAGGAGAATCGTACTCTAAAAAAACAAGTATCGCCTGCTCATGCACAATCTTCGCATCCATGGTTATACTATTGGGAATAAATTGGACAAGCTATATTGGGTTCCTTACATAATTTTTTGTGAAATAAAAAAATTATTATTATTTATATATGTCCATATTTCAATTCCTGCTAATTTAGATGTGATTATTTGTGCTGAAAATCTTGTTCTTTGGTCTTGGATTTCTAAAATGGGAATTTGTGCCCTCCTCACTTGTAATTTAGGAGCTCCTAAAACTTGTAAATTTAATTCTCATTTTATATATATTGTGCGAACTATTCCCTAAAATTTATTAACCATGTCTCCTTTCTTATTAGATGGTGGGAAATTCTCATGCCTCATCCTAGAAACTAAAAGAATCTCTTGTACACTTGTGAGATTAAGTACTAACATATCTTCACCAGTTTATTAAAATAGGGTATCTCATAGAGTTATAGAACCCTTAATTTCTCAAGTGACCTCTTTACATTATCATCATAAATTATATTCTCTCGCATCATTCCTCTTACATGTTTCATACACCAAGTCTTTTGCTATCATCCCATCTAATACATGTGCATGGTGATTGTAGTCAAACATCTTGCATCTATACCCACTTAATTCTTCCATTTTCTCACTCTTACATCTTCTTCAAGCTATAACATTTCAAGTTTTAACTAAATGAGGCTCTCATCCCTCTATTTTTGGGTAGAAGTCATTATTTTCTTGTCCTTCTTCTTGGAGGGTGTGGAAAAATTAGATATTTCTTCAATTATTTGTACTTCCTCTTCTACTTCTATGAATATTTCCTCTTCACCACTCAAAACCTCCTTGATTATTATGTTTCCTAATTTTTCTTATAACATTGAAACCCTGTAAAACTATTTAAACTAGTCTTGCAAGAAATGATTTATTCTTGCGCAACACTTATTATTTGTACCCCATGTTGTTGAGCCTTTGTTTTACACCTAGATTTGAATCTACTTTGGTTTACTCTAGGATAGTTTATTGGTCTAGTATTCCTCATCCTCCTAAATGAGCTTGACCTCCATATTAATAGTGGTCAAGGATTACATTTTCCTTGTTGAGATTCTACCTCGATAAATGTGCCTCCAATTAACTTCCCTTTTACTTTTACACCCCTAGTTACTTGTAAAAGATTGAGTCCTTATCTAATGGTGAATGATTTTAAGTTTTTAATGATCCAAATTACTTTTTTGGTTCTTTTTCTATTTTTACCAATGCTCTTGATTTACATTGAAAGATAATTTCCAAATGACTTCCCTATTTATACCTTTCCAAATGGGTGATTAATGTTGTAATTATTTATGTTCACATGCATGATACTTTACTCCTCCATAAATTGCAATCAATGTCAGGTTGTTGACAGTTTTCCATTACTTCCTAATTTCCACTTGGTTTGATGATCCCCCTCTAAGTGTGTGTTGTGAATCTCATAGTATTTGTTACTTTTCTTTATTTTCCTTCGTGCCTCAATCTATGTCAAGTGGTTTATATTACTAGGCCACATTATTGTCCCTTGTATACTTCATTATCCTCACATATTTTCCTTTCCCCGTAGCTCCTTTTAAAGACCCATTCTTGACCCGTGTATCTTTTACATGTAATCCACCATCCCTTATTTCAAGTCCATCTTTCCCTTCAAGTTCTATTCAAATTTTTATTTTTACACATGAGAATTTCTTATGTCCTCTCTCTCTCTCTCTCTCTCTAATTTGGAAGAAATTTCAGACTTTACCTCTTATATTCCACTACATTAACCCGATAAATATCACTGTCTTATTCTAGTGTGTATACCATTATTATGCCACCATGTTTTAAACTTGTTTTAGCTTTAAGTGCTTTCTTACTACCAACTTCCCACATAATAAAGGATGGCGTAGTCCTATATTATTTTGTAAATTATTACCCGAGATAAGTGATGTTATGATTAAAAATAATTAGAACCATTTAAATGCAAAATAATGCATAAGTAAAATTCACAAATATCATGTAATTATTACATTCAAGAAAGTAAACTATGACTAGAAACTAAAATAATAACTAATCTAATGGAATATGCCTTATTTTGTTACAAACATGACTCAATTGGTAGTTTGGTTTCATCCTAATGCCATTAAAGTAGCCTAACCAAAAAAATTCACCCGATTCCTTCAACTAACATACCCTATTGGAAAAATTACAACTATCTAATATGGTCCTATCCAGTGTGTATTTAGTTTTCCGGATGGTACACATATTTTGAGACACACAATATTAATTTTTCACCCACTATGAATTTTTTTTTTGATATTGAGATCATGTCATGCCTTATACCTTGATTTTTCTATGTTCTTGTTCCATTGTTTATTTAGTATTTGTTCATCAACTTGTAGAAACTTTGTCAGGTTCTCATTGATTAAATATTCATAAGACAAATTTATAAGGTGTGATATTCATAATAATGGTACCATAAATTCAATAGGTAACACATCTCCTGTTCCAAAAACAAGTTGAAATGGTGTTTCCTTATTTAAGTGTTTGTAAGTATTTTTGTATTCCCATATTACAAGTAAAACTTTTTCATCCCATTATTTATACTCGACATCACAAATATTTTTTAAAGTGTTACTTAGGATTTTATTTAATGTTTCAACTATTCCATTGGCTTGTGGGTGATAAGAAGTTATTTTATGGTACACATCCATAAGTTTTTAAAACAATATTCATATAGTATCATTGAGGAAATGTGTTCCTCTATTATTTGTAAGTTGTAATGGACATCCATAGAAATCGATTATCTTTTCCCAAAGAACTCACCCAGCTTTTGTTATTATATAATATATTGTTGGGGATACCTCTTCTCATATTGTTAAGTATTCATATGTCAAAATTATATATTGTATTCTTATCCTTCGCATAATGGGATTAATAGGTCCAACAAAATTAATTTCCCTTTTCTTAATTGGTTCTTGAAAAACTAGTGGTGTCAATGGAATTTCACTATGCTTACCGGGTTTTTTTGACCCTTTTACATTGGTTGCATTCTTTTGTGTATGCTTTAATATCCTTAAACATAATTTTCTAACATAAACCGTTTGTAAAAAATAATTGCATGAAGATTCTCCTATGTAATTTCCACATGCAATTCCTTCATGTTATTCATGTATAATATATTTTCCTCATGATTAATCACACATCATTTTAGTATTTAATCACACCCCATTTTGTATAGTTATGCACTTATTAATTCATATGGTGTAGTTTTTATAGAAAGTTGTTTTCTTTGGGTAGTAGTCCAATATTCGTGCAAACATGTTCTATAGAAATAATATTATTTCATCTATTTAATTAGTGTTACTCCATATTTTAAAAATTTGTGCATCCTGTATTCCCTCTTCTATTGAAGTTACTCCTTTCCCTATATTTATTCATGATAGATGATTAAGACGTGCATTGTTCTTCCCGGTTTGACAACAACCGAAAATTGGAATTCTTGAAATAGTATAATCCATTAGATTATCCTCCCATGCAAGTATCACCTTATTAACTAAGTGTTTTAACTCTAGGTAATTTGTGAAGTATATAAATATAATTTACAATAAATTATTTTAAAATTTATATAGTGTATACACTGTTGATAGTCCTTTATGTTTGGTGGTTGTATAATTCTAGTCCTGTGCACATGAGTTTTCTTCTTATAAAATAGATGGGAAGATTTAAGTTTCCTTCTCAAAGTTGTGCCAAGAATGATCCAATTTTTTTCCTAAAGTATCTATATGTAAATGGAAAGGTGTACTCTAATTTGGGAATTGCAATATTGGGACATGTCTTAAATTTTCCTTTAACTCCACAAATGCTTTTTATTTCTTATTACCCCATTCAAACTTCCATGTTGTTGGCCATGGTGTCTAGGTGTTGTCATTAATGTAAAATAAATTAATGGAAAAGGATGTGTAGAGGTCATATGATCCTCTATGAGATGTCTTTCAAAGTGTCTATCATGAAGGTTGATTGATAGTGTCTCAGTTTGGTGAAGTCCTATGTTGTTATGGAGCATGGGTTAGTAGGTATGGTTATGGTACGAGTCCTCCTAAGGTAGTTTAAAGATTTAATGAGGTAAAATAAGGTTGGTATGGTGTATAAAAGGTATCCAAGTTTATGCATGTGGTCATCAAGGTCAATTATGTGATGTCATCAGCCAGTATCAGTCATTCTAGGCATATTCCTAGACCTAAAGCATGGAGCATGGTACTGAGGTATGAGAAATGGAGAAATTAATTCATGGTAAACCATTGTATGATCATCGTGATAATGTATATGATGAGTTTCAGGTTATTTCTTAGAGGTTTGGTGGTGTTTCTCCTTGGGAAGTAAGAAAGTGAAGACAAACTAAGTCATTGTGGATAGAGAGTTAAATCAATATTTGAGATAGGTGGTGAGTTGTAAAAGTAAAAGGATGTTGTCATGATGCTTTGTGATAATTTTTAGGTCAAATTGAAGAATAAATTGCAAGTTATGTTAGTTTTGGTAAAATCGAGTTGAGAAGAAGGAAAAACTAACTTGAATTGGCAATTTTAGATGCTCGTGTGAGCTATGTGATTTCCATGGGACATATAGTTTTTGTGGGATATTTATCTATTGCGTTAATATAATTTTGAAAAAATAATGAGGTGGTTTGATTATCAGGTTTTTATGAATGATCATTAAGAAGATAAGTTTTTGAAATCCTAGTTAAACCCTCAAAAAAAGAGCAACTTGGGATATTTGATTTGTTTTATATCAAGAATGTATTGGAAATAAAAAATTATGAATTAGGGTTGAAGAGGATTACTTTAGGATAATTTTGGTGGTGGTTTCATGTTCCAACTATTTTGGGGAAGAGAGGGAATAACCCTAGTTTTATGTGTTTTTATAGTTTCAGGGATGAAATGGAAGCTTCAAGATGAAAACCAATTTTTTTCATAATCCTTGTGAGATGATATAACTATCCATGAAAATTTTTAGGTAGGTAAATTGGATAAAATGGAAGATACATTTTCTCAAAGTGACCCTACCAATTTTGGCCTTAAGGGCTAAAATGCTAGTCTTGAGGTTTGAGATGAATTTGATGGTTTTGCTTATTGCTGATGAATTTGATGGTCATGGATAGTTGATTGAAATCTAGTATGATGTTTTTGATCTCTTGGTTTTACATGGTGAAGTGTTTTTCAATTGAATACCTATTGGCCTGGAAATCCCTAGTTGGCTTCTCAAGAAGGTGTGAAGGAACAAGTGTGTTGGGTGATATTTCTCCATATGAGCTATGCATGTTAGTGATTTTACATGTTGGTACAAGTTTCCTTGAATTTTTATAGGTTTTTTATGAGATTAAAAGTTGATTTGGAGGTATTTGTGCATGTTTCTCTCAAGACTGGTTCTTGAGTCCTTGAAGCCTGAAAGAGCGGTTTCAAAGATTTGATTGGTTGAACGATTTCAACTATGAGTTGGAAGGAAATGTAAGATGTTATGGAAAGTAGATTCAGATATATTTTCGATGATATATGGTTTGTTTCTTGATGAATATTTTTTTATAGGTGAACCAACTCATTTTAGAAGACCTATTTTTGGGGTCTTGAAGATGGTTTAGAACAACTCGTAGAATTTGACATGTTTGGAGGTCTTCCACTTAGAGTTGGAAGAAAATGTGAGTTATTAAAGAAAATATACTCACAAAAATTTACATTCATATATTAATTGAGTCATGATGATGATATTTTCTATGTCAAGAAGCTAGTCATTCTTCAGGACTGAATTTATGGGCATTGAAGACCTAGTGGGGTTTGCATGCTTCTTGGTGAGTTTGATGATGGAGATGGATGTTTCAGTGCTTCTTGTGATTTTTGGCAATGTTGAGGACTATGTATGAAATTTTGGAACTTATTGAGCAATAATTTTTTTTTATGTTGTTGGAGATCAAGATCCATTCATTTGAGCTTATAGTGCTTGCATTTTGAGCTTTTTTGTGCCTTGATTAGAGCTATTTGGAGATGTTTTGACCCTTGGTGCATACTAGGGTAATTTTATGAATTTATATGGTGTTTTTATTATAATTTTAAGTTGGTATGACTAACATACTTGGTCATGGCCGAATTATGGGTGATTTGATCAAGATATTGGTATATAAGTAAGTGTAATGAGACATTTGTGACTAGTTGAGAACGAGAGGAAAAGTGTGACCTAAAGGAGGTTCAAGAAGAGTAAAAAGGGGTTATGGAAAGATATTATAAGACATATGAAGAGTTTTGAAAGTTTTAGGATTAGTGATGTAAGAGAAATTGACTTAATCAACCCATGAAGAAGAGAGATAGAGTGAGTTGAAGGAGAGATTGTTTTGATGAGGGTTTGAAGGTTGTGTGAGATGAAATTGGATCACTATCAGTTGTGTGAGCAACATTTCATCAGTGATCATTCATTTTTAGGTGGTTGAGTTAGTGCTTGATCACCTTAGGAACTTTTATCCTCCTTGTGGTGTTGGTGCTTCATTAAAATAGGGTTAGTGCTCTACTAAACTAGCGGTTAGTGCTCCTTGTAAAGTTGGTGCTTCACTAAATTTATTTTATTTGAGTAATATAAGCATATTTTCAGTGGTTTTTCTTCCCTTGATGGTTTCCCACTTAAATTTGGTGTTCTTGTGTACTCTCTTACATCTTGCTCTTGTGTATGGTTGATTCAATGTTTAAGTAAACACACATATGGTTAATGTATGATTGAATGGTTACATGAATGATAATGAATGATGAATGAAATGGAATAAATTTTTAATAGTTTTATTCACCCCCTCTTAGTCCCTTGTGATTCCAACAATTGGTATTAGAGCTGCTCCTTGTGAACTAAGTTTGAAAACTTCAAGGAGATATTATTGAAGCACTAATATGACAGATAGTCGAAGGATCAAGTTGAAGTAAATCCTCTTGTTAGGATGAGAGAATGTTTGAAACCCTTATGGTTTGATATTTGGGAGAATGTTCTCGATGTTTACACTTAAATTTATAAATTTGCATATGATTTTTCTGATGAGGTGTCCCATGAAGAATTTGAAGATGACCTAGAAGCTGTTATTGAAGGTGTTTGTGGTATATGTGTCTTCAAAAATGATGAAGGAGATTTTGATGATCTAGAAGTAGAGTTTGAGGATGTTTTAGAACCTACAATGGAAGGAGTAGACATAAGTCATGAAACCTTGACTATGGAAATAAGATATGAAGTGATTCAAGAGTGTCTTAATCTAGAGATGAAAATCCATGAGGAGATAATCAATATGATCTATGTTGTAAATAATTTTAACACCATGAAAGTAAGGATTCATGCGGTGTTTGAGACTTAGTGTTACCACCAAAGAGGTCAAATTTTGATTTGCATTCTCAAAATGTCATCTTGGTTTGAGTTCACCCTCCTTCAAGTAAGGTATGTGTTTGTGTTCTATGGATACTCATTATTATTCAATAAAAGTGAACATGGATTGTTGACAAGCTTAAGAAGGATCAAGTGAAGTGACGAAGAGCTTGTTGATCTTAGTTTATAGCCCATAAACTATTCAAGTTTCAATCATGATATGTATCTAGTTTATCTTGGCATTGAGATGGTTAGTAATGCTGTTACAAAGGTGATCTCATGAGTGTTGAGGTTTGCATATGATTGAAGAATCATTATTAACAATGTACATGTTTGGTTAAGAGTCAAAGTGGTATGAATTATCAAAAGGATGCAAGATGTGTAGGAATGAGATAGATTTTTGACAAGGTATAAGGAAGAAAAAAATTATTAAGAGGAAGAAATAAGTATTATCTACTTGAAATAGAAGCTGTGATCAAGGTTTTCATAATAAAATCTTGATAAAATCAAATAAGGATGTAAGGATATCTCACCAAGTTGTTTGTGGCAAGACCAAGATATCAAAGGGAATGATCTGGGGGAGTCAAGAATCATGTTGAATAGGATGTGTACTTGAATATGTAGAATTAATAGAAGCAAGATTTTTTTCATGATTGTAAGATCAAAGTCTAGGAGGGGTTGTGACTATCTTGAAAGGTATAGATATGTCCTTCAAAGAAGTGTCATTTGTTGATGTTCTCTTTTGAGTGACTATCAATGTCTCAATTTGAAAGTATGTTTTGGTTTAAATATGAATTTGAAGATGTCCAAAATATTATTCCACACCATTCTATAGAGAATATGGTCTCGATCACTTATCAGGTATCATTTCAAATTGTGAAGAGCCTTACATTGCTCAATTTCATCTATATTTGGTATGTGTTCAAAGTTGATAGGTGAAAGGATATGTAAATGATCTTGTAAGTTGAAGTTTGAGTTTAGAATTAATTTTTGTCATGTATGTCCTTGAAGTATACATGATGAATTCATGTCATGTTGGTTTAAGGGTTTGAAAGTATCAAGAGATATGTGTTGACATAATCTATATTTACTACTAAAGTGAGTCTCAAAAGTGAAAATGTGTGCAGTCAAATGGTTTGTCTTTTGTAGGCTATGTTGTTGTTGATACATCTAATAAGGTTGGGATAGTTCTGTGAAATTTATTCTAATCGAGAAAAGGGTAGTATGAGTTCAAATGTAATGGTACTGTGTCATGTTTAGTCACAAATCCAAGTATATTATGAAATTAAGTAAGGAGGAATCTATTTAGTGCTTAATAAATGATACTCAAGATCATACAAGGTCTACAAGACATGTGTAATCTATAATCTATACTTATTGTTAAAGTCAAGAAAAATATGAATGATGTGCATAGGTTATGCAAGCTTATCATGGTTTAAGAATGTCTATGACAACATCAAGCCTTGTTCAAGATTATCAATAAAAAATTATATGTAAAGGTATTTTGTGAGTCTCCAAAGTTTTACAAGAATATGAACAGAGAGTCATATGAAGGTGACATAGGGTTAAAGCAAGGTAGTTAAAGATAATGTTGATTGTTTCTTACTATGATCTTTATCATCATTGACAAGTTCTATAGTATGGTGTTGTTATGTTAGTTGTAAGCCTTGGAAGTATCATTTCTATTTGATAATAAAGTGGCTCTTGAAGTTGATTGGTTTCTCAGAGATGTTTGAGGTTTGTATACCATCATGGAATGTGTTCAAAGTCCAAGAAATTAAAGATTTGTAACAAGGAAGGATCACTAATGGCCATCAATGGTCTATTTGTATAAGTTTGAGGTATGTTTTTCGTTGAAGACTTAGTTCAAGGTCCTATAGTGGTCTTAAGTAGCTTCAAGGTATGAAGATGGTGTCTTAAGTTATGAAAATAGAGAAAAAATTATCAATGTGAATCATTTCTGAGCTATTTGAAGACATATGTACAATGTGGTTAAAGATGTTAAGATGATGTGCAAAGCTATAAGGGTCTTGAACATAGGCTTGAACCTTGATGAGGGTCTATAAAACTTGTGTAAGTGAATCAAAGTCAAGGGTATGTCATGTGTGTCATGAGCTAAGGGAATTATAAATTCATCAGATAGTTATTATGATTTGAGTTTGAGGTAAGTGGAGCCTTGATTCTTGTGTCCTAAGTTGGTATTATAAGGTTTAAAGTAGGCACCGAATCTTGTGAGTCAAGTATGAATAAGTCACGGTGATTTGAGAAAGAAAGGGATGAACTCTTTGCATCTAGTTGTATGTGCACATCAAGAAATTAAATTTTTTAAGGTCATCTATGGCTCTGATAGAGAGGTATGAAAAAGTTTATATATGTTTATAAGATGAAGTGGATTGATTCAAGATTCTAAGCTGAGTTCTTGAGAAAGGTTTATGAGTTGATGCAATTTCAAGATAAAATGAAGGATTGAAAATTTTTAGTATTGTCATAGTAACAAAGCTATGATTATCGAAATAGAGAAATGGTGCTTCCATGTGTATGATTGTAAATTTAATAGTGTTAGATGTTGTGTCACAATCTTCATATCATAAATATAGTGTATCAATAATGTGTGTACATATTAAAGATAAGAAAACATGGAGATGAATTCAAAAATGTGCAAGACTGTGAGAAAAGAATTAAAGAACATACAAT
Source organism: Taxus wallichiana var. yunnanensis (assembly GCA_018340775.1). Classification (NCBI taxonomy): domain Eukaryota; kingdom Viridiplantae; phylum Streptophyta; class Pinopsida; order Cupressales; family Taxaceae; genus Taxus; species Taxus wallichiana. The sequence continues at coordinate 645,214,219 of CM031235.1, forward strand.
ATGGTACAAGGGATATAAGGAATTTTGGAAAATGCTAGCATAGTTCTTAGAGAAGGAAAAAACATTAAGATCAAGGTATGTTCATTGATGATTACAAATAAGAAAACATGAATAGATGACAAGTAGTACACCAAGAAGGTGATCTATGTGTAAAGAAGGACATGTAACAGAGAAAGAGAAATGAAGTGAGGTATGTGTAGCCATTCAAAAGAGAATTAAATTTCTGTCTCAAGTAAGTCTATGACAGTAGTGTTACAAGATGGATATGCTAAGCCCACAAGTCATAATTTTATGGTCCTTAGGCTTAGTGAATATAGATCAATACTTTATGTGCTACAAATATGAGTTTTCACCAAGATCATGATCCAAAGTGTCTAGAGAGGTCTATTAGGAAAAGTAATGGTTGTATGAAAGAACAATTATAGGGGGTTATGTTTTGTTTGAACATAATATCTATGAGCTATAGGTACATTAAGAATTCAAAGAAGAAGGTAGATAATATTGAAGAAATAGTTCAGATTGTGGAATTGTTGTTGACCCATCTACACAACATGAATGCAAGGTAGGTGAGCTGATTTTTTTCTCTTACAGATTAGAGATGGATGGTATGATCATAGGGGGAGTCATAATTTGATGATTTATGAGCTTAGTATGCTTCTAGGATAGTGAGAAGTTTGACCGATTCAATTTGATCGAAAATGTTGTTTAGGGCTCATAGTCCTAAGTGATGTGATGGAAGTGTTAGAGGTAAAATTTGAGATTTTTGGCCTAGAAGAAGAAGTATGAAAAGTATGAAGAAAAATATGGAGAGTATACACTTAGGGAGATATTTTTTGAGGCTTATATTAGGCCTATGGATCCTTTTTTTCTGTTGAAGAAAACAAGAAAAATAGAGTTAAGTCCAAGAGAGATTCATTTGAGCAAGTAAGTGTGTCTTTTGCATTGTTGTCATTGTGTGTTGTATTTTTCATGTTGAGTCATCATTGTATCCTTTTTTATAGATTTCAAAGTGGGAGAGAAGCATCAGAAACATGGAAAAAATTCATGTAGGTGTTTAGTCTTGTTGGTTGCCATCAATGTTTCTGAAGATGGTTTTCATTAATGACAAAGGGGGAGATTGTTGGACATTGTGTCTAGGTGTTTTCATTGATGTTAAATACATTGATGGAAATGGTCGTGTGTAGAAGTCATATGAGTCTCCACAAGGTGTCTATCATGAAGTTTGATTTGTAGTGACTGAGTTTGGTGAAGTCTTATGTGTTCTTAGAACATAATTTAGTAGGTATGGTTGTGATATGAGTCCTCCTTAGGTGGTCAAGGTTTTCATGAGGTCAAAAAAGGTTGGTATGGTGTGTCAAAGGTATCCAAGTGTCTCCGCATGTGGTCATCAAGGCGCAGTTCTCGTGATGTCATGGCTTGTAGATGTCATTCTATGCCTATTCCTAGACCTAGAGCATGGTGCATGGTATGGAGGTATGGGAATTTGAGAAAGATAGTCCTGGTCAAGCATGGTAGGAGCATGGTGATGGTTTATGTTAGTTCTCGAGGTTTGGTTGTGTTTCATGGTCCTTGGGAAGAAAGAAAGTGAAGAAAAGGAAAGTAAACACACGTAAGCCATTATGGATAGATATTTCCATGCATATTTGATCTAGTTGGAGAGTTGGGAAAATGATATGATGTTGTCATGATGCTTCATGATAAGTTTTAGGTCAAAGTGAAGAATAAATTGTAAGTTATGTTAGTTTTTGTAAAACTGAGTTTGAGAAGAAGGCAAACTAACTCTAATTGATAACTTGAGATTCTTGTTGTGAAATATGGTTTACATGGTACCCAAAGGTTTTGGGGATGTTTTTCCATTTATCTAAGAGTTTTTGGAAAAATAATGAGGTGATTTGATTATCATGTTTTTATGAATGATCATTAAGAAGATAAATTTATTTGAAACACTAGTTAAACCCTTATAGCAGAGTGACTTCAGAGATTTGATTTTATTGATATCCAGAATGTATTAGAAAGAAAAAGTGATGCATAAAGGTTTAAGAGGATTCCTCTAGGCTCATTTTGGTGTTGGTTTCATGTTCCACTATTTTGGGAAGAGAGATAAAAACCCTAGTTTTTGGATTTCTACATTTTCAAGGCTCATAAGGAAGCTTCATGATGATTTTTTTCTAGAATACTTGTGAGATGTTGTAAGTAGTCATGAAAATTTGGTGGCAGGTAAAATGGAGAAAATGGAAGATACATGTGCTCAAAGTGATCCTATCGATTTTGTCCTTAAGGGCTAAAATGCTAGTCTTGAGGTTTTAGATGAATTTATGGGTTTGATTATTGGTGATGAATTTGATGGTCATTTATAGTTGAATGACACTTGGTAAGATGTTTTGAGCTCTTGGTTTGACATGGTGAAGTGGGTTTTAGTTAAATACCTATTGGCTTGGAAAGCCCTAGTTGGCTTCTTAAGGTGTGAAGGAACATGTGTGTTGGGTGATTTTTCTCCATTTTAGCTATGAATGTTAGTGATTGTAAATTTTGGTATAAGTTTCCATGAAGTTTTTGAAGTGGTGGCTGAGATAAAAATTTGATTCAGAGGTATTTGTGCATGTTTATCTCAAGAATGGTTCTTGAGTCCTTGAAGCCTGAAAGAGCAATTTTAGAGATTGGATTGGTTGAAGGCCTTGACTATGAATTTGAAGGAAATGTAAGATGTTTTGGAAAGTAAATTCATATACATTTCTAATTATATGTTTTTGTGTCTTGATGAAGAGTTTTGATTAGTGAATTGACTTAGTTTAGAAGATCTAGTTTTGGGGTCTAGAAGCCGTTTAGAGCAAATAGAGAGTTTGAGCTGTTTGGAGGTATTCCACTTGGAGTTGGAAGAAAATGTGATTTGTTACAAAAACTATACTTAGATAAAATTCCATTAATATGTGACTTGAGTCTTGATGATGAAATTTTCTATGTCAAGTTGGTCACTCTTCAGGACTGAATTTCTGGGCCTTGAAGACTTAGTGGGGTTTACATGCTTCTTAGTGAGTTTGATGATGGATAGAGATGTTTCATTAATTATTGTGATTGTTGGTGATGATGAAGACCTACGTATGAAATTTATGGAACTTCTTGAGCCATGAATTTTTTTGATGCTATTGGAGTTCATGATCCATTTGTTGGAGCTTAATGTGCTTGTTTTGAGCTTGTTTGTTCTTCTTAGAGCTATTTGGAGATGTCTTGACCCATGCCAACCTACTTGGGTCATTTTATGAATTTATATGATATTTTTGAGTTGGGATGATCGACCTACTTGGTCATGGTAGACCTATAGTTGATTTGATCAAGAAATTGGTATATAAGCAAGTGTAATGAGTCATTTGTGACTAGTTGAGCATGGGAGTAAAAGTGTGACCTAAAATAGGTTGAATAAGAGTATACAAAGGTTATTAACAGAACTTAGAAGAGACATGAATACCTGAGAAATTTTGAGGATTAGTGATTGAAGGAAAATTGACTTAATCCACATATGAAGAAGAGAGATAGATTGAGTTGAAGGAGAGCTTGTTTTGATGAGGGTTTGAAGGTTATGTGAGCCAAACTTGGATGACTATAATTTTTGTGAGAAACATTTCACTAGTGATCATTCATTTTTAGGTGATTCAGTTGGTTTTTTATCACCTTAGGGTTTGTATCCTCCTTATGGGGTTTGCGACTCACTAAACTAGGGGTTGGTGCTCTTTGTAGGGTTGGTGCTCCTTGTAGGATTAGTGCCTCACTAAATCAAGGGTTTGTGCTCCTTATGAAGTTATTAATTCAATAAAATTATTATTTTTGAGTAATATAAGCATAGTTTCACCGGATTTTTTCTTCTTGAGGGTTTCCCACTTAAATTTTGTGTTCTTGTGTACTCTCTTGCATCTTGCTCTTGTGTATGGTTTATTCAATATTTAAGTCAACACACATATGATTGATGTATGATTGAATGGTTTAATAAATGAAAATGAATGATGAAAGAAATGGAATAAATTTTTAGTGGACTGATTCACCTCCCCATCTCAATCCTCTTGTGCTTCCAACAAATGTCTTGTGTAATAGTTTTTCAAGGGCAACACAACTTTAGCATAATATTTTATGAATTTTCTGTAGTATTCGCAATGTCCAAGGAAAACATGGACTCCCCTTTGTCTTTTTGGAACTTCTAGATGAACTATAACTATGAGTTTAGATGGATCAAATGATAAACCATCCTTACATGTTATGTTTCGAGTAGTAACTAAAAGGTGTCATGAAGACATATTTTTAGATTGAATGAAATTTGTAAATTTTAGCAATGCTCAAACATAAAGTGGATATTATCATAATAATATTTTACCAATCCATATATTGTCTATTCATCTAGATATACTTGAAGGAACTTAAGAATGAAGTCTTATAAGGCTATTACTACTATACATAAGAAACTTGTTGGTGCAATTTTCAACCCAAAAAACATTACAATGTAAGAAAAAGTTCTCCATTCAATTGTGGAGGTTATTTTTTATTTTTCTTCTTCCATGATATTGACTTAGTGGTATCCCAAAATCCATCGGTGAATGTATAAATCTATATTTTTGTAACCCCTTCCATAATTTATTGAGTGAAAGGTGTTGGGAACAAATCTATAACATAATAGAATTTAAATGCCTGTAGTTTACAAATTTTTTGATGTGCCCATATTTCTTTATAATGATAACCATGGGAGTTACCCATTCGAAATACTCCATAGGTATAATCAAACATGTGGCAAACATTTTGTTAATTTCTTACTTTGATTTTGCACAAAGATTAGGATTTATTTGTTATGGTATTTTCCTTACGGTTTGGCTTCTTTAATTTATTTAATCTAAATCTTTCCCATTGTTAGGTTTATCCCTTTCATTTATTGATATAATTTTGGAAATAAATCTCCATATTCACCTACAATTTATACAATTTTATTGATCTCATACTCACTCTAATAATTCCCAATGGTTTCCATTTTCGATGCTTCATCACTCCCTCTATTTACATGTATAGATTTTAACGGATTTTCATGTGATTGATTCTCTTAATATTTATTTTTGATGAATTTTTAATATCTCGTACGATGTTTGTATTTTTAAGTGATTGATTATTTCTTTGTCTTATATTTGTCTCACAAATTTCTCATTACCTTTGCACGTCCGGTTTGTTTACAACCAAATTTCATTATCTTCTTCACTTGATTCACTGTTAGTGATTTTATCCTCATTTTTTTGGAGAGTGAGTCTTTTATTCTTGTGTAGTTCTCAAAATATTTCCTTCATGAGTGCATCATCACCAAAAATTATTTTCTTCATACATTTAAGAGGGTAATTCAAACGTGGTATTCAAGACGTTAAAGAGAAGGTTATTATGAACCCATTCTTAAGAGTGACCCAATTGAGTTATTTATTTATGCATCTCACAACCAACATACCATAACCATGACCATATGTGTAAAGTGTGATAGAAAACATAAATCCATAGTTCTGTTTTGAATCCTTTCCCTTCAACACTCCATAGTTCTTGGCATTTTTAAAGATGTTTCTCAATCTTGGTGACACTATCAGTAACTTAGAAATTTTCATCCAAAATTGTTGGCATAAAACATGATAGTATTGTGGGTTTGATAAGTTCATATATCCCAACTAGAGATAACATCACCAATAAGGGTAGCTCTCTCTTCTAAAATAAGTACGTATCCTTTATTAAACATGAATAAACATAATACTTTACTCATGAATGGTAAAAAACAAAAATGTCACATATATATTGATCTCAATTACATAAAATTCAGAAATATATGTTTGAATTGATTATATTCATATCTCTCACTTCTTACATTGATTCCTCTCTTTCATCTTCATGATTATATTAATTCTTCTCATTCATTTTTGTGATATTATTCCCCCTCATTTTACATCATTATATACCCTTTAAAAGGAAAAGGTTATGCCTTTTCACTCATAATGATTGATGATAACCATTGGTTAATTCATATTTAAATTATTAAATACTTTAGTGGATATTTACATATATATCATTATGTTTATGAAATTTCCTTGTGTAAACCATTATATATTCTTCAATATTATCATTTTAATATGTTTATGGCTTCCACAATATGCTATAATGCTCATATAAATCCTACCAACATCATAAGTCATCTTCATAATATGAAAAACCATGTTAGAAAACATTACTACATTTGAACCTAGCATGCAAAACCTCTTTCACCTAGTCCCATGTATTTAGTAATGAGTTACGATAAGCCCACAACCTTTCCATAGTTCCTTTTAACATATGTATTAGACAATTGACCCATGTATGTTCAGGTTACATATAAATTTTAATTTTATGTAGGAAAGGTTGTCCATCCTCACTCCCATTGAATGCGGCCTTAGGTTGATTGTTTTCCTTGTTCAATATTTTGATACTCCTTCCTATATATTTTGGCACTTGAGAAATTATTATTTTAGAAACATCTTGAATTATATTACAATATCTTCCAAATTAATTAATATGAACCATGCACCTAGTTTTTACAACCCACACTTGTAGTATCGATACTAATTGGGTTTCATCTCATTTTAACTCTCCTTCTAGTGTTTGTTCATAATTATCTAGCCTTTTACTCTATATTTTTAGATCTATTCCAAGTTTCAATACTTTGAGATATGTTTTCAACGTATGGGGAACTTTTTTTTGGGGTTCATATAAAGTATAACGTGTTGGGAACCATTTTTAATCTTATATAACACTTTTTGAAATGAAAGTCTATGTTATTTGCATAGCACCATGGTATTCCAAGTAGCATTGGGAATTTGATCTCGGTTAGGGTTATGAATTTAAAATATTTTTGGAGCTTTACCCATATGATGTTAATAATATCATTTTTCAATAATACTATAGGTAATGCCCCATGTCTTGTTTTCTATAAACAAAACATGTAAAGATGGGTATAGCATAGGTCACCCCATTTTGTTTTAGGTATCAATATATATAAGCAATGACCAATATCTCACAATCAAACTCTTTAACTTTTTTGAGTCGATATTTTACCTTTGTGCATGTCCCAATTATTTTTAGAGCATAATTTTCTTAAGTTTATGTGACATTCATTGACCTAGTAATGGTAATAAACCCTTGAAGCGTAGGATCCTATAGAAGTATTGAAATTTATTTTGGTTAGTTCTATCCATATGGGTATCAATAAGTGCTTTGTTTCAAAGTTGTTGGTGAAATTATTTGTTACAGTGTCAATTATTGGTTTTCACCAACATTCACAAGGCTAAGCCCCTCCTTATTGTGTATGGGAAGGCTCCCATTATTGAATGTAAACTAACTAAAATCTATGGTTTTTCCATTAGGTTGGGGATTACACAATAAAAATATGCTAAACATGTGGAAAGTGCTCAGACGGAGTACAAGGGATGATTTTGTTGTGAGGAGAGGTAAAGGGAGTAGGATAAGAAAGGATAAAGGGTTAATGTTTTGAGTGGGCTTACATAATTCACATACATTAAACATAGTAGGTCCACATTCTATTAGAAGAACAAAACAATTTAATCAATTATTAATACCAACAAACTAGAGACAAAAACTTCTACTGATTCATCAATCAAGGAAAAATAATTCCTTTTTGTTATGCAAGATCACCATGCTTAAAAAGTTGGTAAGTATAGATGGCGAGAGTAGAGGAACATTAACATAGAAATAGAAGAAATGCATATTTTATTTCTTGATGTAGTAGTGATATAAAGCTCAGCAACATACAATAATAAATAATTTCCAACCATTTGGAATGGAGAAGCCATTCCAATTTATAGCATACAAAAATGTCTCTTCATCGCCCACCACATGAATTTTCACTTCCCTTCATAAATTGTTACCTTCCATATTCCTATGATGAAAAAATGAGTATTTTCCTTATTAGTGAAAAATGAATCTTACAATGTTAATGTTGAAGGTCACTTAAGTGAATAAGACAAAATAGGGAAAAAGTGCATTTTTAATGAGGAATTAGAATATAGAGATAGATAAGAAGGAAGAGAGATAAAGAGAGAGAGAGAGAGAGAGAGAGAGAGAGAGAGAGAGAGAGAGAGAGAGAGAGAGAGAGAGAGAGAGAGAGAGAGAGAGAGAGAAGGTTTGACCAATCGAGTGAATATGAAGCTTTTTTGTTGGAGATATTTATGACTTGAAGCATTGTGATCACAATCTAATTCTTCTATGAGATATGGGAACATTTTATAGTATCGGATAAGTGTTCAAAAACACTATTATGAGATCTATATTATGAGGAGAACATAATGATTCTCCTTGATCAAAATGTAGGAGTTAGGATATGGGAATCACTTCCTTACTCCTCTAGGCCTTCATAATTCACCTTAGTGACCAAGAATAAATTCCATGATGCTCAAACCATTTCATGATTTTCTGTCACTTACTGAGATATGTCTTCACATTATAGATAGAGGATTGCTCCTTGAATGAGATCTTGTCTTGTGACCATCCATTGGATTGAAATGAGGTGACTGCAATGTGCTTCCTCCTTGAGGTGTGATCACACTACAAGGTGTTGAATGAGTTTAATAACACTGCCAAGTGAGTGACATCAAATGAAACTGAGATGGTTTCTCATTATTACATACACGGTGCCCCATATGAAGGTCATAATCTTACCATTCTTGGCTCAAAAATTATCCTTGAATGGAATCAAATTTAGTATGTTCATACACCATCTTTCTCATATGATTATTATGAGGATAGATGATTCCTTGATCCTTCACACATGATGCTCTTGAGTACCTTTATGGATTGATTAGCTCATTTTGAATTGTTTCTCAGAGATATTTAGACATGATGGAAGATTCATGACATGATGATCCTCAACTTATTCTATGAACTTCCCATTTCACCTATGAATATGATGAATCCTTAACAACTCACTTTCCGAAAAAAATGTCACATGATTGGAAAAAAATTATGGTACATGAATACCATTTTCTCAATCGCTCCTCATGGAAATAGGATTCCTCCTCCAGATAGGAAGATTGATCCCTGAATGAAACTTGAGGATGTGTTACATGTTTGTGATCTCCAAAATAAATTGGAAAAATGTGAATTCCACCTCCATGACTTGCAAGATGTGAGCACATCACCACACACTAATTAAGTGTTTAAAAACACTCTCTAAGATGTGCATTATTTGTAACCCCGAGATGACTGCCACCACCACTTATAGTGAGATTCTATCATCATGATCATGATGATCATTCCCTTGATGTCTTGGAATTTGATGAAGTTCTTGATGTTTCAAATCCTTCATAAACCTCATGATGTTCTTGATTCGCACCCATTATTCAACTAAATTCTATCACACAAGTTGATTCACTATGATTTTCCCCTCATCATAGTGTGATTCATATGATGTACCTTACCTTTGGAGAGAGAGCTAGTGGAAATTATGTCTCCTTCATGATGGAAACATACTTATTCTTCCTAGATATCATTTTTTTCTCATCTACACTTTGTGCCACAATCATCTGTTGAGTAGAAACAACATAGTTGCACTCTCTCTCTCTCTCTCTCTCTTGTGAGTTATGGGAACATTATGAGACATTTGAATGAGTGTTTAGGAACACTGATGTGAGGTATTACTCTTCATACACTTATGAAAACTTATTAATTCTACAAACACAATGATATTGAGTTGAGGCACATTGGAAGCAATGGATATGATGTAGAAACATCACTATTATTCACCTCGTGAGGTCTAATTCATGTTTTTAGAGGTTGAAAGAATTAATGAACACTCAATTCAAAGGTTTTTGTATCTTTTAGATGAAAAAAATTCCTTCTTGAATTAATTCATCTATGATGAATCCATTCTTCCATAATTGACATGAGTGAGATCATTCGATTTCTTGCATCAAATTGTGCCTTGCAGGAATCACCTCTAGACTAATGCTTTGAGAGCCCATGTGAATTTTATTTCTTATTTTAAGCATGAGAAACCTTCATGGATTTGTGATGGTGGAAAATAGCAATCATATAGGAAGAGTGGGATTCACCACAATTTTATGGGCTTAATTCCAAGACTTACTATTTTTAGCAGGTCCTAGTAGGATTGTTATTTTTAGCAAGTTTTCATAGTTTTCACCTTTTGATGTTTCTTGTTCATTTGGAGTGTTAAAAATTCTAGAAAATTACTATTTGAAGACATAAGTTAATCTAAATAATTAATATTTTTTATAAAGTTCACATACAAGTTTTAGGATGCAATGAAAATGGTCTTGAAATTATGGGTTTTACACGTGACCTTCTCGTATGAATTCAAAGCTTTCCATTTGTCGAATCTCCATAAAATTGAAAAAAAAGTTTAGGGTTTAGAGATTTTAATTTTCTACTATAAAATATCTAGGTCATTAATGCATTTTATTATTATTATTGGTAAATAGTTTTTTGAAAGGGACTATACCCTTGTATACAAAAAGGGGGCCTAGAAGCCAGAATAGGACTGAAAAACATTATAAGAAGGATCAAGATCCAAATAAGACATAAAAAACCAGTGTAACCAAAGAGTAGTTACCCCAAAACATCCAACCAGTTCGAAAACTGCAAAAGAGCAGCAAAAAAATAGCAACAAAACAACAAAAACCATGACAGAAGTCAGCAAGAACAACACAGATCCACAATTAATGCATTTTTTTAACAGTCTTTCTCAAACTCATTTTAGAGAGGAAGATTATGACCAAGTTTCATTGGAAATAGATGCATGGTTGAGGAGATATGAGAAAATCCTCATTTTGATGGCTATGGATGTTTGAAAAAAATTATGCAAAACTTCTAGAAAAATGGAGTTTAAAGGATGTTTTTCACCAAAGACCTTGACATGAAAATTTGTTAACTTTTGTGAGAGTGAGTAATTTCTATTTGTGTGAGTTTCCTAAGTTTCCTTACTCGACTAAGACCTTGGTTAGCTAACTAGAGTTAGAAACATTATATAAGAGGGGCGAGGTCACACTTTTGTATCCCCTCTATACTACTCTATTGATATGAAAATAGGACCAAATTTTTTTAATAGCCTCAGACCCCTATAGGAACTTGTAAATAAACTCCATAAAATTATCAACTTAAATGAAAATGCAATGTAAAGAAAACACCCACACATTACAAAAAAAGTTGATAATGAAGTTCAAAAAATGTGTACGTCTCTGGGTTCATATGCTTTGAACCGATTCATTACCACTTCGATTTTCAAAAAAATACAATTTACAAATGAAGCTATGAATGCACAATAATGAACCAAATGTTACCAGTTGATTCAAATGAATCTAAAATGGTCTCTAGAAGAAAATATAACAGAGTTGATTCCAATGAATCCAAACTGATCCTCTTGAAGTACAAGAATATTCTCCATGAATAGCTACCACTTTGTTACATCGCCATGAATAACCTCTACATAGTAACGAATATTCGAGCTAGACAAATGTAGAAGAATAATTCCCTAGTTGATCCGCACTGGTTCCAAACTAGAACATAAATATGGCCATACACCCCGTTGATTCAAATGAATCTCAACTAGATGAAAGAATGACCATAGATCTAGTTGATTCACAATGAATCCAAACTGGAATACAGAAGGTGACCACATATCTAGTTGACTCGTAATGACTCCTAACTAAATAAAATATGATCACATAATCGGTTGATTCACAATGAATCGAACTAAAACATATAGAACAATAATATTCTCCATGAACAACTACCACTCGGTCTCACGGCTCCAAGCATCCTCTACACAAAGAAAAGACCCAAGATGAATAATGTGTAGAATATCGGATCTCCAAAAGTCTTGCTTCAAAGAGGTGCATGCTTGACAAAGGTTCCAGATGGAATCTAAGCACTCAAATGACATCCAAATTGAAAAAATCATCATAACACCTCCAAATCAGGAAAATAATTCCATGAGGAGTTTCTTGGAATTATGGACAACTTTCCACTTTACATCGAGAGCTAGAAATGCTCTCGAAGTGCCTCCAAAATGTAGATTTACAAAAGTACCTTAATAAGGCATCAACATATAAATAGACCATTTTACAGACCTCTCCCAAATATGTTACAAAAATATTTTAAAAAGGATGAAAATTGGTCCATTGGAAGCGCCTCGGAATTATGGACATTTCCCCAGTTTACTCCAAGTTACAGAAATGCCTCCAGGTGCTCTAAAAATTGCATTTTACAATATTGCCTCTATATGCCTAAGGCATAGGAAAAAATATATTACAATATTCCCACAAAGGAAAATAATATCCCTAAAATGGGAAAACAAGATCCACTATCAGGAGCGTAATGGAATTTTTACCAATTCTCCTTTTTACTCCAAAGGCTAATTTTTCCTCTTAAGTGCTCCTAAAATGATGATATTTAGAAGTAGCTCATTAAACCCACCGAGCTCATTTTATATCTTGTGAGACATAATGGCATGGCGGTGAGATATTATTGTAGCATAGGGGTGGTTAAGGGTTTTAATCTCCCTAACCACTTTACCTCTTTGCATTATGTGTCGGTATTAAATCCCACATTCATGGGAGAGTGGGTGGCATGAAGTGAAGTATAAATGTGGAGGTACCACCCAAATTCAATGTGGCATGGGCCACACATTAGAATTTGTTTTTTCTACGTATGCCCAAATAAATATGTGAAACATGTCAAAATTCAGTTGTGCCATGTGTCAACCTATGATTTCTTCACCTCCACTTGTTGACCACCAATTGATCGGTCATAACTTTTTGCATATAGACTCAGATTTGGTCCATTCAAAATGCATCAAAAAGATCTTGATGAGATATAGGAAATGGTGCTAATCCCAAGTGATTTAAAAATAATCCATTTTTACACGTGTCATTTTTCTATTTTTCAGCTTGACTCACGAGTCCGAACGACGACCAAACTTTGACCAACAATAACTTGAGCATACGAACTCTTTTTCAACATTCTAAATATCGTTGAAAGATCTCAAAATGATCTACCACACTTTAGTAATGGTTTAGGGAGATTTTGGGAATTTCCTATGTACTAAAATTTATTCTATATCATCTATCCCATGGCATATATTTGTGATAGTTGGGACACAAAACTATGATTTGGGAGTATGAGGGAATCGAGAGTGGAAGATGGGGGAAAACAAGGTCACATGAGGCTGAAACATGTTGTTCAAATGACCAAGGGAAAACTAGGAAGAGATGGGTTGCAATTTTGTGTCCTCTATTTCCCATATATCCACATGGGGATGGTGGGGACAAAAATTTGTGACTTGAGGGTGAGGAATCTTGAAGGGGGTAAATGACAGAGTGAGATAATGCATCCTAGGGGAATAGGTTGTAAGTTTTAAGTGACATTTTTTTACTAATAAGGGGATGTAAATTTGTGTCACCATTTTCCTTTAGGGGAAATGGGAAATAAGGGACACTTGGGTGTCTAAAGTGTGACTTTTCCATTCTGGGAAAGTCAATTTTTCCTTGGATGTCCAAATTGGTACACCAAATTTGAACTTTTCACTTGAGAAGCTTAAGAAGGTGTTTTGTAGTAAAAAAATATATGATTTTTATTTAAAAACACATTACAAGATCAATGGAACCATTACAAACACTTTATTACTCATGAAAACCAAAATTTGGGGCCCATTCTATCTTAAATTGAGAGGGTAGATGCATAAGTTTGAAATATCTTAGGAAACATTTAAGACTTGGATCAAAGTTCGACGTTTCCACATTTTATATAATTCAAATTTATTTATGATGCCTATTTTTTCCCCTCCTAAATCCTTATATAACTCCCGGAATCATATGGAGAAGTCAAATTTCACCGTTAGGACATTCATTCCCTGCACCTAGAAGACCTGGTCTTGCACAAGTTGTTCCTGAATAAGATTTTCTTTCCTAAAATTTCTTAAAATTCTTCGAAACCTTTAATATACTCCAAAATCACCCTCATATGCTTTAGATTTTCCCTAAATGTTCCTAGAGGATGGTTAATAGTTAGAGAATGGCCAAAAATGGACTTTTTAGGCCTCCAGAGGAAGTAGTCTTTCATCAAGTCAAAATGAATTCATCAATCATCTTGGGTAATCATCCCTACACACTAATTTTTTTTTGAAAAAATGTCTATTAATTTTATTTGATCGGGGTGACGGTGATATTAAAGGTAGAATAGCTAGAGGAAGGATCCACAATGATAAGAAACATGATTTTTAATCATGAGCTTAGTTTTCATGCTCAAGAAGTTTAAATTTTTCATGCCGTTATTTTACATGATAATGAGATGTCTCTATCTTAGGGACCTTGACCGTAAGGGGTAATGGATAACCTCATAACTCTCTTGGTAAGTAGACCATTGTTTTGTTAAATTAGGAAATAGAGTCATTACTGAACATTACTAACACAAGTGACGAACACACACAATGGGAAAAGTGAGAACAAAAAACACCGAAAGGAAACACACTAAAAGTAGAAATAAAACACACAATAGAAATGAAAATTATGCTACATAGGATGGAAATTTATAGATGTGGCAGAATAATATACACACATCCATTAATGGGTTGGGGAAAGTAGGTACCATCATGAAATAGTGGGTTGAAATCATACCACTTCCGAAGTTCTAAGAAAATGATCTCCGGTCATGTCATTCTCTCTTGATGTCTCTGGATGGTTTGTGAAGAAGGAGAGAGAAAAAGTTCCCATCCTCATACTAATATTTTATAGATACCACCTTTACATCTAATGACCAATTTGTTTCTTGTTTGAAAGTTTTTCTTTTTGTAGTCTTCACCTAATGCCTCATGACTATGATAATCCATTCCTCCATGTTTTCAAAAATAGAATATTTTCTTTTTCATGAAATTATTCACCATTACTAGGTGAAGGTTGCAGGATGGATTGATGTTCAAAATCAGCAGGGAATTTGGAAGTGGTGACAGAAAATTGATTCTTTCCCCATTCATGATTTCCTTTTGCCTTTGACTTTTTGATCTAAAATATTTCTTCCTATACGCTCATTATTTATCTTGATATAACTTTCTCGTGATGGAGGTACTTGTAGACACAACTATTGCACATTAGAAAATATTAAGAGCAGTCTTATACTACTATTTAGAAGGTTCTCAAGTATACAAAGTACTAATAATCCCACCTTTTGTCCACCTTTTTCTTATATTTTATTTTTTCTTTCCCACGTATTTCCGTATACTTATCAACCCATTTCAGGACCTTTTTGAGATTCTATCTTGAAATAAGGGTGCCCCAACCTGTAATGGGACACCCTAAGACACCCTAGTCCCATTCTGGGTGCTCCAATCTATGCACAACTTCTTCCGCTTCTTTTTAGGTCACTTCTAGCTTTGATCATCCTTATCTTCTTCTCAGTAGGCCATATCAGGATTAATTACGAAATTAACCTTGATATCCCTATAAATATAAAGTTATAAGACCATAATAAGGGTCCTAGGTCATTATATCTTATCACTACTATCACTCCATCTAGGGATGCATCAATTTCATCACTTGCATCCACATAGTGCCATATATTAGAGCTAGAATATCTTCATAACACACACTTCATAGGGGAGGGATTCCATTATATTCTATGCACACATGCTAGTTACATTTATATAGCTACTATTTCTTGCTACTTCACAAAATGTGACCGACATGAGAGCACCTAGGGAACAACATACACACACACCCACCAAAACTACATCAAGGTCCGTAATGTAGTGTAACGCTCAATTATAAGTCCATTAGCTTGGAAAATGAGGTTAGTCCGACCCATTCATATGCATATTTAATTTTTATAGGGTTTGATAATTTCTCTTGCATTACGGGTCATTCTCCAGTATCATCGATGAATTTAGTGTGATAGACATGAATTAGTTAGAGACATTTAACGACATTACCAGATTCAAGTTATGAGGATTTGCAATGTTCCAAGAACCCAAATTACAAACCAGGGCACCGCAAAGACACCTCCTAGGAACTGTGTCATCTCGCATAGCTTAAGATCTACCCTTCGTAGGGTCATTGAGGGTTATTCTA
Organism: Taxus wallichiana var. yunnanensis; assembly: GCA_018340775.1. Lineage (NCBI taxonomy): Eukaryota > Viridiplantae > Streptophyta > Pinopsida > Cupressales > Taxaceae > Taxus > Taxus wallichiana. The sequence goes on from CM031235.1 coordinate 645,230,343, forward strand.
CACTTCTATATTCTATTTCTAGATCTGTGACACTATGGGACAGTCTCCTATTATTAGCTGAGTCTTCTCCTTACTTTTCTCTTACACATTAGGGTTTTATTTCATCTAGAACATTTTATTTACATTTATTTCATACTACTTTATTTCATTTACACGTTTTAGTCCTCCTAACAAGATTAACATTAATACCCTAGATATCCCTTTATACCATCTAGGTAAAACTTCCATATTTTTTTAATCAAGACTATCCTCATGAATGAAGAAATCCATGAGGACTTCAAGAATTCTCTTTTTCTTCCATTCATCATGAATGCAATATTCTTCATAAAATGGGAAAGGGAAGACTCATTTTCATATTCATACTCATCCATCAATGTTTCATGGGGAGCATTGAGTTCCTCTTCTTGTTTTATCTCATTATCACCAAGAATGATCAAAATTAGATCCACGCTTATCTTGCATATTCATAGCATAAGTATAGATTCCAAGACTAAGTTGAGGGTGTTTAATTCATTTTTCAATCTTCAAAATATCTTGCATAGATTCCTTATTCAAAGATTCCACATACTTAGTTTCACATTAATTTTAAGGATCTTCATATTGGGTCTCAAAAAGATGATTGGAAAACTTCTCTTCATATGGACAGAACTCATTTGAAAAATTGTCTTTCTTGTGATCTACATTTCTTCTCATTTGGGGGCTGCCTTCCTGCAAGTCAAGGCATACCTGGTCTTCATCACTTTCAAATAGAGAAAAATCCATGTCAAATGGGAAGGGTACACATTTCAGTTCAAGGTTCATCAAATAATACTCATAAAAGGGGAAAGGACAGATTGTTGGGGCTGCAACATGAGAATAATCATCTACTACATCTTGAACATCTCCTAGAGAGTCTTCTTCTTCATAGGGAAAAGAGGAAACTTTTTATTCACAATTATGACCACTATCACACTCCTTTGGTGATGATAGGGAAACCAACTCATCAGGGAGATCATGTGTTATCCATTCATCCATAATTGTTTCAAAAAGGAAATTGGATTCTTTAATTTTATCTATTTAACCATCGGGAATTTATGCATAAAATGAAGAAAGAAAACCATCAAAACTTACCTCTAAGTCATTCTCTGAATAACTTGTGGTGGTGTTGGTGAAATAAATTGTCAAGTTAAAAATTATGTGTTTTCACCAACGATCATGGGGCTACACCCGTCCTTCTTGTGTATGGGGAGGCTCCCATTATTGAATGTAAACTATCCTAATTGTGTGGGGTGGCCAAATAGGATGGGAATCATATACGAATAATTCATTGAACCTATGGAAAAGTTATTGTATAGGGTACAAGGGAGGAAAGAAAAATGATGAGGGATAACAGAGGGCAATTAGGAAAGAGAGAGTTATTGTTGTGAGTAGGCAATAACAAATTTCACACACAATAACCAGAGTAGGTCCACATTAAATTAGAGGAAAGAAAAAATGTAGGTAATTAGTAAGACTAACAAACTAGAGACACATAGTTCTTTAGGTTCATCAATCAAGGACACAAAGTTCCTTCTTAGTTATTCAAGATTACTATGCTTGCAAAGTTACAAAATAGAGAGAGAAAAGAGGAAAACATGAGAAAAGGAGATGGAAGAATGTAGATTTTATTTCTTGTGTATTGGTGATACAAATCTCAACAACCATACAACAATCTAAAATTGATACAAAAACTAAACTTTCAAGATCCTTTAGAATGGAGTAGCCATTCTAATTTATAGCATTGCATATTTCCTTCTCATCTACCCCCACATAACTCTTCACATTCCTATTCATTTTTGACATTTCAACTTCCCGAGAAGAGACAAATTAAGTACATCTCTTATTATTTTGAGAGATTACTTTTATAATTTACAAATATTTTGTTGTTACTTAAGTGAATAGGAAAAAATATCAAAAGTACATTCTCAATTGAAAATTAGAATACAGGGGGAGAGAGAAGAGAGAAAGGAAAGGGATTGTATGATATGTTGTTGATGAAGAAATTTCTAATTTAAGGCATGGTGATCACAATATCTTCCTTCTTCAAGATGTAAATTCACCTTAGACTTCTGAATGAGTATTTAGAAAACATTATTGCTATACCTCTTGATGTGAGCCTAAGATGACTATGGTCATCACTCAGGATTATTCCTCTTTGATCTCATAATGAGAGTGAGGATCACTCTCTTTCTCCTTAGGATTTCAAAACTTTCATTAGTGATCATAAACCATCCCTCGATGTAAAAACATCTTTATGCTCTAATTTCACTCATTATAATGGATCCTCACATTGCAAATGAAAGGCATGGCCTCTAAATGGGATTATTGAAAAGTGGCCACTAGTTAGAATGACATGAGGAGATGGAAATGAACACACCACAAGGTTTGAGGTGAGTGTTTAAGAACACTACCGAGTGGATAGAAGCCATAAACAAAGTTGTTTTATCATTAAAAAAAGATCATACCTTTTTGGCTCAAGATTATATTTGTAATGGAAATATATTTAGAGATGTTTGCATACCTCAATTTTCATGTGTCACCTCATGTAAAAGGATGAGCTCTTGAATAGATCAATTGACTTGGCTAGATCAATAATCTCACCCAACTGAACTCAACTAGATCACTTTGGAGATATTATGGTGGATCAATAATTGATGATTCTTTATCTTAGGTTTCAATTAGTCCTAGGATCTCTTTGTACTCTTTTTCAACTACACAAAGTCTCTGAGTTTCACCTATTGTGCCTTAAAAGGCTCTACCTTATTTCTTGATGTAATTGTGCTAAGATTGTACTTTAGGATCCTTTGAGAGAGGTGATTTACTTTTTCAAGCTATGTAACCACCTTAAAACCCTATGAGGATGGAAAAAATTAGTGAGGTCGGTGAAAATGGATCCAACAACTTTTTGTATTGAAAACCGAGACACTCCTTATTTGGTAGGTGGGCCCAGGAGCCATTTTAAAGGAAAATTTTGCCCTTTTGATCAAATTTGATCTTCTTACTCTCATGGAACACTCAAACCACCTCAATTGATGATGATTTACAATTTTAAGAAAGTTTCTATTTTTAATAGGTTACTTTGTCTCGGATCTCGATATTTTGGGAAAATTGCCAATTTTGCCTTGCTTGTTAGTTTACACTGCTTTGAGTGTTTTGAGTGATTGGAGTTTGGTTTTTGAGGGACTTACTATTTTTAGTAATCCACTATGTAGAAAAATTTCTATTTTTATAATTTTCACATACATAAGAGTGTCTTCTTGTGATGAAAACATCATCATTGGATCTCGACTCATCTCGTGATTACGTGCTCCAATTTTTGTTATCATCCTTCATTGGAACTCTTAAAAATAAAAAATAAACTAATATGGCACAAGTTTAATTTTTGTTTATATGTCATCACAAAAATTAATTTATGCTTGAAGACACATTGATCACATGGATGTTTGAAAGAAGAAAACTCAGTTCAAGCATTGGTTGCAATAATGGATGGAACCGGAATGTGATGGGAACTATATCAGGTTTTTATCATGAATTTATATGTTTAATATATTCAATAATGGATGAAAGGTCAAACATGGTGAGGAAATAGACTTGGCAGTTAGTTTGTGTTTTCAAGTCACTCAACAATCTATTTTGTTCACAGGAGAGGAAGCAAGCGCTTAGGAAAAAAATAGGGTTTGGAGGCATGAATATGGGGTGAAATTTTGTTTCCCTGTTTTCCCTTAGGAATGGGTATAAGAGGTGTAAGAAAATTCACCTCAAGGATATGGTGACACTTGTCAAGTTGTGGTGGAATGAGAGGGAGATGGAGAAAACAAACATCTGACACCTGGGAGCTGAACTTTGGGTGCATGAGAAAACTAGAAAGGGGATAAAGAGAGGAATTTATTTATCCCCTATGTTCCCTTTGGAATGGGGACAGAAGGTGCTAGAAAATTTTCCTCAACTTGATCATGCCAAGTGTCAACATCAAATGTAATCTTGGGAGGAAGGGTTTTAACATGTTTAACACTCAAGGGGCTGAAATTTGGTCATGTGGGGGAACAAAGAGGAGATATGAGGAGGGAAATTTTTTAATCCTATATATACCCTTGTTAAAGGGACAAGAGGGACATAAAATTCTGCCATGAGCCATGATGTTATACTTATCACTTGAAAATTTGACTAACTACGAGAAACACACCTACAAGAGAGAAAACTTAATGAAGAAATTATCAGAGCTCCATACGGTATTTTAATATGAAAATTTATATTATTTTTATTGAAATGAATATATAAATAACAATGGGATGGGTTTAAGAACATGATTTAGTGTCCATCTCCAAAAAAAAATTCTCCTTTTTCTTTAAGAGAGCAAGGTGTATGTGAAACAATTTGGGATACCATGAATATCCATCAAGTATTGTGAAATTTTTTATGATTCTAATATGTAGATGATTATTTAAAATTTCCAATGACTAATTTTTTTATTTCCAATTCATTTCGAAACTCCTAGAAACCTCCGTGGAAGTTTAGGTCCCCTGTTTTGACCGCATACTCCTTATACCTCGAAAACCCGTTACATAAACTATTCCCAAACCTCCAAAACTTTCCAAAACTTTCCTAAATCACCTTTAATATCATCATAGTTATGTAATACCATATAAAAATGAATGTGGGATTTTAGAACCTTCGCATGGATACACACCTACCTTTGAAGAGGCTAAATCGACCTTTCCGAGCTCATTTGGAGAGCTAGTGTTTAGTTGTTATTCACCGAATGGATTTTTTGATCTTGAAACATCATTTCAAAAACCTACATGTGATTTTTAAATATATTTAAAATAACTATAAATAAAATATGATCACGACATAGAAGAAAAAAATTTCTAGTGAGGGGATTTATGAAGACTCACGAGTAAATTTTCAAACTTGGCTTAGTTGTCATGCTTGAAAGTTTGAATTTTTCATGCTACACATTTACATGAAAAAACTAGCTCTAGCTTGGGGAATTGTTTTGAATTAAGTGTAATGAGGATAGGAAAAACAATAAATCAAGTATCTCAAGAAATTGTATGGTCCAATGCCTTATCCACTTTGCTATATAGAGTCACCACAAAGATACACAACGAAACAAATAAAAAATGGGAAAATGAAACAAAAAGAGAAGGGAAACATATAACACAAAGGAAACACAAAAGGAGAAGGGAATCATACTAAATTACCAATGTACATGCGGGGACATCCCAATTTCATTAAAGCACTAATTCGGATCGAGTGTTTACCCATAAATGGGTATCACCAAATGCTTTTCCTCTGCAAATACATTGACATACTTGCTGAAATATGAACATTTCTGAACTTATTAAGAAACATAGGATGATTTTTATTGCGATTGATGACCCAATTATTCAATTCATTATCTCTAATTTATTTTACACATTCTTTCCATATTATCATTGACTCTTAGGTTCATTCGATTGCTGATTTTCCATCACATTGTGAAGACAAGCCTTGATCATAGTTGAATTATCATTTTCATACCAAGGCCTATGTAATATGATAAGAATTTTTAGTTCATTTTTCATCTACTTCATGACCACTTTCTTCATGAGTTGATTATCGGAAGATGCTTTGGAAATTTTTATATTATCACTAACCTCTTGATGTTCTCTATTTCTCAATTGGTCCAAGCAATCTTATTTCTCATATTCCGGCTTTTTCTCAAAGTGCTGAACTATATAGTGTGGAATGTATGTTTTATTATCTTGGAAAGAGAATTATCTTGAGGTTGGTTATGCAACATGGAAACTATTATTTTCTTCATCTTGTATGTTTTGAGCTTCAACATCCATTTTATCAATGAAATCATCCTTCTCTTGAGTAGAGTGAATAAAAAAATTGAATCATATTGAGAATATTTTTATTTTGAAAAAAATCAGCCTTGGGTTTAAGCACTATTTCATCTCTCAATTTTTAATTAAGAATGTATCCATCTTCATGAAAAGAGAATGAGCACAACATTGGAACTGAAATATTAACATTATAATTTTCCCAATCATGATCATCGAGAACCGGATAATCCATTTATGTGATAAAATCCTCATCTTATCGAGTGGATTGGAATTTAGATGGATGAAACATCTCATCAATCTTACATTCCTTGTCTTCCCATCCCAATGAGAAGGAAAACTATTTGTATTCACAAGCACATTAATTGAATGGAACTTCATATTGAACATTGATAACATGTTTTGAAACATTGAACTCACTTAACAAGAATTTGATGGGCATCACTCCTTCTTCTTAATATAAACTACTCATCACTTGAGATTTCTTGGTTGTAAGTCAATACTCTCATGACCATCATCAACATCTAGTAGAGAAACGCATTCATATTCACATCCCATGGGAAGTACATACTCTCAAACTCGATTTCATCAAGTCATCATGATGTTATTTGACTAGCTCTATGATATTTCTATGTTCTTCCACCAACACGAGAATCTCAAGATCATCCTCAAAAGTCATGAAAAATTTGTAAGACTTTGATTTTTGACACAAGATATCCATCGTTGGGTCGTCTATTCTCTAAATGGTGTATTTCATTTTCCTTATGGGAAAATGTTTCTTCACTTTATCGTTGACTAAAAAAGTGGCATGTGACCAATATAGATGCATATATCGACCAACATCTTGACATAAGATTCAGCCCAAAACATAACATATGAGGTGGGCATGTCCGTTACAAGTATTCTCACTGTGATTTTATCATCAGGGAAGTCTACCAATGCTACCTGAGCATCCTTTATCTTGTCCAATGAGAGGTACTTCTTTCATTTCCATGGAGAGGAAATGACCATATATAGGAGAGAGGGAGAGTTCAAGATATTTATAAAATTTTATAGGTATGACATTGTCCAAAGCACTAGATTCAATGATGCAATTATTCATTTTGTACCCATTGACCAAGGATATGTAGAAAGGTTCTACCTTCATAGAAGTGGAGGGTGTGGAAGCGAGACAATTCAGAGAAGGAGTGGAATGAGAGGTATGAGGTAGTTCTTTGGTAGTGACATCTTTAGAACATGAAACATAACTACTTCCTTTGACATACTGAACAATCATATTGAATTTCTTGGGATGGGTTTTCAAGTATTCATACTCAGAAATTTGAACTTTGGATTTTTGCAATGGTCAATGAAATCAAAGGATGAGGAAGTGGTAGGAACATCATGAATTATGGAAGCCTTGACATGGATGTTATAAGGAGAAACAAAACTAATTTTTCAAGGGAAGTTGAAGAAGACTTACCTGAAGAAGAGGAAGGATTCTAGGTTAAAGCAGTTTCACGCTTCTTCTCATCTCACCTTATGGAAGAAGACTTCAATAATCCTCCTTTTGTTGCTATTTTTATGGATTCACCATTTGAGGACTTAATTTGTTGTCTTGGGTAGCAGAAGAATATCCCACTTTCTCCATTTTTATCAAGTGAATACTACAGAGGAGTAGCTATATGTATTTTCTTCAATATATTCATTTGATGTGAATTCACAGTACCTAATCCTAACAAAATATTCTTCTCCTTCCTCTTTAATTTTTGATTAAAATATTTCTTCACCTTCATCTTCATTTGATTCACATATTGCATTGAATTGTAGAGCCTCCAAGGAAATCCTTTGAGTGCTCATGTAATCTAATTCCTATTCCATTTTGGATGATATTATCATTAAGAAACTTCCTTCTTTAACATTGTCAAGCAATTGGAAATTTTTTTCATAGTGAGTAAACTCTCTCATCTTTGGAGCTTTGGTTTTTATCCTTCATTGAAGGATTCTTGATCTTCCTTGACATGATTAGACCATCTTCCACTCTAATGGAAATTTATTAAGTGTTATTCAAATCTCTTGGTTGAACTCTCCGTAGAATGAAATTAACTTCAGGAAATTGGGCATTCATGAAGAATATTTTCAGATTGTATTTAGTAGGATAGACAATGGTGGCAATCTTGTTGATCAACTTATTGATTTTTTCCACAAAATATCTCACATAATATTTCGGTTATTTCTTTATCTCGAGTATGGTGAGCAAGTAGATCATGAGCATCTTTGGAAGTCTTGAATATTTATTCAAATGTTTTCTTCATATCATCCCAATTAGTGATTGAGCATGATGGAAAATAGTGGAACCAGTCCACAGTGGTATATTGTAATGTTTCTATAAATAACCGCACTACAACATCTTATTTTTGTACTCCAAGGATGCCACGAGGATGTGATGAAGGTATTGATATAATCATTGGGATGTTGCTTGCCATATCTATAGAATTTGGGAAATTTATTTCTTGAATCTTTTGGAAGTTCATGAAGTGATGGAGTTAAATCAAATGGCCCAGTGTCATGTCCCCATGGAATAGGTACTTGTCTTTGCTGCCATATTAGGTCCTTCTCTTTCCTCTTATCTTGGAATGAAGACTAGTGGTTCTGCAACTGGTTCTTTAGTATGACCTTCAAGAGGATTTCCAGTAAATTTTATTCTTACTGGTATAATAGGAAGTATGAAATCAACCTAGAACTATTATTAAAATGTTGGATCAATAAAGCCACTTTCACGATCGTGTCGGGTGCACCTTCTTTCACCATTTTTCCTCAAGTACTTAGAAATGAAATAAACTTGAAAAGTATAGGTTTCTCAAAAGGATTACAACAATAATTTTTAACATAGATAGTATTTTTCAAATTTTTGGTTTTTATGGATTTTTGAATATATGATGTTTTTTATTTTTAGAGGTCTTTATGGGTGCACGAGGGAAAATCTCTCCCCAATTTTTTTTACAAAAATGGTTGGTGGAATAATTTGTTGTGCTTTGTAAATTATGTGTTTCCATCAATTCTCACGAGGCTATGCCCCTCATTCTTGTATGGAGAAGCTCCTATTATTTAATGTAAACTATTGTAATTGTGTGGGGTAAACAAATAGGTTGGGGATCAAACAGAACACTTTACTCGAACATGTGGAAAAGTGTTTGTATAAGGTACAAGGAGGAATTTGTAGCAATGAGGGATAAAGGAGATGAATTAGGAAAGAAAGAGTTATTTTTGTGATTAGGACATAAAAAATTTCACACATAATAACCAGAGTACATCCACATTCAATTAGAGGAAAGTAAAAATTTAGGCAAATATCAAGACTAATAAACTAGAGACAAATAATTTTGTAGGTTTATCAATCAAGGATACCAAGTTCCTTCTTGGTTATTTAAGATCAATATTCTTGTAAATTTGTAGAATAGATAGAGAGAGAAAAGAGGAAAACATAAGAAAATGAAATAGAAGAAATGTAGCTTTTATTTCTTTTGTATTGGTGATAAATCTCAACAACCATACAAAAATCCACAATTTTTACGAAAAATATAATTTTAAGATCCTTTTGAATGGAGTAGTCATTATAATTTATAGCATTGTATATTTCCTTCTCATTTACCCCCCACATGACTCTTCATGTTTTTATTCACTTGTGACATTTCAATTTCCTAAGAAGAGACAAATTAAGTACCTCTCTTATAACTTTGATATAGTACTTCTACAATATACAAATATTTTGTTGTCTCTTATAAATTTGAGAGAAAAGAGAGAAATGAAAGGGATTGAATAATGTATTAATGATTTGAGGCATGGTGATCATAATTTCCTCCTTCGCAAGAAGCAAAGACACCTTAGGCTACCAAATGAGTGTTTATAAAACATTGTTACAAGACCTATTGAAATGAGCCTGAGATAACTATGGTCAACACTCATGATGATTCCTTCTTGATCTCACAATAAGAGTGCGGATTAATTGCTTGCTCCTTAGGATTTCAAAATTTTCATTTGTGATAATAAACCAATCCTTGTGATGCACAAACCTCTTGATGCTCAACTTTCACTCACGAACAGATCCTCACATTGTGAATGAAAGGAATGGACTTTGAATGAAATTATTGAGAAACATCCACTAGTTAGAATGACACGAGAAGATGGAAATGACAAGACCTCAAGGTTTTAGGTGAGTTTTTAGGAACACTACCAAGTGGATGGAAGCTAATGGAATAGATATGATTCATCATTGAATGAAGATCATACCTTTTTTATCTCAAGACTATCTCTATAATGGAAATAGATTTATGAATGTTTGTATACCTCAATTTTCATGTGTCTCCTTATGTAAAAGGATGAGGTATTAACTAGCTCACTTGAATTGTCTAGCTCAATCAAATCACCCATCTAAATCAACCATATCACTTTGGAGAGATGGTGGTGGGTCAAGACTTGATGATTCTTTAGCTCGGGTTTCAATGGAATCATTGGATCTCTTTGAACTCTTTGTCAACTACAAAATGTCTCTGACTTTCACCTGTTGTGCCTCAAAATGCTCTTCCTTGTTCTTTGACACAATTGTGCTCAAGATGGTACTTCAGGATCCTTATAGAGAGTGGTTTAATTTTTTGAGCTATGTAACCACCTTACAACCCTATGAGGATGGAAAAAATAGGGGGATGAAAGGAGCTGACAATAACTTTCTTCATTGTTGAGAAATTTTTCCCTTTTTCTCAAATTTGATCTTCTTACTCTCCTGGCACACTCAATTCACCTTTATTGATGATGTTTTACCATTTTAAGAAAGTTACTATTTTTAGTAGGTTGTATTTTCTGGACCTATTATTTTGGGAAAAATTTGGTTTTGGAGGGACTTAATTTTTTAGTAATTAACTATGTAGAACAATTTATGCTTTTATAATGTGCACATATCAATGCCTTTTTGTGACAAAAAAATCATCATTATATTTGGCTCAGCTCTGTGGTCCCGTGCTCTAATTATTATTGTGATCCTTCATTGGAACTCTTGTAAATAAAAAAATCAACTTCTAGGGAAGTTTTTTAGATTTTTTGCTATTACATGACAGATATTAATGGATTATTAAAGTTACAATAATCACAGGTATGTCTGAAAGAAGAAAAATCAGTTCAAACATTAGTGGAATTAGGTTTCCGGATGAGGAACTATGAGAAAAGATTTATTTTTTACAATCATGGATGGCTCAAGAACATGATGGGTAGAATATAAGTTGTTTTATCATGAATTTTTAGGTTTCATATCTTCAATAATGGATGCAAATTTGAATAGGGTGAGGAAATATAATTCGTAGATAGTTTGTGTTCTCAAGTCACCTGATAATCAATTTTATTCATGAGAGAGGAAGCAACTACTCAAAGCACAAACTAGGGTTTGGAGGCATGAGTATGGGAAATTATTTTTACCATCTATAAAATTGGGAATGGGGACAATATTTAAATAAAATTTACCTCAAGCATATGGTGCCACTTGTAAAGTTGTGGTGGAAAGAGAGGGAGATGCAGAAAACAAACATTTGGCACATATGAACTGAACTTTGAGCGCATGAGGAACATAGAGAGGGAATAAGAGGGGAGAATTTTTGTGTCCCTTATATCCCATTTGGAATGGAGAAAAGAGGTGTAAGAAAATTCACCTCAAATTGATCATGCCAAGTGTCAACATCAGATGCAATTTGGGAGGGAGGATTTTAACATGTTTAACACTCAGGGGAGCTAAAAGTTGGTCATCCGGGGACCATAGATGAGAGATGAGGGTGGGTAAATTTTTTGTCCCTTATGTCCCCTTGGTAAAGGGACAAAAGGGACACAAAATTACTCCATGATCTAGGAGGTGACACTTGTCACTTGAAAAATTTGACTAACTACAAGAACACTTGAAAGAGAGACAACTTGACGAAGTAATTTCCTAAAGATCCAAATGGTATTTTCTTAATAAAATTTAGATTATTGACTCCCAAGACAATTTAAAGAACAATGGGATGGGTTTTAGAATCTGATTATTCCTACATCTCCAAAAAATGACCCATTTTTCTTAGGACAACAAGGTATGTCTCGTAAAACATGAGATTTCATGAGAAGTAATCAAGTCTTGTGAAATTTTTTATGATTTCACCATGTAGAGGATAATTTAATATTTCCATTTAATATTTTTTCCTTTCAAATTCATTACGAAGTCCCAGAATCCTCCATAGAAGATCAGGTCCCTATTTTGACTATATACTCCTTACACTTGAAAAACTTGTTGTCACATCAACTATTCCCAAACCTCCAAAAATTTCCTAAAATTTCATAAATCAGATATAATATCTCTCCAATACCATATCCAAATGAGTTTGGGCTTTTATAACCTTCTAGAGGATGCACACCTACCTTGTAAAGGCCAAAATCAGCTTTTCGAGCTCACCAAAGAACTAGTCTTTAGTTGTTCTTGAATAAATGAATTTATTGATCTTGAAATATCATTTTAAACACCTTCATGTGATTTTTAATATATTTAAAGTACCTTCAAGGTTAATATGACCATGAAAAAAATATAGACTGACCAGTGGAAGGGGGTTTGAGAAGACTTGGGAGCAATTTTTCAAATTTGGCTTAGTTGTCATGCTTGAAAGTTTGAGTTTTTCATGCTACACATTTTCATGAAAACATGTGGGGAAAGAGGATTCATATCTTGAACATATTCATAGTTGGATTAATTCTCAACAATAACTAGATCATCTATCATGAGACAATAATTACCACCTCTCGTACATATTGCTCCTCCAAAGGACTGTGCTTCAGGAAAAAGTGTAGTTGTGGATGGGTACTCAGCTTCTATGATTCCTTCATCATCCATCAAGGTATTAAGTTGAAACTCATTGGAATTATCAAGAATAGGATATTCATGATAATTACGGTAAGAGTATTTCAATAATAAACACTTCATAATATGGAGAGTCAACATAATTTGCTTCTAAAAGATGGATCTCTTATTCTTCATTATGGAGTGCTTCAAGTTGTTCATACCTTTCTTGCATGGCCACAACATAATTTAGAATTTCAAGATTGGTTTGAGGATCGTAATTTCCTTCTACAACTCTCAAAATTCTTTGCACATACTCCCTTTTCAATGTTGTCATTTCTTCATCTCCATAAGTAAGAAAATCATCCAAAGGAAGAGAAACAAAAGACAATGCTTTGAGTTTCTCAATCAGTTATGTGAAATTCAAGACAGTAACTTCAAAATATTCTCCTTTTCTTGCTTGGTTTAGAGAATCATATTTGTGTTGTTCGTACAACATTTCCTATCTTTTTGCATTCTTCTCATTAGGCTCTTAGATTCTTGATCATCATTTGGTGCAATTCCCATTCTTTCCTCTAGTGCTTGATCCATTTGAATTGAAGCCATAAATATTTGATAGTTGGATCTTTAGATGCAATAATTTTATCTATTCTAGATAGCCTTTTAATTTTTTTTATAGGAATGTCACCAACCTTTTCTCCTTTTTTGATTGTAGACTTTTAGTTAAATCTAGAGACTACCTCAAAGTGTGCCGAATCCATAATTTTGCGAGATCTGGTCTAGAATGATGGATAATGAGAAATCTGGATATCTAGGTAGTCATATTCTTCTTCATTGTTGTTTTCACTTATTAGTGTTGAACACCAATATCAAAAATTCAATATGGGAAATGAAGGTGACACAAATTCATTTGTTGATAGAGTCACTTTTAAAATTTGATTTTCATTTTGATATCTGATTTTTTTTGGAATATGTATTTTTTTTAAAAAAAATCAGAGATCTTTAAGGGTGAAGAAGGGCATATATCTCCCTAGAGGAGTCTCCAAAAATCTTCATAAAATTATTTGTTGCATAGTGTAAATTATTGGTTTTTACCAATGGTCATGGGGCTAAGCCCATCATTATTGTGTATGGGGAGGTTCCCATTATTGATGGAAAACTAATTAAAAGCTATGGGGTGGCCGTTAGGCTAGGAATTACATAGAAATACTCCACTAAACTCGTGAAAAGTGTTTGTAATGATTACAAGGAGGAATTTGCTATGAGGGGAGGTAAAGGGAGTAAGAAAAATGGTTAATTTTGTGAGTAGGCTTAGAAAATTTACATAAACCAATTAGAGTAGGTCCACATTCAATTAGAAGAACAAAAAATGCAATAAATTAGTAAGAATAACAAACTAGAGACACAAAATTATGTAGATTAATTAATTAGGGACACAAAGTTCCTTCTTGGTTATGCAAGATCACCATGCTTAAAAAGTAATAAGGTAGAGAGGGAGAGAGTAGATGAACGCAAAAATATAAATAAAATAAATGAAGCTTTTATTGCTTGATTTAGTAGTGATATAAAGATCAACAAAATACAACAATCAACAATTTCCAACCCTTTGGAATGGAGAATCCATTCCAATTTATAGCATACAAAAATGTATCTTCGTCTAGTCCCCACATGACTATTCACTTCCCTTCATCACTTGTGACCTTCCATATTCCTAAGATACAATAGTGAGTCTTTTCCTTATTAGTGAAAAAGGACTCATATAATGTCAATGTTGAAGGTCACTTAAGTAGAGAGGACAAAATAGGGTTACAATGAATTTTTAATGAGGAATTAGAATATAGAGAGATAAGATGGAAAATAGATAAAGAGAGAAAGAAGGGTTGACCAATCTAGTGAAGATGAAATTTTGTGAGATATGGGAACATTCCATAAAATTTCTTAAGTGTTCAGAAACATTGTTATGAGATCTACATTGTGATGGGAACACGATCATTCTCTCTCGATCACAATGTAGGAGATAGGATATGAGAATCAATTCCTTACTCCTATAGGCCTTAAATATTCACATCAATGACCAAGAATTAATTCCATATTTTAAACCCATTTGATGTTTGTGTGTCACTTACTAAGATATGTCTTCACATTTAGGATAGAGTATTTCTCCTTAATGAGATTGTAGTCTTATTTTACCCACAACATCCCAAGGTGCGTTGACACATCACCCAGAAAGATTGAGTGCTCACTCAAAGTGTGCAAGGGTACTAGGTCGCTCTTTTATGTGAGCTCTATTAAGGAGTTAGCATGATTAAAATAAAAACATTCCAAATCCATAACAAGTGTTTAAGTAGATTACATAATATAAATTAGATCTAGAACATAACCATGTGCAAGAATAACTCATACAAGAATCAAGAATAAGTTCACCATGAATGAACAAGTAATGATTTGTCAACAATTAATATCTAGCCATAAAGATCCATTATATTAATTACTTTAAAATTCATAAATCGAATACATATATAATAATGTCACCATAAGTCATGCGCACCCATAAACTAGTAGCATAACTCTTACAAAACATGGATCTATCTCAAGTGTCTCCAAATGTGCAAATCAATACATATTTATAAGTAGTAGGGAATTTCCCTTCACTACTAATGTACTCTCCAAAATAGGCTACATGCTAAGAATAGCCATGCACCACTACAAGATAATTACAAAAGCATGCAAGCTCACTTATAATAGATGATTTTAAATAATAACTATAATTCAAATCCTATTAATAGCTCAAATCTATGCATGGCACTTAATATTCCTCTTTTCTAAAATAGCCTTTGCGTGCTCTTTAAGTCTTCATACTATTGTGTGCTCTACACTCCATGTTTATATTTAGCCTCATACTAAAAACAACTAAGTCCTAATTCTAAACTTTCCCACGCGTGCCTTATGTATGCATTCCCAATCCTTACGTGCCTTCGATTTAGGATTTACTTCATCATCCGAACATTACCCCTCACTTTCTTCATCGCTATCCCCGGAAATGGGTAATCCTAACTTATCTCTCCATGAACAAAAAAAAGGAATGAAAGAATAATTATACAAAAGAATGAAATAATACTTGGGTGCCCTATACTTTTGCAGACATAATCAACTTTGGATATTCTACTTTAACCTATGCTTCTAACTCATTCCACTCACTCAACACTTTATTAGTTTTATCTGGGATGTCTACAAGCACCCCATCCATCTCATCTAAGGTCATGTTCTCCCCTTCATTTTGTAACACTATGAGAACATTTTCTAGGCTGGAGACCATCCCTTCCATAACATCCATCCACCGCACTATAAGTTTTCCGATATCCTTGATCCTTTCCTTGTGAGGGTCTTGGGATGTTGCAAGCGCATCACACTTTTCTTCTACCAAAGTGAGCCTCTCCTCACGCCCAAGTGTTTCATTCTTCACTACCTTAAGGACCTCATTCTATTCTTCCATAGTCATTTTCTTGATTATTATTTCCACATATATGCACATATTTAAGGCCAAATATGCCTTCTTGATTCAACCTTCAAGGTCTATAGTACAAATTCATAACTAGTAATCATGTGAAATATTTTTTCCTCGGCCTTCTCTTCTTATGTTGTAACATCCTTTGATTTTGGCATGTGCATTGGACCTTCATCCATCACCATATGAACAAGTGTGTACAAATAGTGCATATTAGCGGGAATTTTTCTTGAAATTTATCTTCCAGATGCAAAGATTTCCATCAAAATTTCATCTCCAATTTGTTATTCCATACTCATTAATTTTCTCACCTTTTCCTCAAATTTCTCCTTTTCCTCCATCAGGTGCTATATCTCGGTATCTTTATCTTTCCTGTCATCCAACGACATTTTAATATTTTCCGCTTTATCTATGTTTCTACGTGTAACATCTCGTAGATACCTTTGTTAGTGCATTTCTTACTGCTCATCGACATATCGAGA
This sequence comes from Taxus wallichiana var. yunnanensis, assembly GCA_018340775.1. Lineage (NCBI taxonomy): Eukaryota > Viridiplantae > Streptophyta > Pinopsida > Cupressales > Taxaceae > Taxus > Taxus wallichiana. Next base: position 645,247,002 of record CM031235.1, read on the forward strand.
GGGCACGATAGTCACATGGCGTGAATGTGGCACTTTCTTCATTCTCCCTAGGATACACGATTCTTTGCACACATCAAAATCAGGATCATCGATGTGAGTCTGCATGGTCTATGATAATTGTTTCTGTGTGCACGTTATCTCCATCTCTAAATCCATCAGCTCCCAACCGTATAACTCCTTAATTTCCATAGTACTTTGAAACCTCTCATTTATAATCTTGTTTGGGTCATTAACATACCGACCATATGAGTATCATATGTACCTTATTCTTTTCCTTCCTAGAATTCCTTCCTTTTGGAACATGAATGCCTGAATCCATCATTGACCCTCCATCAGTTAGCTTGATAGATGGTCCACCCTTATCTTCACCTATCTCCATGCCAATGGAACCACTATATATCTCTTGTTCCTTTAAATCCTCTGTATTATGTTACAATTCCTCTTCATGAGGATCTTGTACATCCTCAATATGAACCAAAGACTTATGTACATTGTATTTCAATTTCTCACCCTCATCCTCCTTGGTGAGGATGTATCTACACATTTTCTTCACTGGTTCTACCTTCACAGGAGAAGTTCTAGGTGACCTCCTTAATAGATCTGAAGGTCCCACACCTTGAGTTCTAGTTCTTCTCAACACTCTTTTGTACTATGGGTCCCTAGCACCATCTCTTGAACTCGTATGTACCGTGCCTATCTCTATTCCCACTTCCTCATCTTCTTTTTGCAATGGAGGGGTCACCTCACACTCTCTTTTCTATCCTACAGTGGTCTTCCCGCTTCTTCCATGCTCCATGCTACCACTATCTTATTTCACTTGTCCCTCTTCTTCTTTATAAATGGGAAAAGTGTCCTCTTCATCTTGTACCATGCCCATAGTATGCTTTCCCTAAGGCCCCTCAGGTAGCTTGAACTCATTCTCTACGTATTTTCCATTCTCTAACTTGGACTTAAAGTAGATATATACCTTATCCAATCCAATCTTCCGATTGCTAAGCTCATACAACTGATATGAATATCATCTGAAATCAATTTTTCAATATATGTAGACTTACCCGGAAGACATACATATTTTAGAGTGTATGATAGTCGCAATATACTTTGTCTACATTAAAGAGCAACCTACACACATTTGATAACTTATGTACCGATTCTGAAAGAAACACGTAGTGAAGGAATAGGGGAGCTTGCACTAAGGGCTCAACTTTCCATCCTTCATGCCAAAATGCCCTATGCAATAATGTTGATAGATGAAAAACTATACCTGTTTATCTAATCTTGAAGAAGATACTTAGGTATTCTCTACTCGTCCTCAAATGTAGCATGCAAGCGCTCATACAAAATCTTTTTCTTTACTTATAGGCCCCACTCATGGATCCATCACATGCGTATTTCAAAAATTTATCTACAAGGGACCTATTTTCTTATGGGTATTGCCACATCTTATCCTTTATCCCATCGGGCACTCCAATCTCTACAAAAATAATAGACGGAAGAATCATGCCGAAACTTGTCTTCTCACATTGGTACACCTCTTCAATAATGGTTTTAGTAATGAAACTGGCCAAATTGTAAAATAATCCTTTCATCTTCTTTTCTATGTGCAACCATGCCTTGTTCACCTGTGACCAATGCTCTTGATTGTTTAACTTAGTAAGGAAGTGCACTACTTCTTAAATAACATGGTACTTCTGTAACTTTGGGATATCCATCCCGCACCCTCCCTTCATGTATCCAAGTGCTTTCTTTGTTGCTTCTATGCCCTCCTTGTCGGAGATATCACTACCTACTTTAATTATCGAACTCCTCAATCTTGTTAGGCTCCCAATCGAGGCACGATAAGCCTCATTCGTCACCTAATGAAGTAAAATAAGTCCTCATGGACTCTTCTCATCAACCATTGATATAGATTTTTGGTTTTCCAAAATAGGGAGTTCATATAGCTACAAAACTCTTACATTTGACAACAAATTTTCCCCACGTCATCATAAACAACCATATCATTCTCTATTGTCATTGTTGTCTTTACTACCAACAACTTGTCTAATTCATCTTTTTGTCCTTATTTCTATGGTTATAATCACTTATTTTGCTACATCAAACATGTGAATCCTGGTCACGGCCCATAAAAACCCCTTATAGATACCGTATCTCTAAAAACAACTCTTGGGGGTGTCTTCAACTTCGAATTCCACTTCCTTCTACCTTCTACCCCTTGTATCTACTCTAGGTGCTTGCTTAGGTTTCATAGTGACTATAAAAGCATGTTTTTGTAGTTGATTTGAGCTCTACAAATCAAAACTTGTATTCCCTAGCTCAAAATGTGTGTTCCCTAGGTCAAACTTGAACCCTAAATGTCGATTCTTCTCCCCACATGGATTTGTTTTGGTCAAACACCTTCTCCAATTGAGTTTCAATCAATCCCTTGCTCAAATATGTTTAGTTCAATTTTTATCACAACTCTTTGCGCTTCGATGTAGCTCACTCTTCAAATCACTTGAACTCTTCTTAATCACAAAGGTAAAAATGATTTCACAACACCACCTTATATAGATTTTGAAAATTCCTCTGCATTCATTTCTCTCCACCTACCACCACACTCAACATTAAATTAACATTTCTTTCCTTTTTTTGTGTCCCAATCATAACTTTCTAGTGCTCCTACTACTCCCTTGGCCACATACCTCCTTTTGAATGCATTCCTATGCCAAATTACCTATCCACTGTGCCTTTCACCAAGTATTTTCCCATTCTAAATCCTACCTCATGTTACACTATGCATCCATTAATTCACATGTGGTCTTTATTCATGAGAAATCTTTTCTATATTTACATCTTTACCTCAAGCACTTGTAAAATATTTCACTATGCATACCCATCTTCTAGAGAACATTCAAACTCAATCCATTTATCCTGTATATACTCCACTCCACACTAAATTTATGCACAGTCATATGCTTATGAATTCTATAGATAGTAATCAGCTTTTGGCACACAAGCATGCTTATTACATAAAATAATGAACTAAACTAACAAATCATAACAACACCTGAAAGGAAATACATATAAATAAATGCATTAAAGGAAATCTATTCAAATGACAATACCAACTTATTGTAAACACCAAGAAGACTTATCTATAGTAGGATTCAACCTACTCTCTGTTGTAATAACTAGACATCCATGTCCCATCCAACACTTATAACTGAAAAGTGCCTGAATCAAGTATATAAGTCACAACATATGGTCCTAACCAATGCACTTAGAAATTTTCAGGATGGCACAAAAATTTATAATCATACAGAAGAACCATCTATCTAACTTTGATCTTATTATCCTTAATATTCTTATCATACCAAGCCTCCTTCTTGGCATTTTTCGTCTTCCAACTCCAACAAGTAATGACACACCTTTCATCTAACTACATTAGTTTATCAATGCACTCTTCAATTGCTTGTTCATCATCTAGACCTCCTACATGTGTAATACATAGGGAAGGTAACATACATTCCACTGGTAGAAAAACCTCTACGCCGAAAACCAATTAAAAGGGCGTGGCTTTGTTTAGTCTTTTGTAGGTTTTCCTATATGCCCAAAATACAACAGAGACTTTATCATCCAAATACTTCCTTCCAACATCACAAATATTAGTCAATATATGTCCCAATATCTTGTACAAAAAATAGGGTGATCAATAATCCCATCTCTAGGATGCATTAATACTGCACCAATGGCCATACCAGAAGCATCAACATGCACATGAAACAACTTATCCCAAGAAGGAAAACATAGAATGGGTGCAATAGTGAGTCTTTCCTTCAATGTAGATTGTTGTACTTCATTCCAATGGAAATTTCCCTTACTTTTTAACAAATCCTCTAAGGGGCAAATGATCCTAGCATAACCCTTAATGAACTTTCTGTAATAACCTATATGAACCAAGAATCCACGCACCTCACTCTGATTGGTAGGTTCTTCCAAACCCAAGATGATTGCAACCTTGGCCGGATCTACCAATAAACCGTCCTTGTAAATAATATGTCCTAGAAATGTGCCAAAGGGAATAGTAAAGATAGACTTCTTAATATTCAAGAAGATAATTAAATTACTACAACGCTCGGACATGAGTCTAAAGTTTTCATAATGATATTTTACTAGCTCATAAATAGTCCAATAATCCAAGTAAACCTATAAAAACTTATGAATAAAATCTTGGAATGCTTGCACAACAATGTGTGAAAAGACTACAGGTGCATTCTTCAATCCAAAAGGCATAATTGTGTATGCAAAAATTCCCCACTCAGTAGTGAAAGTTGTCTTCTCTTGATCCTCTTTAGCAATCCTCACTTGATGATATCTAGAAAATCCATCAGTGAAGAAGTAGATCTCGGATCGTGCAACATTTTCCAAGATTTATTTTGTAAAAGGTATGGGAAAAGGATCTATAACACAAGCGTATTCAAATTACAGTAGTCCACATATATCTTGATCCTACTATCTTTCTTTATTCTAATCACTATAGGCCTAACCCACTCTGATTCCTCTAGAGGCTCAATGATTCCAAATTTCAACATTTTATCAATTTCCTCCTTAACTTTGACGTGCAGATTAGGATTCATCGTGTAAGGCCTCTTCCTAACCGAGCACACACCTTCCTTTAACTTAATCCTCATCTCACCCAAAGATGGATGCACTCCTTTCAACTCATGATAGACCCTATGAAATAAGTCTTGAAAGTTGTGCAACAACTCAATAATATTAGAAACTTCTGTTCGGATGAATAACCAACAATAATGGCCTCTTTTGGTTTTGTATCTGTCCCAATGTTGACTTTATTTATTTTCATAGGCTCATGATACATGCGCACCTTCTCATCTACACTGTCCAAGACCTCGCACGTACCCATAATGTGGTCAACATCTAGATTCTCAACTTCTTCATCATCAATCATGTAAACCAATTTACCTTTTTCTTTTTCTAGGTAGGCATGCTCAAGCTACGCTTCATTTATTTCCTCTTCATCAAAACATGCCTCTAATTCTAAGTCACTAAACATGTCTAGCGGTAGTTCTCCCTTTGCACTATCCCCCATTGTAAGGTGCTTCATAATCTGTAATGCTTCATTTCTAGGAGGTTTAGTAGAAAAATAGTCAAAGTTCTGAATCATACCTGAAGTCATCTCCTACTAGTTAACTATTTCTCTTTTTAACTCTACTTATACATACCATGTACATGTAAAAGCTGCTGAAAGTGGCATAGAACTTATGTACCTAGAGTGATGTTGGCAAGGCCTCTAGCCCCTCCGTCCAGAGCCTCTCACACTTTTTAACATGGTGCTGAGCATCCTTCCCATGAAATGGAGAAATTTGTGAGGGTACATTTCTCCTAAAAACCTAGTGAAGAAGGTGATCCTCACTTCATGCCGCTCCAAAAGTTTATCTCTATGTGTAGTCCACCGGTGTGTAGGGTATACACCAACATATTTCTCCTTTCTACTTAATATTTCCACTCAACTGTCATGGCACACGAAATACATCAGATTTTCCTTCACCTTTGTACCAAGATACTTGTACTTGTAACCTAAATAGTGAAGGCTGTAAGGTCCGACCATCCACATAACTATGTTCCTTATCTCCCCCCGACCATTTCATATGTCCCATGCACCCAGTTATCACATGTAACACTTGTAGTATCAATCACGGATTGAGCATCATCCCACCGAATAAATCCCTCCTTTGGCAGATCAAGCTCTTCAGGATCTCTAACTATATGCATGTAGATTCTATTTAAATCATCTTCCCTTAAAGGTTCCACATACAATGCAACTTTCCCATCTCACAAAGGGATGATCACGTGCTCCTCCTTTTTCTCAAAAATGATTTAACCTTTGTTAAATTACGAGATCAACATTATTTACATAACACCAAGGGTGCCCAAGTAAAGTTGGAAAATTGTTTGCTTTCTACAAGCACCAAAACCTCAAATTCTCCGGTGAACTTGGGCCCTTGACTAGTAATAGTGGCATCTTTAAGCACTCCAATTGGCATGGCCTTAGTCCTATTTTCCATATAAAATAGATTTGAAGAGGGCTGCAATGATGGTCTCTCCATCTGATTCCACACATCCAAAGTGAGTACATTCACTTCTGCACCGATATCAATCGAATATTACTTAAGAGCCATCAATCAAAAATACATTCATATTTATCTCCTTATCATACTCAAGAATATGAGGAGGTAGGTTCACATGTAATATATGTCTCTCATGCTCAACTACAACATGTGGTATATTATCTCTTAACCATTCCCTTAATAAACGAATGATTTTCTCTTGGCATAAAATATTACAAACCTCCTTCAAGTCATCAACATATTTTCTCGGGAAGTTAAAATGAGTTTTCCTACTCCAACTTCCACAATTGCACTTTCAAGCATTGTATTTCACCATGTAAGTTTCTAATAACCTTCATAGTCTCTTGATAAAATTCCTTCTAATGAGTAGGGTTAGGATACTTCGCATGCAATACCTCCTATTTTGTAATAAAATGTTTCTACTTTGGAACTTCCTTAGCACGAGCCGCATCTACATGTGTAGTGAATAGTACATGCAATATCTCGGGATTAGGGACTACCTTCAAGCATCCACTAATCTTCTACAAAGCATTGTACTATAAGCATTCACACACCCTTATCCTAATTATACTACTTGCTCATATGTTCATACGAGATCTGGGAATTCCTCAAACTTATGATTCTTTCCACACCAAGATAAAATAATTTTCTATGGACATTCATGCCTATAATGATCATGGGATCCACACGTGTAACATGTTCCATGAGGGAAGTCATCTCTTCCACCACCGTGACCTTTTCCTCTCGAATCTTCCATGGTAACCCCAACCTCAACCACCTCCATTAGAGAGCACTTCATTGTGATTATGATTAGGATGCTTGTCATGTTCCTTAGAATTATTTGCAACACTTTCCTAACATACACCATAGTCAATGAACTCATGAATCGATCAACCGGTCTGTAATTTTTTGTACCATGAGTGGTAGAATTAAAAGTCTTACAGTTGCATGATACGTTCTTCCGATCACACAATGCAACAGGGGGCACCTACTTGAATCATGATCCACATGACTCATTTCACAATCCAAAAATATGGAGCAGACTAATTTTCAAGGGCATCTATCCTTAGTGTGTCCTTCCACCTCACAATCAGTAAAACAAATAACACTTGCATGTCTCATGAGATGAATTGGTTGATAACTTCTCTAACTATTTTATTATAGATGCAATCTGCATCTCCAAGAATGGGATAACACCGGTGTCCATGCTCCTAACTACTTCAACATGTAATGTAGATTCTAAATCCTCACACGGGTCTATAAATGTTTTCTATGATATCGACCTTATGAAAGGTGTGATTAAACCTCCAACGAACCACTGAGCATGTTGGCTTGGGTGTATATCATAGGAAAAATTTGACTAGAAAGTTTTAAACAAGGAATCATACTCCCTAACACTCTCAACCATGCCCTACTTTATATCCTTTAGTGCACTCATGCTCTTCTATTAAAACTTAGGTATATGGAAATCAGCCAAGAAGACATCACATAACGTGGTGTAATCTACACAATTCTAGTTTGGATCATACTTCATATACCAACTATGCACACACCCTTGCAAAGTCATAGCAAACTAAATTTCCTTGTGCTCTAGAGCTATAATTACCTTAGTGTGCCATAGTATCTTGCACATGTGTACATGCTCAAATACATATTCAATTCCTATATACTCTAGTAGATGAAGAGACATCTCATAATAAAATTTCTAGGGTTGGTGCAAACCATGCCCACCAGTTCCAAAACCTGTATTACCTCTAGTATTCCCTTCACCTCCAAAGCCACCAGATCCACCTAATCTTGAACCTCCTAATTTTCCTGATCTCCCTTCTATAGTGGGCATAGGACCAGAGGATGTACTTCCTTGTGTACCAACATTTGTACTAAATTAAACTCCCAATGTTTACGAAGTTGTGATACTTCCAGATATATTACCAATGTTCTGCGCACCCACATTTTGACTTGAAGACATTCCGGACAATATACCACCACCAAACAAAGAAGATTGCATAGCCATATGAGAAACTTATGTATACAAATGGAAATGAAAACAACCTATTGCTACTCTATCTCCAATACTAGCTTGATTCTCAACAACTATTTCAGGGCTGGATCGCCAAGTGCAAGGGTGAGGTCATCGGGTGGGATCGGATGTGCACTCGTGGATCTTAAATTTTATTCTCTGAGATGCGCTCTCATTAAAAGCTAAAGGGGACTGTCTATCTGCAATTGCCTAAGGATTAGAGAACTAGATGCTCCTACTCCATGTCTTCCCCATGACCCTCAAATCCTTCCGAACCATCTATCTCTACAACTCCAAAGACTCATTAATGTCGTGTCTCTTTGTTAATTCCCTCTCACGTGCTTCATTATACTTAAGTCACCTTTCTTCTCTTTATATTTCTTTTGATAGGTCTGCCATATTTCACCACACTTGCTCCTACCCTTGCACACAGTGGGGTTTAGCTAGCCATAAGACATTCTTCTAAATCTAGAGTTACAATCAAGATCTTAATCGCTAAAGGGATAATGTGTTGATAGATCCTCTTGGTTCACACAAGAACTGAAATGTAGAAACCTATGGACAAGAATAAGTAAAAACACCATACTCTAAAGTGTAACTATGTAAAACACCACTCACCGGTGATCTGCAATGCATGTCCAAATCGGATCAGCATCATGTAGAGCCTCATAATGTTCTTATGTCCATACAATTGTTCTAAACCTCCAATTTTTCTTTGATGCATAAGCTACCAGCCACTCATACAACTCTATGGGAAAAAAACTGAAAAATGTCTCATAGAGATCATGATACAGATTTTGTTCAACCCATGCACATGCATCAAATTTAGGTCAAGTCTTGAATCAATGAGCATATTGTTCCTCTAAATTTTCTATCCAATCTTCAATGTTGGTCAAGGTTAACTCGATACGTCCGCATCATTCAAAATCCTTGAAACAAATTTGAAAAGAGGTCCTAGAAACAAAACAAAAAAGTAGTCTTATTTTACCCATAATAGCCAAAGGCATACTAAAACATCACCTAGGCAGGCTCGAGCACTCACTCGAAGCATGAAAGGACACCAGGTCCATCTTTAATATGATATCTATAAAGGAGTTAACATGATTAACATACAAAAATTCTAGATCCATAACAAGTGTTCAAGTAGATTGCATAATATAAATTAGATCTAGAACATAACCATGTGCAAGAATAACTTATAAAAGAATCAAGATTAAGTTCACCATGCATGAACTAGTAACAATTTTTTCAACAACTAATATCCATCCACAAAGATACATTATATTAATTACTGTGAAACACATAAGCTGAATACATAGATAATAATGTCACCATAAGTCATGCGTGCCCATAAACCAACAACATAACTCTTACAAAATGTGGATCTATATCAAGTTTCTCCTAACCATGAAAATCAATACATATTTATAAGTAGTGGGGACTTTCCCTTCACTACTCATGCAATCTCCAAAATAGGTTACATGCTAAGAATAGCCATGCACCACTACAAGATAATTACAAAATCATGCAAGCTCGATAATAATAGATTATATAATAATAAATACAGTTCTAATCCTATTAATAGCTCAAATATATGCATGGCACTTAATCTTCCTCTTGTCTGAAATAGCCTTTGCATGCTCTTCAAGTCTTCATATTGTTGTGTGCTCTGCACTCCATGTTTATATTTAGCCTCATATTGAAAATGGCTAAGTCCTGATTCCACACTTTCCCGTATGCACCCCATGTCAACGCACCTAATCCTTATGTGCCTTCAGTAATTAGGCTTTACTTAATCAACCCAATAAATATCTTTTCCTATGACCATCCATTGGACTGAAGTGAGGTGACTGCAATGTTCTTCCTCCTTGAGGTGTGATCACACTACAAGGTGTTGAATGAGTTTAAGAACACTTCCAAGTGAGTGGCATCAAATGAAATTGATATGGTTTCTCATTTTTAAATACATGGTACTCCATATGAAGATCACCCTCTTACCCTTATTAGCTCCATAATTATCCTTGAATAGAATAAACTTTATAATGATCATACACCCTCTTTCTCATATGATCATTATGACAATAGACAAATCCTTGATCCTTCACACATGATGGTCTTGAGTACCTTGATATCTTGATTAGATCATTTTGACTTGTTTCTCAGAGAGATTTGGACATGATGGAAGATTCAAGATATGGTTATCCTCAACTTACTCCATGAGCTTCCCATATCACCAATGAAAATGACGACTCCTTCGCAACTCACTTTCCGACCTGGATGTCACATGAATGGAAACATACTTATGGTATATGAATACTATTTTTCCCAATTTCTCCTCATGGAAATATGTTTCCTTCTATAGATAGTAGGATTGATTCAAAAATGAAAGTTTGAGGATGAGTTATATGTTCTTGATATCCAAACTACATTGAAGTAATGTGAATTCCACCTCCCGAGTTGTGAGATGTGAGCACATCAATAATCATTGATTAAGTTTTTAGAAACATTGTCATGAGATATGCATTGTTTGTGAGCTTGAGATGACTACACCACTTAAGGTGAGATTATCTCATTATTATCATGATGATCATTTGCTTGATGTCTTGGACTTTGATGAAGTTATTGATGTTTCAAATCCTTCACAAACCTCAAGATGTTCTTGTTTACACTCAATGTTCAAATGAGTGCTATCACACATGTTAACTCAATCTGATCCGACCCTCATAATAGTTTGATTCACATGATGACCATTACCTTTGGAGAGTGGGATCTAGGGACAATGATGTCTCCTTCATGATGGAAACATACTTAGTATTCTTGGAAATCCTTTATTCTCATCTACACTTTGTGCCTCCAACCTCCTATTGAGCAGAAAAAATGTGGTTGCACACACACACACACACACACACTCTCTCTCTCTCTCTATCTCTTATGTGAGCTATGGGAACATTATGGGACATTTGAATGAGTGTTTAGGAACACTGATGTGAGGTATTACAATTCATGGATGTGTAAAAATCTATACTCTTGTAAAAATGATGATCTTGGGTTGAGGCACATTGGGAGTAATGGATATGATGTAGGAACATCATTATTATTCACCTCAGAGGATCAATTCATGTTTACAAATGTTAAAAGACTTCATCATGACTTGGTTCAACTTCATATGTCTCTTTGGTGATAAATTCATTTCATTATTTAATGAATTAATTTATGGTGAATCCCTTCTACCATAATTGGCATTAGTCGATCATTTGGTTTCTTTCATCAAATTGTGCCTTATAGGAATCACCTTTGGATTGATGCTTTGAGAGCCTATGGATATTTTATTTCTTGTTTGGACAATGAGAAACCTTCCTTTATTTTTTATGGTGAAAAAATGAAATGATATGGGAAGAGTTGGAATTGCCACAACTTTTTGGGCTCAATTCCAATACTTACTACTTTTAGCAAGTCCTAATTTAGGACCTCCTATTTTTAGCAAGTTTTCATAGTTTTCACCTTCGATGTTTCTTGTTCATTCAAAGTGTTAAAAATGCTTGAAAATTAATATTTTTATAATGTTACATTTTTAGACATATATTTATCTGAATAATTTATATTTTAGTAAATTTTACTTACAAGTTTTTGGTTACAACGAGAATGGTCTTGAAGATATTTGTTTTGGACTAGGACATTCTGCATTGAATTTCAAAGCTTTCCATTTGCTATATCTCCGTAAAATTGAAACACATGTCTAGGGTTTAGATATTTTAGTTTTATGTTGTAAAAAATATAGGGATTTAATGGATTTGATTTAACCATCTTCTCAAAGGATTTATGGAGAGGAATATTTCACCAAGTTTCGTTGGAAATAAATGCACGATTGAGGAGATATGAACAAATATTCGTTTTGATAGATACAAATATCTAGAATTGTTTTTACAAAAATATGGAAAAATGGAGTTTGAGTGATGTTTTGTAACAACACCTTGACAAGAAAATTTTATATTTGGAGAGTGAGAGAAATTTTTATTTGTGTGAGTTTCTTGACCTACCCGAGACCCTGGTTAGCTAACTTGAGTTAGAAAAAATTTATAAGAGGGGCAAGGTCACACTTTTATGTCCTCTAGGGGATACTTAGGATTGTGACTCAGAAGTATGTGGTATATGAGAGTTAGAGTTGGGCGAAAAAATGGGTCATATGGGGCTGAAACAGTCAGTGTTCAAATGACTAAGAGCCAAATGGGAAAAGAGGGGTTTCAATTTTTTTTCCCTTCGACCCCCTCGTCCTCTTGTGGATAGTTGTGATAGTTTGGATAGAAAAGTGTGAATTGATGGTGAGGAAGCATGAAGGGGGGTAAGCGACGGAGTGAGATAGTGCATCTTAGGGGCGTAGGTTATAAGTCATAAGTAATGGAATTTTTATTGAAAAAGGGGTCACACTTTTGTGTCCCCATTATCCCTTGGGGGACAAAGGGGATAGAGGGGACACATGGGTGTCCAAAGTGTGACTTTTCCATTTTACAATAATTAATTTTGCCTTGGATGTCCAAATTGGGACACCAAACTTGAATTTTTCACCTCAGAAGCTTAGGAAGGTGCTTTGGGGTCAAACCTTATATGATTTTGACTAAAAAAATTATAAGAGTAATGGAATCATTATGAATACTTGAGTATTCCTTAAAATGAAAATTTAGGGCTTGTTCTATCTTGAATCGAGAAGGGCATTTAAACAAGTTTTAAAAATATCAGAAACCTTCAAGAATTGGATAAAAGTTGATGTTTCCACCTTATAGATAATTACAAGATGTTTCTAATGTATATCTATTTACCTCCTAACTCCTTTTGTAACTTCCATAATGATTCGGAGAAGTCATATTTCAGTGTTAGGACATTCATTCCCTACACCTACAAGACTCAGTCTTTCATAAGTTGTTCCTGAATCACATTTTATTTCCTAAAATTTCCTAAACCACTTTAGAAACCTTTAATATCATTTGACATCACCCGTAGATGATTTGGGTTTTCCTTGAATTTTTGTAGAGGATGGTTAATAACTATAGAATAGCCAAAAATGGGGTTTTTAGGCATCTAACGGAAGTAGTATTTCATCAAGTCATAATAAATTCATCAACCATCTTGGGTAATCATCCATACACACTGAAAAAATTAAAATCCTTGTTACTAATTTTCTATGAGCTAGGTTGATTGTGATACTAAGAGCGGTGACTAGAGGAAGGATCCACAATGATATGAAACATCATTTTCAATCATGGGCTTAGTTGTCATATTCAAAGTTTAAATTTTTCATATCAGTCATTTTGTATGATAACAACATCCCTACATTCTAGTAAGAATTCAATTACACCTTATAGTTTGAAAATTAAATCCTTGGCATCTTTAAGTATCTGTTTCTACTACATACCACTAGGATACATATTTTTGGATGTTATTATGTTGGCCTAATTTCATGTAAGGAATTGGATGATTTTCTCATGAGAAACAACCTCTCATGTTATTATTTTTACTTTTGGTGATGTATTTTCTGGTTGTGAAATTATTTTATCTCCTTTAGATGTTTTTTCACCATAATTTTATGTAGTCTTTTATTTCCCAATAGAACGCTATATGCATGTTTGGCACTTTATCCAGCTATGGATAAATGCTCACTCAAGCACACACAAATACCAAGTCCGTCTTGTATGTTTTATTTTAAATATGTTAGCTTTCATATACATGATGATTAACCAAGTACTAATTCAATTATACGAAACCATTACAAACATTCAATTAGAAACACATGTAATAAGGAACATAAAAGCTCAAATAATAATCACTACCAATTGCACCATAAATTCACGATACTCGGACACGTAAATGATCATAATCCATTCTATTAAAGTATTACTTAACAAAATATGAATACATACGTATACCAAGGCATTGGAACATGCACAAACATCAAACCGTAGACCCTAACTGTATAATAAAAGAATCTCAAAATTTGAACATAATAACTGGTACCAAAACAATGGCATCTAATACACACACACACATTTATGGGTAGGGAATTTCCCTTCACCACCTATACACTCTCCTAAAAATATACTACATGCTCAAAATATTTGTGCATACACTACATGTATTAAGCTTCCAAAAAGAACCATGTTTCAAAGATTGCATGCTTCTACATCCATTGCTAATAATAGACTATCCTATAACTATGAATTTATTTGATGTTATTAATAGATTGATCCATGAATGTTCTTTCATCTTCGATCCACATGTGATTTACAAGAAAATAGACTTTCCTTGACCTCCAAGTATCCTTACTTTTCCCTGTTTCTGAATTATTTCTTGGTCGACACTCTTTCTTCGTTCTTCTATTTTTACACCATGGTTCAAAACATTAGATAACTCCTAAAGTTACCCTACTCGGGCATGAACCTTCACGCATTGTCACATACTACTTGCACATGCCCCTTTGTGCCTTCCTTGCATGAACCCTAGATCCTTGCACATGGCATATACTTAGTCAAATCAGCCATGGAACATTACCCCACACTATATTGGATTTCCCTCCTTGGAAATGGTTTGCCCAAATTGTTCCTCCAAAGAATGTGTATCAAATACAATAAAATAATAAAGAATTGATTGCCCAAAAGAATAATTTCACCTATACATAAGTCATATCATGTCATAGGATGTTGGAGAATCTCTAGAAACTCGAATTCATTTCTACCTCAAATTTTTCCCATTTTATGATTTCCTTCATGGCCTTCCCTAGCACCTCTTTAGCTACACCTGATATTTGATTAGGTGTTATTTAATATACCTTATCCTTTATCTCCTTGGTCCACTCAATTTTTGTAGTAGATTTCTTATCATGTATTGCCTTGAGATCAACATCTTCTTTAATGACCCACACATTTATTATAGGGTCACTCTTTTGAAATCTCTTGAAAGCTAACTCTACCTTACCGATAGTTGATCTGATTTGCATATATAATGCTATAATATCAGCTACCCTAAATTCCTTTCACGTGATGTAGTCATAAAGTTCTTGCATGCATACTACTTCCTAAGCCACATACCTCCTCACACGTGCCTCCTATGGTGTAGTATATAAACCCATGTGCCATATATAAAGTAGTTCATCATGTTGCCACCTACCTCACCTTACACTGCACAATCCATTATTCCACTTGTGGTATTCATCCTAATACTTTCACTTATGAGCACCATCATACTTATTTCCTATACCACCATTCTCTTGCACATATATTTCAAAGACCATCCTTACTTCAAACCTTCATATATGTACCTATTTTAACCCTCCCAAACATGTAAACCTATATATAACTCTTGATTCATGTGGATTTCTCTTTCATGCACTTACACCTAGTTCACTTTGCACACTAAATATATGCACTGGTCCTCGTGTATGAACTCAATAGATATTAATCAGTTTCTTGGGCACAAACATGCTTATTACAAAAATAGAGAAATAAAGAAAACAAATCTGGAAATAAAAATATGAAAGGAAACCTAATCTAGATGGAAATACTACCTTATTACAAACACCAAGAAGATTTATTTATAGAAGGGATTCAACTTACTCACATTAAAGTAACCAGAAAGATAGTGCAATCTCGTGCTGTAACTAACATGCACTTGATTCAAGTATCTTGGTTACTACAAAAGGTCCCAACCAATGCACCTTCAATTTCCCTGGGTGGCACACAAACTTGGATTCATAGAGAAGGACCATCTTTCCAACTACAAATGTCTTGTTTTTAATGTGTCTACCATTCAATGATTTCTATTTTGTTATTAAAGAGGACCTATGTGTGTAATACGTAGGGATGGTAACATGAATTCAATGGTAGTACTACTTTTGTGCTAAACACCAACTGGAAGGGTGTGGCCTTGTTCAATATTTTATAAGTGGTCATGTAAGCCAAAAGTATAGGTGGAACTTTATCATCCCAATATTTTATTCCTACATCACAAATATTTGTTAATGTTTGTCCTAAGATTATTGTTAAAATTTTCTACTGCTCCATTAGCTTGAGGGTGATAAGAAGTGGTATTATGGCATGATGCCATAAACTCTGCCGATAGAATTTTGATCGTCTCATTCAAGAAATGAGTTCCTTTATCACTTGTGAAGCTTAATGGGAAACCATACCTTCTAATAATTTTTTCCCATAGAAACCTTGCTTCTATATTTTGTAGTACAATCCTTTGTAGGGATTTCTCTCCGCCCACCTTGTTAGATAATCAGTAGAAGTTATAGTGTAATTCATGCCACTCATGTGCATGTGTGGTGCAATAGGCCCTACAAAGTTGATGGCCCAATTTTCAAAAGGCTATGTGATTGTAATATGTCTAAGGGGCATCTCATCTCTATGTTTAGGCTTTCCATGGTGGTGATAATGATCACATGATTTCACATACTCATTGGTATCTTTACAATTTTTCCCATGCTAGCCATAAGGATCTTGTGAATTGTAGCATCACTTGCATATTGTACTCCTGTTATTCCACCATGTGATTCTTCCATAATAGCTTCACACTCATGCTCAAGTACAAAATGACGCAAGATCTCATCTCTTCCCATTTTGTATAAGTCACCTCCAATAAACCGATAGGGTGCGGCTCGAATGACAAGCTACTTTTTCTATAATGTCTTCATGCCTTCAAGAGCTTGTTCAATGTGCAAGAATACAACAATATCTTCCAAATACGAGGGAATGTAGTTCAAATTAAATAACTAGGCATATGAAATTATGTCCTCAATGCTCTGTGCATCCTTTCCAGAATTAATTCTTGATAAATGACCAGTCTCTCGAATTGATCTTACCTCATTTGACAATAGTTATAAATTCAAACTCTTGAAAAAGGAGTATCCACAAATAAATGCACCCTTGCAAAATAGGATTTTTGACTAAGTAATTCAATGGAATTTGATATGTATATAAAATAAACAGAGTGACCAACAAGTACTATTTAAAATAGTGAAGCATGCATATCATAGATAAAGATTGACACTCTGTTGTTGTATAATTTTACTCCAACAATTTCAATTTCTTGTTTGTAAAGAAAATAGGATGATCCATAAATCCTTATCCTAATTGCACCAAGAATGTGTGAATTTCCATTCTAGAAGCATAAATGTATACGTGAAATGGTTTGTCACATGAAGGAAAGTGAAAATGGGTGTAGTGGTAAGACTTTCCTTCAAGGTCTCGAATTCATGTTGTTGTGTGTCACCCTAGTAAAATTTCCCTTTAGTTTTTATAACTCTTCTAGGGGCACAAAAATATTTACATATCCTTTGCTAAAATTATTCTAGTAGTAGCAGTGTGTCCGAGAAATCCTCGCACTTCACTTTGGTTGGTAGGTTACTTGCCAAACCCAAAATCATAGCTATCTTGGTGGGTCTACCAATAGTCCTTATCTAAAAATGATGTGCCCAAGTAAAGTGCAAAGGGTGTATCAAAGATACAATTCTTAATGTTTAAATAGATGCTCAACTTCCTACACCTCTCAAGCATAAGTTTGAGATTATCACAATGATATTTGAATAACCCATAAATAGTCCATTCATCCAAATATACTTGTAAGAACTTATGGGTGAAATCATGAAATGCCTACATAAAAATGCATGAGAATATTGTTGGCACATTATTCAATCTAAAGGGCATGGTTGTATATGTAAAAATTCCCCATTCAAGTCTTTGAAAGTTTTCTTCTATTGATCTTATTTTGCGATGCACACTGGTGAAAGCTCGAAAACCCATTAGTGAAAGAATATATCTTGCACCTGTAATCATTTCCAAATTTTATTCTATGAATGGGGTGGGAAAATGATATATAACACATGAAGAATTCAAATTATTGTATTCCATACCGATCCCGATCCTCCCATCCTTTTCGATATTGATAACCGTAAGGATAACCCACTCGACTCTTTAATGGGCTCAATAATTCAAGACTTGAGCATCTTATACATTTATTATTTCACCTTCACGTGTAGATTAGGATTCATCCTATAAGACCTCTTCTTAACCGGGTGCACACCTTCCTTAAAATTGATCTTCATCTTACCTAAAGAAGGGTGCACTCCCTTCAACTCATGATAACCTATTGGAAGAGATCCTAAAAGTCATGTAAAATTTCTATGATCTATTCCACTTCTCACTCGATTAGTAATCCCTAATGATTTCTTCCTTAGGATCATCCTCTATGCCAATATTCACCTTCTTAATTTTCATGGGATAAAGGTATGTGTGTGCCATTTAATCGGTGGAATCCATCACCTGCGCACTCCTTCTATGTGGCTAACTTCTAGGTGGTCCACTTCCTCATCACGAATACTATATAATAGCTTTCCTTTTTCTTTTTCCCTCTAGGTGTGACTCATATCTATCTCATATACTTCCTTAAGATCTAAGAAAAACTTAGGACCATGTTCACCAAGTAGCTCTAGCATGATCTCTTCAAGCTTCACACTTTCCACCAATGTGATGTGCTTCATAATCTACAATGCTTCATGGACTGGAGGCTTAGTAGAAAAGTAATAAAAAATATGAATCATACCTATGGTCATCTCTTTCCATTTTATTATTTCCCTTTTTAACTCTACATGGACATACCGGATGTGCGTACATCCATAAAGGGTGGAGTATAACTTATGTACCCATAGGTATGGTGATAAATCCTCCTAGCCCTATGCCCATACTATCTTACAATTATGGACATGTACCAAAGAAAAAGTCTTCCCATGAAATTCACAGATGTGTGTAGGTAAATTGCTCTAAGTAAACCTGGTGGAAAAGGTGATTCTCACTTCTCTCCATTCTAAAAAGACATTTCTATGTGTTACCCACCGGTGTGATGATGTCCCACGTAAGGTATAAACCAACATATTTCTTCTATCTCCTTCATTCTGCCACTAAGTCTCCATGGCACACAAGAATGTATTTGGATTTTCATCACCAGTATACCTTGGTACCTAAGTCAAGCCTATATGCCTCACCATGCATGGATTTGTCATCCTGGTGACTCGTCCCTTAAATTTGTGCTTGAACATTTTGTATGTGCCATGATCCCAGTTATAATAAGTAACATTGTTAGTGTCACTCATAGAATGTGTGTCTTCCCATTAAAGTACACCATCCTTGGATGAATCATTTTTTTGGATCATGCACGATTACACGTATATCCTATTGAGCTCTTCCTCACTCAAAGGTTCAACATAAGGCTCCAATTTCTTATAATTCAGAGATATGATCACGCACTCCTCATTAACCTCAAAATTGATGTACCTTTTATTAAAACACATATCTTTATTATTCACATAACACCAAGATTTTCCAAGTAATGATGGAAAGTTGTCTTCTTCAACAAGATCTAATACTTCAATGTATCTAGTAAACTTGGCTCCTTGAATGTGAATAGAGGCATCCTTCAACACCCCAATAGGCATAGCCCTTGTATTTTTCCATATAAAACAAATTTGAGGATGATTGTGATGTAGGTATCCCCATATGATTCCATGCATCTAGAGTCAAAAAATTTACCTCATCACCCATATCAATCAAAATGTTGTATACCATCGATCAATCATCAATCATCGCATCAAGTGTAATTTCCTTATCAAGTTCATGATCCTGGGGTGATAGATTTATATGCAATATATACCTCTCGTGATCAAATCCAATGCATGATACCTTTTCACGTAGCCATTATCCTAGCATTGGGATGATATTCTCTTAGCAGAACATACTACATACCTATTTTAGGTCATCCACATCCTTCTACAAGATCTCAACATTCTTCACACATTCTCTCACGCATGCCTATTCTTTTAGGTAGGTATGTATTTCACCTTGTAGATCTCAAATCAATCCCATAGTATTTTTGTAGATTTCCTTCGATGTGTTGCATCTAGATACTTAACATGTATTAATATCTCCCTCGTGATGATATTCTTAGCCTTTAGAGGCTTGTATGCATGTGCTTTACCTTGATGCATGTTGTAACCAACATGGGTTGAAACTCTAGATTACACATCATCTTAGGCATCCATTGATCAAAATTCATGCATTGTACTTTGATCATCCCCATGCCCTTGTCCTTTTATTTTTACTCATGTGATCATATATGTATGAGCAATCCTTTAACTTATGATTCTTCCGACACCATGAGCAAGTTGTATTCTAAGGAAAATATCATTGATAATGATCAGGTGACCTATAAGTATAATGGTTTCCTCGAGCGAACCTAACTCTACCACCACCATGATCTCGACCATGATATCCTCCTTGGAAGCATCCATTTATATTATCCCCATTATTTCACCCTTCATTATGTTTTCCTTCCTTCTCCTTAGATGCGTTTGCCACACTGGATTGGTGTAATCCTTTCTCAATGGCTTCATGGATATGATCAATCTATCTAAAATAATTGGTGTCATGGGTATGGGCATGAAAAATATTACAATACATGGAAACATTCTTCTAAATCATGTGCTTCAAAAGAGGACAGTTCTGACATCATGGTCCAAGTGGAAAAATTCACAATCTAGTAATAACACATGAACAAAATTACACAGAAAACTATCCTTAGTATGTTCATCAACCTCACAATCAATGCACCATATGCCACTACATGTTTCCTATGTTGATTTGGCAAAGATATTTTCCAATTGTTTTGCCATTGCTGTGATTTGTGCCTCTAAGAATGGGCTCACTCTAGTATCAACACTTCTAACCCCTCTGATTGCAAAGTGCGAGCTACGCCTAAGCATTGCGTGGATCCACATATATATTATGAGAGTGCTCTCTTCATAAAGGAGCCAACAATCCTCCAAAAACAACTATGTGTGTTGACTAGGAGTATATCGTAAGACAATTTAGACAAAAAGTATTCAAATGTGTGTCATACTCCCTAACACTTTCAAATAAGCCCTGTTTTATATCCTTGAGCGCACTAATGATCTATTGTTAAAACTTTAGAATGTGAAACTAAGCCAAAAAGCATAGTATGCAAAGCATTATAACCCACCATAGTCAAATATGTGTCATACTTCATATACCAGCCTATACATGTGCCCTTACAATGTAGTGGAAAACTCACTTGCCTTTCTATCTAAAGTTGTAATCCCCTTTTCACGCCATAGTAATTCACACTTATGTACATGTTTTGCTGCATCCCCTATTTCCATATACTATGGTAATCGAAGAGACATCTCAAAGAAAACTTGAGGTTCCAGCTACACCGGGTTGCCGAGGTAGTGGTTGATTTGGTGGTGGTTATGGATGGTGTCACTGTTAGATACAAACCCAAAAATTACACCACTATTTCCTCTAGGTGGTTGAATTGATCCTCCCATGCCCCCTGCTATGGGCTACATTCGGATGATGAAAAATCTTGCATCCTAGTTGTAGTACTAAACTAGACACCAACGGTATGCGTGGTTGCAGATGAAAGCTCAAGCAATTCCAAAAATTTACATGCCAACACTATCCCGATGATGCACCTCAAAACAATCCTACATAGGTACTCTCCAAATAATGATTTTGACTATGTTAGCAAGGGCACGTTACTAACTTCTATTTTTTTGAATTCAACACAAAATGACATCTACCCATATCTGCTTGTTTACTTACACTAACCTACTTCTCAATGAATACCTCTAGATCTGGAACACCATAAGGCAAGGATAAGTGGATAGGTGGGATCGGATGCACTCACGCGGTCCTCATTCTCTCCTTTGATGTGTTATCATATGAAGATGAAGGGAATTCTCTACCATGCTTTCCCAAAGTCAAGAGATCCCGATGTTGCGGCTCCTTTTCTTCTATGAGAGCTTCAAAACCTTCATGATCCATCATCCTCCTCAACTTGAGCGGTTCCTCCATCTTATGTGCACATTCTATATCCCTCTTTCACTCTTCAATAAACTTGAGTTTCCTTTTTCTCTCTCTCGTATTTTTACTTCCAAGTCCACCACCCTTATCCACACCTACTCTTTCCCCGCGCACAATGGTGGTTTATATAGCCATAGGGAGGCACTCTAAATATAATTCTAAGATCAAGATCTTGATCACCAAAGGAATAACACACAAGTAGGATCCTTTAGGATCACAAAAAAAAAAAAAAACTCAGCATCCTCTAGACATATATATGTAGAAATAATGTACTTATAATTAAGTATCACTCCAACCCACCAACAATCTAATACTCTAGTCCACTCCACAACTGCATCAAAAAGAGTCTCGGTAATCCTCTTGTGTCCAAATTATTGGTCTAGGACCCCAACTTTTCCCTAGTTCATAAGCTTCCAACCACTAGTACAATTCTAATGGAAAGAAGATGAAGAAAGTTTCATAGATCTCATGATAAATATTATCTTCTACCCACCATCATGCATTGAAATCAGGTCCAAGTGGTATACCTCTATGCAAAATTATCTTATCTATATTCTACCCAAATTTCAATGCTCTCCAGAGTTAATTGATACACCATCTTTATGTAGCATCCTGGAAGAAAATTTAAAAAGAGGTCCTGACAATGGAACCAAAATGTAGTATTTTATTTCCCAATATAATTTTATATGCATGACTGGAACTTCATTGCCTAGGCTGAATGCTCACCAAAAGCACACACAACTATCGTGTCCATATTTTGTGTTTTCTTGTTAAGATCTTAGCTTGCACATACATGATGAATAACTAAGTACTCATTAAATTATACTAAACTATTACATACATTCAATTGGAAACACATGTAATAAGGAACATAATAACTTAGACAACAATCAATACCAGTTGCACCATAAATTCACCATACTCAGACACGTCAATGATCATAATCCATCCTCCATAATATATTATATTAAAGTCTTACATAACAAAATCTGAATACATACGTATACCAAGGCACCGTAACATACACAAATATCAAACCCTAGACCATAATCGCATAATAAAATACTCTCAAAATTCTAGCCTAATAACCGGTACCAAAAAAATGGCATATGTTTTGGTACCGGTTATTAGGTTTGAATTTTGAGAACATTTAATTATGTAGTTATGGTCTATGTTTGATGTTTTGGCATGTTCTAGTGCCTTGGTATACATATGTATTCAGATTTTGTTATGTAATAATTTTATATAATAGATTATGGATGATGGATTATGATCATTGACATGTCTGAGTATGGTGAATTTATGGTGCAATTTGTATTGATTGTTATATGAGCATTTATGTTCCTTATTACATGTGTTTCCAATCGAATGTATGAAAGGTTTAGTATAATTTAATGAGTACTTGGTTATTCATCATGTCTATGCTATATATATAGGGGTGGTGAATTTATTTTCACCACCCATACACTCTCCTAAAAATAGACTGCATGCTCAAAATAGCCTTGAGCACACTACATGCATTACATTGCAAAAAATAACCATGATTCAAAGTTTGCATGCTTCTACATCCGCTTCTAATAATAGACTATCCTATAAATGGAACTTACTTTGATGTTATTAATAGCTTGATCCATGCATGTACTTTCATCTTCTATCTACATGTGCCTTACCCAAATTTAAACTTTCCTTAACTACCAAGTCTCCTTGCTTTTCTTTTTTTACGAATTATTTGTTGGTCAACACTCTAACTCGGTTCTTTTTTTTTTTAGCCCATGGTTGAAAAAAATTAGCTAAGTTCCAAAGTTATCTTGCTCGGTGTGAACCTTCATGACTATCACATACTACTCGCACACACCCCTTTACTGCTACCTCGCACACACCCTAGATCCTTGCACGAGCATATACTTAGTCAACTTAGGCATGTAACATTTTATTTTTCTGGTTTTCCTCAAGATTTTATGTAAGTTTTATCATTCTGATTTATTTTCACTTTTTTTCATGAGCTCATAAAGATATAGATAACATTACACCTTGTGTTCCTTTAATTAGTTCATGCATATTGGAAACATTGGGTAGTCTAGTTGATAATTTTATGGTGACCCACACTTATAGAAAGTCCTTTATGGAAACCTTCTTCTACCACATCCACTTTGGCCTCGACCACCTTCTCATCTCTTATATTCTCTGCAATATTTTGAGTTCTATCCTTTGTATCCTATGTTATTCCTAATGAAATTGCTTCATGAATTTGATCAATTTTATGGTAGGTATTTGTATCATGTGTATCTCGTGTCAAAAATTTTGTAATAGAATTATACTTTCTTTTGCATTGTATGTTGTAGTAAAGGGTAATTCCTTGCATCATGACTTCCATCACATATTTTGAAATCTATTAACATTGATTTTATATTTTGGAATGGTAATATGTTCTTTGTATACCCCCACCTCACATATGGTGCACCATACTCCTTTGAGTGCTTCCATAGTATTTGTGGCTATCAATGTTTCTAACAGAGACACCATAAATGAAATTTGCACCTCCATAAATGGGATAACTCCTATGTCTATTATCTCAATGACTCTAGCATGAAATGTAGCTTCTACCACTTCATGAAGCTACATGAATGTTTAAGCAAAAAGGCATACCACTGAATGCCATTAGTAATCCTCTTATAAAATTTTGTATATGTTGAGTCAGGTGTATATCATATGACATCATAAAGATTAATGTTTTTAAATGTGTATCATAAGTGCACACTCTCTCTATCAATTCCTTCTTTATGTCCTTGAACATCGAGATAATTTTTTTCTCAAATTTTGGTATGTCAAAATCCTTCAAAATGCCACTTCTAACTGATCATAATCCACCATAGCTTTCAACGGATCATGCTTCCTATACAAAGTATGGGAAAAATTAAGCAATGATGTGCCAAACTACATTCTCGTGAGATTACTCCTTCACGCAAAAATTAGTTCACATTTGTGAAAATTCTCTACATCATTATCAACACCATGATTGCTCTACTAAGTATAGAGAAATTTCATATAATATGTTTGGGGTTATCACTAGTTGTGTAGTTGTAACTCTCCTTTTGTATTGGTATTCTTTTCATAGGTTTCCCAACATTTATGTTTCTTCCTCTACTAGAAATTGATAGATTAGTCCCAATAATTTTTTGTATGGGTGTGTTTCCCTACACATCAACCAATAATTTTGTTTCTAAATTGGCACTCATCATTCCAAATATTTACACTTTTAAAATATTATGATTATATTGTATTCTTTTTAGTTTTGGTATCATTCATTGAAGTACATGAGGAAAATTACTATCCAATGTCTCCTTTTCTTTAGCTCCATCTACTTCTTCATTATTGTCTATTTTAATCAACACTTTATCTTTTGTCACGTGGTGTCCTAGTTTCATGAGCATGCACAATAGATTGGATTTGGATTTCCTCTCGATTATATATCCCCTTGTCATCCTTTAGAGATCTCATAATCTTAAAGCACACTATTCCTCCTTCCTAAAACTCTTTGTACTCTAAATTTCATTTATCTAACCTTGCAATTCTTGAATTTGAATCTTCTAGAGAGATAAGTTCCATATCTTCTATTTATTTGCACCTCTATTCTTCATATCAAATACTTCGTAAAGTTTTTTCATCCGAGGGATCCATGGTTTAGAAAATATTTTCTTCTTACCCTCCCCGCACTTACACACTTTGCTCGTGCTCGTGGAATTTTTATTCATCAATAGGAAATTCACAATACCCATGTATACCATCAACTTATTTATTTCTAAACAGAATTTACTTAGGTATGACCTAGATAGATCCTTGAAGAAATTAAACTAGGCTTCATTTGTGTAAGAAAAAGTAGATAGTGAGCATTTAATGATATGGTTGCAAAGTGTAATCTTCCATCAATAATCCACCACTCGTATCTAAGTTATGTTGTGTCATTCAAAGCTTCTCATATGCTCGGGAGTATAGTTATTTTTTTCTGAAACAATAGGCTTCTATCCAAGTATACAAGTATTCAAAATTCAAAAAATAATGTCTTATATAGTGTGTAGACACCTAAAATATGCTTACACTTAGCATTTCATCCAATTCAACCAATTAACAACAGTTTTTTAAATCCTCATACTTCGATCCATTCTTGAATGCCCATTCATGACACTCTTTCAGTCGTATTCCTCCTATAATCAGCTTATTTATCTAATATCTCTCTTATTAGCTAAACATTCCTCCTTTTGACCATTCATAACCTCCCTAGTTCTCTCTAGACCACTTCTATTGGCTTTGTAGGCTATCTATTAGTCAAAATTGGTTATCTAGACCCCTCCCAACTCTCAATGAGTCTCTAATCACTTGCTAATCAAGTTTAAATAGCCTAATCCTAGCTTAACTAAGCCTAAAGCATGTTTATCCTAATCTAATCTAAAAGTGCTTTTTGAGATTTAGTCCCACATGCACCCAAATTCCAAATTCTCCCAAGTGGAAAACTATAAATACAAGGCTAAGCCTACCCATTCAAACTACAACTTTACACACAAACACACCTTGTTTACATAACAAAATATCTCTCACATTTGGAGATATTGGCATTAGACCTCATTTGCATTAGCCAAGCTAATAGGCATTTGATCTTGGCTATCCTCCATTGTTGAAGCTCCTCCATCTTCCATCCATTCCAAATATAGTTAGTAAGGGAAGATCTAAAGCTTGGCCATGTAGCCAACTTGGAGAGATCTCTTCACTATGTTTGGGAGTAAACAACACACAATTTGATTGCTTAGAATCTAACTAGGTTCACTTTCATTAAGCTTTCATAGAGTAGAGAGTAGTATACATGTTAGTTTTGATGTTTTTGTCAAAGTTATAATGCTTGCATGTTAGTTTCTCTTGTTTAGCTCTAATCTCATGGTGCATGGATGAGTTAGTGAAGCTTTGAGGTTCTTTAGCCTCATTCCATAGCTTTTGCAACTTTCCATTGCACACATAGTGCATCATAAAGATTTTAGTCATATTTTATACCCTTATAGCAATAGTCTAATCCCATGCACGTTGGCCTATCACCCAATGGGCATTGGGTTCTCATCCGAGACACGCGTGGGAGTCGAGTCTCTCCTTTATGTGATTCTTGTGAGAATGCATGATAGATAATAAAATGTAGAAGAATAGAAAAGAACTATACAACATTCTAAGAATCTAGAACGAGTTGTCATCTCATTGCATCGATAAAAGAGTAATAGCTAACAACATATGAAAATGGTTCATACATAAAGGAAATGCATAAGGAATACACTCATGAAAACATATATGGTTTAAAATAGAGCCTTATATTCATATCAACATGTTTAAGTACCACATTACATTCCATGAAACCATTACAGAACTTCATATTATGATGCAGAGCTAAGTCATGCATCAAAACTACACTATGTTCATCACATTACAAAATTATTGCAGACCCATCCCTCTAAATGTGTCATCACTCCCAGAGTTATCCTAATCCCTAACCCCTAGAACCCTCCATTATATTTTTGTAGAGCTTTTCCTCTCTTCAAATATGTTCTTTTCTTCTATTGGGTGCTTGCATTTATAACCTTAGCAACCACCGCCATGCCTTTCTGAAGTTATAGATTAGTTGTCAAGTGTCAAAATGGTCCTCCATGGGAGCATGCATTCTCATATCCAAGCTCTCCACTCTTTGCAATGATGCCTTCTGGAACCTTCCATCACATGCCTAAAATATTCCATTTTTGATCCCATAGTCACCAGGCTGGCACCTTATCAACAAGGGTCACGCTTTTCTCGTGTGCTACTTGGGACGCTGAATGTAGCTAAGTCCAAAACCTATCTTTCCTTGCACTTGAATGCCGTATGTTCTACAAAATGAAACTAGAACCCTTTCATGCATGCCTTCAACCTACATGCCCATCTTCAACTAGGTACCACCTGCCCATGTACCTTCTTATCCTTAGCCAATATTTCGGGGCCCAACATCGCCCCACACTACGTCTATTCTCCATCCTTAGAAACACTCTTCAAAGAATAAAGAATGATGGGCTCTTACAAATGGTTGGAATGGAAGAATAAATGAATGAATAAAATGGGGGAAAGAATGAAATAATGGGGAACTTGTTTATCGCTAGAGGAGGAGAGGGAAATCCTTCCCTAATTCTTCTTCTAACTTTTCCTAATTGTCAACCTCATTCTGAGATTGCTTTGATAGAGGTCCCAACCAGGGCGCTTACCTCCTCAAAGCTTATCCCTTCTGCCTTAGCATTAATTGTTTCCATGATCCCCTCCAATTATTTTCCCAAATCCTCAAGCGCGTCCATCCTCCGAGTGATTTGGGGTACAATTCTTTCATCTAGTTCTTGATTGAGCCTCGTAAGGTCTCAATGGCCTTTGATTTATTTTCCACTTCGGCTAGGATTTTGTCTCACTTATCCATGTTCCCCTTATTATTTTCTTGGAACTCCTTGAGTTCCACTTCATGGGTGGCAACTAAGATACTTTCCACTCTATCCCTATCTGTGCAATTATCATAGGCAGCCTCAACAACTTACGTGGTGGCTTTTACATTGGTGAGGATCTTGTTGTACTGAGAAATAATTTCTACAACCTTTATCTTATCCTCTTTTTCTTGGCATGCCAATGCCTCTTATGTAGATTCTAAGGAAAGTGGTTGCCTCTCCATAGTGAGTATGTGGGTCAAGTCCTCTAGGCACTATAAGGTTGATCCATATTTTTGTGTGGGCGGTGTTAAGTCTAGATGCTTCAAGACAATGACATCCATGATCATCTCTATTTCTTGTATACCTCGCACACCCTAGAATTCTCTTATTTTAACTCATGGCTTAACTGAGTGCTGATTAACTCCTCTTGCTTCATGTCCTTTCTTTTCTTAAGGATCTCCTCCTCCTTTTTCTCCAGCTCTACCTCTAGGAACTTCACCCTATCATTTCTTTCGAAGAGTCTAGCTTCAACCTCAACTGAAACTTTGTTGAGTGTGTTGCAGATTTTCTCATCTGATAATTGTTGAGCATTCACCAAGGGGTTTATTCCTTTTTTTTATGGTACCTTCATCAATTCTCCTTGGCTTATTTCAAATTTAGGCTCATCAATGTGGGACTCAAATGCCCATGATAGATTTTTCCTTGTTTGAGGGTATACACCTTCCTCATCAAATGAAGTCATGGCCAAGAGTTGTTCCATTGGTACGATGCTCTAAAAGTGCACAAATAACACCTTTTTAGATCATCGATGTAGCCCATTCCTGATCTTATGCTGCTTCTATTCTCTTCCTCCTTGTGCATGCAGCCCTTGAAAATCTTATAGCCAAACTGGGATCTCCCCATGCTGCCATATTCTTTTCCTACGCTTTCCTCCTCAACTTCTTTTAGCACCTCATTGGCATTGTGTTTTACCTCTTGTTCCACCAGCTTCTTGATAATTCCCACCACTTCTCTCTATGGCATCTTCTATTTTTCCTTTGTGAGGCTTGGGGTCATTTGATCCTTTGTATTTACTTCTCCACTCATCCCCTTTCCTTGAGCCTCAACTTCTTCTTCGTCATTCTTCTCCTCATCCTCTTTGTTATACTCCTCATCCCCTTCTTCCTTAGAATCATGCACCTCATAGATTGGATGGTATTCACCTCCTTCGGAGCTTGTCATCATCATCCTTGTCACCGATGTAGGAATCTATACTCTGCTTCTTCCGGGTTTACCTCCTCCATCACCTTCGATTCTTCCTCACTAGAATTCCAATACATGAGATTCTTCTTTTTCTTTCTCCTTGATAGGTGATCTCTTCATTGGAGATTCCTCATGGGTGAGGTTCTCTTTGTGCTCTGGTGCCTCTTCTTCTAGGGTTTTTTCCTTGACAGGAGACTTCTTTCTCCATGCGTAAGTACTAGGCTTAGTGCTTGCTTCCAGTGCACCCACCGATTGTGTGGTTTGAACACTTGGTGCCTTCTTCTCCTGCACCTCTTCTCTTTCTCTCTTCCTTGGTGTGGCCTTCTTCCTTCCTATAGGGTCTTCAGAATGGAGACATCATTCTCCAAGTAATCACCCTTTTCAAAATTTGGCCTTATGCATAGATACACCCTTGTTGTGGTCCTCCTTGCAATCGATAGCATTAAAGGCTTCATCATTTGTACTTCATGGGAGAAATATTTCTCCATGTATGCACGCTTCTCTAAGTATATGAGCTTTTGGCATAGCTCGCGGTGGTCTAGATCTACCTCACTAAGGTCGAACCTTAGTCTCTTGGCCTCCTTGAATTGATTGACTTCGGCTTGGAAGTATTGCACGGTGAAGGAGAAGGGTAGCTTGCACCATGGACTCATAGTCCCATCTATCAATGTAAATTTTCCAATGTAGAAGTGTTGGTACACTAAAATTTTTCCTCTCCATCCACGATCACTGGTTACTACTATGGGAATCTCCATTTTCTCCGAATGCATCATGTATTTGCTTTTACCACATTTCCAAGCGTGCCTTGTGAGTGGCCATCATGGTTTCACAAGTGTACTTCGCAAACCTTTTTACGGGTGAGGGATCCTCTTCTAGATACTCCCAAACAAAATTTTCTGGCTCATCGGACAATCTAATCTATTAAAAGATAATGGAGAGGAATATGTTACCAAATAATATATTCTCTCCCTCCTATGCGCTGCTTATGATATCATCCATGATGAAAGCAAACAAGTTATAGATTGTTCCCTCTGATATTTTTCGACATAAAATTAGCCATGCCTTGTTCACTTGTGTCCATCATTCTTGATCATTGAGGTTAGTCACCAAGCACATGGCCATCCTCATAATAGGGTATAGAATCTCAACAATGTTAAAGTATCGCAACCACTTCTTGTAGTCATACGCGGCTACAGTCTCCTTGATAGCCTCCTTGTCACTCAGATCATCATCTATACTCTCTCCTTCACAAATAAGGCCTGTGAACTTGGATATCAGTTGTGGTGTTATGCATATCTTGTGTCCCAAAAAATGAAAGTGATCTTTATGTATGTGTGACATCAACCATTGATAAAGGCACTCAGGCTTGCCAAAGTAAGGCAAATCATATAGTTGTAATAATCTAGCCTTCTCCAATTTGACCTTCACCTTGTCACTGTAAATGGGCATTCATCTTGACATCCTCTTGTTAGTTGGGTGAACCAAATCTAATGCCATTTATTTCTCATTTGTGCTCATGCGATGGTTATAATCGCTCATGGCCATCTTTTGCAAGTGTGAATCCCACTCTTTTCCTAGAAATGCCCCATCTGAGTACTACATTTCTGTGTACCATTCTTCATTAGAGCTCGTAACAAAAACTTTTTTTTGTCCTTTACCCTTTCCCTTTGTTTTATTAAGTGAAATGGTTGGTTTCTTGGGTGCCATATTTTTGGTCGTTATAAACTTAAAACTCCTTCCCCTTGCTATGTTCTACTACTCTGCTCAATCCCAAAGCTCACTCTTGCGAAAAAATATTTTTCCTTCATCCCTTAGCTACCAAACCTTAAATGGGAAATCCTTCCACAAGACAGTACACCACAAATAAATTTTCTTCACTTGTGTACTCCTTCCCTTCGGTTTTCAGATTCACTTTAGTCACACAATCAAATTTCTCATATTTTTATTCCTTCACACAAAGTTCTCTCTGGATTCCCTAGTTTGCAAGATCTTCTTTCACTTCGTAATTACAAGGTAAAATAATGATGTGCCTAACTTCATATTTATAGCTTTTCCTTATTTCTAGCATTAAATGATATACTACCTACCACCATACTTGACACTAAATGTGGATTTTTCCTTAAAACTAACCTCAAGATCTTTTAACCATGTACCTAATCCTATGTAAAAAACCCTTTACAACCTTTTGGTGTGCAAAAATCTAATCGAACCGAAGACTCTTACGTGCACATCTATAGTGTTGAAGGAACTTCTTCATCATTTACCCGATTTTTCCCTCACCTACCTCATGTTGTTCTTGCACTCTTCATCCTTTTTGTACGTGGTCTGTTATAACCTCCTTAACACCATGATTTATCATCCACCATTTCCTCACGTTTTCTTCACCTTACACACTTCTTTCTACTAGGCCACTTAACTTGTATTGTAGGCTTATACTTTGCATTACTCCACCCCACACTAAAATAGATGCGTGATCCTCTACGCAAACACAAACTTCAAAAAAATAATGTGGTTACCGATGCACAATGCGTGAAATGAAACAAAAGAAAGGAACAAAAAATGAGAAAGGGAAACACAAGAAAATAATAATCATAAAGGGAAATTCTAGACTAATTGGTAATACTACCTTATTGTAAACAACAAGAGGAATTATTTATAGTAGACCTTCAACCTAATCCCATTGAAATTACCTCGGTAATCTCATCCCATCCAACACTTATAACTGGTAAGTGCATGAATCAAAAATTTAAGAGATGATGTAGGGTCCCAACCAATGGAATTTCAACTTCCCAGGATGATGCAAATAATTGGAATCATACAACAACACCATTTTCCCAACCTCAAACTTCTTGTTCTTGATATGACGATCATGCCATGCCTTTTGTCTTGCTTTTTCTTTCTTCTGACTCCATCTAGCAAGTGATCACCTTTCATCTAACTACATCAACTTATCAATCCTTTCTTCCAGCACTTTCTCATTAGCTAACCCTCCTGTGCGTGTTATACGTAGTGATGGTAACATGAATTCAAATGGAAAAACAGCCTCCGCGCCAAACACCAATTGAAATGGTATGGCCTTGTTCAACCTCTTGTAGGTTGTCCTATATGCCCATAGAGCAGCCGGATACTTTTTCATTTGAATCTTGTCTTCCAACATCACATATCTTTTTCAACGTGTGACTTAGTATTTTTTAAATGCCTAAGTAGTTCCATTTACTTGAGGGTGATAGGGCGTAGTCTTTTGATGGGCCACCATAATTTTTTCTAGCAAGATTCTAACCATTTCATTGAGAAATTACCTCTAACATGTACTCTAACACTTGTTATACTTAAAAGGAAAACCATACATGTTGATTATGTTCTCCCATAAAAATATAGCAGTTGTTTCGCATTGTAATCCTTCGTAGGTGCTACCTCTCCCCAATGTGTTAAGTAATCAGTGTAAGTAATGATATACCACAAACTAGTCCTTCGCGTGGCTAGAAAAATTGGCCCTAAAATTTGATTTCCCATTTTTCAAATGGTTCAGCACTAACTATTGGTCGCAAGGGCATTTCATCCCTCTTTCTAGGTTTTCCAAGGCATTGGTAATGCTCATAGGCCTTGCAAAACTCAATATAATCCTTGTAGATGGTTTCCCACCAAAGCCCTCCTAATAAAATCTTCACCATGGTAGAATTTTCTGCATAGTGTGCTCCTATAATCCCACCATGTGATTCCTCCATAATTTCCACATGGTCATGTTCCAATATGCATCGGCGTAGAACCTCATCATGATCTAACTTATATAGGTCTCCACAAATCAACATATAGGGTGCGACATGTATAGCTAATTGCTTTCTCTCCAAAGCCTTCATCCCTTTCATTGCAACACCTTTTTTAAAAACACTTCAATATCTTCCAAGTCTAAGGGCCTACGCCGCAACCTAAACAATTGTGCATCGACATGGTATCCTTAATGCTTTACACGTTCTACCTTGAGTTAATCCTTAAAAAGTGGTCGGGCCCCGAATTGCTCTTTCCTAGTTTTATGACCATTGTGAATTCAAACTCTTGAAATAATAAGACCCAACAATATATGTGCCCCGTAGCATGGGCTTGTTGACTAAGTACTTCAATGCCATGTGGTTTGTGTAGAATATAAATGGTGCTACCAATAGATACTACCTAAACTTATAAAGGTGCATAGATCATAGATAATGATTCACGCTCGCGTAGTTATGTAATTCAGTTCTCACTGGTGTCAAATTTCTACTTGCAAAACACAAGGGATGATCAAAAATTCCTTCACCAGGTTGTGCTAGTACTTCTCTCGTAGTTGTCCCTAAGGCATCAACATGCACATGAAAAGGATTATTCCAAGAAGGAAAACATAATATGGGTGTCGTGACAAGCCTATCCTTCAAAGTGTCAAATGCCTTCTGCTACGCTTCCCCAATGAAAGGAACTCTTGTGTTTTAACAATTCCTCCAAGGGTATGTAAATCTTGGCATACCCCTTGATGAATTTTTTGTAATACCTTGTATGCCCAAGGAATCCACGTACTACACTTTGAATAGTAGGTCCCTCCTTCTTTGCATAAAATGTGTCCTGATATGGTTCTAAATAGAGTAAGCAAAGACACATTTCTTAATGTTTAGGGATATCCTCAATTACGCAGGATCTACTAGTAAGCCTTCTTTACATATAATGTGTCCTAATAGGGTTCCAAATAGAGTAGAAAAGACACATTTCTTAATATTTTTTTCCTAGTAAACCTATTAGGACACATTGTATGCAAAGAAGGTGGGATCTACTAGTAAGCCTTCTTTGCATACAATGTGTCCTAATAGGGTTCTAAATAGAGTAGCAAAGACACATTTCTTAATGTTTAGGGATATCCTCAATTGCTGACATCTCTCAAACATCAGCCTCAAATTGTCACAATGGTCTTTCACCAATCCATACACATTCTAGTCATCCAGGTAAACTTGAAGAAACTTACGGTGAATGTGGCTAAGTCTAAAACTCCGTCCTACTACAGCACGTGCATGCTATATGTTCTACAAAACACTATTAGAAGCCTTGCCTACATGCCCTTCTTCAACTAGGTCCTGTGTGCCCATGTACCTTCTCATCCTTAGCCAATATTCGGGACCCCAAAAATATTTTTTTCTAGTAAACCTATTAGGACACATTGTATGCAAAGAAGGCGGGATCTCTTAGTAAACCTATTAGGACACATTGTATGAAAAGAAGGTAGGATCTACTAGTAAGCCTTCTTTGCATACAATGTGTCCTAATAGGGTTACAAAATAGAGTAGTAAAGACACATATCTTAATGTTTAGGGATATCCTCAATTGTTGACATCTCTCAAACATCAGCCTCAAATTGTCACAATGGTCTTTCACCAATCCATACACAAGTCTAGTCATCTAGGTAAACTTGAAGAAACTTATGGATGAAGTCCTGAAATGCTTATACCATGATGCACAAGAACACAGAGACACATTCTTCAATCCAAAAGGCATAACCGTGTAGGAAAAAATTCCCCATTCGGTGGAAAAAATTGTCTTTCTTTGGTCTTCCTTTGTAATCCTAACTTGGTGATACCCTAAGAACCCATCCGTGAAAGAGTAGACTTTGCACCCGGATACTCCCTCCAAAATTTCTTTAGTAAAGGGGGTTGGAAAGGGATCGATGACACATACTACATTTAGATCCGTATAGTTAACACAGATCCTTATCCTTCCATTCTTCTTGATCACGATAACCATTGGGTTGATCCATTCGATTCTTTCACCACTTCAATGATACTAGATGATATCATCTTGTCTATTTCTTCATTGACTCGCATGTGTAAATTTGGATTCATTCGATAAGGCCTCTTCCAAATCGTGTGTACACCTTCCTTCAACTTGATTTTCATTTCCCCTAGGAATGGTGGATGCATTTGAGTTCATGATAACCACAAGGAATAAATATAGGAATTAGCACAACAGATCAATGACCTTCAAAACTTCTTTTTCCAACCAATAGTCCCTAATGATAGCTTTCTTAGGTTCCATCTCCATCCCAATGTTAACCTTTTTTTTTTTTTTTTTTAAGGGATCATGGTAGGCACGTGCTCACTCATCAAGTGTTGTCTAAGACTTCATGCATACCTTGTAATGGCTAACACCCAAAGTTTACATTTCTTCTTTGTCTACTACATAGACCATTTTTCCTTTTTATTTTTCCATGCACATGTGCTCAAGATGTACTTCCTCTAATTCCTCTTCATTGAGGTACGTCTCCAAATAAGGCTCACCTAACAATTCTAGTATCCTATCTTCTTCCATAGCACTATCTCCCATCGTGAGGTGCTTGATTACTTGTAACACCTTATCTACTGATGGCTTGGTACTCCTATACTTGAAAGCTTGAATGAGATCAGCTACCAACTCTTACCAATTACCTGTTTGATGATGCATCTCGAATGAATATACCATGCATGCATGTAACATTATAATGTGGAATACAACTTATGCACCCATAATAAAGGTGATAACACATTTACACTTCCCATTCAAGACTTCTCACATGCTTGGATATGAATTGAAGCGGTCTCTTTACCATGGTAGTCTTGTATGACCGTGGGTGCGTTGCTCCTAGAGAACCTTATGAGAATGTGATTCTTACCTCACACCACTCTAGGAGGCTCTCCTAATGCATAGCTCACTAGCACACCTTTGCATTTCCGGTGTAGGTTATAATTGAGCATCCCCCTTCTCTCGTCCTCATTCTTCCACTGAGCTTCCATTTCCCATAAGAAAATTTCAGGATATGCTCCTCCATAGTAACTTGGCAACTTTTTCCTCTTAGGCACTTGATTGAGCACTTATTTTTCACCCTTGTTACATATCCTCTCAACTGTCACCCAATAAAATCATAGGTCCCATGTGCCCAATTATTGCATGCCACACTAGTGGTATCACTCAAGGACTAAGCATCTTCAAACTGGATGACTCCCTCTATGGGATGAATTATCTCAAGATCTCTAATAGAGTGCACATAGATTCTATCAAGGAATTATTCTCCTAAGGGATCAGTATAGGGAATTGAATTCTAATATGTTAAAGGCATGATCACCCTTTCTTCCTTATTTTCAAATCTGATATACCCTTTGTTAAACCATAGGTCAGCATTGCTCTTGTAATACCATGGATGCCAAAGCAACACTTTGGAAAGTTGTCTACCTTGGTGAGTGTCAAGACTTTGAAGTCTCTAGTGAACTTGGCCCCTTGAATGGTGATAACTATAACCTTTAGGACTCCAACAAGCATTGCCTTAGTTTTGTGTGCCATACACAAGACATTTGAAGATGGTTGTAATGCATACCTTCCCATCTAATTTCAAGAATCTAAGTTAAGAACATTGACATCTGCTCCCATGTCGATGAGGATATTACTCAAAATCCATCAATCAACAACCACATTCAAATCTATCTCCTTTTTATAGTCAAGGATCCGAGGAGGAAGTGTTTCATACAAAACCTACCTTTTCACTCTACTCCGGTGTGTGGTAACTTCTCTCTCATCCATTCTCTTAACAATGGAATAATATTCTCTTTCCTTGACATCCTACATACCTCCTTGACTTCATCCAAGTCACCCTTTTGAGCCTTGGTATACTTCATTTGCTCTAACTATTTTGATTTCTCCTTTAGACATTGGATCTCCCCTTGCAAACTTCAAATCATTTCCATAGTCTCTTGATATATATCCTTCTGAGAAGAAGGGTCCAGATATTTTCCATGTACCACTTCCTCTCTTGAAACTAGTGTCATTTTCCTTGACATATCCCTAACACCCGTGGCCCCTACTCACGTTGTCACTAACACGGAGTTCTAGCCCTGACTCACGCACCACTCTTGGCATCCATTGTGAAACGACCTTTTTGATGCTCACCATCCATGTGTCCTTGTCTTTCTTCGTGTGCTATTGGTTCATATGATCATAAAGCTCTAGACACTATTCATACTTATGTTTCTTTCCACACCATGAGCATTGTAACAGATTAGGACACTCACGTTTATAATGCTCTGTAGATCCACAGTTATAACAGGTTCCTCGTAGGAATTCACTTCATCCTTTGTTGCGGTTACTGTGACCATGAAATCCTCTGAAAAAACCTCTTCCACATGCTCCTCCATCTGTGCACCCTTCATAATGATAGTCATCATCCTTGGAATTACTTGCAAGGTTATTCTAGTGCACACCCATATCAATAGCATCATGGATTTGATCAATCAATCTACAATCCTTGGTATCATGGGTTATAGAGGTACATATCTTACAATAGAAAGAAACATTATTGTGAATTGCGTGCTGCAGTAGAGGGCACCTACTTGCATCAATATCCCCATGGAAAATCTCATAGTCTACTCGCCATAGTGTGTACCGATTTCTAAGGGAAACTATCCTTTGCATGCCCTTCCACTTCGCAGTCTATATACCAAAGCCCACTATGAACCTTATGCGCTGAGTTTGCTGAGATGACTTCTCTAACTACTTGGCTATTACAAAAATTTGACCCTCTAAAAAAGTACTAAAACCAGTATCAATGCTCCCAATAGCTTCGAGTGTGCAAGGCAACCTCCAACACCTTGCACGGGTCTGTGAAAGTCTTGTGTGATAGAGCCCTTATAAATGGTGTTATCAATCCTTTGATAAGTCATTGAGCATGTTGAGAAGGATGAATTTCATTGGATAGTTAGAAAAAAGAGTCTTTAAATGCATTTCATACTCCCACACACTCTCTGCCATTCCTTGTTGGATCTCCTTTAGAGCGCTGATGCTCTTCTGCTCAAATTTAGGGATATGGAACTCTACTAGGAAGGCATTTTTCAACGCAGTGTAGTATACCATAGTTTGATGGGGGTCATACTTCCTATACAAACTATGTGTGTTTCCTTGGAATTTTGTTGCGAACTGACTTACCTTCTGCTCTGGGGTAGTGATCCCTTTCACGTGCCATAGTAATTCACACTTGTGTACATTCTTTCCAACATCTTCAATACCCCTATAGTCTAGTAAGTGTAAAGACATCTCAAAGAGTACTTGTGGAGGTGGTTTAGGCCCCTGTTCTCCTAATCCAGATCCTTGGTTCCCTCTGTTGTTTCCTCCTCCACTTGAGGTTCCACTTTGGATCCTCCGATCCTATTCATCCCGACACACCAAATCCACCTCCCACAGTTAGAGAAAAGGACTTGAAGTGGTCACGCCTAGTGTTCCTAACATCCTTTGAAATGTGTGTCAATGGTTTGTGATATTTTCCCACTACCAGTTATATGTCCCATGCCACTCCCAGACACAATACTCAAACCTTGTGTATTTTCACCTTGTCCAAATATTCATGTAAATACTTGAATGCTTTATGCAGCCATGGATGTTCCAAATGAGAAATTATATCTCCTAGGCCTAGATTGGTTACTCCCACTGATATAAACTGGGTTAATAATACTTCTCTCTTGATCTGGAAAACCAAGTGCCGGGGTTAGTCGCCAGTGGGTTTAGATGCACACCGACATATCTTATTTCTCCATGCGAATAACTCTAATCGAGATGCTAAAGTGGATTATCTCCCACACTTTCTAAGATGGGGTAGCACAGACTGCTTAGGTTCCATGTCCTCTGCATGAACCTTAACTCCTTCCTGTAACATCTACCTCTATAAATCCATCACACTTACAACCTCACATTGTCTAGTCATCTCCCTTTCACAAGCTTTGCTATACTTGAGTTGTCTCTACTCCATTTCTTTCTTAGCCGTAATGTTCTCCATCTTCCTCTAACTTAGCTTCCTCTCCTAGCACTTAGAGAATATTTAGCCATCCATGGAAAATGCTTCTAAACTCAAGGTAATGACCAAGATCTTCATATATAAAGGAATAACACACAAAAATGATCCTATGGGCTCCCTCAAAACCTCAAACTCAACAACTTCTGGGAAAGAATATGTATAAATGGTGTATTCAAGAGTATAACTGGTCATAAATCTCTTCCTCTAGTGATCAAAACACATCTAAGTCATAGCTGTAGTCTACAGTCTGACCTCGATAGTCATCTTGGGTCCACACATGCAATCAGTAGTATCAGCTCAATCTGGATGCATATCTTTGAAACACATTCATATAGTTCTACTAGAAAATAACAAAATAATGTCTCATACAACTCATGGTATAGGTTCTTTTCTACCCATCTATGTGCATCAAACTCAAGCTTACTGTTGAATCTTTGAGAAAACTCATCCTCCATGCTCTTGAACCATGTTTCAAAACTTTCTAGGGTCGACGCTCTGTCACCACGCAACACATGGAAAGAGATGCATGCCATTTCTCACAACTTAGAAAAGAGTTCCCGGTAATGGAACCAAGATGTAGTCATATTTTATACCCTTAGACCAATAGTCTAATCCCATACATGCTAGCCTATCACCCAACGGGCATTGGGATCTATCCCGAGGAACGCACGGGCGCAAAGTCTCTCCTTTATGTGATTATTTTGAGAATTCATCATCTTATGACAGATAATCAAATACAGAAGAATAGAAAAGAACTATAGAACATTATAAGAACCTAGAATGAGTTGTCATCTCATTGCATCTAGAAAAGAGTAATAGCTAACAACATATGAAAATGGTTCATACATAAAGGAAATGCATAAGGAATATACTCATGAACATGTATGTGGTTTATAATAGAGCCTTATATTTGTATAAACATGTTTAAGTATCACATTGCATTCCATAAAACCATTACAGACCTTCATATTATGATGCAGAGCTAAGTCATGCATCGAACTATACTATGTTCATCACATTACAAAAATGATTGCAGACACATGCCTCTAAA
The DNA here is from genome assembly GCA_018340775.1 of Taxus wallichiana var. yunnanensis. NCBI lineage: Eukaryota > Viridiplantae > Streptophyta > Pinopsida > Cupressales > Taxaceae > Taxus > Taxus wallichiana. The sequence continues at coordinate 645,287,661 of CM031235.1, forward strand.
TGTTCCATCACTCATAGAGTTCTCCTAATCCCTAACCCCGAGAACCCTCCATTATATTTCTATAGAGCTTTTCCTCTCTTCAAATTTGTTCTTTTCTTCTATCAAGTGCTTGTATTTATAACCTTAACAACCACTGCCATGCCTTTTTGAATTTATAGTTTGGTTGCCAAGTGTGAAATTGGTCTTCCATGAGATCATGCCTTCTTAAATCTGATCTCTCCACTCTTTGTCAAGTGATGCCTTCTGGAACCTTCCATTGCATGACTAGAATATTTCCTTTTGATCCCGGTCAACGAGGATGGCACCTTATCGACAAGGGCCAAACTTTTCTCATGTGCTTCTTGGGACGGTGAATGTAGCTAAGTCTAAAACCTATCCTACCTAAAGCACGCGCACTCTATATGTTCTACAAAACACTGTTAGAAACCTTGCATACATACCCTTCTTTAAATAGGTCCTGTGCACCCATGCACCTTCTCATCCTTAGCCAATATTCGGGACCCCAAAAATATTTTTTCCACCCAAGTTATTAGTGAACAATATATTTGTATGAGATGTTTCCCGTTTGAAGGAATATTTAATAATTTTTTATTAGGACTTATTAATCTCCTTCATGATTATGAGCATATATTTTTCCACTTCATCATCTTTGTGTAGTTATGATGTCCTTTAAATGGAACAAAAATGTTGCACGTCTATTTGTACTTATAGAACCACACCCATGAATGTAAGTTAGAACATCGGCACACATGAATATCTATATTCCTCCCGCTATCCTATCACACCAAAGTGGAAACTTTGGTGTAGAAGAATCTAGGTTCCATCAAGGTTATAATTACTATGAAGTGGAATAAATAGTAAAAACAACACAATAATGAATAAGGAATATATACTAGATTAATATACTTATGCTTGAACAATATAATTACTCACAAACTATGTGTTCTCCTTAGATTGATAAATCATTACATAAATTCATAACAAATCAATATCTTTTCTCATATCTACCATAGTCTATCATCTCTCACACACCTACATGCATAATAAATTTAATACACACCTTAATGAACCCTTTATGGGGTATATATATGAGTGGGAGCTTTCTCTTCACTAGTCCTTCAAGAACTATTCATAGCCATTGAGTTCTTTCTACTAAGTAACTATTTCATTGGGTGATGGCTAGGATGCATGACGTTATTTCTGATTCTTGCATGAAAATTAATCCTATTATTTCCTTAATTATATTTATCCATGTATTTATTCTAATCACCTCATGTGGTTTCTTTACATTCTTATCTCTAGCTTGATCTACTTGTTCTTTTACCGTATCGATGCAAGTGACACAAAATATTAGTTCACTACATAATCATGTCGTGTTTATTTTTGGTGAGTTCCTCCACCTTTGCATGTTTATGCTCCAATATATCTTATCCAAATCCATCATGCTTCTAGAAAACCCCGAGTAGTATATGCCTTTTCATGCTCCTTCTTCCAATAACTATTTTGCATGCCTTCCTTATTCTTCATGGACATAGTTCCTTGTCCTTCTTCATACATAAATTATTGCAAATTGTTTACATGTTTTATATCCAACCTTCTTGCTAAATTATTTTCTCTTTCTTTCTTGCATGTAATCCTTCTTTATTTTTCCATGCATCAATCCAATAATTAATGAGGAATAAATAATATCTAACCTCTAATGTGGGACACAAGAATAAAGAATATAAGAATTTTGAGGCCCAACACTAACTTTAAAAGTAAAATTTTTTGGGCCCATCTGCATCCATTTTATTATTATTATGTACATGTGCTTAGCCAAAAATTAAAAAATATAGTGTTCTAGAAACATGTTAGGTGTTGAATGCATAGGGAACTAAGGTAGAGAAGTGAAAGAAAAATTAAAAAAATATTGTGTGTAGAAGAAGGGTATGGAGAAAACAACTACACACTTCCTTTGAAGAGGAGGAAGATGACAAAGATGAGTAAATAACCCATGTGTAATGAGGTTGAAGAGGAATAATATTGTAGGAATAGAAGTAGAGTGGTATGTACATAGTTTTCAATTGTAATTTCTATGTAGTTCAAAGATGTAGTTTATAAAAAAATATAAATTTTACCAAAAACAAAAACCATAGAAATTATAAACATTGAAAGAAAAAAACCCTAGCTCAAAATACAATAAACCATATAAAAAGGTAGTAAAAAGATAACAAAGCATGGAAAAATAAAAACAAACCCTAGCTAAAAATAAAAACCCTAACAAAAATTGAAAATAAACCAAAAACATAGAAAAAAATAACAAACCCTAGCTAAAAATAAAAATAAATAGAAAAAAATTAAAAACTAGCAAAAGAAATCAACTATGTGAAAAGAAAACAAATCCTAGTAATAAATACCAAATCCTAGAAAAGAAAACCTAGGAAATCCAACAAAGCATATATTTTTTTTTACAAACCCTTACATGAAAACAAACAACGCACCCTAAGGTAACCTCCAGATTTTAAAGAAGCTAACTCTTCTCTATTGTGGGATAGGGTTAGGAGAAATCTTAAAAGAAATGTAAAACTAACTAAGGTGATGCGCCAAAATAGATCCTAAAGAGACGAAGAGATACCCAGGGAGATTATCTAAAATAGTTTGAAGAGTATTAAAGCATGATCCACCTATTTTTAGAAACACCTTAGATTTCAGAATCCAAAGAGATGAAACACATGACAAACACAGATAATAGATAAGTTAAAACCCAAGGGCGCATAACATGATAGATTTCTTAAATTATCTAGAACTACTTAGTAGAAAAGAAAGACTCAGAATATGAAAGCCAAAGTGCATAGAACAAGGACTCTTATTTATGGAGAAAATGATACATAAGGCCGAAGTGGCATAGATTACAATTTCCTTCTATAATGGAGTCTTGCTAAGGCTAGCTATTACAAAAACTAAACCTTGAATCTATTTTACAACTTCTATCTACTTTTCTTAAAAGGATCCTCTTCCTTCCTAGATCGAAACCTTTTATAGATGTTTGTGGCTCTTGCTTCAATGTCTGGAATCAAAGCTTCTACTGGAAACATTCAATTTTCTTACATGATCCTCTCTTTGGGGTTAATATCTCAACTACATGTTGAGATATTTGTGTTTTCCTTTAATTCACCCAATTGTCCCTCCTTGAGTCGGTGATGATCCTTTTTTCCACCATGTGGAGAGTGGACACTTGTTTGAGGGCCTTTTCTGGAACTTGATCCCCTGAACTGTGCCTGAGAGACATGTGGTGGGCACACGCTAGTTTGGGGAGGCTTCCTCTTTTTCTCTATTTGAAAGTGTGCTTGGGTGACATGGAGGCCCTGTTGCATACTTTGTTATGCTTTTGAATTTTCAACCCATTGGGGTAACCTTTATCGGGATCTAGGACACGTGGACAACATGACACAAGTTTGAGAGCCTTTCTTCTTTTTCTTTATGCCCTCGACTATGTGCCAGTGAGACACGTGGAAACCTTCCACATTCAACTTCATACTTAGCTGATTTTGAGTTGAGAGAACAAAAGAAGCTAGGACGGGGCAACAAAAGATGGTGATTAATGAAAGAGTCTTATAAAAATAACTCTATAGTTATGGTGACTCACCAAGGGACTCTGTGCCAGCCATGGAAGAATTTGACAATCTCATTGGCCTCAAAATATCAAAATGTGGCTTCAAAATGCCACTAGAGCTGCTGTAAGCATCCTGATATCCAAGAAATTCCACTTCTTTTGGATAGGTCCTTCTCTGCAAGGCCTGGAAGGCTCGATCCAACTTGATTATCTCCTTATGTGAGAAATTTTGGAGATTTTGCACTACTACATGTAAGTAGAACTCCAACTGCACATTGGGTTTAAAATGGCTTCCACCTCTGGCAACACTAGAGCTCTCCTTTAAAGACTAAAAGACAATCTTGTCTTGGCATTTGGAAACCAAGAGTTGTTGAATTTGGTCCTTTGTGAGGAATATAGAATCATCGGGGAAGGGGGAAGGGAAGCCTAACTGAACTAGTTTGTTGATGCTCTACTTCCTCTCTTTGATTCCCTAGTGGAGTTGCACTCAAGAGATTCTGGAATTTGATGGAGGCCTTGTTGTAACTCAGAATCTCATTGATTTTTAGAAATTAGTCACACTGTCAGTGATCCCTTCCCCTGAAGGGAGGAGTCTAAAGCATCATAAAGTTTCTGAATCAAGAATTTGATTCAAGGACCTTGGAGGACACTGCACTAGTGATAGTGGAGGTTGTGGTTTCCACATTAGAACACAATCCTTGTGCATCGGATATAAATTTGAGTGTGGGGGATAAATCCATTACCATAGTAGAAATTTTGTCATAGTAAGAAGCATATAGCTCCTACACCAATGTTACAATTCCCCCTTTGGGATTGTTGCCCCAATTTGTGAGTCAAGTCTTTGACCATGTCCTCAGATGATTTAAGATTTGTTTGGAGGCTTCCCTTTTCTACCTCGACAACACACAACTTGGCTTGGATTTTGCCACCACCTCCACCTTGCTTGAATCAGCTAGTTGTTGGAGTGTTCCCTTTTCTTTGTGAGTGAAATGACCGAGGCCTCGGATGTGGTGAGTTTGGCTATTAGAGTCTTAGCCTCCACCTAAGAAGCCACAAGGGCCTCTTGTGATGGGGCTCCCTTTAACTCCTTGTGGAGATGGTCAATTTCTCTACCTTTGGCCTTTATCTTGGCCTCATGGTTAGCTATAGTGGCCTCTGCCCTCAAAGGCTAGATTGCACCTTCTTCAGCTGATTTTCAAGCTTTAGGTAGTCTGTAGTGACTACCGCCATTATCTCATTCATTAATTTGACCTTATCTTGAGGCCAGAACTCAGAAAGGTCAACTACTACAACATTGATAGAATAATCATATGGTTGCATCTGTTCCATGGGTTTGGATGTTTGAGGGATGAGTTGAGATGATTGTTAAGGAGCTCTGTTGATGGTCATATAATGATGACCACATATGCTTCATTGCTCCTATGTTTCCATTTCCTTCTTCTTTTGTTTTTCCCTTTGGTTGTCTCTGGGGTGGCCTTGGTGGACTCGACTTGACTCAAAAATTTAGAGGAAGAAGGGACCATTCCTCCCGTGAATGGGAACCTAGGTGGTAGGCCATAAGGAATTATAACTTTTGGTTGGGGCATCAAAGCCACTAGGGATGTAGAAGATCCATGTCACCACATGGGGGGAGAAGTTGGGATGGTGGAGGGAAGTTGAGGAAACAGGGGGCTGCTGGGAGGAGGGAGAGTTTATGATGGAGCTATAGACAAGGAATACCCCATAAGGGGAAAATGGAGGTGAGAGGGGGAGATTGAAATGGAGCCCTGGAGAGGAGGGAGAGGTGGAGGTGAAGCAGGAGCCATGACTGATTTCAACTTCTTGTGTGGTGGGCTTGAGGTTGATTCTTCCATAGGTTTCATGCTTGAGGGGATGATTGTTGGTTGTGGTGTGGGAGCCTGGACTGGAAGATCCTATTGAGAAGTGGAAGGTAGAGGTGGAATAGGTAATGGTTATTTTTGGGGACTAGAGGATTCTGTGGTCAATTTTATGGACCACTTTAAAGTGATTGTGATTGTATCCTCACTCTCCACATCGGAAGCATGATCCACGTCCCAAAACTCTTCCCACATCTCATCACTAGAGATGACCTCAAAATTTAGGGTGGTCTGGCCAATCTCTACCTATATTTCCAATAGGATTCAATTTTTTCTATGCACTCAATCTCTCTTCTTTAGGGCTGCTTGGAGTCCCTTAGTCATGGTGAGAGTGGGGTCATATTTGTACTTGACCTGGTGGAATGCCTCCAGCCCAGGGTTGGTATGTCTTTGAGCTCAACGAATATGTTAGGTGACTCTACCTAGGGGTTCCGCCTCACTTCAAAAAATTCCCTTGGCTCATGCTTGTAGGAGTCTGAGACCTTGTTATGAACCAGAGTCATGGCCATTGTCCCGTCTGGGTCATACCTCCATGAGTCTCGAATTAAGGAAAACCCATAGGAAGCCAACTTCTTTGTAAGGCTATGCTCACCTTTCTCTTAAGCACATAATGATTCCTCCCTTGCTCAAGGGGATATAAAAAAGTTCTTCTTCTTTTTTGGCCTGAGCCAAACTCAACATCTAGGAGCACTAGCTTCCTAGCTATTTGAGGCCCACCACACATGACCCGTGAGGACCCTGGGGAGCATAAAGGATTCTTCTTTGAAACCATGCAAGTGAATCATGGAATGTCCTCTAGAAAATAAGTAATCGTAGGGGTGTAGGGGGTCTGCGAGGATAGATTACCGAGTCATTCATCTATTGTTGATCCCTTTAGGATCAATCTCGAGCAAGAGGGGCTCCACAAAAGAATTAAAGAATTCATATACGTCTGATGAGTGGGACAATATATGGGTCCATGCGGACACTGGAATGATTTTTTGAGGATCCACCTCACATCCCATAGAGTCAGAGTCATAAATTGACTGAAATATTGGGCATTCTGATACTAGAATGAGATGGAACAGATAGGATGAATACCTAAAAGTTAAGGTCACCGAGAATTGGTTAAGTTGTTTGCAAATAGATTTCACAATGACTTCAGTGAAATCAAAGTCAAAGTGGTAGGTCTACTCTTTGGTGATAGACCTCATTCAAAATAAGGTTTCATCTACCAATCCTCAACACCTCTATCTAAATCTTTCCTAAAGATGAATGTCAACATGGAACATGCATCCTGAGAATTTGCTAAAAGTGATTTCAATGGAATGGGAAATCCCACGGTCCCCAAAACCCATGTATCTTCTGTCTCAGCTCCCTATTAAGGAACAAAGCTTTATTTTATGAATTGCACCTAGACACTTTGGAGTTTGGCCATATCATAGAAACTAGTCATTGGGTCATGAGTCAGAGCCAACATGTCCTAGATAGCTTGTGGTGTAATCACCACCATTAAGTTTCTTCCCTGGATGGTATGGGTTCTTGAATCGAAATATCATGCACATCTGTATGAGTTTTCGGGTATGGGTACATGAGAGGAACCATGTATTGGGTGAGCATCGTACTCAGATTCTAGAGCTAAAAGATTCAAAATTTCCTAGGTTGAGAAACCTGGCAAAGGCTTCCTCTCTCAAATCCTTGGGATTCTTGTTGAGGACTGGGTTGAAGACATCGTCAGTGGGGTCAGAAATCATAAGTAGGGTCACTGAACCGAGACCCTCCATTAGGGAACCTCAACTTTGGTTGTAGAGGATGAGGGGGAATGGGTTGTCCCATGTAAGATTTTTTGGTGGTGGTGGTGCAGAGCTGGAGGTTGCCATGGCATTTTCTTTGAATTTGGAGAAGGCTAGGATTCCTTTAGTTTTTCCACTTGACGGTTGATTCAGAAGACTCAGTGTGTTTGAATGAGCTTGTTGAATGCTCCCAATATCTTAAATAGCCACCCTTACTTGAAGAGTAATGGATCACACGTAAACATGGTCACTTCACACAATGACCCCTTTCTAATTAATGACCTCAAGTGCCAAATTTTGTGTTCTTTGAGAGATTTTGTATCAATTGAAATATTTTCTCTTAAGTGTCAAGGAAGTTGTTGGATCATTAATTTTAGGAGAAAATAGGAAGGTACACTCCCTCCAAAATTTTAAAAGAGGAAAGGGGATCATGTGAAGGACACATGTTGAGACACTTATTAAAAGGGATAAAAAGATAAAAAAAAAAGAACAAAGAAAAGAAAAATATACATATGATACAACCCTTTTATGAAGGGACTTACAGAAAAGGTTTTAAGTGAATTTCATTCACCATGGAATTGCTAAGGGATCACCTTCCATAGTTTCAAGCTCAAATGTTGTGTTGCTTGCATGCACTGATTCTAAAGGTCCCATCCATAGTGGGTCAAACTTTCCATGATTCCTGGCTTGAAGCTCTTGTGTCCCATTTCAAAACCATAGTCCCGACTTGGAATTTTGGTTATGATGTCTTTTGATCAAACCAAGTCTTGACCACCTATTGGTGGCTAATCATGGCCTCATGAGAAGATTCACATTTCTCTTAGAGCTCTACTAGCTTGGTGAGTCTCACTTGACATCACTCCATTCTCTTCTATCTCATCCTATTTCAATAGTTGTAATGCAGGATTTCAGGGAAATAGGTATTATAACACTTTTCCCATAGACTATCTCATATGGAATGAAGTTTTTAGGATCTTCTTTGGGGTGATCGATCAGCCCATAAGGCTATTTTAATATGTTCATGCCATAATCTCTTATGCTCATGCCCATTCACTTTATGAGTTTGATTAAGTTTTTGTTGGTAGATTCCGCTAGACCATTTCCTTGTGGGTAATAATTGGAGGATGTCTTTAGGTAGATCTCATGCTTTACCACAAAGTTAGATACTTTGGCTCCCACAAAGGCCTTAGCATTATCCGATATGATAGTGTGGGGGGGGATGAAGCATGTAGTTATATCCTGTAGGAGTCCTAGGATTACATTCTTAGTGGCCTCTTTAAGGGGGACTGCCTCCACCCATCGGGTGAAGTAATTGGTTGTTGTGAGGATCCATTTGTGGTGATGCTTGAAGTTAGATTAACCATTCCGATGAAGTCCAGACCCCATTGTGTGAAGGGTTCCTCAACTAGGATGGGGTTGAGAGGAAAGGCCAATGTTTCTCTAGAAATTGGTGAAAACTTGGCAAACCTTGCATTTGTTTACCTCTACTTGACTGTCAATGAATAGCTTGGCCAAAAGTATCCTACTTGCAGGATTTTCATGGCTATAGTCTTGGGTAGAAAAGTGGCCTCCCGAGCTCCCGTGATGTAATTCTTGTAAGACTCTTTCAAGCTTCTTCATTTTCAGGCATCTCTAGTAGGATTCCATTAAAATTCCTCTTAAAAAGGAAATTGTTGATCATAGTAAAATTGGCCCCTTGTTTCCTATAATACCTCCTCTTTTTCAAGGGAGATGGCTTGGATACTCCCGGTCTGCATAAAATAGACCCTATCTGAGACCCAACTATCTAAATCACTTTCCTGGAGATATAGTATCTCCTCGTGTTCATCTTCAATTAGGGGCATGGAGTCTTGTGTTAAATATTGACACAGACCCCTACCCCTTACAAGATTTGTGGGATTTACCTCAATGTCATACTCAAGGATCTTAGTAATCCAATTGGCTCTTTTATTAGTTATCTCACCCTCCATTATGTATTCTTTGATGCTGGAGTGAGCCACCATGACCTAGATTCTATTATGAGTGACAAGGTGTCAAAATTTCTTCAGAGCCTTTAACTATGGCATAAGCCTGTCTTTCTACAAAATTGTACCTTGTTTCATAGTCATGGAGGGTCTTTGAAAATAAGGTGATCGGATGTTCCTCTCCTTGTGACTCTCCTTTCTGTCAAGTATAGATGCTATGCTATGCTTACCCCGTATACATACATAATGAAATATTTTGAGAATTCTAGATTACACAACACCGGGGTGGATGCAACAACCTCTTTTATCACCTTGAAGGCCAGATGACCTTCAAGAGGTCCACTTGAAATTGAGGTCCTTTTTCAGCATGAGAGTGATCAGGGTGGATCATCCCGAAAAATTCGAAATGAACTTGCTGACAAAGTTGATTTTTCCTAGGAAAGATTGGACCACTTTTTTATTGACTGGACAAGGGTAGCTCTAGAATGGCCTTAATTCTCTCAGATCAATGGAGATTCCTTCCTTTGACACAATATGTCCCAAGATTTTTCCTTGGGGCACTCCAAACACATTTCTTTGGGTTTAGGGAGATTTTGAATTCTTGACATTTTTTGAATACAACCTCTAAGGTGTCAAAGTGCTCCTCCACTATTTTGGTGAACACCGTGAGATCGTCGAGATATATAAGGATCACTTTGTTTATCAGTGATCCAAACATGGAATCCATGGCCCTTTGAAAGGTATCCCCAACATGTTTGTGAGTCCAAAAGGCATTTTTGTGTAAGAAAAAGTTCCCCATTTGGTTGTGAACGTCATCTTGTGTTGATCCCTTTCTGTGAGCCATATTTGATTATAGCCCTAAAAAACCATCCAATAGAGAAAACATCTCTAGAGCCTATGATTATCTGTAGTATTTTTTCCATAGAGGGAAAAGGGTAGTGATCCTTTAGGGAGGCCCTATTTAGATCTTTGAAATCCACGTAGAGCCTGATTTCACCATTTTTCTTTCTTACCGGGACTAAATTGGAGACCCACGTTGTGTGCTTGATAGGAAATATTATGTGAGCCTCTAGTAGTTTCCTCAACTCCTCAGCCATGAGGGATTCTATCTTTGGATTCATGGGCCTCTATTTTTGACACACATGCTTAGTCCCTTCTTTGAGGTCGATGGTGTTGAATGATGTCTTTATTGTAACCATGCAGATCATCATACATCCAAGCCATCACCTTATCATACTTATGACATAAGTAAGGCACATGAGTCTCTCTCTCTCTCCTTTTGAGTCACCGATTTCCCAACTTTTAGTCTTCTCTCCTTAGTTACTTCTAGTTTGATATAGTCCTCCTTTATTGCTAAAACTTCCTTGATCAGAACTAGCATCGTTTGAATAAAAAAGACTCTCTAGGGTTATTAACCCTTTTGGAAGTTTATTCATCTTCAATTGGATGATGATCTCCATATGCTTCCTCGATCTTGGACTGGAGTTGGTTTGCAAATTGATGGAATCTTTGAAGGAAGTGTATAATCTGTTGGTCATTATTGAAGACTTGCCAATGATCAAAGTTGTTAGGGATAGAAGGACGGATGATAGTTTTATGGTGTTCTCATTTGCTATCAAATCTGAATTGGGTCAAACTGTGACCCGATCAAGGCCATCCTATCAGCCTCCATATTTTGGTTTAGGGAATCAATTTGATATTGAAGGCTTCAAAATCATCTATGAGATCCCATACCCGATGTCGATAGGATCTCATCCTAGGATTATTTATGGTGGAAGTGTTTCTTACTTGTGTTACTACCAATTTTGAGTCACCAAAGACTCTCAACTATTTGATGCCTTCTTTTTGGTCATGTAGTCAAACCATGCACCAAGGCCTCATATTCTACCTCATTACTGGTATAGGAGAATTGGAAATGGAATGACTAAAGTATATTTCTTCCACTTGGGGATAGTAAGCACACTCGACTCCGAGTCATTCTTGCTTTTGGCCCCATCGAAATGTAGGGTCCATATCTGGGAATCTTTGGAGGGATTCCCTTTCTTTTTATCATATCCTTTTTCCACCTTAGGGATCATGGAAGTCCTTGTTGAAAATGATATAAGTTCCCAAACCGGTGGAGTCAAAGTTCCCAAAAGGATCACCCAGAGGAAGGTTGGCTAAATGACCATAGCTCGGAGGGTCTCCGTCTTTCGTGCATGATTCCTCTTCCCTAGTAATCATAGCATGGGAAGCTTTGAAGCCTAAAGCCACCTAGTTGTTATGTGCTCCTTGGTGAGGGGTTCTAACAAGACCTTCATTTTAGACCCATATTTGGTTGCAAGAATAGATGAGACCAATCTAGAGACATATAGCCTCAATCTTAGTTGTAAAATCATGAGAGAGGAAAAGTCCAAAGACTGGTGGGACGTCGATTACCACGATATCCTATAGGATGGTTATATTCGGGAAGGAATAGAGTTGTAATGGGAGTCCCTTGATAGCTCCAATGGTTTGGATAGACTTCCCATCCAATTGCATGACTCCCCTCTTAAGGGTTCATATTTAATGCCCAAGGCATCTGTAATTGCTTTGGGCATGACTGTAGTGCTAGCACCAGAGTCTATCATAGAATTATGTAGTAATTTTTTTCCTATGATAAGAGTCATAAAGAAGGGGTTGGCCTTGGTTTACTCACCTCTACCTTTTGATTCAACAAGTACTACCTCCATTGAGACTGGGTGGCTTTTACCCATTCCTTCTCCTTTCGGAGGTGGTTGGATCATCATTTGGTTTGAGTGCTTCTTGGAGAAATTCCTTCTTCTCTAGGATGCTCAGAAGATCCCACAAGGATGTGTTAGTTGGTGCTTTCTTGAGTTGTTGGACCATGTTAATTGGTAGGTGGAAATAATTTAGATGATGACTGGTGTTTTTCATTCCCTCACTGGTGGGGTGGGGGACATCTTGGTTCTGAACAGTTCCTCTTGGAGCTTCTTTTATGGTGATAGGTAGTGACATGGTTATGATGGTTGAAGGCTCTTTTTGCATCTTTTAGTCATGCTTGGGATCAGGAGTGTCAACCTCTATGATCCTTTTCTTAAAGTGAGTGTTATAATTAAACTGAACATGGTTTTGAAACAAATGCTTCATTTGTAAATATGATTATTCTCCTTCTACCCAAGAGAAAAAAGAGCATGCTCTAGTGATCTCGCTTCCTATTCTAGGGACATCCCTTGAATTTGTGTGAATGAAAGAAACATTTTGGACTCCCATGACTGATAAGGTCTAGATGTATCCACATCATAGCCTTCTCTTGATTTTGTTTGGCCCTTTTTTGCAAGTTCCCTTGGGGGAAGTCTCTTGGCATGTGGGAATTATTACAAGGGAAGCACCATGCATGTTGGGGTCTTCATCCAAATGGTTTTGGCTGGGTACCATCTCTCTTCCGCTATTAGGTGGAATAGTTTGGAGTGGCGTTGGTACAAGAACTAGCTGGTTAGATGGATGTGTAGGTTGTGGTCTCTGGGTATTATGGTATTGAGGGGAATAGGTGGGCCTACTACCTTGATAATTTTGATAATTTTTCTTGGATAAGCAACTTGATTCCTTTTAAGATTTACTATCTTGTTAGAAAATTTTCTCAAGAATATTTTTCATTTCCTCCATTTTGGGAGAAGAAGATGATGATGTAGTGGGAGTTGGGGCCAAATGAGTGGATGGGTAGTTATACAAGGACGTAGGGGCTTGAGTGGGGCTTGGTACTTGTGTTTTGGAGGGGGATATCTAGGGTACATTGGAAAAAGGGTCCTGGGGGAAGTTTCTCAACATCTATTAAATTGTTCTCAGCTTGGAAAACAATATTATAGGCTTGTCGGTAAGGAATCTCCTCCCAATGATTGAATCATTATAGAAATATATGAGTTTAGAGATTTTAAATAAAAAACAATAGCCATACCTATGGGTGGCCTTCTAGACTAGAATCCTTTACCAAGTTTTATGGAACTTAGTGTTGAAATCTATCATTAGCTCTTGTGGGCCCTTCTTGATGTTGATAAGTTGTTGTAGGAGTGATGATCTATCTCCTTTTCATTGAATCTTTCTACCAACACATTTCCTAACTGGTCCCAAGTGCCGATAGTATTAGGAGTCAAGGATCAGTACCAATCCAAAGCCTTTCCTTTGAAGGAAGTGGCTAACAACCATAAGGTGACATCTTGCTCCCTGATATAATGTACCACACATATTTCTGCTACATCCTGGAGATGTTCCTCTGGAGTTTTGAAATCTTCTCCACTAAATTTGGGCAACACCTTTACCACATTAATCAAGATAGGATTCCACACACCAGGGGCATGGGAAAATGAGCGGACTCCCCTGGTTCCATGAAACAAATTACCTCAGAGGTTGAGCTTGAAGGTGAGCCATAAAAATAGGTCTGAGGGTTCTAGTTGACTGTGTGAAGGGCCTACCTGGCGGAGGTGTTGAGAGAGTCTGGTTTGGAGGAGATGGAGATCTCTGGATCTATCTACCTCTTTTGTTGTGAGGTGGGGATAGCTGTAAATAGTCAAACACACCTTCTTCCCTAGTTCTCTCCCTCATTTCACATTCATCTTGTAGACTAGAGAAGACCAACTAAATACTGCTAGAATCAGTAGATTTTTATGATGAAATATCAGATGTGTAGATGTTGAGTCCCACTAGGCATGCTAGGAAAATTGTTGATGATTATCCTTGCAAATGAACCATCAGAGTCATTGGATACCTTAGGTTAGTAGGACGTGCACCCTAAGGTAACCTCCAGATTTTAAAGAAGCTGGCTCTTCTCTGGTGTGGGATAGGGTTAGGAGAAAGCTTAAAATAAACGTAAAACTAACTAAGGTGATGCACTAGAATAGATCCTAAAGAGATGGAGAGATACCCAGGGAGATTATCTAAAATAGTTTGAAGAGCATTAAAGCATGATCCACCTATTTTTAGAAACACCTTAGATTTATCATAGAATTGAGGAGATGAAACACATGAAAAACATAGATAATAGATAAGTTAAAACCCAAGGTGCATAACATGATAGATTTCTTAAATTATCTAGAACTACTTAGCAAAAAAGAAAGACTCAGAATATGAAATCCAAAGTGCATAAAACAAGGACTCTTATTTATGGAGAAAATGATACATAAGGTCGAAGTGGCACAAATTACAATTTCTTCTATAATGGAGTCTTGCTAAGGCTAGCTATTACAAAAACTAAACCTTGAATCTATTTTGCAACTTTTGTCTACTTTTCTTAAAAGGCTCCTCCTTCCTTCCTGGATCGGATGTCCTTTTATAGATGTTCGTGGCTCTTGCTTCAACATTTGGAATCAGAGCTTCTACTGAAAACATTCAATTTTCTTACATGATCCTCTCTTTTGGGGTTAATATCTCAACTACATGTTGAGATATTTTGTTTTCCTTTAATTTTCCCAATTTTCCCTCCTTGAGTTGGTGATGATATTTTTCTACCATGTGGAGAGTGGACACTTGTTTGAGGGCCTTTTTTGGAACTTGATCCTCTCGAACTATGCTGCCCGAGAGACACGTGGTGGGCACATGCATTATTTTGGGGGCTTCCTCTTTTCTCTATTTGAAAGTGTGCTCGGGAGACACGTGGAGGCCCTATTGCATATTTTTATGCTTTTGAATTTTCAACCCCTCCGGGTAACCCTTTATTGGGCATGGGACACGTGGACAACATGGTGCAAGTTTGAGATCCTTTCTTCTTTTTCTTTATGCCTCAATTACGCCACCAACGAGACATGTGGACACCTTCCACATTCAACTTCATACTTATGATTTTGAGTTGAGTGAACAAAAGAAGATAGTCCGGGAAACAAAATATGGTGATTAATGAAAATCACATACCACTATTCATATGATTCCTAAGTGAGAAACTAAAAAATGGTAATCGACATCTATCTTTGACAACTTTCTTTGCTTTCTTGCTTTCTGCGTGTGGTCTTACACACCTCATTGACTAGTCGACTTTCACTACTTTATCGTTATTGAATGGACACTAGCGCCCATCCAGGATGCATGCACCTAGGCCCCCTCATCCCCTCTAGGCACCCCTGACCTCTTTGTATCTTACTCACCCCTTTTGGGCCTCTTTTATCTTTTAGGAATATTGTTTTCTTGGTGGTCGGCCTTTTAGATGTTAATTACAAAATTCAACCAAGGGAATCATATAAATATAAAGCTACATGATCATAATAAGGGACCAAGCTCTAAGCATCTATTACTATCACCTAAGGTTGCATCCAAAGGCATTTCAAGAGAATTAAAGCATCCATATAGCTTCATTCAAGGGATAAGGGACAACATTATTCTACATAAACTTCATAGGATGGGAAGTTCATTTTGACATCCATACATCTATTTACATTTCTACATCTAGCTATTTTTCGCTATTCAAAGTGCATCTTGTACAAGAGCCACATAGGGTAAAATTATTCACACATACACATAGAACTACATAGATTTCGAGATGTAGTGCATCGCTCGGTCATTAGTTCACTATGTCAAGTGATCACTGGGTCAGATCAAACTCCAAATTTACATATTTTTATTTTTATGATTTGGTGTGTTTTGGGGTTTTGCGGGAGGTCTTTTGTTTTGTAGGTTATAAGTGAATTCCATGGACATCCAATGAAATACAAGTGATCAACAATGAAGGCTATCGACACTCGTCTGATCAATCATTTTATGAGGTTCTTCACGATCGCGGGAACCTAGAACCAGTATCTAGCACCTAGGAACCTCGACCAGTCCAGGCGCCTTAGTCCCAACACTTCGATAGTTATGTAATATTCGGGCTTGGTTGCAATAGTTTGTCCTCCTATTCTATCAGTTTTCAACTCGGAACACCTCATGATTTATTGCAAGATCATTGAAGTCTCTTATCCCATATCTTTCACTTAGGGTTATAATTTCTATTTGATTGTTGCTTAGTTCGAGAGATGTACTTTATTACATATCATTGTGTTGTGACTCTACAATTAGGGTTTAACATATTTTCTATATTTGTTAAATCATTTGGTGAACCCATCTTATTCGAATGCTCTTAGGTCTTCATTTCATCACTTATTTCATCCTCTCATCATGGATATATCCATTCATGATTTCTTGCTATCCAATCCTGATTGTCATGATAAAATTATTACTCTCTTGGCTAATACTCGCATCCCTTCTACTACTCATTTGGACATAGTTTATTAGACATTTGTAGATGCATTTTCTCAACAACTTACTTTTCCATCTATTATAGCTGATAATATTTCTTTTTATGACAATAATCCTCCCCTATATATATGATTATGCATCAATAACTTGGGTGTTAAGTAGACTTTAGTCGATAATGGATATGAGCTCAATATTTGTATTTTTTCATTCATTCGAATATAGGCCTTTCCTTAGATAATCTTAACCCAACATCTATTTCGGTATCAACATATGATTCTACTATGCATCCATGCATAGACACTATTACTTTTTCTCATCATGTTTGGCCAAAAATAGTTCCTACAGTATTCTTTGTTATTGATATCCTAGTTCCATATAATTTCTTACTTGGTAGGCCATGGCTTCAAAAATGCAAACAATACTCTATGTACCTGATTTTTCATGGTGTAACATTATTAGAACAGTTAAATCCCTAATGATGAAAAACTATCTTTCCAATGATGTTAAAGTCCAAATTCTCACTTGCAACATGTTATTTTACCTTGCTTGTCCTTTTCTATCTTTTTCAAGATTTCATTAAATCATTTTTTAACTTTTCCTTAGCTTTTTTTTTGCCTTTAGTTATGGAATCACCTCGGGGCTTACGCAACCTTCCCAGCAGTTGTGTAACCGTAATTCTACCTTGTGCGGTGGTTACGTAACCACCATGACGATTGCATAAGCGTCGAGTCTGCGTGAGACTAAGCGGTTCCATGCACATTTGACCGAGCCTTTTCTAGCACATTTTGAAATTATTTCAACCTCTTCAAACTCATTTTTAGTGCACATTTCTAAATCAAATTGGTTTTTCTTGGGATTGTTAGATGTGTACAAATATTCTCTTCCTTATTATTATTAGTAAGTTAAGCGCCCCTCCTTTGAGTAATGTGGCACTTCATGGTTACTAAGTGTGATGTACCACTTCTCAGCCAAATTTATATAAAATATAGGCTTCTTCCCAAAGCGTTGGTTGGAGTTTCTCAATTAGAATTGCACTATTATTCTTCTAGAATCCCACCAAGAAGTACAAGAAAACTATTTTTTTTTCCTTGTTTCTCTCTTGCTCACATTGTCACCTGACTATTTAAAAATCATCTAGCTCTAACACTCTCCCATTATTTCTACAAACTTATAGCATAGTTCCTAGACATGTTTGAACACTCACTTTGGAAAAGAAGTTGAGGGGGCATCAAGAATCAATTCTAGTATTGGATTTATCTCTATACAACATTTCGGGTTGGGGATGTCTTTAAATTCTTGTAAGTTTATTTGTTTATTTTGAATATATTCAAAGCTTTAGTTTGATTAAACACATTTATTAAGATAAATGCAATTTTAGTAGTTATTATAGTAGACTTACTTTGTAAAGATTTTGTTGAGGATTTTCTCTTAGCTTATCCCTATGGATTTTTCTGAGAAGGATTTGGAGAAAGTTTTTTCTACATTGATTTTTACCATTTCTTCATTATTAAATTGTTCAGGAAAGTTCATGGCATTCAAAATTTAGTATTAGTTGCTCATGAGAAAATCTTCTATGAAAATATTCTTCTCTTCCTATCCCCATGGATTTGCATGGGAATTTAGCTTTAGAAGATTTTGTGTCTATGTTATATTTCTTCATTATAAAGCTTATATCTTACTGGGAAGCTTCAAGGGAAGAATTAATTTAGACAAGCTTTTTCATTCTTCTTTTGATTAGAGGTAGACCGGAAGAATTTGCATCCACAATTACAAATAGGAAAACATTATTTTTTAGATTAATTAAATCCTCTACAACAACAAACTAGCCACAACTGCTATTTCACTATTTTAGTTCAGTTTGTTTTGAAATCGAAACAATTCAATTTAATTAGAGGAAGTTAGTTTGTCTGTGCACATTTCTTTTATTTTCTAGTAAGCACAAAATACCAAAAACATTAGATTAGATTATATTAGTTAGTTATTTTATTTGTTTGATTCCCTCCTGTTTAAAAATCATTAAAAAGCAAAAAAACAAATAGATTAGTTTTGTTTCTTTGTTTAATTAATTATCTTTCATTTGTTTAATTAGCTAGCCACATGTAGATTTAATTAGGTTCAAGGATAGTAATCAAATTGATTTAATTTAAATATGCTTTCTTTCATTTGTTAATTAGGCACATAGAGTTAATTAGAAAGGAATTAACACAACTCCTTACGTATCCTTAGTTGGCTTAGGTTTCCTAAACATTGACCTTTCCCTCTTGTAGATTATTTGTGTGTTTTTTTGTTTCTTTGTTTTATTAGTTTACACATCCACATGACCATTCAAGGCCCTAGGAAACACAAATATTTAGTGTGCGATCCATGAGTGCCTCAACCAAATTTAGCTCTATTTGAATGACGTTGATCAAGGCCTCAGACACCTCATTTTCCAAACCACCCCAATTCCACCTGTTATTATCTTATAATTGATTAATTTAAACATTGAAGTGGACATTTCTTACGTCTATATGGCATAGTCATCCTGGTCGAGATTAGATTCCATGCAATTCACCCATTCGTCCTACCCACACATTTCCTCTCACACCTCCACGACCTTATCGGATATTGTTACGAGGAGAATGCAAGATAATTCCCACACATCCCATAACCATTTAAGAGGGTGTTTCATGAAAATGATATTGATATAATCCTTCATGTTTCCATTCTCCTTGACCATTCCATTTCACCTACCCAAGTTAGGAAGATATTCATTGCTTTAGACAAGTAGATTCCCATTGTTCCCGTAGAAGACATTTTATTTCCTTGATTACTTGTTGGAAATTTTCACCCATTTTCAAATATTTCTCCTATTCTCCCTATTTATACATCCATATCCATCTTCCATCTCATATAATTTATCCCGACACAACCTCGGGAGGTTGAGTGCGTCTTAGACTCACATGTTGATTCTTCTACAAAATTGGTGAACTTGACGTGAGGACTAGTTCCTTTTTATTTCCTCTATTTATTCCTTATTTCATCCATCCTTATCCTCTCCCATTATTCTGTAGGTATTTATACACCCCATGAATATGTCGGGTTAGAAATACAATAGGCCCATTTTGGGTCTTGAAGTGTATTATTACCAGATGGGTATGTAATAATCACCATCACTATCAAGGTGGGATAATAATTACTCATCCAATTTACCTTCCCCTCACACTCCTCCTCCTCAATGTGCCAACAAAGTGGATTGTTATTCATAATTAAGGATATTGATCAACCTATCTATAGTCTGCAACCCGAGTTCTCTGGCTCAAATAACATGACATTTACAAGAGAACAAGGGTTCTATCCTCGGGTCTTTTTAAGACCTCAAATCAGCATGCAAGATGATTTTCTCTCTTCCTATCTATTTCAAAATGATGAACTCCTAGCACACTTCACCCTGAGAAATGATCATAGTAATGTATTAGACCAATTCTTAAACATGATGCAAGGGTATACTGATGTTATTCTTTAGAACAATGCTTATACCCCTCATCATACAATATAAAATACATCCAAAGAGGGGTGGCCTCCCAAGGATAAATTCATAGTAGGACATCACGTGCCTTTACTTCCTGACAAGACTCAAAATGCACCTAAGTCAAATGTAAATACTTCATTAGGGGATGTAATTTCAACATTGGTGGATAAAGTTAAGGAACTAGAGATTACCCAGTCTTTTCATTCTACCCAATTTGCAAGGACAAGGCAAGGTCCCCACCAACTTTAGAATTATACCAATGTGCCCTCTGTACCTTCACCTCCTTTAGTCTACATGGGTGTTCCTAGCCTTGGAGACTTCC
Organism: Taxus wallichiana var. yunnanensis; assembly: GCA_018340775.1. NCBI lineage: Eukaryota > Viridiplantae > Streptophyta > Pinopsida > Cupressales > Taxaceae > Taxus > Taxus wallichiana. Next base: position 645,307,896 of record CM031235.1, read on the forward strand.
TTACTAGATTGGGCATGTTAGGTATGCCCTCTCACACTCCATATGGATATCCTCCATAGGTGCCAACCAAAAGTGTGTTCTCAAATGCCATTCCAACTAGAAATGCAATGTTCCCTGGTTTCACACCTACCACTCCATATCAAAATAATGTTCCCCCATACCTTCACATGTATTCTAAATCACCAAGGGGACATGTTTTCCTTTCTTGGTCAAGTATGCTCAGCCTCATAGGATGCCTTATACTCCCATAAATTCTTATGCTACACCTTATCAACCTCTTGTTCCCCACCTCCCCATCAAGGGTCATCCATGGTAGAGTCTTATGTATTGGGAACTTATGTTGAATATCTCAAGGATCCCCTTAAATTTACCATATGAAGTGTAATTCTTCCATGACTGCTACCCAATCTTCCAAATTTCAAAGGGGAGGGGATCTAAATGTGCACATCAAAGTGTATGTGACCACCATTAGAGAGATACTCCCATGGGATGTGGTTGTAGCTAAGATATTCCCTAAGACCCTTGAGGGATTTCTCTCAACCAGTACTATAGGATACAAGAAGCCTTGATTCATTCATTTAAGCAACTCGTTTCAAATTTCATAAAGGATTTTGATATGAAAAAACTCCTAAGAATAGGAATAAGATAATTCCTTCACATTAAATAGGATCATAATGAATATATCGCCCACTTCATTCAGAGATAGTGGAAAGTCCTCTACTCCTCCATTAGTTCTCCTAACACGGATCAAACATATATTTGTGACTTATTCCTCCATTCTCTCAACCGAGAAAATAAGGAAGAGGTACAAAATTTCCCTCTTAGAAGCTATGAGGAAGTCTTAGAGGGAACTCTCCACATTGAACAAGCGGTGATTGATAGTGGTTGAAATACCTATGGCTCAAATGGGAAACCAATCACTCCCTTACAAGGTAATTCAAATTACCCAAACAGTTCAAACAACAAAATCAAGGACCCAAAGTCCTTAACAAGAACCGTGGTGCTACGATGAACAATGTGACTGATCAAACTAGAAAGCTGAACATTTTTAGAAAAATTAGTGAAAATAATAGTAATAATAATATGAATGTGAACAACCAAAGGACTAACAATTTCACTCCTTTAGTTAATGTGTTGGACTTTAGTCATCCTCTTCCACCTCCTTTTATCTAGAGGATCCTCACCAAGAAACACAAATATAATATATTCTCGAGAATTGAATTCTGATTAATTCCGGGCGTGGAGAAAAATTATCTGATTCTGGTGATATCTTGTTTAGAAACAAATCTCGAATGCAAAAGTTATTAAACTTCTTGACATTTTGAGATAACTAGCAAATTTTAAGAAGCTGCGTGTAAATTGGACACATGCACACTCGCCAAATGGAAAAATAGAAATGTGACACATGGATAGTGTAGGTGATAGAAAATTTTGGGTTTGGAACACCGGTCTTGGACACTCATACATAGAAATGTGGACCCCGCTATTTCTTGGGTGAGGGGAGTCGCACACAACTAGGTTTGACACACTCAATTATGGAGGGGTGTCTTGGCCTCCTTCACTTCACATTGCATATCAGAGCTCTTGCATATATGTATTGATAATGTTATATATACCATACATGTGGGACTAATCTATTAGTGCAATTAAATATTGCTAACTAATTCTTATCTCTCCATCGCATATTTTGGAATCCACCACGTATTATAATCTCCAAGCATTATAAACCTTATCCCTCCACGCGGCTATATAGCCAATGCAAGTTCAAACAACCCATAGTATTTACTCAATGTGCCAAACATAGGCTATATTAGCTAAAGCGCCTAATAAGGAGGCCCACCGCCTAAAAAAAGATCCTCACGTGGCTCTAAGCCACTTCCAATTTGATTGCAAATGGTTTTAAAACCATTTCCATGCCTACTCCCTAGAAATGTGGGATTAAACCCATGTGAAGTAGTGGTCAGAGGGGGATAGGGGGATTTGAACCTTTATCCTCCCATGTAAAATTCTAAGCTCCTAAGCATTGCGCCAATGGCTTGTAAACAATATAAACTGAGCATTGTGATATTTAAAATACATTTGAGACTGTGTAAAATATTGTAATGCTCATAACTTGAGCTAGAGAGGGAATTTGGAGATGAAGTAAAAAGAAACCTACATTATTTTTGGTAGAGGAATAATGTGAGAAGGTCAGAATTTTGTAGAAATATTTGTAAAGGTTTATTTTCAAGATTTGAATAGATTGGTCCCATTCAACTAGACCCGGAGACGTAGGCCTCAAGTGTCGAACTCCATTATCATGTCTTATGTCATAATGCTGGTGAATTATCTTTGTATTTATCTAATTTTATATAGTTCTTGCAATTTTTAATTATTATTAAAAATACAAAAATATCGTAATATTAAATTTTCATTAAAAGATTTTTTTTGAGTTAGATTGTGCAAGTTTTCTTTGGGTTTTCGATCATCCGTAGCAGGTATAAGCCTGGGGCCTGGTTTAATACTCAATTCAATACTTGAACTAATTTCCAAACTAGTATTAGAACCAAGGCCAGAGGCCTCCAAAATTTATCTATGATAACCAACAATAAAACAACAATAGAAACTATAGACCATTACAAACCGGAATCAAAGATGTCACGACTACGATCCTAATTTGTATTGTGGTTTCCATTGGGTTAGAAGAAACAATATTCATACATGTTATGATTGTAATAAGTTTATACAACATCTTCCAAAATACCAGAGACAACTTTTTGTCAAGACATTCTTGACTAATCAATCCCATGACACCTACACATAAAACTCACATGGGGCTCTTTGCCCAGAAAAATTCTACTCTTAGAGTTTATAGAGATCCCCTTTTGATGCACCCTAAAAATTGAAATATTAATCCTCATAATACTAACAAGGGGATCCCCATTGGAAATAATGATCAAAAAGTGTCTATGTCTGTGAACCCTCTAGTAGCTCCTCCTTTAGATGGTCAAAATCAGACTAATATTGTAGGCTTAGTAGAGCTAGAAACCAAACCTAAAGTTAACGCAACAACCCACACCCAAGATTATTCTTCACAACCTCTTCCCATTTATCCCTCTATCTCAGATGATGCACTAGTGGTTCCCAAACCAGTAGGGGCTTATGACTTGATCACGGACTGACTAAGACCTTTTCCCACATTTCCTTCTTGGATCTATTAAAGAATTATCTTGTGCATCGATTGGCTTTATTAGAAGCACTAGGTCTTGGCCATCTTATCCACATCACTCCTCCTCCAAAGGCCCAAATCAATCATATATACTTTGATGTCTACCCATTAGGGTAACTTGAGAGAGATGATAGATTCATGTTCGATATTAGTAAGATGCCTATTAACGTTGAGTTGGCATGGAGAGGTGATCCTGCATTATATCTACAAGTTTGGATTTATAATAACTATGTTAAAAGTGTAATGATAGATGATGGGGCTAACATTAATATAGTCCCTTTCTTGTTTCTTGAAAAGCTAGGATATGGAGAAACAAACTTCTCTTCAATGTGAAACATGCTAAGAGGCTATGATAGTCTTAAAGTAACTTCTATTGGAACTATAATGCTTTTGGTCACTCTTGGACCCAAGACTATGTTGATTGAGTTGTATATTATAGACTAGGAAACTACCTATAATATGATTCTCGTACGACCTTGGATTCATCGAATGAAGGCCATTCCCTCTACGCTGTTCTAAGAGGTTAAGTTCTTACATCTGGGGAAGGTATTCATAAATCAAGGTGACTCAAGCCATTCGATCTTCATTTGGCCAACTTAAAGAAGAAACCAGGGGTTCATACCGAATTCAAGCTCCTAGCCAACCAGTTAAACAAGCCATAAGAATGAACACATATGTCTAAGCTTGTCCCTATGACTGAGTTGGAATCCCTAAGGAAATTGAAGGGGTAAATCTTGATGAAAACAAAGCCATTGTAGTAGAAACAATATCAACAAAAATACAGTTGAGATAGTTAAGATTTTGGAGAATGATTTTCCTATCATTCTTCCTTTTGATTCCTTGGGCATAGGCCATGCTCTTGGAATCACCACTCTTTCAGCTAATGGATTTGAAGAGATTTGCATGGTTGAGGTTTGAAGTCAAAGAGGAAGATTCCATGAATGATCAAGATTCCATCTTCCAAAATGACTTGCTAGAATCTCAACTATGACAATGCAAAATTCCACTTTTCCGTTGGGGCTAGGGTGATCGTCACTTGTCCGAGGGGAGGGTCATGCCTTTTGCCTTCAAGTTTAAATTTCAATGTACCAATAACACATATGAGTACAAATATTTATTTTTTGGTATTATCATGGCCAAGAGGATGGTTGTGAAAAAGTTAGGGTCTTGGGTGACTCTCAACTCATCCCTAATCAAGTGTCGAAGTATATAAGACCGAGTAGAGAATCTAAAAATATACAAGTGTGTTATTCTCAAGCTTTACAAGGGTTTTGAATTCATTTCTATCAAAGCTATTCCATGTGAACAAAAATTATTAGCTGATTCCATGGCCACTTCCTCCTCTCATTTTATTCCAAGTGAAAAGTTGAATGAAACTGATTTTACTATTTTAGTTCGAGCCGAACCTTAGGTTCAAGAATGCTAACCAATGTAATTGTTAGAGTAGGTATTTACCTTAGCTCATGTTCACCTAGGTACTTTATTTACCTTTATTGTATTTATCCTCACCCACTTATGTGTGTGGATATTTATTTTTATTTATTTAGATATTAGGGGGATATTATCTAGTTGTTAGGTATAGTTATTTCCTTGATCTATGGTATTGACTAGATATTTGATGTCTAGTTCTCTCATAAATCTATGGACTTAACTAGTTATTTGATGACTAGTTCTTTCCATGATTTATGGCTTGATCTATGACCTTGATTGGTTCTTAGATTGTTATTCCTTGCCTATATAAGCAAGGCCCATTCTCATTGTATTTCATTGAGTTCCATAATAATATATGATATTGTTGCTCATTTGTTTGCAAAGGTTTTATGTAAAGTTATTCGATGAATTGATTTCATCTTATTGATCGTGGTGTTTGATTAGCATCTGTGTTCTTGGCTTGGTACGATCTGGTTATCGTTCCTTTTATGGTATTAGAGCAGGAGATTGTTGTTGACATCCATGTGTAAGTTTCATTTTGAAAGCATTTTGTTAAAATATTCATAATTAGGGATTTGTTCGAATTTTTTTTTTTGTGTGCATTTTTATGAAAAATAGAGGTGACCATTGGATCTATAAGGTGGGAAAACCCTAAGATTGACTGTAAACTCAGACATTTAGGATCATGTTTTTGGTTTTTTCTTGTTGCAGAGAAATGCACTAGTTTGCCTCAGATTTGCAATGAAAAAAGAAAACTAGAAATTATTTTAGTGGGTTTTTTTGGGTTTTTTGAGATTCGATCTAGGTATTTTTTAGCAACATAGCATTTTTAGTGAGTGCACAAGAGGTATTTTTGGGAAATAGTATTTTTTACTAGAAGAAGAAGTGAAATCCTTATCCCCGGTCGTATGGTATGGTCATATGAGGGCCTAAAGCTTGTGATTCCTACTAGCAGGTGTTCTTAACTCCAGCACCCTTTCATTTTATTTGTATGGTGAAGGCAAGAAAATTTTATTCTATTTTAGTGGCAACTAAAATAAATAGCATAGAATAAGATTGAAAAGTTTGTAACTTTTGATCGATAACTCGGTTTTAGTCATGTGTTTTGCAAAAGTGCTTGTTTCTCCGCGCTCTTTCCATTGGAAATATTTATTTTAAGAATATAAATATAATTATAAAGTTCCATATTGTAATATGCACTCATTATAAAGTGCCAAAATCACTGGGGGCTCTTGTTGCATTACTTGGTTCTTTTGGTGATTTTTTTAGGATGACATCTACTTCGCATTAGATCATGTTGAGCCATTAACAACACACAATTACCACACATGGAAACCAAGAATGGAAACAATAATTAATTGGAAATGATTATGGGCTTTAACTTCTTCGTAACAACCAATTTTCACTAGAGAATATGAGATATTTCAAGATCTGGTCCAAATTTGATGAGTGTATGGGTTTGATAGAACTTATGTAAGTGATGTATTTTGTTTCATTTGGAAAATGTGACTCTCCTTTAAAAATTTTGGAGAAATTGGAGGATTTATTTGGTAAGGTGGATCATATGAGATCCATGCAACTTGACATTGAGATCACCTATCTTAATCCCGAAGATTTTCTAACTATTATAGACTATCTTACCAAGTTCAAGCATTTGTTGACATAGTTGAAGGGGAGTGGAAGAGATAATAAAGATGAAGAGTGTGTTTAATTGATTCTATCCAAATTGAGAGGACCATTCCAAAATTTTTCTTCTACCTTTTTCTCTAGCATGGATGTCTTAGGTGACACATTCAAAATGCCTAACTTAGAAAAAAATTGTGAAATACTTACAAGGAAGAATCCAAATTGTCTCACCTGAGTCTTCCACATCTCAAAAGGCATTAGTTGCATATAATCCTAAGGGAAAGGGAAAACCAAACAGTAAAACCAAATCCACACCTTATCCATCTCAAAATGCTCCTAAACCCAAAGAAAACAACTCAAAACCTAAGGAGTCTTCTAAATCCAAGAATAAGTTTTTGTGGGGGTAGTAATCATGAAGTACATAGGTGTTATAAGTGAATGCAAGCCTTAGAGGATGCAATCAAGAAACAAAAAATTTCTATCTCCATGCCACTTCCTTCTAATCAACATGGAAAAACACTTAATTTTGTTGGAGATATCAGTCACCACTTATAGATAGTTGGGTTATAGATTCTGGTGCTTCTCATCACATGAATTCTTCCAAGGAGTCTTTTGTTTCTCTAGGTTTGAGTTATACTTCCAAAATTGAGGTTGGAGATTCTTCCTTTCTTTCTGTTAAAGGAAAAGGTGATATATAACTTGATGGTGGTAGTATCCAAGATGCACTATATGTTCCTAACATCACTACAAATTTGCTTTATGTATATCAAATTTGTCATTCTGGTCAAGGAAAAATAGTGGATTTTACACCACATTGAGCATAAGTACAAAATTTATTAGAGCCTCATTCACTAGTTGCTCAGGGTATTTTTGATCATATTTCTATACTATCACTTTGAGGGTTTTTATGACACTTCTTCTATAGAGATGGGATTGGTTTCTCATGCAGATTCAAAGAGTAAGCTTTGGCATGAAAGATTTGGACATCTCAATTACAGATATTTGAAGGAGTTGAGCACTCATGGTATGGTAGATGGTCTTCCTAGAGTTTCTTGTCTTGAGGGAGTTTGTCATGGTTGTGCATTAGGGAAACAACACCAAGATCCTTTTCCTAAGAATTTTTCTAAGAGAGCTTCTTCACCACTTGAGCTTGTGCATAGTGACTTGATGGTTTTTCCTACCCCATCTTTCAATGGAGCTAAGTATGCACTTACATTTATTGATAATTTCTTGAGGTGTACTTGGGTTTATTTTCTCAAGTACAAAAGTGATGTTTTTCACACTTCAAAGTCTTCAATGCTTTGGTCGAGAAACAATCTTCTAGTAGCATAAAGAACCTTCGTACTCATAATGGGGGGAAGTACTTACTCGCAATGAGTTTTATGAATTTTTAGCAACTCAAGGAATTATTCACCAACATTCTGTTCCTCATACTCCATAACAAAATGGCTTAGCAAAAAGGAAGAATAGAACTTTGAAGGAAATGGCTAACTTTATGATACATTCTAGAGATTTACCTCCTATCTATTAAGGCGAAGCAAATAATTGTGATAACTACATTCAGAATCACACACCACACGAGCACTTGAGAATTTGACTCCATAGGAAGCTTGGTCCAACACTAATCAATATGTCTCATTTTTTTGAGTCTTTAGGAGCCATGCTTGGGATTTTGTGCCAAATAAGAAAAGGAAAGCTTTAGATAAGAAGAGTAAACCCTTGATTTTTATAGGGTATTGTGAGGACATGAGAGCTTATCATATTTTAGATCCTGATACACATGATGTTCTTTTTTGAACACATGTTCAGTTTGATGAGCGCTTCACTCCTCATGATTCTTCATCTTCTTCCTTTCCTTCTTTTTCTTCATATCATCTTGAGGATCCTGTTAGTGCAAAATCACAGCACCCCCAAATGACCTCTTAGATTTGGTGTTTCAAACTTGTCATTTGATGTGATTTACATAACATGGGACCATCTCTCAAGCTGTGGGACTTGCACAAATTAAGATGGACCTCCAGAGAAAGATGGATCTTGTTTCTTAATCTACTTGCCACAAGCTACTCCAAAGTGTAGGAAAACCTAACTATCCTAATCTAACCATTCCAAGGGGATAGAGGGAGAGAGAGAGAGAGAGAGAGAGAGAGTGAGTGGAAGAGAAGAGCCTACACTAAGTGGTGATACACTAGAAAAGGAAGTGCACGATACTCTATTGAGGGAGAATGAAATAGGGAAAAGGGGACTGAGGGAGGTTAGACAAGTGACACGGACCTAGTCCCCAGATCCAAATCTTGCATAGAGACTCCATGAAGCACAACGTCCTACACCTGCAAACATGAAATACATACACAAGGGAGAAAACATGAGATAGAGAGGCACATAGAAACAATAGAACAATGTCAAGGGTTGAAATATGCCATGAAAACATATTTTTATGCTCTGTAAGGTGCATAGACTATTACATGTGGTGCTTAGAGGCACAAATACACTCTTCAGGCATAGGAGAAGGCCTACAACTCAAATGGAGTTAGGAAACAACTTTGACAGAGTTTCCCTACACCTAGAATGTCTCCTCTTCTCAAAATGAGAAGTGTTACAATATATAGAAAGGATAAGAGAGAGAGGAGGAAAATATCGAATCCTACTTCAACCACCTTGAGATACATGTTGAATCCTATTTTGAAAGCTCAACCACTATCAATAAATGCCTCTCTCAAATCTGCCCCAAATCTTTCTTGACTTCATCAATTTATTTTTCAAAGTGCCTTGAAGGAAGAGGAACGGATGATCGATCAAATCTGATCTGGTTGTTGGGGAAAATAGATCCTATATTAATGGCCCAAAGATGTTTCTTCATTCTTTCCTGACCTAACCTTTCCAAAATTGAAGTTTCAGATCTCCATGGCATAGACGAGGCTAAGATCTTTACAACAGTGGTCGATTTACTACATTTTTAGCCCCGAGTCGAAAGATATGCCCATTTGAAATTTGAATCAGGTCTATACAAAATAGCGGGAAACCGGTTCGAAAATGAGCTTCCTTTTGGAATTGGACATGTGGAGCACTATTTGGCACATGTTTGAGGGTAGCCTCTGTATTTTCTTTTGGAATGACATGGGGTTGTCTGTGGTTTCCTCTATGACTTGCTTAATTTTTTTAATGTTTTTTGGCTAAGTATTTTACTCGGAGGGTTATATATCCGACTAGGTACATGTGGCATCTTGACACTTGTCTAAAAACCCTCCCTTAATTCTTATCTTGAATTAGCACCATGCTGACACTTGGTACCCTCTGTTAGCTTATCTCAATGCATCAACTATTCAACTCAACCCTATCCCTTTACGAAACCGGACGCGTGGAGGCTCTGTGCTCACTTAAAAACCCACTCAGGATTTTTCCTCTGAAGGAGCATCAGGTTGACACATGGAAACCTCTGCACAGGCTCTTAGAATTTTCAACGACCCCTCTTACCTTTTCAGACCTTAGACTACGTGACGATCCCACACTCATTTGGGTTTGCGCTTTTGGACTAACTTTTGGAGATGTGCCAAGCTGATGCGTGGTGGATTCCACAAGAAATTCCATACTTAACCTTTTTTGAGGCCTGCCCTACCCTCCTTTTGAAGTTTAGCTTTGATTCTACCTCGCTTTGGGCCTAGGATACATGGAGGCCTAGCTCTTGTTCAAGTATCCCTTTTTGGATTCAACTTTGGAGGTGTGTCGCTTGGACACTTGGCAGCGTCCACTATCTCCTCCATATTTAGTAAATTTTTGGACTCATTCTGAACCATTTTAGAGCCTAAAGACTTCGAACCTTCGCCGTTGCTTCTCTTTTGAGCTTATGGCTTCTTTGACACTGTCTCCTTCTTCCCGACCCTACTACTCCATTTTTGAGCCTCGCCTATAATCTGTTTGATGTATTTAAGGCATGGATTCACTTGACATAACTGTTTCTTGAATTTATTATTACATGAGGTCATTTGATCTTCCACAGGCCCTACCACTCCATTGTAGAGTCCCTCTGCAACCTATTTCTAGGATTTGAACATGATTTCTCTGGTTTCTTCTATGTGGGGTTGTGGCTGATCCAATTTTTTCAGGGGAAAAATATGGATAATAGATCCTTTCTTTGAGGAGATTGATGAGGAGGTTATAGATGTCATTGAGGATCCTATTCCCACTGATGTTGTCACTATGCCTAAGTGGGCTTGTACTATAGTTTCTAAGGAAACACCTTTCATAGAGGATCTTTCACCCACTAGGCATCATCACACACATTCTATAGGTTCTGTAATTTTTGTAAGGAAGTTTCTGAGGATCCAAAATATTTTTCAAAGGCTCATGGGATACAGGAGTGGGATGATGTGATGACAGTTGAGTACTCTTCTTTGATGAAGAATCATACTTGGGATTTTGTATCTCTTCTTAAAGGAAGAAATATGGTTAGGTGTAAGTGGGTATACCGAACCAAATACGCAGTTGATGGGTCCATTGACAAGTATAAGGCTCATCTTTTTACAAAGGGTTTTTCACAAGTTGAAGGTATTGATTACTGGGTAAGTGCACCAAGTTGGGGGACAATTAAGTGGACATCAAATCCTAAATTTTACATTAAAAACAACAAAACATCAAATTTAGTCTTCCACGGACTTGAACCATGCCGAAAAGTAAAAAATATGTCATAAAAATGGTACCATTACGTAGGGGAAACTGTTAGCTTTGTAGAAATACTAATTTTAAAGTGAATAGAATAGGATAAATATCATTTTATAATTTTTACTAATAGTAGGTCTTTAAGACACTTTTTCCCGTGAATGTTTATGTCTAGGTTTAAGACTGAAAAATTTGTTTCACTTATCAAAATGTGATAAAAATTATACCATCCCAACCGTGGTGAAATTATATACATGTTCAAAAAAAAAAATTATTTGATTTCAATATTTTTTGATGAAGTTATGGCGGGCAAACGGAAAGTGCTTTGTTTTCTTTATGTTTTCATACCACTTTCATGGAAAAAATCATTAAAAAAAATATTACTCAAAAAAATAAAATCCATCCCAAGATAGATAGTGGCATCTAACTTCTCACAAAAGGAGAAAAATATATATCAATTTTTGGTCATCCAAATCGTGGGCAAACGGACTATAATTTTATAGGCATTTAAAAAAAAAACCAAGTCATTTAATTTTGAGTGTTTAATATAGTTAATCTTGTCCATATTTTTAAAAATTAGTATTTTAGAAACTAGATTCCAGATGCTACGATTCATATTAATATAAGTTTTTCTAATTTTGAGTGTATGTATTGCTAATAATCCCTACAAGTTGATATTATGTTGTTATTTACAATATGACGTCCACTTATGACCCCCTTTTTTCCTCCAACTTGGTGCACTTACCCTACTCGAGACTTTTTCACTCATTACCAAGATGGATTCGTATGCCTTGTACAATCTATTTTTGCATCACAGGGGTGGCCTATATACTAGATGGACGTGAAGAGTTCCTTCTTACATGGAGATCTACAAGAGGAATTATATACGAAGCAACCGACTAAATTTGTTCGGGATTCTTCTCTTGTTTTTTCAGCTCTAAAGGTCTCTCTATAGTCTTAAACAATCCCCTTAGGATTGGAATGAGAAGATGGATTCTTTTCTTCTATCTACTAGTTTTGTTCATTACCACTCCGATCATACAGTGTACCTCCAGCATGTTGGTGAGGATATTTTGATACTTGTCTTGTATGTTGATGATCTATTACTTAATGGCAGCTCTTCTTCCCACATTCAAAGTATTCAGAGGGCTCTTTCTACATAGTTTGACATGACAGATATTGGGTTATTGCATTATTTCCTTGGTTTGAATATTTCTAAAATTTAGGGATTCATTTTAGTCAGCAAAATTACACCCATGATCTTCTTAGGTGCTTTGATATGGCTGATTGCAAGCCAAGTCCATGTTCTTTTCAGTCCAAAGTTACTCTTACTTCCACATGTACCACACCACTTTGTGATCCTACATTATATAGGCAGCTGGTTGGGAGTCTCATGTACTTGACCCATACTTACCCTGATATTTCATTTGTAGTAGGGCTTGTATCTCGGTTTGCACATTATCCTCATAGTAGTCACTGACAAGCTACTAAAAGGATTTTGTGCTATTTATAGGGCACTTCCCACTTTGGCCTACACTACACTATGGGTTCTACTCAGTTGGTTGGGTATACAGATTCAAATTGGGTAGGTTCTATTGATGATAGGCATTCCACTTCTAGCTATCTTTTCTATCTTGGTTCTTCTCTAGTTGCTTGGGCATGTAAAAATCAATAGGCTATTGCACTTTCATCTTCAGAGGAAGAGTACAGGCATCGATTACATCAAGTCAAGCATATTATAATCAAACACCTCTTTCCTAGAAATCAAACACCACTTTCCTTTTCACCGCCCACCTAAGATGTGCCTATGGGGGTGTTAGTGTTGGATATTCATTTTCCTTGTATTTATTTATTTACTTGGAACTTTCCTACACTCATGGGATATGCTTTCTTAAGTGTACCAGTTGTGTGGAGTCACCTCTACTTCCAGTATTAGTTAGTGAGAGTTATTCACCACTGATCTAGGTGGTAGTTGTAATATTACCTCCTATATGTACATCAATTGCATCATTCTATATCATGGAGCATTGAGTTCCATAATAATATATGATATTGTTGTTCATTTGTTTGCAAAGGTTTATGTAAAGTTATTCTAGAAAATTACTTTCATCTTATGGATCATGGTGTTTGATTAGCATCTATGTTCGGGCTTAGTCCAAGAACACAGATACTAATCAAACACCACAATCCATAAAATGAAAGTAATTTGCTAGTTATCGATGAGTTTGGATTCCCAGGATTTTTTGATTGTACTTTGGTGTGACAACCAAAGTGAAATTCTCATTTCTCGTAACCTAGTTGAGTACCGGTGGAAAAATAATATTGAGATACACATCCACTTTATTTGTCAAGTACATTCGGGATGGATTTCTTTACTTGGAGTACCTTCCAACTCAAAGAGAGGTTGAGTTGGAGACATCTTTACAAAGCCTGTTGCATCACCTCACTACTTTGAGTTACATGAAATGCTTAGGGTTTTGGAAGTTTTTCTTGAGGGTGTTCATGAGAACATCTTCCTTCTTCTTCTTCTTCTTCTTTCTCTTTCCTTATAGAAAGATTATTTCCTTCTTTTGGTTCGAGATTTCTTCATGGATATATTGTACATGAGTACCTCATTAGTTCTAGTTTTCAGGACTCATACTATGTACATGCCACTTCTATTTTTCCACCTAGATTCACTTGAGTGAGGGTGTTAGAGTAGGTATTTACCTTAGCTCATGTTTACCTAGGTACTTTATTTACCTTTATTGTATTTATCCTCATCCACTTATGTGTATGGATATTTCTTTTTATTTATTTAGATATTAGGGGATATTATCTAGTTGTTAGGTATAGTTCTTTCCTTGATCTAGGGTAGGGATAATTTTAGTGGTGAATATTCGTAATATGGTGAATATTCCATTTTTGAAAAATTTGAAAAGGTGAATTTTCTAGCGTGGGTCAGTGACCTATTTGCCTAAAAATTACAATTTAATTTTTTTAGGGGTTGGCTTCACCTACCCTTGAAACTATCCCCTATATAATCCTATATTATTCACAGGTAGAACACTACTAGCTCACTCATACCACTTGGGGGCATATGTATTATCAAGTACAGTAAATGCGCAACATGAGGGTGGAGGCTGTAGATGCGTGACAAAGAGTTTGTTGATGTGTGACAAAGAGAGTTTGTTGATGCACGACATGGAGAGTTTTTGATGCGTGACAGGAGATTTTGTTGACGTGTGACATGGAGAGTTTGTTGATGCGTGACAGGAGATTTTGTTGACGCATGACAAGAGTGTGAAGGAAGTAGGCGTCTTTATAGAGTTTTTTTATGCATGACATGGAGATTTTTTTGTGTGCAACCAGATGGTGGAGGTGTAGGCGTGTGATATATATTTGTTGACATGCATCAACAAGGTGGTTGACATGCATCAATGAGGTTCTATTGACACGTGTCAGCGGTAACCTCATTGACTCGCATCAACAAGAGTTTGAAGGAAGTAGATGCATGACAAAGTTTTTTTATGCATGACATGGAGATTTTTTTGTTATGCAACAAGATGGTGGAGGCTGCAGACGCGTGATATAGATTTGTTGACATGCATCAACAAGGTGGTTGACGATGTCAATGAGGTTCTATTGACGCGTCAGCCGAACCTCATTGATGCGTGTCAACAAGGTTGTTGATGCGTGTCAGTGAGGTTCATTGACGCGCGTCAACCACCTTGTTGACATGCGTCAACAAATCTCTCGTCGTGTGTCTGCAACCTTCTGTCCCACCACTTAAAAATCAGGTGAAAATTTTGTTGTCAAACCCCAAAAATTTTTCCTTCCCACAAAAGATTCGAGGATATTCACCAGGTATTTTCCACCTTTGATTTCTAAGAAGTCTCTTAAAATGAACCCTTATCTATGGTAGTGACTAGATCCTTGATGTCTAGTTCTCTCACAAATCTAAGGACTTAACTAGTTCTTTTATGATTAGTTCTTTTCATGATTTATGGCTTGATCTACGACCTTGATTGGTTATTAGATTGTTATGCCTTGCCTATATAAGCAAGGCCCATTCTCATTGTATTTAATTGAGTTCCATAATAATATATGATATTGCTGCTCATTTGTTTGCAAAGGTTTTATGTAAAGTTATTTTGGAGAATTGCTTTCATCTTATTGATCATGGTGTTTGATTAGCATCTGTGTTCTTAGATTGGTACGATCTGGTTATCATTCCTTTTAGTAATTTTAGTATACGTCGAGACCGAAAATGAAGCTGGTCACTAAGGATTTCATGGAAAATGACAAGGAAATATTAGAATACCTCAATTCCTATACTAACCTTCATCCCACACACCACAAGAGGGGTTTCTCCCTAATACCGAAACCTTCCTCTTACTTTGGAGATCATATGATGAAGTATTCCTTGTTGGGATATCTTAAGGTCTTTGAAGTTAAGGAAGAAGAGTTGAAGATGCCTCCAATATCGTGTGAGATTGAAGAGGGTAGTGCCTCTTTGATCAAAGGTAAAATTCTTATAAACATAGGGATGAAAGAAGAGCCAAAATCTTGAAGTTTGGTTCTTTGTTATCTCTGGAAAAGATAGAAGTGCATATGAAGGTGCTTAAAGAGAATTATAAAGCCTTCACTTTTAGTTACAATGAGATGACGAGTGTGTCCCCTATTGATCATTCAAACTATGAAACTTATTTGAGAAAACACAGAAGGTTTGTGTAGGAGAAAAAGTTCATTTAAAGGCATGGAAGCATCAAAGAGGATCACGCACGTAAAAGAGATAGATTCGAGACTTAGCCATTTTTCATGATGAGGATCTATTTTTAGAGATAGCGTGCGGAGCACTCAAACCGATTGGAGACTTGCGTGACACACATTGGCTATTTTTGGATGATCAACTATGAGGCATTTTGTATGGATGTAGGCTAAAGATAAAGTGACAAACTGATAGTTGACGAAGAGATCTATTGTTAACACTCTTACATGTAAGCCTATTTTTGTAACGGAATGTGGCTAATAATAGCATGCAACCTATTTTAGGATTAGATAAGCGGTGAAGGGAAAGTCCCCATCCTTATAAATATGTAGTGAATTGTGTAGTAGATATAATATATATATATATAGAGAGAGAGCATAGATATACGTGTGAGAACTAGGGTATAGTGAGATTATGTTGCTAGATTTGTTACACACATGAGTGTGTACTACTATTATTGTAATGAAGCTTTTGTGTATTTACTGTAATTAATATAATGGTGATTATGGACTGAAACAAGGTGTTCTCATGGTTATAATTTAGTATTGCATGCTTGATTCCATTATGGTTATCTGTTAGATCTGTTATGTTCTAGATCCAGGTCTGAATATGCATTGTATGAAAGATATATTAGTTATAGCTCTACATGATTAAATTCTTCATCATGCTAACATCCTACAACAACAACCCTAAAGAGGGGCCTGGTACCTTTACATGCTTTAGGTGAGCACTCAGTCTAGGATGAGTGATGTGCCAGTGCGCCTGGGCTTGTATTGCTAAATTCTAGGCTGCATCATCCCCTAATGTTGTAGTTCAAAATATCATCGTGAATCCAGACACTAAACCTGTGAAACAAAAATTGATACCCATGAATCCCAAGGTCGCTTTAATGGTTAAAGAGGAGGTAATGAAGCTCTTACAAGTAGGGTTTATTAAGTTGGTAGATTATTCAATGTGGGTGTCAAACATCATCCCAGTTATCAAGAATAATGGGAAGATACACATCTGCATTGACTTCAAAGACATCAACAAAGCCTATCCCAAAGATTATTTCCCTTTTCCCTCAATCGATGTCATTGTAGATGCAATGGCTAGAAATGAGTTGTTATCTCTTATGAATGGATTTTCTTTCTATAACTAGATAAGGATTTCGAGGAACACTAGAAAATACTACCTTTACAACTCCTTGGGAAACCTACTATTACATGGTCCTACCTTTTTGCCTAAATAATGAAGGATCCACTTACCAACAAGAAATGACATACATATTTCATGATCTTATTCACAAGATTGTGGAATCATATGTTGATGACGTACTAGTGAAAGAAAAGAATCATGATGATCACTCGAAGTGCTTTGTGTCATTCTCTCACACCTAATTGAATATGGAGTAACATTAAATCTTGATAAATACATGTTTGGCATGACAGGAGGAAAATTAATAGGATATATCATTTCATCTCGAGGCATTGATGTTGATCGACAAAGATCTAGGTAGTTTTGGAGATGTCTCCTCCTACAGATGAATCAAACATCCAATATTTTCTAGGAAAAATTATGGAAATTCACAAGTTCATCCCTAATTTAACATATGCCATTGACCCTATCAATGGTTTTCTTATTGGAAAATTGAGTGTCAAAAAGTGTTTTAGTCAATGAAACACTTCCTTATGTCACCGCCTACACTCATGCCTCGAAAGTTGACCTTCATCTTATATTATACTCTCAAGCCATTGATGTCTCAATTTTATGCATGTTGGCACAAGAGGATGTCAATTTCCATGAGTAGGCCATTTACTTCATAATCAGTACTCTTGAAATTACGAGATGCATTACACGTAAGCATAAAAAGAGTACTTGGCAATAGTTTTTGCAATAAAGAGATTAAGGCATTACATGCTTAATCAAGATACATGAGTGATACTTAAATATGAGTAGTTTTGACCCTTTCTAACTCAAGCCACCTTGTTCGAGAAGGTTGGTAATTTCATAACATTGATGGGTGAGTTTGAACTCACCTTTATCAACCAAAATTCCATCAAGGGAAAAATTATTGCTGATTGGTTAGATGATAACCTTATAGACTATGGGGATCTGGTAGATTTAGATTTCCTAGACCAATGCATATTCTATGTAGAGAAAAAGCCTCCCATTTCCTCATGTCCATGGTACACCAAAATTATCAACCATATTGTGGACCAGGACATATCTTGAGGGAGTGACCTCACAACAAAGATGATGGCTACATGTCATAGCCACCAAGTATGTGATTGTAGAAGAAGTTCTCTATCACAGAGCCTTCGATGGTATGTTGTTAAGATGTGTCAATGAAGAGGATTCAAAAAGATCCTCTTTGAAGCCCACAATAGAGTCTGTGGTGGTCATTTTGGAGGGCATGCTACTACCCGAAAGATTCATTGTATGGGATATTTTTTTCCTACTTTAGAGCATGATGTCATAGAGTATGTATGCAGGTGTCAAAAATGTCAAGAATTCTCACATGAGATACACATTCCTACACAGGCTCTACAACCCATTGTGACACCTTGTCCCTTTTCTACTTGGGGTCTTGATTTGATAGGGAAATTCTCTCCCTCATCATCAAATGGCCATAACTTCATAATCACGGCCACAAAATATTTCACAAAGTGGGTTGAGGCTATGCCTCTTACAACTCAAGTTTATTATGAACTAGATCATCTATAGGTATGGAGTCCCACAAGTCATTATTTCAGATAATGGCACCCCTTAAATAATAAAGAGGTGCGAGAATTGTGTAGGCAGTTTAATATATATCACAACACAACCTCTTTATACTACCCTTAGGATAATGGACAAGATGAGGATACAAACAAAACCCTAAATTCCATTCTCCTTAAGATGGTTAAGGAGAACAAAAGGGATTGACATCTCAAGTTATTTCCGGCCTTGTGGGCCTATAGGACATTGGTTAGAACTCCCACATGGGAAACCCCTTTTTTTAGTCTTCGGATGTGAAGTGGTTTTACCATTGGAAATTGAGTTACCTAGACTTCGCATATATTTGCAAGGAATTTTGGATGAAGATGTGTACTATGAAGTGCAAATTGGTTGAATTGGAGACCTTCGATGAAGATCAACTTAGAGATGAGAAAACCATAGTGTTTATGCTAACAAAATGTGTCATCAGTATAATAAGAAAGTATACAAGCATGAAATACGTGTTAGAGATCTAGTCTTAAGAATCAATAACCAAATTAACAAGAAGACCGGAGAAGGGATAAAATTTAGACTCAAATGATTAGGCATGTACTAGGTAATAGAAGAATTTATAAATGGTGAATATAACCTATGTACTGGAAGGTGAGGAAGTCAGTGAATCAATTAATTCTCTTCACCTTAAACATTTTTACGCATAATTAATTTACATTTCCACTTGTACATTATTGCATTCATACTTTGCAAAGTATCATCTTTGTGAAGTTGTAAAATGAAACTTACTTTTCAAGCAAACTTTAAGAAAATTTCAAAAATTGGAAAAAAACATTCAATCAAACCTCTTCAAGTATTCATCATATCATCACTAAATTATTCTAATCTCTTCATCATCTCAGCTATTAGGTGGAATTTTTACATTGGTCCTACTAAGACTTACACACCTAGTTCTATTCATAGTTTCTTCTAGCTCAGGTGTCTTTTCCCATAATCTGTACTAGAAGATTCTTAGTGTCACATATTTCCTTAAAAATTCTCTTATGACAAAAACAATCTAAACATTTCACCTAAATATCTTGTTCTCCTATCTCAACCTTCGGTGTTGAGCCCTCGCATCTTACTAGTTGCATGGGGTTGAGGCTAGGGGAAAGCATTCCTTCCCAAAAGAACAAGTCTAAAATAAAAAACAAATAAGCCAACAATAAATACAAAAATGTTTTCTTTTAATAAAATATGCTACACCTCTTTGTCCTACCAACCTTTGGTGATAAATATTGAAAATAAACTAACACTTAATTCATCATATGAGTTAAATCGGTATTGTAATAAATTTTTTTTTTAATTACTTAAGTTAGCTTAGATAAAGTCAATTATTAGTGAGTTGTCTTTTATGTGTTTTATCCCTTGGTTTATGAGATCATGCTCTATCTTGCATATTTTGTTCCCAGATGATTTCCATGAGGGGAAATAGGGAATTTAGGGAAATAAGCTATTACTACATTTTTGTTTAGTTTAGTTTATTTTGTTCCATATATTGTAGAAGAGATAGAAGTTGTACAATATATATAAATATTGCAGCTCTCTCTTTTGATTGTAATGCTTGATTTTGATATTAATAAAATACATAAACACCATCTTGATTCTGTGTAAAGCTTCTCTGTCAAATATTATTTTCAAGTATTCGTTGTCAAGATTCGGTATCGTGAGCAAGCTTCTGATCTAGGGAGAGTGTAGGAAGTTTTACGGAAGTTTAGGGAGACTTGGAGAAATTTCAAAGCTTGGAGGAGCCATAGATGCCCCTAGCCATTTCACAACCCCTACCCAGAATCCACACCCCGGTTCATGGATTTATTTGTAGTTGAAGAACACTTGGAGTGCAATCACACACCCTTACAGACCTGGATGCACCTTTGTTGCAAAAAGTGACATTGTTTCATTCTCGTTTTTAAAAAAATGTTTACCTATACCGATTTTTTTAAAAATGGAAGCATTTTAAAAAAATATATACAATATTTTTGTATTGTGGGGACCCAAGATTTTCAAGCTCCCCACATAACTTCTCCTTCCTCTTCTTTGTGCTCTATCTTTTCATATATATGGAAAGATAATTCTATGTGCCTGTGAGAAGATCTTTTCTAAAGAGACCTCTCGAAGCCTCCAATCAACCTAGAGATTGCATTCATAGATCAAGAGCATTCAAGAGAAGAAGAATGCATGCTGCGCAAAAAAAAGAGCAAAAATCCATTCCAAAGCCTTATCTCTGTGAAAGGAAGCAATAAATTCAATTTCTTCCCGCAAAATATTTAGTGTACAAAGCTCATGGGAAATATAAAAAATCACGTCCCAACAATATTCTGCGTGAAGCCAAAGCAAGGAGAAAATAAATAATAAAAAAGTGGCCAAGGTTTATTATAACGATTAGGCAAAGCGGTTAATTACGGTTGTGTCATAAAATGTATCGAAGTCAAGCCATTTAAGCCCCAATCTGCATTGGTGTTTTTAAAAAAAAATTAATTTTTTTTTTCCATTTTTGGACTTTGTGAAAAAAATTAGGAGGAAAGAAAAAAAATCTAGTTTAGGAAAGGGCCCTAGAAAGATATTGAAATCGAAATGTAAAAATGTCATAACTTTCAATGGTACGTCAGATTGAGGTGTTGTGTTTGTTTTGTGAGATCTATGTATTGGTCTAGCGTTTAATAAGATTTATCTTGTAAAAATTATAAAAATTAGAGGTTTTTTATACTTGAAAAGAATCCAAAGAGTCCAATTTTTTTATTTTTACAAATCGGACATAGAGCCAAATTTGTATGAAAATAATAGTGCCATAATTTCATTGTACACACTGAAAAGGAGCCCAAAATGAATAAGATATTATTTTGGTGGGTGTGCATATTTTAAGGGGGAAAGGTGTTCAATTTTTTTCTTCTACTATTTATTAGTCTTCACAATGGCTATAATTATGACACCAAAATTCTTTTTCCGAGTCTCAACTTTTACAAGCTACATTTTATCGTGCAAATCAAAAAGTAAAGTTAATAATCTGCTTTAGTGTTTCAGATGAGGTACAACCTCATATTCATGAGGACACAAAAACAAAAGAATCTTGGGACAAGTTGAAAATAGTATATGAGTCCAAAAATAAGAACACAATACTTCATATACAAAGTCCACTATTGAACTCGAAAATGCAACCAACTAATAAAGTTGAAATATTTTTTATAAGAGTAGCAACTTTTCTTGCATCACTTCAAGCTTGGAAGAAGAAGTAACTGACACATCACTCGTGCCTATAGTATTGATATCTCTTCCTCCTTATTATAGGATTTTTGTGACCACGTTAAACATAACTGGTCAAACAACAAATTTTGAAGAGTTAGTGACTATGCTACAACAAGAGGAAGCTTTTCATTCAACTATTGAAAATAAAGAGAAAGAACTTGCTTCTAATTAAAAAGGAAAAAACAAGCTAATTCTAGTAAATAGCCTCAGAAGCAAGGTAATACTCAACAAGGCCAAAAGGACCAACAAAAATGTCTTGTTTTTGGTTGAAAAGGACATGAGTTAAAAAATTGTTGGCATAACACATTCCAAAAAGGATCGTCAAGTGGTAAAAAGATTGATTACCAACAAAAATCATGGAAAAAACAAAGTAAATAGGGAAAAAATAATCAAAAATGGAAGAAGAAACCAACTCAATAAGGAAATGTAGCCAAATAGGAAGATCAATTTTATGATGATGACTTCATATATTCTACATAGCCAAATGAAGTATCCAATTCTACAAATAAAATTTGGTATGTCGACTTGGGTGAAACTCAACACATGAAAGGAAAGAAAGATTGGTTCTTCACAATGAGTAAAACACCCACCAAAAATAATGTCTCTTTGGGTGATGATACATCATATAATGTTAAAGGAATTAGTTCCATTTAACTACCACTTGGGCAACATAATTGTAAAATTACAGATGTTCTTCTATTATACATGAGTCAATTATTAGATCACAATCTCAAAATTGACTTTGATTGTAAAGACGGTAAAAATATGTGCTTAATTCGAGATAAGTCAAGAAGCTCGAATTTTTTTGAAAAATATTTGAATGTGGGAAGAATGTTTCAGTTGTATTTTTTTTAATGAAATGATCAAGCACTTGTAGCCAAGGATACATCATCATCTCAACTATGCAATCGAAGACTTAGACATGTGAGTTTTGGCCATCTTGACACACTTCATCAATATGACATGGTTAAGGGCTTTCCACTTATAAAAGGGTACAGAGATAAATGTGAACATTGTTTGGCAAGAAAACATCATAGAGAACCATTCAAACATAGTACATTTCGAGCTAAGGAAAAACTTGAATTGGTACATACCAATCTGTGTGGACCAATGAGACCTAGCCACTATGGGTTTCAATATTTCATGTTCTTTGTTGATGATTTTTCAAGAAAATGTGGATATATTGTCTTTCTACAAAGAGAAAGCTTTTGAAACTTTAAAGAAGTTCAAAGCCCTTATTGAAACATATTCTGGTAGGAAAATAAAAACACTCTACTTAGATTGAGGGGGAGAATACACCAACAATGAGTTCAATGATTTTTTAGAAACACATGACATTCGTCGTCAAATGGCTCCTCCTCACACAACACAATAAAATGGTGTTGTTGAAAGGAAAAATTATACTATCATGGATATGGTGTGATGTATGATTGATGATGTAGGTTTATCAAAAACATTTTTGGCCAAAGCAGCTAAAATGGAAGTCTATTTACTAAACAGAGTTCCCACTACAACTCTTGATGGATTAACACCATAGGAAGCATGGTTAGGGAATAATCCATATATTTCACACCTTAGAGTTTTGGATGTAAAGAGAGTATGCACATTCCTAAGAAACAAAGAACTAAGCTTGATATGAAATCAGAAAAACTTATCTTCTTGGGATACAGTGATGAAGCACTTGGCTATAGACTTATGAATCCAAGAACAAGAAGGGTATACACTAGTCGAGATGTTGATTTATTTGAGAAGAAAGAAGAAGATATTCCTTCCATACTTTCACATGATGAAAAAATCATCCCTACAGTAAAAATAGAGGATGGTAATCACTTTGATGATGACAAAGTGATGATGGGGAAAATGGTGAAATTCAACCTCCCACATGAACCACTAAAAGTATGCCTAAATGGTATACAAGTATGATGAGAGATGAAAAATTGGATAGTTCCCCCAACACATCTACCACTAGAATGAGGACTCGTAGTATGGCTCAAAATGAGGTCAATTTGGCCTTAATGGGTAAAGTTGTTGAAACTACTAAGCCATCCACAATTTTAGAATCCCTACAGTCTAAACCTTGGAAAGATGTTATGGATGTAGAATATAAGTCACTTATGAAAAATAATACATGGAAACTTACATATCTTCCACTAGGGAAAAATCTGATTGGATGTAGATGGATCTTCAAAATGAAGTACAAAGTAGATGGAAAAATTGATAAACACAAGGCTAGACTAGTTGTTAAGGGATATGCTCAAAAATAAGGCATTGATTATGAGGATAATTTTTCTCCCACAACTAAGATAAAAATGTTCAAGTTAATCTTTTCTCTAGCTGCACAATTTGGTTGGAAAATACACCAAATGGATGTGAAAAGTTCCTTTCTTAATGGTGATTTATAGGAAGAAGTTCACATGACTCACCAGGAAGTAAGTTTTTATCATACCGGGTAAAGAAGAAAATGTATGTAAAATCACTATATGGTTTAAAGCAGTCTCGAGAGGGCATGGTATATTAAAATCAATGAGCATCTCATCCAACATGGATTCAACAGAGTCCATATGATCCTAATCTATATCTCAAAAATAAGGGGGAGATAGTGATCGTTGTAGTTTATGTTGATGATCTAGTCATCACCTTTGGAGGATCAATGAGGATGATTGAGTAAACAAAGAAATATCTAACATGATCATTCAACATGACCAATCTAGGGCTTCTACATTAGTTTCTTGGACTTGAAGTTTG
Organism: Taxus wallichiana var. yunnanensis; assembly: GCA_018340775.1. Taxonomy (NCBI): domain Eukaryota; kingdom Viridiplantae; phylum Streptophyta; class Pinopsida; order Cupressales; family Taxaceae; genus Taxus; species Taxus wallichiana. Next base: position 645,332,282 of record CM031235.1, read on the forward strand.
GAAAAGATAAAATCATATCTTTGTGTCACAATTTAAATACACCAATAAAACACTCAAAAAATTTAATATGATGGATTCTAAAACAATTTCCACACCTATGGAGACAAGACTTCCATTGTCTCAAACATATCCATCACTACAAGTAAATGCAACTCTCTATCGACAGTTGATTGGGAGTCTCATCTACTTGACTTACACTAGGACAGATATCAGCTATGTAGTCAACTATCTTTCATGGTTCATGCAAGAACCAAGGGTTTCTCATTGGAAAATAGCAAAGTGGATACTAAGGTACATCAGAAGAACTATGGACTATGGCTTATAATACAAGAAGAACAATAACTTCTTCTTGACAGGATATTCAGATTTAGATCATGCAGGAAACATGGATGATAGAAAATCAACTTCAAGATTTGTATTCTTTTTGGGATCTGGACTGATATCATGGGGGAGTAAGAAGTAGACTTGTGTTTTAAGATCCTTCATAGAATCAAAATATCATGCAGCAAGTGGAGTTATCTCATTGAAGTGATATGGCTTTAACGTATAATTTAAGGATTGGGAAAACCACGAGAAAGATCCAACAATCCTACATATAGACAATGAAGGAGTAATAAAACTTTTTGCAATCAAAATTTTCATAAACACATCCAACAATTTCAGGTGCAAGTACATTTCATTCACAAACATGTTCGAACAACAACATCTAGCTCCAAAATTTCCCAATGAGAACATCAACATGAGATATATTCACAGAGTCTCTTACACATCCAAAATTTGAGGCATTCAAATTTTTTCTCTCATGTTCACTTCAAAGTATGCTGAATTAAGGGGGGGAATGTTGGAAATAAACTAACACTTAATTCATCATATGAGTTAAAGTGATATTGTAATAAAGTAATTTTTTTAATTACTTAAGTTAGCTTAGATAAAGTCAATTATTAGTGATTTGTCTTTTAGTTTTCTTATCCCTTGGTTTGTGGGATCATGTTCTATCTTGCATATTTTGTTCTCAGTGATTTCCATGAGGGGAAATAGGGAAGTTAGGGGAAATAAGCTATTCCTGCATTTTTGCTTAGTTTAGTTGATATTGTTCCATATATTGTGGAAGAGATAGAAGATGTCCAATATCTATAAATATTTCAGCTCTCTCTTTTAATTGAAATTCTTGATTTTGATATTAATAAAATACACAAGCACTATCTTGCTTTTGTGTCAAATATTCTTTTCAAGTATTCATTTTCAAGAACAAGCCCATGTGTCCTTCTGGTGGCATGAGATTGGGAAAGGATGGAGGTTCCCTTACTCACCTATGTCTTATTTTTAGTGGTGAGCCCATGCCTCTTACTAGTAGCATGGGGAAAGATGTAAGGGGTCCCATTAAATAAGTCAATGAATAAAAAGTTCTTTACAATATCAAAATCCTAAGGAAATGAATTAAATGTTATGTTACAAGAGAGAGTCAAATCATTAAAACAATATTTTTTCAATCAAGAGGCCATCCATGGATCTAAGTCTAGTTAAACTTATAAGAAAACACATCCTGGGTTGGTTAGTTGACCTTGTTTAGGGTTGGGTTGTGAGTCCTAGTTGGATCTTTGTCAAAATTTTGTCTTTCTTTCACCATTTCCACTCATCAAATCATACAACTCGTGTCCCTCCTAGATCTTGGTGATAATACCTCGCATCTTGCCGGTTGTGTGGGGTTAGGGGTCGAGTGGGTTCATTTTATTATTTTATCACATTCATCATCTTTTTCCAATAAAATGAAAGTCTTAAACATTTCTTGAAAACCAAAGTATCAAATTACAATTTTTCCTCATATGCATCATCATATATATATATATATATATATATATATATATATATATATATATATAAAGAATTCATTTCGTTTACACATTTGAATATTCATCACCCATAGCATACAACTATAAAAGCATATAAAAACATTGAAGATTCTAAATATCCAAGAGTATACCGGAAAAAAAACCATAAATGAGTCAACTCTTACATGAAATAGCCAAACCAAAAAGATAGGTATATATGTATATGTCAATAAAATAAATTTTTTGTACATTGCAATCACACTCTAAGTGTGGTCAAAATGCTCATCTAGGAGCTGAAAATTAAAGAAAATCGACATACGGTAAAAAATGACCCAAAGAAATAAAGGCATATGGCCTATCCCTCTCTATGGGATCCCTAGGAAGGTGCACAACTAGGAATTTTTCTTCAGCTCCTATGATGGGAGTAAGATCCTCCATGCCCAAACATGTGGGAGTGACAATGAGATGATGAACCAGGTGATTAACCGGTTGTGGTAGCACTCGTGAGAGAGATCTCACCGTTGTGCTCTCTCGATCGCCTCAAATGTAGCAATGTCATTCCTCATCTTGGTCATGAATCCCTTTGCATTACATGCCGGTATAAACACATCTCGTGTGTCACCCCCCGCCATGGCTGGCTATCCACGAGTCCATGAGAAACTCATCTCACGTCATCCCCATAGGATGTGCTAAAGTGTCCACGAGAATCATACAAATAATATCTCACCAACCCTTGGCATTATCTGTAAAACACGAGTAAAATAATGGTGAGTTAGAAACTTTATGAAAAAATAAAAAGAGAGTGGTGCGTAGTATACTAAAAATCTAGTCCAAGAAGAAGGGTCGAGAGAAGAGTATTCTAATTACTTGAATCTCCTGGCATCCAATTTGGATCAACTAGTGCTAGTAGTGGTGTGGGAGCTACAACAGGTATCTTCTCTACTCTAACCTCCTCCAATAATTTCTCTCCTCCACCTCTCTCCTATATAAAAAAACTCCTCATCTTCTGCTCCTATAATTGGAAGAGTGTCCCCCGTGTACAAGCTCTTAGCCTTGGCCTCTGCCTCGGCCCTCACTACTACGGAAGCCTTTCAAGTGGCCATATGCACTATGTGATTCTCCTCCTCTCCTCCCTCCTCATCCTCTTCCTTTTCCTCTATCTCCACCTTCACCTCCATACTTGTCTCGGCCTCCTCCTCCTCCTCCTCATCCCCGTTATGTGTGGGTGTGGTCTCGATCTGAAGAATTTTCCTCATTCTAGTAGGATCTCGTGCAAATCATGGAGGACCGATCAGAATCCTAAGAACAAAAAAATATACTTGAACTTTCCCTTTGGGATATCTCTCACCTCTATGATCCCCAGCAGGCTGGAGTGCCTTTGGGAGGGCATTAATGGAGAGTAACCCAAATTGCTTGGGAACCCTCTAAACTAGATGGACCTCCACCCTACTAGTCCTATCCACTAACTATGTAGTGGAGTTGTAAGTAGTCAAAATAACATCTCCCTCACCCCATAAGCTGACCATATCCTAATAATGTTGATAATTATGTCATCGGTAGTAAGTGTGGAAACCGATCAATGTGGCCCCTTGAGGGGATCCATGTTAACCCACCTTCTACTTTGATAACCATGAGATCTGCTATCACAATGCCTCTATGGTAGGGGATCATCCTTTCGTAGACCCAACTCATAACAAGTGTAGGATGACTGAGGGAATTCTCCCCAATATAACAAACTGTAAAGATCATGGTAAGTAGTGCCCAAAATATCCACACCCCATGCATACACACGGCCATGTTGCTAATTGCTCTAAATAATGGGGTCCCAACAGTAGAGTAACTTGTCTCCAACCTTATCCCCAACCAAGCATGAAGCATAAATACCAATGATGGCCTTGCGCTAGGTAGGGATATGAGAAGAGGAAAATGAAAATAATATTATGCCCTACTTGGCACTAGAATATGAGGCTAATGCATCTCCCATGTATGTAGTCCAATTGCAATCTTGTACCACTAACACCACACTCATCAAAGTTAGGTTCCTTCCTAAGACAAGAAGTCCCAAAATGTGATAGAAATCCTCAAGGGTAATCCTCTACTCCCCCGACTCTAGAAAATAAGAAAGTGTTATGGTCTATGTACCAATAGCTCAACAAGGTCACATAACAAATAAATGATCGTACAAGTAATTTTTTTCGGGATATCCTCCATATCTCGTCCTCTCGTAGTGTGTCCCTCTTTGACCGAGTAAGATCATCCAAATCGGGGGCAACCAAACACATTCTTGATCTCTTCTCTATCCGATATATGAGCCTTGAATTCATAAACATAAAAATATCAAGTTAGGACCATAAAAATGCACAATAAGCTACCCAAAAATATCATAAAAACAATAAAAAAATATACTTAGTTTAATCTAGGTTTTTCCTCTGTAATTATACAACTTACTTTATGCGCAGAGGGGTGGTTATGTAACCGCCCCTCTATGAAGAGAAATGGTTGTGTAATCTCCACATAAATCCCATATTTTCTCCGACCTTCTAACAGTTATAGCCAATGCGGTGGTTGCCTGCACAATGACCACTCTACATAGATCGATGGTTGCGTAATTATCGCTCTACATAGAGAGACTATTGTACAATCACTGTGAAGGTTCCATATACGAAAAGTGGATGTACCCTAGGCCCCCAAAAATGCAAAAAAAGAAAAATTTAACCTTTTTCAATAAAACAAAATCCACATCCCATTTGACAACCCTAGTGAACATTTTAATTGTGAAATTAGAAAAAGTCTCCCTACCTAGGTTAAGTTTTTCACATTTTTCACATGTTAGGGTATAAATAAATAAGTTCAAACAACTCACTTGTTCATTACCCACTGCTCCTCTTGCTGGTTGGGCTGCCATAACCTCTACACACTCTTTGTTTTAATTGAATTATTTCTCAAAACCGTCCCAGGTGATCTAGAGCTCAAATTTCACCAAGTAGGTAAGTGAAAATGAGTTATAGGAATAGTATTTTTGATATATATATGGAATTTTTAACGCTATTTTGAGTGTGCATGTTTTATAGGGTAGGAGCATTGTGCCGATGCATGTATAGCTCTATCCTTGCGGATATGGTAAGTCCTCTTGTCATTTTATTTTCATATTTTTTTGATTATGTCTTTATCTACACTTGATTCCCATTTTCTTCTTGCAAGTAGCGGGAAGCTTGGATTGGCATACTACCAACACACGGTCATGTCACGTATAAATTCTAACCTTCCCATTTGGGAGTGCCATACTCGGACTCTACGTTTTCTGCCGCTTCATGGCTAAAATTATTCTTCAAGGGGGAAATATGTACACACCCAATTTTTCATGGTACAATATTTTTGGAACAATTAAATCCCCAATGATGAAAAATATATTTCCAATGATGTTCAAGTCCAAATTATCACTTACACTATGTTGTTTTACCTTGTTTGTCCTTTTTTATCTTTTCCCAACTTCCTTAAATCATTTTGCAGCTTTTTGTTAGCTTTCTGGCCTTTAGTTACGGAACCACGCCGACGGTTACGCAACCACCCCGGAGGTTGCGTAACCATCTCCAGATACCCTGGCGGCGGGTTCACAACCACCGCAGAGGTTGTGTAACCTCTTGTAGACACCTATAATTTGGACCGAAAAATTTAAATACTTAAATTGCACTAATTATCCCCTTTCTACAAATTGACGACATATCATCAATAACAGATTTTTTCCCTTCTTTCACCACTTATTAATGAAATTACGCTAATTAATTAATTCTTATATCACTCAAGACGTCGATTAACAACCTTCCATTAATTAGTGTTCCTTTCTATCTAGATTAATTAATTATTCCTAATTAATTAACTCTCCCTTCTATTTAATCAATAAATCATCATTTATTGGATTAAACTCCTCTCATAACCCAGATCATGCTAACTTTCCTCTAAAAATATTCTATAAGCTTACACCTACCTATTAGTTAATCACTCTTGATTAATTAATACACCCCCTCAACTCCCATGAATCACTAATGATAAATTAAACTCTCCTAAAGCAAACTTAACCATTCTAAAGTATGCTTATCCCTAACTAACCTAGATTTGTTATTATCCCACATATAATAGGATGCAAAGCTTCTTCAAAACCAAAGGGTTATATAAAAAACCCTCCTCCTACCTTTCTTCTTACACCTTTGCATGTATATAGCATAAAATATAGGCATTTTTCATCTTTGAGCATCCTCCATTAGTGTTGAGCTAGGTATCTTCATCTTGCATTTCATCCATCCAAGATTTGGGTAATATGGAGAGAATAAAAATGGCCTTGTAGCCATGTCTTGATGAGACTCCATTCTTAAACCCTTGGGATCAAAAAAATAATCATATTTTGATTGCTAAGGATCTACATAGGTCCATTTCTAGTTAGCTTTCAAAGAGTAGAGAATAATGCTTAACATGTTAGTTTGATTTCCTTCAAAGTTCTATGCATGTTGTTGATGTTTAGTCTCTTTAAGCTCTTAGCATGATGATCTATGTTTAGTTAGCTTTGTTTTGGAACTATTAGGTGTTAGTTTCAATTCTCTTAGCTTAGCTAATTAATACATGGTTACATCGTTTGTCTAAGCAAAATGATGGTTCGTGCGCATTTGACCGAGCCTTTTCCAATGTGATCCGAACACATGTCACTCTCTTTAAACTCATTTTTAGCGCACATTTCTTAACCAATTGGATGTTCTTGGGCTTGTTATATGTGTACAAAAGTTCTTTTCCTTATTATTATTAGTAAGTTAATTTCCCCTCCTTTGAGTAATGTGGAACTTCTTGGCTGTCAAGTGTGTTGGACCACTTCCCAGCCAAAATTATATAAAATCCAAGCTTCTTCCCAAAGCATTGGTTGGTGTTTCACAATTGGAATTGAAATATTATGCTTCTATAATCCCACCAAGAAGTACACAACAAAATCTAGTTCTTTTACCTTGTTGCTCTCTTTCTCTCATTGTTACCAGACTACTTGTAAACCATCCAACTCTAGCACTCTCCCATTATTTCTGCACGCTTCTAGCATAGTTCCTAGACATGTTTGAACACTAATTGGAAAACAAGATGAGGGGACATCAAGAATCATTTCCAGCATTAGATTTTTCCTTGTACAACATTTTCAGTTTGGGGATGTCTTTAAATTCCTACAAGTTTCTTTGTTTATTTTGAATAGATTCAAAGCTTTAGTCTAATTAAACACATTTATTTAGAGAAATACAATTGCAGTAGTTATTATAGTATATTTCCTTTGCAAAGATTCCATTGAGGATTTCCTCTCAGCTTATCCCTGTGGATTTTCCTGATAAGGATTCAAAGGAAGTTTCCTCTATATTGTTTTTTTTTCCATTTCTTCATTATTAAATTGTTTAGGAGAGTTCATTGGATTCAAAATTCGGTATTATTTGTTCATGAGAAACGTTTATGTGAAAATATGCTTCTCTGCGTATCCCCTATGGATTTGTATGGGAATTTGGCTTTAGAATCTTCAATGTTTGTGTTAGATTTATATTTATTCATTATAAAGCTTCTATTTACCGGGGAAGCTTCAGGAGAAGAATTTCTTCAAAGAATCTTTTATTTCATCCCTTGATTATAAGGTAGAGCTAGAAGAAGTTGCATCCACAATTACAAATAGGAAAACATTTTATTAGATTAATTAAATCCTCTGCAACAACAAAATAGCCACATCTCGACTATTTCACTATTTTAGTTCGGTTTGTATTAAAATAGAAACAATTCCATTTAATTAGAGGAAGTTAGTTTGTTTATGCACATTTATTTTCTTTTTTAGTAAAGACAAAATACAAAAAACATTAGATTAGATTAGATTAGTTAGTTCTTTTAGTTGTTTTATTCCCTTTTGTTTCAAAATAATTGAAAAATTCAAAAACAAATAGATTAGTTTTGTTTCTTTGTTTAATTAATTAGCTTTCGGTTGTTTAATTGGCTACAAAGACATAGATTTAATTAGGTTTAAGGAGATTAATCAACTTAATTTAATTTAGATATTATTCTTTTCATTTGTTATTTGGGTACAAGAGTTAATTATAAAGGAATTAAAAAAACTCCTTATGTATCCTTAGTTGGCTTAGGTTTCCTAAACATTGATCTCGCCCTCTTGCGTATTGTTTACGTGTTTCTTTATTTCTTTGTTTTAGTAGTTCACACATTCACATGACCATTCAAGGCCTTAGGTAAAAAAAAGATTTAGTGTGTTATCCATGAGTGCCTCAACCAAATTTAGATCCACACTTACAGATGTTGATCAAGGCCTCAAACACCTCATTTTCCAAACCACCCCACTTCCTCCTATTATTATCTCATAGTTGATAGATTTAAACATCAAAAAGAGACAACACTTACGTATTATGTCATAGTTAGCATGGTTGGGATTAGATTCTATAATTCACCCATTCATCCTACCCACATGTTTCCTTTCAAACCTCCATGACCTTGTCTGGAGATTTTTAGGAGGTGAATACAGGACAATTCCCACACATCCTATAGCTTGTTCGAGAGGGTGTTTGGTGACACTGATATTGATAGAATCCTTTGTTTTTCCATTCTCCTTGACCATTCCATTTTACCCACCCAAGTTAGATAGGAATTCATTACTTTAGATGATCGATTCCCATTGTTCCCATAGAATACGTTCAATTTCCTTGATTACTTGTCATCCATTTTCACCCATTTTCACATATTTCTCCTATTCGACCTATTTATCCATTCCATATCCATCTTCCATCTCATATCGACTATCCCTAACATGACCTCGGGAGGTCGAGTGCATCCTAGAGTCATGTGTTGATTCTTAGACGTACAAATACCTTTTACAGTTCACTAGTGTGTTAAATTTTTACATGAGGGCTTTGAATATACAATTCCCACTAATAGTAATCCATTCCAATATTGCAACATAAACTCAACTATAAAATTACCTACTCTAACTTCTACTATTCATCATGCTTCGATCCATGACCCAAGGACTATCCGATAACTTTCCTCCACTCAAAGGAACCATTTGTGGATTAGAGGCTGCTCCATTTGCTTTAGTATCACCCCCTTCTCCTACTAATGCTATGGTGCTTTATCGAGGGTCTGTCCATACATCAGATGTCATACCACCTTCATCATCTCCTCATCATCTACAATACCTCATTTTGCACGCACTCTTTTCATGAATAATGGTTATTTGCCAAACATTCCATTCAATCCCACTTGCTCTGACACTATTTACACATGATGGCTTGGCTCGACTAAGATTCAAACTAGATGATATACTCCCTCCATCTCATTTTTCTCACATATATCATGGATATGTTTGTCTTACCACTGATTTTGGTTTTTGTGTTTTCCATCTATCAATATTTGTTGCATGCACTTCTAACACTTCTCTACTCACACTTGAGAAGTCTTGGCTTGTCTATATTAGCAACACTTTAGAACCTGATCATATTGAAATTTCATTCCATATGCCCTTGGCCATGTTTTTAATTGTAATGACTCATTTTTCAACTATTCCCAAAATCTTACTCATTGATATGCGCATGGTTGTCCACTCCCACCTTGCATTGAAGAAGAATATGCAATGGGAATATTAAATTTGTACCACTATGGATATTTGTGTGATCAACCTCATAATATATGTTATCGTGTATCTCGATGTAACTCCATTTGAATTCACCCATGACAATGATGATATCTTAGATGATGTTAATTGATTCTTATTCACATCCTACACTTGGGGGCATCATGCTTATTTTTCCCACCTTATAACATTATTAGGTTTCTTGCATTTCTACTTGTCCACTCTACACTTTGCATATAGTATTTCACACACATCTTAAACACATTGATACACATGTCTAGTACCGTCATTACCATATGGCATACTCTTGTGCTAGAGTTCACACTTGACTATTGAGGGCATACTACATTAATTAACATCACATTATACACATGACACATTTCACACTCGGTGCATTCATGACACATATTTTTAGTGCAAATTCATGATAGCACATTACACGATGACACACTCTAGTTCCACGGTTAATACTCAACTACCGAGGGTCTAAATATCAATTGAACCTCACCACACTCACTTAATATCTATGATATATGTTTCATTGATCATATCTATCTAGAACACACTATCAAACCATTTCCCAATGATGCAATCTTGTTCTATAGTTCATTCTTGATTATTAAAGGGGTATTTATAAATGAACCTCATCTCATGCATAATTATTCACATTTTCTTAGAGGGAGAGCTATTCCTATCACACTCATATTGCATTTCATTCCATTCACATTCACAACATATTACATATCTTAGTTGCATACACTCTTTCTTGCTTATACAAGTTACACGTACACTTTTCTTACTATGTTAGATAAATATTTCATATGTCATTATCTTTTATATATACACATGCACATTCAATTTCCTTATAGATGTGAATGCATACTTTACACAGATCGTTACACATGGAATGAGTGCTTGGAATTGTACCTCTTACCATTTCCCACAGTGGATCCTGGGGAAACTATTTTCATACACATCATAGGTGATATTGTTTTGTTATATACTACTTACTCACAAACTACCTTATATCAGATCATACATGCTTTGATAAACCTTTTATCTTTCTAACAAGATAACAAGTTCTTCATGTGTAGCATTTTCTTTTCAAGAACTATTTGCTACCATGGTTGTCGATACTTTTCTTACTATTTTTTGTCGAGTATACCATTGTTTGTGGGCTATGCCCTTTATATTGTGTGCACATTATATGCTTTTGGCCATTGCAGCCTTGATTGTCTTATGAAATTGTGAGTGATGTCATATGTTTGAAACCCATTTTTCATGGTCTACATTTTCTTCTTGTTATTTTAAACATTGTCTTCTACATGCGTATTTGTCTTGTTTGCACTAACACATGTTTTCACCCACTTTGTTTGCATATGCCTTATTTTATACCAAGCACATTCCCCTCCCATGTAGGGTATTAGTTTTAATATAATTTCCAGGTCCTCTGGTTTGGGCCACATCCTCCTAGCGATGTCACATGAAACCTAAATGAGGGGGAATACATTGGGTGAATCAGTCACCCCATTTAGCAATACAAAGTCACAATTCAGACCTACATAGTACATGAACAACTCAAGTATACATTCATAGAAAGGGATCAAAATCTAACTTGGGTCCTTAGTACAACACATATGCTAGCGCCTAGATAAAGACATGAGTGTCTGGGCACTCCTAACCCTTCTTGGGTGCTTATGACTAGGGGGAAGTTATAGAGTTTTTCTTATATTAGCACAATTTTTAGTAGTTTACAAAACAATTTTCACATAATAGGCACAATCCTCCAACAATCAGCATGCATGTTGTCTCCTTTTTTCTGTTCATGTTGGATCAAACTTGATCAAAATTGAACAAATTAGGACTACATCATCTTCAGTGGTGTATAAATTGTCAGGAAATAGTCAGGGATGGAGAATAACACTAGACCTTTCTCCCCAACACTTCTTTGTCATGGTGTGAGATCACCCAAAAAACTTGCACTTGGCATGAGATTTCTGAAAAACTCATTCTTGGCATGAGATCACCCAAGAAAAATCATTTTTATAGAAAATTTTAAGGATATTTTATATCCTTTTTCATTCATTATGGATCAAGTGCACATGTTCCTTTTCACATTTTTACATACTTTTACAAATTATTTACATATTTGGATCAAAATTTTCATATACACATATTTGACTACTCTTTTTCTCTTCTCTTTTGCAAGTCCATCCTTATGGGAAGAAACAACCACATCATCAAACACATTAAGTGATAACAACAATAGGTATAAACACAACACAACACATACACTTCACCCCTAGGGTCACTTCCTCTTCTCTAGCTTCCACGCTTCATTTTATCACTCCACACTTTTTCTTGTCTCTCGGCATGCTTTTTCGCCATTGATCTACATGGTTATCAGGTACACATATCTTATATAATTTATATTATCAAGTATTCACTCAACAACATAAAGTGGGGGAAAATGTAGACACTAAATCACACACTTGGGTACATTTATAGGTCCTAATCACATACCACTATTCATATGATTCCTAAGCGAGAAAAATAGTAATTGACATATATCTTTGGCCTATTTCTTTGTTTTATTTGTTTATCTATGGTCTTACACACCTCACTTCCCAATATTACTTTCACTTCTTTATCTTTTTTACTTTGGACACCGGTCTGCTGACCAAGTCGCTAGCTCTAAGGCACCCTCGTCCCCTATGGGATCCCCCGACCTCTTTGTATTTTCTCTCCCCTTTTGGGCCTATTTTTTCTTGGTGGTCATACTTTTAGATGTTAATTTTAAATTCAACTAAATTGAATCATATAAATATAAAGCTATGTGATCATAATAAGGGACCAAGCTCTAAGAATCTATTACTATCACCTAAGGTTGCATCCAAAAGCATTTTAAGAGCATCAAAGCATCCATCTAGCTTCATTAAAGGGACAAGGGACTGCATTCTTATGCATACACTTCATAGGAGGGAAGTTAATTTTTTCATCCACACATCAATTTACATTGCTACATCTAACTATTGCTCACTATTCAATGAATCTTGCACAAGAGCCACCTAGGGCATGATTCTTCACACACACACATAGAACTACATGGATTCTAAGATGTATTTAATTGTTTGGTCATAATTTCACTCTATCGAGTGACCTTTGGGGTCAATCTGAATCCCCATTTACATATTTTTATTTTTAGGATTCGTTTATTTTGGAGTTTTGCGGTGTTGATAGGGTTCTTCGTAAAATTTTGGATAAGCCATGGACATCGGGGAAGAAGCCACCAAATCCTAGAAGAATTTACGCGAGGATTAGAGGAAGACACACATAAAAGGAAAAACTACATACAAAAGGATGAAACTATGTATAAAAGGATGAAGACGCAGTATATTGGAAAATCCTTTGAAGACTAAGAAAATTTGCGGTACATTGAAGGAAGTCATGGAAGTGACACAAAGCCATGGAACAAAGACAAGTTAAGGTAGAATGATTCAATTATTTTGAGGCGTGAATCAAAATAAGTGACTCTTAGTATGTTTTGTATTTTGTATATTTATTGTAATTAATCCTTTGTATATGTGTGTGCCATGAGAAATGTATGTGAGAATTACTAGTAGTATATGAGAGAGTAGAGAGGTCTTGTGAATGAGAATGAGACTAATGTAATAAACATTGAGATATGAATGATAATTGATGGTTGGAGAATTTTTTTTTATGAGTTTACATTCTTTCTGTTCACAATTTAGAGTAGTTTACTTTTCCCGTGTACATCACTAGCAATAGGTCGAAATTCCTAAATCTCACACTTTGTTGTCAAGGTTTAGGGTCAACATTTGGTGTCCGAGCCCGGGAACTCTTTCTTACACTAGACATCTAAGTTTCTGGGGGTTGATACCTTTACCCTCCATAATTGGTGTCCCAAAATTCTAATAGGGTGATTCAAGTGAGGGAACCTCTCCCTACGCTAGACATATAAGTTTTGGGTGTTGATGCCTATATAGAAGTTTTGGAGAAAAATACGGGGTTATTCATCAATTATCGTCTCAAGGATGAGACAAGGTTTAAGTCGGGGATGATGTTGACATGGTTCTTCATCAAATTTTGGATAATATGTGGACATTAGGAAGAAGCCACCAAATCATATAAGAATCTACAGAGGATTAGAGGAAGTCATGCATAAAAGGAAGAAATCGCATACAAAAGGATGAAACCAAGTATAAAATGATGAAGCCGCATGAGATATTGGAAAATCCATGAAGACTAAGAAAAATGCAAGTACACTAAAGGAAGCCACATAAGCTGACACAAAGCTACAGAACAAATACAAGTCAAGACATAATGAGACAAAGGTGTGAATCAAAATAAGTGACTCTTGGAATGTTTTATATTTTGTATATTTATTGTAATTAATCCTTTGTATATGTGTGTGCCACAAGAAATGTATGTGAGCGTCACCAGCAATATATGAGAGAGTAGAGAGGATTTTTGTATGATAATGATACTAATGTAATAAATATTGAAATATGAATGAGAATTGATGGTTGGAGAAAAAATTGTTATGATATTTACATTCTTTCTGTTCACAAGTTAGAGTAGTTAACTTTTCCCACGTATATCACTAGTAATAGGCCAAACTTCCTAAATCTCACGTTATTGTCAAGGTTTAGGTCAACATGCAGGAGGTATTTTGTTTTGCAGGTTACATGTGAATTCTATAGACATCTAGTGACATACAAGTGATCAACAAATAAGGATAACGACACTCATGTCGAGATGGTGAAAATAATTTTTGAGGTTCTTCATGATCGCGGGCACCCAAAACTAGTCTCTAGCACATACGTGCCCCTAACCCAACCTAGGCACCCTAGCCCTAACATTTGTGATAGTTCTACAAACTTATAGGCTTGGTTATGACAATATATCCTCATGTTCCATTAGTTTTCCATCTCATCACACCTTAGGATTTATTCATGAGGCCGACTAAGTCTTTTATTCCATCTCTTGCACTTAGGGTTATAATTTTCATTTTCTTATTTCTTAAGTCGAGTTGTACTTTATTTCTTATTATTTCATTGTGACTTTGCAATTAGGGTTTACCATATTTTATACATTTGTTAAATCACTTGTACATGTTGGATCAATGATGTATAAGTGGTATCATTTCGAGGTGGTCTATCATATTTCAAATGCTTCAAGGAGGAAGGGGGTAAAATGTTATTTTATTTTTATTATTTGTAATCATATTAAAAAATTATTTTTTAAAATTTATTTTATCTTTTCAATTTATTGGAATTTTTAATTTATCATATAATTACATATCCTTTTCTTTATTGCTATTAAATTTGTATCCTCATACATCTTGTGATCGATGATCTAGAAGTGGTGACATTTATGAGGCATCCTATCATGTTTCACTTATTTCAAGGGAGGCAAGGAGGTAAAATGTTATTTTTTCTATATTATTTGTAGTCATATTTGATATATATATATATATATATATATATATTGTATAATTATATATTTTCTTCTTTCATGCCAACATCTTCGATGAAACATTATAAATATGGTGTTCATCAATTTAAATGATAGGATACCACCCCCAAAAGTGTTGAGGAGGTGTTTCCTATAATAATTAGAGGGGATGCATATTCTCTACTTGATTTTTAGGTGGAATGACCATCTCATTTAACACCGAATGAGCATAAGTATCGAGTGTGCAAGAGTTTATATGTGAAACCATGACATGAAAATATTATCATATTTTTGTTGCAAGTAAACATTAGTTTATTTTTTTTGAAAGGAAAGAAAATAATATTGTTCCAAACCACAAATATCTCAAATGATAATAGCACATCACATTTAATAAGCTAAAAATAATTCACCAGAATAACCTTACAAAAGGATTTACAAACAAAGAGCTAAAATATCATATATGGAAATCCATCATAATATCATGAATTAACTCAATAATCAAAATGTACATATAGAAGGAGGGAATTAAACCTACTACATAGATCGGTGGTGAAGAACTCCCTCTAACTAGTACTAGAAGTTAAGCTAATTCCAAAAGACTAGTAGGCTAATTGCACAAGACTAGCAAGCTAACTCCACACAATTTGTACACATAAACAAGCTAACTCAAAAATTTTAGGGATAACACAAGTAAAAAAATTATCCTAATAAAAAATTAAAGGATAAATAATAACCTACACTAACATGCCACTTAAGTGTAGCTTAGGTGGATGGAAAAGAAGGTGGGTCCTAGAAATAAGGCACGATGAGGTAACCATGTACACTAACTAGGAAAAGGGAATACCACGAGGTACCAAAATAAACAATAACATATTAGAGAACAAAAACCCGCTACAAGGCATCCCAAGAAGCTAGGCTAAAAAAATCATACAATGTTGAAGAAGTTTGGTGTTCACTACGATCTGAATCCACTACTCGATAAAAAACTAAAAATAATTGATGTTGGGATTCACTAGAATAGCTCCATAAAAAGAGGCTATCAATGGAGTGATGTCAAAAGTAAAAAAACCAAACATAATTCAATAAACTACTACAAGAGGTGTGCCACAATCCAATAATAACAACCAAGGCAACAAGGAAAGGACACAAGATCTAAAGTAATAGGTGTGCCACGATCCAAGAAAAACTAAGGTAACAAGGAAAGGACACAAGACTTAAAGAAGAAGGATCAACACCACACCCTACCATATTATTGAATAGGTGGAGTGATGTTACATTTGTAAGAGTTGTAAAAAAACACTACCGAACACTAAAAAAATAACCTTTGGGCTTCAGGAATAGCTCCCCATAGAAGAGACAATCAACATGCCAAAAATGTAAAAAATACATATACAAAATATTTCAACAAACAAGAGAGATATGATACACCTGCTAAATAAAATTACTCAAAACTAGGAACATTACAATTTAGATGGTATAAAAATGGAATAAGAAGATAAATGGTGGAGGAGACACACTAGTAGATTCCTCTTAACGAATTCCTATGTTCTTTATCAAGATTGATACAAAATCCACCCAAAATCAACACAGATGGATGAATAAGATTCCTTCATTTGATTTTGTGTAAAATACACAATGGGTTCATGTAAAGAAACATCGGGAATGTGTGTCGAGTCAATCATATCTGATAGGTGAAACCTCATGTTTCTCAATCTAAAGTGAAGGTGGAGAAATCATGTGAAGCTCATGATCTTTAGAAAGTTTCAAGAATACAAAAATAGGATCTCTGTCAATGTGTGATCCCAGTTAATTACCTGCTTAAAACCAATATTGTGGCAAGGATGTCACTTAACAGTTTAAATAGAGGAAACAATACCCTGTGAATGTCTTCCAATACCTCTGCTAATGAAACCCATAAAAAAAAGCATGCGATAAAAATATAGTTGTATGCTTATCAAAAGATCCATGAATGTGAGAAGAAGGAGCTAAAGTGAGATAAATTGGGTGTTTTACTTAAATAGGTATATCTGTGGAAGTAGAACATGTAGTAACAAGTTCAATAGGCTAAAGAAAATCATAAGTAGAAACAGGCTCAGAAATTGGCAAATCAAGGTATGTGGGTGTGGGAGTGGTAATTGTAAATGGACTAGGAGCATTGTAATAAGATTCCAAAATATGAGGATGATGTTGTAAGTGAGTCATTTTTGCTTCAAGGAGTGAATGAGGTCATCTTTACTATGAATGAGGTTATGTAGAAGTGATTTTTGCTTCTTAGGAGATCCATTTTATTCTAAAAACTTTACTATGTCCACCTAAAGTCCACACACTTGGATAAAATCATCTTGTTCTTAGAATCCATTATAGCAAATAGACACTCAAAAAATGGTGCAACAAGACATCGAGCTCACCAAAAATGCATATGTTTGTGATGACAACACCCCCAAGATTTTGGCACTTTATGAAGTAACATGTTTTACAAATTAAATGACACCAATGGAAAAAACACAAAAAATCATACACTTTTGTAAAAAAAAAAACCAGTAAAAAATTATGATATATTTAGTTTTTCGTCTGCAATGGTCCATTTATATTGAAAAAATGCCCTCCTTTTTTTAATAAATTAAAAAAACATGGTTTTACAAAAAAATAGAAAATAAATTTATGGACCAAAAATAAATATGAGGGGGTCTACACTTAAGCACCCACTAGTAGGAATCACCCATGTTAAGCCCTCATGTGACCAAGAGCTAAGGTGTTTTCTATTTTGGGTGTGTCGTGTAGTGCCGACTAGTTTTATCAATTTATTATGTTTTTTTGACTCATTTTCTACGTTTGTTATTACATATGGATATATTGGAAACTTGATTATGGTATTTCTTAGGAAATTCTATGTTTTATCATCATGATGGTTATGATACTCTTATACTTGATAGGACACTATTTTTAAAAATATTATGTTATAGACATTTTACGTGATTTGTAGATAGTGATATTCATGATTATGTGATGATATGGATATGACTTTTATATTGGATATATCATTGATTCTTGATCATAATTTCTATATTGATGGATATATGTGGCTTAATTGTATTAAGATTACACAAATTTATTTGATTAGATTGACTACTCATATGGCTATTTCATTTGATTTTAGATTGAGCAGGTATGAGGTTTTCTCTTGAGTGTGTAGGACTACAAGTTACATCATGAGGAGAACACGGGACTTAATGGCAGCACTACCAAGATGCATAAGTCCGCCAAGCCAAACGCATCTTCACCTTGGTGTGTACCTTGTCATTATTAATATATTTGAGTTGGTATGATCACCTTGATGTTATGTGTTGGTCTCATGTATTACTATTTCACCTTTTATCTTAATCTCAGTGTTAACCATCTTGTTTAGAGTGTTTTATTATTTATTTATCATTCGATTATGCTTTTGGTAACTGGGTGAATTTTTAGTGTTAATCATGCTTATTGGTGTCTTGGGATCACCTAACCTTGTTTTTGTGGGGACCACGAAGCATATTGGATACTTCATGTTCTCTCAAATCTTGGATTTGAGTACAAAGTGGAATCTTGGATGTTTGTTTGGAAAGTATAGGGTCCCTCTTACCTTAAAAGTGACCCTTTGGACCTAACCAATGGATAGAGGATGTTGGTACTCATTATAAACTAGTACCTACAATTAGAGTGAACTAGTGTTTTGCGACTCCACTTCACATAGATTCAATAACACTAGAGTTTTGCTGCTCAAAAAAATTCCCTCTCCCATAATTTTGAAACAAATTATAAAATGGGCCTAAACATTATGCTCTAAGAAGGCCGTGGTACATAAGGATAATCATCTACGGGGTGTAAAACTTAACGTTCTATGGGTTGTTTTCCAATCCATGGAACAACATGAATCATCTTGGGAATTAAGAGAGATTGTGGCATGGTGTTATATCACAACATCAACTCAATCTCAGAGGCTAAGGAAAGTCAGGGAACCATGGGTTTTGAACCGTGGAATATTTGAAATTTGGCCAAATATAAAATCTACGAAGTAAAGGAAGTAAGCGGATGGTACTTTAGGTAAAATTGGTCGAACAGTGAAGGATCGATACCATGGGGATACTCTCTGCTATAGAATGAGAGTGAGACTATGTAAAAAAATTGTAGTACACTTATTCAATGTTCTGCGGGTATCTTAGAGGTTAGTATTTCTGGACTTAAAAATACACATGATACTCAAGAATATGCCAAATAAGAAAAATAGGTTGATGAGGCCATAAATTACCATTATTTTGTCCTTCCAAGTTACCTTTGAAAGTGGATTTAAATGTAATCTAGGAACTTATAGTTTTCTTAAGATAGTATATCTTGTTCATTCTTTATAAATCTTTTGTTATCTATTTTTTGACTAATCTTATTGATTATTTGGAAAAAGATGCAAAGTCTTGTGTATATGTAGGCCATAAGGGAAAGATAATGCTAGTATTGGAAAAATTGGAATTGATCATGAATAATAAATTTAAAATTGAATCTGATTTCATATTCTGATATCTCTTGAAAAATTATGCAAGTTCAAAAAATAATCATCTCAATCCGAGGTCGCATGCAAAAGTTATAGTTGTTTTGAGTTAGCTGCGGAACTCATAGAGTTAGTTCCGGAACTCACAGAGTTAGTTCCGAAACTTGCAGGTTTAGTTCCAAAACTCATAGATTTAGTTCCAAAACTTATATCAATTGAATGGTAGTTATTTCTAGAACTTTCAATTCATGGAAAAATCAGATTTATTTCTAGAACTTATTGATTTAGTTTGGAACTTGCATAAAAGGAATGACAGCTTTAGTTCCGGAACTTGCATCAATGGAATGACAAATTTTGAGGGATTTTAAAAACTCAGAGATTCCAATGGGAAATATGAGAGAGGTTTTTGTTCATAACAATTTTTCTAACAAAAAACTCATTCAGATTTGTTACAGGTTTTACCAATCAAGAGAGATCTGACTTTTAATGAGTTGCAGTTCGAGGAAACGTGTATCAAACGAGCACTAAAAGTTCCATAAACAAAAAAAAAAAAGTCAAATGGAAAATATGAAAGAGGTTTTTGTTCATAGAAATGTTTTTAAACAAAAATTCATTTATATTTGTTACATGTTTTACCAATGAAGATAGATATAACTTTTGGTGAGCTACATTTTGAGGAAACGTGTATCAGATGAGCACTAAAAGTTCCATAAACAGAAATAGAAAATTCAAAAAGAAAATATGAGATAGGTTTTTGATCATAGCATTGTTTTTAACAAAAACCTCATTCAGATTTGCTACAGGTTTTACCAATCAAGATAAATCTAACTTTTAGTGAACTATAGCTCGAGGAAAAAGTGTATTTGACAAGCATCAAAAGTTCCACAATCAAAAACAACAAATTCAAATAGAAAATATGAGAAAAATATTTGGTAAAAATAATATTTTGAGGAAATCCTCCTTCCAATAATGTATAGGAATAAAATCATTATGATTCTTGTTATCAAAAAGCAAGGAGAAGATTTGGGAGCAAATCTTCCTAAAATAAGTGAGATAAGATTTGACTTCAATAATATATCTCTCTCCATATTTTGTGGAGATGGAGAACTTAGTTTTAGGATTGGAATAAAGATAAGATCAGATTGTATTTCCTAAAATAAGGATTTGGTTGGATGCATAAATTATAAATGCAACCTTCCACACTTAGATATGTAATTTCTTTTCCCAAGTAATCAAGATCTGTTCTTTCTTTCCAATCTTTGGAAGTAAATTTTTTTGCAAGTTCTAAATTAAAAGTATGAATTAAATCCTCTTCCAAGGAATGAGCTAGCCACTCATTCCAAGGAAGATGGATCAATGTGTTAATGTTTATTTTTGTAGTTTTCCTTTTGTTTTAAATTTTTATTTTTTTATGTTATGTAATTTCTTTATTTCTGCAGTTTTCCTTTTGTTGTAAATTTTTATTTTTTTATGTTATGTAATTTATTTTGTGAACCTATAGGTGTCCTTTCCTTTTTCCTTTATTTTCAATTTAGTAATTTCAATTTATACAAGTGTGCCTTTATTTTTTCAAGTGTGCATTTCAATTCATGCAAGTGTGCTTTTTATTTCTGCAAGTGTGATTTATTTTATGTAAGTTTGGTTTGTGTTTAAAGGAGTTGCTTTTCAAGATATTCTTCTCTTAATGCATATAGCCTTCGGACACCAACCCGGATTGACATTTTTAATGGTGAGGATTGACGACCCTCATCATTTTGGCGTCGTTTCCGGGGAACACGGTGTTATTAGGAGATTCAGAGTTCTCTAAAAGAATATTCTAGTGACAGTAGAATACCTTTTAGCAATTATGTGACAGGAAGAATTTGGTAAGTAGTTTCTTTGGACTTTTATTTCTGCAAGTAGATTAAAAATTCATTTTAGTAATTAGGAATATTAGATTGTAAATATCTCCCCACAAACGAAATCTTTGTATAAGAAAAATGACTGTGATGTTTGATCAAGAGGTATAATGGTATGAACAAATAATTCAGATCTAGAAATGGTATAATATGATATTGAATTTGGAAGTAGATCCAGTTGATGAAATATCATATGCCATTTTTGATAACCACAACCATTTCCCCTTGTATCAACTAACAACTTAGTGATCTTATTACACATAACCTTAGTCAAAAACTGGCTTATCCAGTTTGTAATAATGAAGTGGTAGCATTTCTAATTAACTTCATCCATATTCAGGGATTTCATTAGAGCCAAAATAAAAAACCACTCATAATAAATCCACCCATCCAAATTAGTTTTCATCCCATGATAAAATTCAATCCCTGAACCATATCTATTAGAAAAATTTGTTTTCATGTCTTTCAATTTCTTCATTTTTGTATATGCTTGTATAACATTAAGAAGCAATTATGGTGCATATCAAAGAAAGATTTTTTTTGCGAACTTGACATTTGGGGACCAGATCTATAGAAATTTCTAGAGTTGTTCTTGATATTAGCATGCATATTTTGGAGCACCAACAACATCAATCAAGGAGCATGCAGATTTTGAAGGGACCCACAGATACCTTCACTTTATCTTTTAACAACTCTTCATCTCTTGAGATCACTAGTCTGGGATTTGAAGATTACTATGGTGTTTTGATGTTGCACAATTCAAGATAAGCTTTGAAGACCTAAAAATTGTCTACACAATTTTTGGAATCTTCTTGGAGTTATCAAGTATGCAAAAACATTTTTATGAGATCTCAGACATTGCTTCCTATTTTACACAAGTTGTACTTTGATGAATATATTCGATGATGGATCAAATTTTTCTCTAATCCTTCTCATGCTATCATTTCAACAAAAAAATTAAAAAAATCAAAAAATTTGATTAGAAAACCAACTTGTTGGTTAATCAAAGTTCCAAAAAAAAAAAAAAGCTTTGATTGGAAAACCAACTTGCTGGCCAATCAAAGACAAAAAACAAAACTTTGATTGAAAAACTAGCTTACTGACAAATCAAAGGCAAAAGGAGGTGGCTCTTCTTCAAAGGAAATTAACTGTTACCTTGTGGCTTTCTTCTCGGCACTATTTGACCATGTTAACAATAGGATGACAAAGACAACTAGAGGTATGATCAAGTTATTTTGTTCTACTATTTTTATTTTTAAGCTTTCTTATAAGTTTTTTTGTTACAAGCTAGATCCACTTTTAAATATTTTTAAGGAAGGTAAGATAAAATTCATATCTCCTCTACTTATATGAAAAATATGAGCACCTCTTTGCAATCAAACTTTTTGAGTCTAATTTATGGGCAGCCATAAATAAATAACATGCATGAGGACATGCATGATTTTAGGTGTGGGAGAGAAGGATAAGCATGAGCTATGCATTTTGATTTTAGCTATGAGACACAGTATAAGGAGATCCACACAAAAACTTCTGTAAAATAAAAGAGATCAAAAGTAGCAGAAGGAGATCCACACAAGAACCTACTGTAAAAGAAAAGAATATCAAAAGTAACATAAGGAGATCCACACAATAACTTGGTGTAAAATAAAAGAGATCGAAAGAAACAGAAGGAGATTCACACAAGAACTTGTTGTAAAAGAAAAGAATATCAAAAACAACAGAAGAGATCCACACAAGAACCTATTGTAAAGAAAAGAATATGAAAATCAACAGAAGGAGATCCACACAAGAACCTGTTGTAAAAGAAAAAAGAATATCAAAAGCAACAGAAGGAGATCCACACAAGAACCTTTCGTAAAGAGAAAAGAATATGAAAAGTAATGAAGGATATCCACACAAGAACTGTTGAAAAAAAAAAGATCAAAAGCAACAGAAGGAGATCCACACAAGAACTTGTTGTAAAAGAAAAGAAATCAAAAGCAACAAAAGGAGATCCACACAAGAACCTGTTGTAAAAGAAAATAAATCAAAAGTAGTAGAAGGATATCCACAAGAACGTGTCCTCAATACGAGAGAAGAATCTAAGAAGAGGAGATAATAATGTAATGCATGAGGACATGCATAAGATTAAGTGTGGGGCAATGATGAGGCCATAAATTGGCCATAAATTACCATTATTTTGTCCTTCCAAGTTACCTTTGAAAGTGGATTTAAATGTAATCTAGGAACTTATAGTTTGCTTAAGATAGAATATAGGATATATATCTTGTTCATTATTTATAAATATTTTGTTATCTATTTTTTTGACTAATCCTATTGATTATTTGGGAAAAGATGCAAAGTCTTGTGTATGTAGGCCATAAAGAAAAGATAATGCTAGTATTGGGAAAACTGAAATTGATCATGAATAGTACATTTAAAATCAAATCTAATTTCATATTCAGATTCCTCTCAAAAAATTATGCAAGTTCAAAAATAGAATCATCTCAATCTAAGGTCACATGCAAAAGTTATAGTTGTTTTGAGTTAGTTGCGAGAACTCACAGAGTTAGTTTTGGAACTTGCAGGTTTAGTTCTGGAACTCATGATTTAGTTCCAGAACTTGTATCAATTGAATGGTAGTTAGTTCCAAACTTTCAATTCATGGAAAAATTAGATTTAGTTCCGGAACTTGCAAATTTAGTTCAGAACTTGCATAAAAGGAATGACAGCTTTAGTTCCGAACTTGCATCAACGGAATGATAGTTTTTGAGGGATTGTGAAAACTCAAAGATTCCAATGGGAAATATGAGAGAGGTTTTTGTTCATAACAATGTGTTTAACAAAAACCTTATTCATATTTGTTACAGGTTTTACCAATGAAGAGAGATATAACTTTTATTGAGCTATAGTTCGAGGAAATGTGTATTATACAAGCAGTAAAAGTTCCATAAATAGAGACAGAAAAATTCAAATGGAAAATATGAGAGAGGTTTTTGTTCAAAGAATTTTTTTTAACAAAAACCTCATTTAGATTTGCTACAGGTTTTATTAATCAAGACAAATCTAACTTTTAGTGAAGCTGCGAGACGGGAAAAAATGTATTTGATAAGCATCAAAAGTTCCACAATCAAAAACAACAAAGTTAAATTGAAAATATGAGAAAAGTATTTGGTCAAATTAATATTTTGATGGAAATCCTCCTTCTAATAATGTAGAGGAATAAAATCATTATGATTCTTGTTACCAAAAAGCAAGGAGAAGATTTGGGAGCAAATCTTCCTAAAATAAGTGAGATAAGATTTGACTTCAATAATATATCTCTCTCCATATTTTGTGGAGATGGAGATCTTAGTTGTTAGGATTGGAATAAAGATAATATCATATTGTATTTCCTAAAATAAGGAGTTGGTTGGATGCATAAATTATAAATGCAACCTTCCACACTTAGATATGTAATTTCTTTTCCCAAGTAATCAAGATCTGTTCTTTCTTTCCAATCTTTGGAAGTAAAGTTTTTCTGCAAGTTTTGAATTAAAAGTATGAATTAAATCCTCTTCCAAGGAATGATCTGGCCACTCATTCCAAGGAAGATGGATCAATGTGTTAATGTTTATTTCTTTATTTCTGCAGTTTTCCTTTTGTTTTAAATTTTTTTTTTTATGTTATGTAATTTCTTTATTTTCAGTTTTCCTTTTGTTGTAAATTTCTATTTTTTTATGTTATGTAATTTCTTTTGTGAACCTACAGGTGTCCTTTCCTCTTTCCTTTATTTTCAATTTAGCAATTTCAATTTATGCAAGTGTGCCTTTATTTCTGCAAGTGTGCATTTCAATTCATGCAAGTGTGTTTCTTTCATGCAAACTTTATTTCTACAAGTGTGCCTTTTAATTTCCGCAAGTGTGATTTATTTTATGCAAGTTTGGTTTGTGTTTAAAGGAGTTTATTTCCAAGATCTTCTTCTCTTAATGCATATAGCCTTCAGACACCAACCCGGATTGACATTTTTAATGGCGAGGATTGACGACCCTCATCATAGGCCATGAGAAGATTCAAGATATATAAAAGACTCGTGAAGAAAATAAGGATGCAAGGAAAAGCCATAGAATGAGCAATAGATCATTTTCATTTATAGTTCTTATTGTAGTTATTCGACATATGCAAGATTGATCTTATTAATAAGAGAGTTACTCGACCATCCAAATGGATGATCACTTGAGAGAAAATATAGCTGAATTAACAAAGAAAGTGAAAAAGAATACATGTGTATACTAGGAACAAAATGGGGATTCTATAGGGGCCCAACCCTTGAAATTCACATAAATTTTTGGTATACATATACAAAAAGGTGTTTTTGTAACTAAGTACATTGTCAATTTATAATTACAAAATCCTTTACAAAGGTGGGGATATGATCTAACATATTTTTCATCCTATACTCAAGTTCCTTGCGGTCATGAGAACCATAAAAATATTGAATATCTCATACTAAGATGTGAGACATACTCAAAGTCAATAAGATCTTTCATGATTGTCCTTGGGCCTTCTAAAATATTAATCAATTCTAACTTATTCCTATAAGAAGAGACCCATTTAAGGAGATTAATCCCCCTTTGAGGTATTCCCCTCCGCACAATGGTTTTAGAGGTTTAGGATGGCATAGGTACATCAACTAGCGTAACATGAACTAGCTCGGGTACACCAATATAATCCATAGAGACTGGCTTAGATGTACCTACTAGATTAAATAGACCCCTTTTACATCTCTTCAATGGTGGTAGTGACACTTCAGGAGCTTTCTCAGAAGTAGATTTAAGCTGAATCCTTTTCAAGGTTTGTAAGCCTTTGTTCTATTATGTCTATTTTGTGAGAAAGTGAGAATATGTCCTCTTCGGGATCGTCATTAAACACTATGTGGACATCAACGAGAATATCTTTATATGTCACTTCCTTAGTAAAAAATGAAAGAGATATATAGATGGTGTTCACATTAATAATTGGCTTGTAATGGGTCCATAAGTTCTTTAATTTCTTAACAAAAACGTGATCTTCAAGATGAAACAAATGGTGAAACAAAATTTAGAAAACTGAGAATAAAGGATTAATTCTAATGAGTTTCCTCATTAAATATAGTCGAATTGTGTGGGAAGTTAGTGGTCATACGGTTTCGCTTCATCTTCAATTATAAACAACATCCTTACAAGAGATTTATTTGGGCCAAAAGATTGAATATTGCATGCAGAGCTTATGAAAAAGTGTTTTCAAATTATTTCCCAATCCCATCTCCACCATTTCAAGAAAAGGAACAACACTGGTTATCGTTTCACACAAAAATCACTTGTAATAACCAAAGGGAGTTGCGAATTCATAATAAAATTAGTGAGAATTTATGTAATATTAATTCTAGAAATGTTTGCATGAATTATCATATTAGGATTGAATGTGAGATCAATTTTGGATGATTACACGAGTTTGAAAAAGGAAGAGGCAGAATGATTTATGTCAAAAAGTGTTCTTATTTCTTGATTAAGTTTTTTTCACAAGGGAAGCATCAAATTTAAATAAATATCCATGGTTACTCAAAACATATCTTTTAAAAATACAAGTGTCAAATCAGTTGGAATAATGACATCAAGGAACAAACGGTTTATGATTGGGCACATGAGTGATTGCGAAAAGATAGAATGGCAAATTTTGTATAAATATGAGGGTCTATCCTCATAGAAAAGGAGGAGAGTTTTTATATTCGAGAAGTTAAAACAAATTACGTAACTCTACATGTTTCCATTTTCTTATATGGAATACATATGAACTTTTCAAGCTTGTATGTCAAGGTGGTTGCATTGTACAACCATTGGCGAATATTGAGGGCATTTAATTCATGTCCCCTTGTTAAGAAATTTAAAGTTTTAATGACATATTCATACTTATGCTTCTATTTTTGTGCTCTAGATCTTATATGTTGAAATTTGATTGATTATTTACATTTTTTTACTATAATTTTGTGTTTATTGATTTTGTATTTAACACACTAGATTAGTCCTTAGTTGTTGCATTTTGGTTACTAAATTAGCATTTTTTTGTAAGAATTTACTCTGCAATATTTGATGTAATTCTAAAATCCTTATTGTAACCATCTTGTTGAGTGATTTTTGTCATCCTTTGAGTGTATCTTTGGCGTATGAGAATAGGAGAAATAAGTAATTCATTAGAGCTCTTGCATAATATTTTATGTTAAGTGTTTTAAATATTGTCTTGAAAATATTTGTAGTTATTGAGTATCAATGAATGCAAATATTTTTGTTTGAAATAATTTTCACTACTTAATCATATGTTCTTTACTTTCCAGGATAACATGTTATCATAATAGTTGTTAATGCTTTGTTACAGGAAATCAATCATCATTTACTCTCCTCTCTTTTACAAATCAAATATACTATACCTTTCTACGCACACCATCACAAATCCATATAAAATTCCATTTACCACCCCTGTTGTTCTATTTCCAAGCATCATTGAAGACACTTCTTCATACTCAGATTTCCATCAAAAATGATGCAAGAACAACTGAACTTTGTTGTCTCTAGTAACCTGTGTCTGATGCACTAAGTATATATAACATTATTGTGACAAATATTGCGAGTGAGTGTTATATTCATGGCCATACTTAGCTTAGATTGACCCACCATTTATCAAGAGGAACTAAAATATAAATTATCCCCTCTCCATTCAAGTTACCCAATGGGTCCTCTCAGCCTGGTTTAAGGAAGAAACAAAAGTAGTAGGATCAATTCAACCCCTTTATACATGCCTCTAAATCATCCCAATATCTTAGTTCCAATAATAATTGTCGACACCTCCCGATGAAATAATGACATACATCACATGTCTATCATTCTCTAAGACTTCTTATTCTTTGAAAGCACTTGTCAGGCCCTAAGGGGTGTAGAATTGGGAACCAACACACCTCTAGTGCCATTTTCGTGGACTCTTTATTCCAAGAAAGGTTAGAGAATATTTACCTTTAAAAGGTATTTGCTAAATTTTTACAAATAGAGGCTATTCTACGCTAGTATTTTTCATGATTTTCTAATTATAAGAAGGCTTTGCATAAAACTTGTGTTTCGTAAGTATAATGAAAGTTGGTTACCAAGACTATTGTGAGTACCGGATATATTTGCAAAGTATTTTTCCTACTAGGTTGTGAAGTAGTTTTTATGAATATTTTGAGTTAATATATATCTCTAGGGTGCAAGGCTGTAGTAGAAGATGCACCTTTCAAAGATAATTTGGGTTAGACCAGTGAAATTTTTCCATCCTACCCACCTTGTTGATTAAATCTCCCCTTTAAAAAAATGGAAGAACGAAGATCATTTTTCAGATCTAACTCTTCTAAAAGGTTACTCCCAAAATTAGAAAGTGCACATTTAAGAAGGAAGAAACTTTGGAAACCTATGGGTGGTAAAAATTAAAAATTATTCATATGGGAGTGGGAGCGAGATGGTTTTAAATTTTGTTATGGGTGGGAAACTAAGAAGAATCCTATTTCAAAGGATCATGGGGTGAATCTACGGGAGGGTAGGAAGGATGTACATTTCACTATGGAAAGGGACAAGGTGGATCCATTCAAGGGTCCCTCTTTCACTTGGGTGAGGTGAGTGGATGGCTAGCCAATAAAATAGGTACCTTCCTTCGATCTCAACCATGTCTGTAATGAAAAAGGTGCTTTCTTAGAAATACCTAAATCTCTCGCCAACTAGGTTTGGTCTTCAATGTGTAATACCATTCTTACTAAGAATCCCAATAGAAAACCCAATATAGAAGAGTTTAGGAAATGGATACCTAAGGGGGTCATGAAAGTTGTGGCTTATGCACATACATTTTTCGTGATCCATCTTTCCTTGGAGGAGGATTTTTTAAGGATTCTTATAGGGGACCCTTGGTTCATGGGGTGAGATGTGGTTCTAGCTCAAAAATGGGTACCAAGTTTTAATCCTTTGGAGACTATTATCAAATAATACCTTGTCTAGGTTTGGTTACCTAGGATACCATTGGAATACTGGGACCTAGATATCATACGAGGATTGCTAAGGATATTACATCCTTGGTCATTATTGATCCGGTCACATGTGCTAGAACGAGGCTTTTTTACACGTTTTGTGTAAACTTAGCTCCTAAAACACCTTTACCAAGAAGCATTGATATCAAAGCACCCTGGGGTATACATACCTATAATATTGACTATGATTTTCTCTGTTTGTGTGTTTTTCATACTTTAAAGAAAAACATAATATCAAATCATTTCCCAAAGTTAAAGAGGAGGCTACTCAAAAAGCCCAACTTAAGAAGAATAAGAGTTATAGTAAGAAAGATTTGAAGGTAAAGGGCCCAATGCATTCAAATGACAGTGGTCCATCAAAGGTCAATCCTGAATGGTGACATATAAGTAAGCCCAAGGATCAAGTACTAGAAGTTCCAGAAAAGACATCTGATGAATAAGGTTAGGATAAGGACAAAAATGGAGGAGACCCAAGAATTTGATAAAAATGAGGATATGGTGATCTTTGAGGATTTTCATGAGGATAGTATAGTGGGTTCAATAGTCTTAGACTCTTTGGAAGCAAGTTTATTTGCACAAAGACCAGAAGAAGCTCTACTAATAAGTAATATGTATCAAATTTTAGATGTTGTGTGGAGGACATCTCCACAGTGGTGGAGGATTCCTAAGTTGTTGAGAAAATGTCAAAAGAAGATTCAGATGGAAGTAACAAGGTGAAGGAAGTTGTAAAAGAGAGCTCACTTAAGGTGAGGTCATATTTTCTCGTCCAGAGACTAGGCCATCCCTAAACTAGATTCAAACACCATGAACCAAATCAAAGGTGGATGTAGGAGAAAACAAGGCATCCCCGGGAAGACCTTCGGAAAAGGAAAAAAGGGACAAAGTGACAAAGAAAGACATCATGGAAGGTCACCAAAAACCATTAGTGTTGGGTAAGAAATCCTCCCATCATAAATGATTTGCATTTCTTGGAATATTAGGGGCTTAAATCAGCCCAAGTAAGCATAGGATTTTGTGGGATTTAAAAGAGAAATAGAAACTTGATGTGTTAATGTTACAAGAGACTAAGATGAATGACACAAGGATGAAGGATTTTTCAGGCTTCTTTTTGGAAATATTCCATATTTCACTATCAACCTTTTGGTTGTGCCTTAGGAGACTCGTTGTGCATGTGGCAAAAGGATAAACTAGAAGGTTTCCCTCTTATCAATAGTCAACATCATATTGCTATTTTCTTTATGGAAATTAGAACTAGAAATCAGTTTATTCTATCTAATGTCTATTCTCCTAACACCTTTGTGGGTAGAAGGGAGCTATGGGAGTAGTTGACCACTTTCAAAAGAATTTTTAATGACTTAAATTAGATAATTGGTGGAGACTTTAATACCCCCCTCATTCCTTCTGAGAAGAAAGGTGGTATTAATGTTTTCATGGAAAGTATGGAGGACTTGGGTAATTTCATGGGTTGGAATGCCTTAATAGATATGAATCTCAATGGCTCTAAATACACTTGGTCCATCATGAGAGGGGTTAATTTAATACAAATAATATTGGACCGTTTTCTTGTTAATACTCAATGGGTTTATGTTATCCCGTAAAATTGACAAGGGAAATTTTACCGATAACCATACGGAAAATTTTGTTTCGATCCCTCGTTAGGGATCCCTCGCGTTCGAAACGTTGTAAAATCCCTTCCCGGGAAATCTAGTTTTCGAACTTAGTCTTTCTGAGCCTTTTTTGGCTGGGCGCATGAAATATCCTTGTAACACTAGCCTTTGATGCGCCCCCTTAAAAGCCTTTGGCGCATGGTTTTCCATGTTAACACATCTTTCGGTGCGCCAAAGGATGTTGAGTCTCTTTTGCGTGCGCCAAGGCGCATGCGCCTTATTGTTGACACAACTTTTGTTGCTCCACTTTTTGGTGCGCCAAAGGGCGCACATAATCTTATTGCAACACCATATTTTGGTGCGCCAAAGGGCGCACATAACTTCATGTCGACAATGCTTTTGGCGCGCAAGGCGCACTTCGTCTCCTGTTGTCAAATACTCTCATGCGCCAAAGGGCGCACGCTTTCTCCTGTCGACAACAAATCTCATGCGCCTTTGAAAAAGTGGTTGGCGCATTTATGACCAGTTTTTCTATATATATGTGAGTGCGCTCCCAAATGTCATTTTCACTTTTGTTGAGCACGTGATCGTTCTGAACTTGTCAGCCTCTGCTCCGTCGTTTTCATCGTCCTGTGGACCCGTTGCAACTTTTGCTATATATCCAGGTAAGAGGTGTTATTTCTCTCTTGTGCGTTTTGTGCTTTCAGTTCCTGGTGTGTTCCTGGTTTGGTTCTTGCTTGTTGGGTGGTTGTTTATATATAAATGTGTTGGCCTAGCCTCCTCCGTTTGCTGTCTGCCCCCCATGCTATCCTTCCTCTTTCCAGATCTGCTGGAGAAGGTCATTTTCTTGAAACCATGGTTGTAATCCTCTTGGTTTTAACCGTTTCGTTTGCCCACTGAGCATGTTAAAAACAAAGAGGAGAAGAAATCTAAGAATCATGTATAACCCCCTTTAAGAGTTTGGTTTTCTGTTTTTCTCCTTGGCGCGTCTGTCACCCCTGCAACACTAAGAACAGTTGCGCCCCCATGGCGCATCTACCCGCCCTGTTACAAAAGCAAAATCCGCGCCAATGGCGCACCCTTTCGGCCTGCTGCATCATGAGCTCATGCGCCCTCAAGGCGCGCCTTTTCCGCGTGCTACAAGTGCTGAAACTGCGCCCCAATGGCGCACCATCCATCCATGTTGCATCCTTTTTCCATGCGCCCATGGCGCACCCAGCTTCCATGCAACAAAAGTTTTTTCCGCGCTAAGTATGAAGCTATAAAGGCGCAGGCGCATCCCCGATTGCAATAACACCATGTTGTGTGAGTTTTTGTGCGCGCGCCATATTCCCTTGGGCACATCCTGTCCCAATGTAACACGCGCTTCTCATGCGCCCTATATCAAATGCAATATGCAGTATCCATGCGCCATGCGCCTTTGGCGCCAATTTAACCTCTGCAGCACTCCTTTTCTGTGCGCCTTATCTATTTAGCCTGCAAGTTGCATTTTTCATGCGCCCTGCGCCCTGAGCCTTAAAATCTCTAACTCTTTCTTCTGCTGACATTCCAATGGAAGATCAAATGGCTAATTCAACCTTTTTGGATTGGGTCTCGCTTCTTCTTCATGCAGATCAGCAACTGAGTTCAAAAGAACATATGTCTACATCCAGCAAGAGACCCACCAAACCAAGAGGAAAGGCTAAGCTTACAGAGGAAGAGATGAAGTACAAATATCAAAGGGTCAGGATGCCGAATCATAGGCTGAATGCAGTATGGATGTCAGGGACTCAGAGTTGGGTCACATTGACATGGAAGAATTCTGGGTTAGGACTCAGAAGGTTACAAGAAGTCCGTGGATGGACAAATTAATAGGCAGTGCCCTGCATTTCGCCGGAGGAATCCCCGTCAGTGCCGTCAACAATGAATTCATGATGGTGATTGCACAGTCTTACAACAAGGACACAAGATGTGTCGAAAACAGCAAGGGCGAGGTAGTCATAAACCTCACTGCCCGTCATTTTGAGATAATGCTCGGCATCCCTCACCACCGGCACTTTGTGGCCGTCAGCCAAGAAGAGTGCATCAAGGCCTGGGAAGACAATGAAGACCAATGCATGCAACTAATGAACGAAGTCTACTTGAAAAACAAGAAGGTGGTAACCCGGTGGCCCCAAATCATCCACCGCAGTGACTTCTCAGAAGAGCTCAGTGATACTATTACTTTCTGAGCAGGGTCTTCGGGCTTTCTGACGCCCACTACTTCCATAAATGGATGCTGAGGTACTTGGAAACAATGAATAAGAATGTGCCTGAGCAGCGCTTTTGCTGGGGAGAAATAATAAGCAGCACCATCTCCGAGCAGCTACAACAATTCGCCACAACGGGAGTGTTCCATATGAACTCCTACGTAGTCTACGCTGCAGCGTCGGAGAGGGATTATCCAGGGCTAAACCGAAGTGGAATTTGGCCTCAGGTCAAAATATATGAATATTATCCAGAACTGAGGTTGGAGAATAGCATCCCTCAATTCGCCAAAATTAATGATGCTTTCTTCTATCACATCATTTGCCTGTTGAGGCCAAATCTAACTCATGGTCGCACAACCAAGAACATTGTGTCAACTGTGGAGAAATGGGGGGCCCTGTTCACCCAGTTTCCCACATTTACCTATCTGAGGGCGGTCAACTTCTTGGGCGAGCCAACCAGGCTACCGAGGTATGCTGGACCTAAGCTGATTCTACTAGAGTTATCAAGGTAGCTGGTCACATACCATGAGAAATGCCTCAAAAGAAAGAAGGGCGGAACTCCTTTCCCCCTCACAGTGGGCCGGTACACATGCTCCTCCCATCACAAGGTGAAGGAAATGTTTGCAGAGCTGGAGTTGCTCAATTTGAAACATGACTTCCCAGCCAGGCCTACCTTTGACCCAAGGAGCTGCCTGCCAAGGGCTAAGCTTGATCCGATCCATGTCCCTCAAATTGAGGATATTTACATTGACGTCATCCACGAGGTGGAACTCAGAAGAAAGGATCATTCTCGCTTAGCATTGGCGGAAATTATCCAATACGGAGTGGCCATTGTCCCCAAAGGCTTCCAAACTACGGAAGATGAAGTAGACAAGGTGTATAATGACATGGAAGGGGATGATTGGCCCTTCCCGGCCATTGACAGAAGCAAGGCTCCTCAAACAATTGAGGAGAGGGTCAAGGAGACTATGCGCAGAACAGAGCACTGGTGCCGCATGAATGGGCTGATCTACCTCGGGGTAGATTTCACCACCTCCCCATTGGGCAATGCACCTCCAAGGTCCAAGAAGCAGCTAAAAGGCAAAGGTGTAGAAGGTGAATCCAGCACCATTCAGGAAGAAGCCCCTGAAAGTCCTCCTTCCACAGCGCCAGAACAGGTAATAACTCTAGATTCGCCAGAGAAAGAAGCAGCAGAGGATAGTCCCATACGCCCATCCACTCAGGATGTCGGCATTACTACAACCACAGAAGTCCCTTCTATCCCTTCTTCTTCTCTTCCTTCCCCTCCTCAAGTAACTCAGGTGACCATCCCTTTGGTCATGTCCTCCGCCTCTTCTTCTACTCTTTCCCCTGCCTCTTCGTCTATCTTCTCTTCCCTCACTGATTTATCTTCTTCCATTTCTTCCCTCATTTCCGGGCTCCCTTCCCTTCCTTTGTCTTCTGCAGCTGCGGTTTCCCTTCCTCCCGTGGACACTTCTTCGGCTATGCTTTCAATGCCACCGCCGCGTGTCTCCACGTTTTTCCCCTCTTCTACTGTTGCTCCCTCCTCCTCTGTCTCTGGTCCTTCTTCTATGGGACCAGCATGGATCTCTCAGCAGTTGAGCCAACAAAAGAGAAAAGTTCCCATCGCTCCGATGGACTTTTCAGTGATCCCAACCAAAGGGGCAAAAAGCAAAAGCCTGTAACACGCTTCTCTCAAAGTGCTGCGGGTGAGAGAGTTATGGAAATAGCATACCCTGATCCCCTCAAGGAGAAAAAAGATCTGTCTCCGACAGATTTTACTGTGACTCAAGTCACAATGGGGATGTCTTCTGAAAGTCTCCAGGGGGAAGCTCTTTCATGATCGATGCCCTCTGCAAAAGCTTGAGGAATAAAAGAAGAAAAGGCTGCGAAGGAGCAGAACAAATATCTGCTTCAAGCCTTACAGAAGATGGGTAGTGCACCTCCCACGACTGCCGCCGAGACTTCTGAGCTTCTCAGCCAGGAGAAAATCAATGAATATTCAAAGATCGGCGAGCAGGGTATGGCCGTTTCTGCTTGGAGGAGCCAGATCCTCAAGGACAGTGAAAGAGTGATCGCCGAGTATGTCAATTCATATCTAAACATCAAAAAGGTGAACAAGGAACTCCAAGTATTAGCGGGTCCCATATCAGAAGAGCTAGATCATGCTAGACTCCAACATGAGACCTTTCAACAAATGTTCGACTGTTCAGTCGAGGATCTGGTCAAGTTCGGAGTTTTCGGCCATCCAAGGGCCCTCAACAAAACCATGTCCACTCTGGACTATCGGATAGATCAGCTGGAATTTGTTCTGGAAAAGATAGACAAGGTGAAGGAAGAGGCCCTGGATGCGATGCATCAAATGGAGTGAATTGTTCTTAACATGTCTCCAGGGCTGCTCACTCCTTCCTTTACCATGAGATCAGCTGATGAAACTATCCGGATCTTCAAGGAGATCGCTTCTCAAGGAACGGGGCCAGAGGTCACATTTGACACTGAATCTATCAACAACCTGCTGGCCTGTAGGGACTTCATCGGGTTCCTCATCGAGGCGGAGAAAGATTATTCTAAACTCCCAGAAAAGCTCATAAGCGAGCGGGAGACTTGCGAAGCAATCAGCGAACGGCACAAGGATCCATCACAGGATCAATTTGGGCCCATGATTAACAAGTTTTTGGAATACCGCGCTCAGTTCCACATATCATCTCCTGAGCAGCATCAGAAGCAGGCAACCCCCTTTCGGCCGCAGGATGACGATGACGAGTAGCTGCTTCTTCTTCTTCTTCCTCTTCTTCTTCTTCTCTCTATTCTCGACTTTCTTGTTGAAATGTCTAAAGTGTGTTGGCACAAATGATGACATCATCCATGTTGCATCATGGGATGATGTCATCCATCAAGTTGTCAAAAGTCAACATGACTTTTAGATATTTTGTAAATATCTTTGTAAATATTTGTTGGCTCCTTTTTTGCTTTCCTTCTCCTCTCTTCTATAAATACTGGAATACTTGTTGTATTCGGGGTGAACATTTTTTAGATGAAAATA
Organism: Taxus wallichiana var. yunnanensis; assembly: GCA_018340775.1. Classification (NCBI taxonomy): domain Eukaryota; kingdom Viridiplantae; phylum Streptophyta; class Pinopsida; order Cupressales; family Taxaceae; genus Taxus; species Taxus wallichiana. The sequence goes on from CM031235.1 coordinate 645,368,561, forward strand.
GAAGTGAGGAGAGAAAGACTTTGAGCTTTCTTGTAACAGAAGAAAATAGTAATACAAATATTAAGACTTTGTGCTCAATAGCTGTGTTATGTATTAGATCTTCCTTACGTTAGATCTGTATGTGTTTAATCTGTTGGATTCATATCTACTTTTCTGTCATTTGCTCATCAGTATTGCTTTGTTTATTTATGCAAGTAGGTTTGGCTCTATTTACTACCAACCCAAAAACATAAATCTTCGACCTTTACGCTTTGGAATTCATTTCTTTTCTTCCTTCGGATCTGTTCTTTCTCTTTTCCCTCTTTCATTCCTTTCTTTTGCAGCACTGAAACACTCTCTTGGGATGAGATCCCAAACCCCGAAGGCGAGAATCTGTGAGACTTGCATAGATTCCTCTTTGGTAGAATAGCAATAAACCAGTTTGCTTTCTTTGACTCAAAGAGGGGCTAAGCCCTGCACACTGTTGGCTCGTCTATCCATAGATCTGTCCAGGTGACAGATTTTCGGACCAACAGTTTTTGGTGACTCCTCTGGGGATCGAATAGATCTGTCAGATCTATGATGGTAGTAAGATATAAAAAATCAGAAAAAATCAAAAGATTGCTGCCTGTTTGCAAATCTGAACTTTTTGTTAAAAATCCAAAAATTTGCAAAAGTGCTCAAATTGAAAAATTTTCTTCTGAGAGTCATAGATCTGGTCCAGTTAAAGATCTTTAGTTCGCTGAGTTTTTGAAAAAATTAGTATTTTGCCGTAGATCTGAGTTTTTGACTGTTTGCAAAAAAGTTTGAAACCCTCAAAAAAGTCAAAATCAGATCAGAAAATCAGCTTACTAATCTTCCCTGCCATCTTATCCTCGTTGTAATTTGTCATTTAACCGCAATCGGTTTTCTGAAGAGGATAGTTTTTAAATATCTAGAAAAGTGCCTGCTGCTGGTTTTTGACAGAAAAACCAGAAAATCAGCAAGTACAACCAAAAAGAAAGTTTAAATCTGTGCCATAACATTGCAGATCTGGAAGGAACACTGGCGAGTGAACCTTTTACGCGCAGCAGGCGAGCCCGTGGAGAAGCTGATCCTACTTTCGATCTGCTTCAAAGGCACAATTTCAGCGTAACACCGGCACGTTTTTCAGCACTAAGCTCGGCTAGCCGGTCATCCAGGAGTGTCTCACCTTCACGAAGAAAAAGTCTTTTGCAGGGGGCATCCACATCCCTTTGTAGTGCCTTGCTACTCAGCGGAACTACAATTCCAGCTCGTGTTCTCTTTCCGGCTTTTCAGATGGCGGTACCATGGGGAAACGCGATGGGTCCTTTGGCTTTACCACATCCAGTTCACGCTCTCCCTCACGGAAATCGAAAGAATTTTCCCAAATTTGATGGGAGCGGAAATCAAAGCACGGATTCCCACATATCTGCATTCATTATGTCATGCAGTATTTTGGATGTGACCCACGAAGATGTGTCGGTTCACCTTTTTCTGGAAACCCTACAAGGACCTGCAGCTGAATGGTTTCAGCATTTGCCGGCCGGATCTATCACCAGTTGGGCCACCTTACGGGATGCTTTTGAAGATAGGTACAAGCCTTCAGAGGATGCATTTGCATTATTATCACGAATCACTCACCTGAAGAAGGAGGCGAATGAGACCATGCGCGATTTTGTCACCCGGTTCAATGCACTAATCAACCGTGTCCCTGTTGCCATGCTTCCAACGCCGGAAAATCAAAAGTGTTTCTTCGTAAACGCTATGAGCTCGAAAGTTAGTTTCTTGCTCCTTCAGGAACGAGTTGCCACCTTGGTTCTCGCCCAAGCCGCTGCCATTCGCATAGAGGATAATCTGATAATATCGGTGAATTAAAAAAGGAATCAGCCAAGCCTAAATCTTTGGGCCCTTCGCCCACCACTTCGTCTGATCCAGCATTCCAAAAGATGGCAAACGATTTGCTCGCATTAAAGAAGCAGTTGGCCCAGGCCTCTCCCAGTTCCTCATACCGGGATATTCCGCGGAGGAATTTCGTTCCTAACAATGTTTCACAAAGACCGCGCTTACCTACAGCTGCTCCGCGGTTGGCACTTGAGGCCCCTCCGGTCAATGCTCTGGCCGAGATTGAAGAAGAAGAGCAGTATTATGAAGAACCTTCGTCTCAAGGCGAAGATGATCAAGATGTCGGTGAACCGACTGGCGACTCTACTATCGGGTATATGGAATTTGATGAGGAAGAATCTGATGAAGAAGAGGGTACCCAGGGGTACGCAAGCGGGCAGTCATATGCTGTTTTTACTCGTTCGCAAGGAAAAGAAGCGGAAGTTGCTGCCCATGTCCAGCAGGAGAAGGCCGTGTCAAACGCGCCTCCGATCATTGCTAAAAGAGGTAATCCTCTTCCTACTCAACTCCCTGGCAAATCTTTTACAAAGAAATCTTTTCCCCCTATCTCTCCTCCAAATCAGTCCTCTCACATTCCTACTAAGACCACCAATCCTATTCCATCATCGCGAGGTGAGGGACTCATTCCTTTACCAACGCAACCCTTGGCCGCGTTTGATATTATAGATCATGCAAAAAAGACCAAGATCCAAATGTCTGAAGCTGAGTATCTTCAGTCAAACCCCGAACAGCTTGTAAGATTAACTAAGTATATCCAAAGTCAAGCTGTTATACCTAATCAGGCTTCCCCAAAAGGAATCCTTTCCACTCCCCCTGAATCCCATATAAATGTTGCTTCAACATCTGCGTCAGGCAAGATAGAACCTTTCTATCTCTCTCTGCTGATCAATGGTCACAAGCTGAGTAATTGCATAATTGATTCCGGGGCTTCTGATAACGTCATGCCGGAAAAAGTCACCCATGCTTTGGGCCTCACTCTTACCAAGCCTTTCGGCAGGTGTTATTCTTTGGAAACTAAGCAAGTTCCGTTGGTTGGCCAAATCAAAGACGCGCAATTTGCATTTGCGGCTTTCCCGGATAAAAGAGTAAAAATGACAGTCCTCGTTGCTGACATTCCGGCAGCATATGGAATATTGCTGGGAAGAAGTTTTTGCAGCGAAGTTGGTGGAGAAATTCATATGGACTGGTCCAAAGCTAGAATTCCAGTCAAAGGCGTAATGCAGACTTTGGAGCCAGAATCACAAAAGAAATACTTGGTTACCAACTCTGAAGACCCCAAAGCTCAAATCCTTTTTGAATCATCAGGGATGGGGAATTACTTCTTATCTACTGAGACGGATAAAACAGGGGCTGTTCTCGTTCAGGAAGGAGATCTTAATAAGATCTGGACATTGCAATTCGATGGGAGCTGTGCAACTAGTGGATGTGGCGCTGGGGTCGTGTTGATATCTCCTGAGGAAGAAGTCATTCCTCTCTCTTTCAAATTGCAGTTTTTCAACACTAACAATACTGCTGAGTATGAGTCTCTCTTACTCGGTATGCAGGCCGCAAAAGAAAGAGGAATTAAAAATCTAAAAGTGCAAGGTGATGCTGAGCTGGTTGTAAATCAAGTCAAAAGGATTTATCAAGTAAAGAATGAAAGACTCAGGCACTACCGTAATGCGGTATGGGACAGCATTGAGGAGTTTGATGCCTTTTCAATTGAATCAATTCCAAGAGCTCAAAATGACATGGCTGATTCATTGGCTGTCTCAGCATCTCTCATGCTCCCACATCCAGGTTTGAAAATGAACAAGTACACCATTGAGGTGGTTTTCCGCCCGAGCGTGCCAGATAATTCTCAGCATTGGCAGGTGTTCAATGATGATAATCAACTCATTGCCTTTCTGGAGAAGGCAGAGAATTTTAAAGAATTGCATTTTGAAGGATCTACTTCCACTTGCCGTGAGTCAGTCACCGACCAAGGAAATGAATCTGAAGGTAACGATGGCATATGTCAGCTCAAGGGAAATAAAATTCCAAAGGGCCTGGTTTCTCTGGAACGCCTGTTGCGAGGCATGACCGTTTTGTAAGAAAGAAGAGGCGGGATGATCCTGACTCATCCCCAGAGACCGAACCGGTCAATTTAGGTTCGGAGGCACATCCGCAATTTGTGAACATCGGGAAATGTTGCACGCCAGAAGAAAAGTGAAAATTTGTCAAGTTGCTGAAAAAATATATGGATGTATTGGCATGGTCTTATGCCGATTTAAAGTCCTTCAAGCCGAAGGACGTTCAGCACGATATTCCGTTGAAAGACGATGCCAAAGCCTTCCGCCAGAAGCAGAGGCACTATAATCCCAAGATTTCGGGTACCATCCAGGCTGAAATTCAGAAGATGCTAGACGCAAGAATCATCTTCCCTATCCATCACAGTACTTGGGTAGCAAATATTGTGCCAGTGCGCAAGAAAAATGGTGAAATACGCATCTGCGTAGACTTTCGAAATTTGAATCAAGCTTCGCTGAAAGACAACTACCCTCTTCCGATAATGGATCAAGTTCTGCAAGCAGTAACTGGATCAGAGATGCTGTCCATGCTTGACGGTTTTTCAGGTTACAATCAGATTGAGGTTTCACCTGAAGATCAATTCAAAACAGCATTCACTACTCCCTGGGGTACATTTGCCTACAGCAGGATGCCTTTCGGCCTAACTAATGCTGGTGCCACTTTTCAGCGGGCCATGGACTTTGCATTCAAAGGTATGATGGGAAAAGTCATCGTGGTTTACCTAGATGACTTAACCGTGTTCTCTAAACAGCGAAATGATCATTGTGATCATTTGGAGCAAGTGTTGGCCAGGTGCCGAGAACATGGGATTTCCCTAAACCCAAAAAAGTCTGTTTTTGGAGTCACGGAAGGGAAGTTGCTAGGCCATGTGGTCAGCAAAGAAGGAACAAAGATAGATACTGAAAGAGTTAAGGCTATTCAAAGCCTTACTCTGCCTACAAGCAAGACTGGTGTTCATTCTTTCTTTGGAAAGGTGAACTTTCTCAGGCGTTTTGTTCCTGACTTTGCTGAAAAGACCCGTCACATATTGAACATGATGAAGGGGTCACCAACTTTCAGATGGAGTGAGGAGGGGAAAAGGTCATTTGAAGAAATAAAAGCTTCTGTTGCTCATGCACCAGTCCTGGTATGTCCCGACTTCTCCAAGGACTTCATCATGTATAGTTATGCATCTGAGCATACTGTGTCCGCAATCTTAATGCAAAAGAACTCGGAGGATGTTGAATCTCCAATCGCATTCATGAGTTCTCCTCTCAAACCTCACGAACTGAAGATGACTCAGCTGGAAAAGCATGCCTTTGCCGTTGTCAAAGCAGTGAAGAATTTCAGGTATTACATTCTAAACTCGCATACGGTGGTGCTGGTCCCTGACACGGCGGTGAAATCAATTCTAACTCAGCAGGAGTTAGGAAGTTTGTGGGGAAATTGGATCGCAAAGGTCCAGGAGTATGACCTGGATATTAAACCAACCAAGCTAGTAAGGGGCAAGGGCCTGTGTCAGCTAATGGCTGAAAACAAAGATTCAGAAAATCCTGATGAGAGGGGTGACTACATCGAAGAAGCGCAGGACCGGCAAGAAGGGCCTGATTCTCTGCCTCTGGTTCTATTTGTTGCAACTAGTGATGAGTGGTACTCCGACATCACTTTCTTCCTTACCTACGGCGAATGCCCGATGCACCTAACTGCAAAGGAGAAGCGCACTATAAAGCTCAGGGTGGCTAAATACGTCATCTGGGATGACGGCTTATATAAGCGCGGGATAGATGGCATCTTCCTGCGATGTGTCGACAAGCCCCAGCAAGTAAAACTACTGGAAAGTTTTCACAATTCAGCTTGTGGAGGGCATTTCTCTTCATCCGTAACTGCACACAAGATCATTCGAGCCAGGTATTATTGGCCGACGCTCTTTCAAGATACAGCCACCTGGGTGGCGAAATGTGAACCCTGCCAACAATTTGTTGGCAAGCCCAAGCTGGCTGCCCTTCCCCTAAGGCCGATCATTATCAATGAACCATTCAGACAATGGGGAATTGATTTTATTGGTGCACTCAATCCTCAATCGAGTGCTGGACATAGCTATGTCCTTACAGCAACGGATTACTTCACCAAGTGGGTGGAAGCCATACCTGTCAAGCATGCCACTTCTGAGGTGGTTTGCAATTTCATTAAAGAAAATATCATTGTCAGGTTCGGCGTTCCAAACAAAATCGTTGCTGATAATGCTTCTAACTTCTCCTCACGAGAAGTTATTAGTTTTTGCTATGAATATGGGATAACCTTGGCTCACGCATCCGATTATTATCCTCAGGGAAATGGTCAAGCGGAATCCAGCAACAAGAACTTGGTGGCCATCATACGAAAACTGGTGGAATCAAATCAGCGGATGTGGCACAAGTCCTTATACGACGCTTTGTGGGCGGATCGTATTACTCCCAAGAGATCTCTCGGCATGTCACCTTTTCAAGTGTTATATGGCATTGATGCCGAGCTTCCCATTTCTGCGGAACTTCCTGCTCTGCGCTTGGCACGAGCCATTGAAGATGAAACTTTCCAAAGTTCTCTTGAAAAGAGAATCATGTATCTGGCAGAACTTGAAGAAAAGAGAGTGAAGGTGGTCGATAGGATCACTGAACATCAGAATCAAGTTAAGAGGCTTTTCGATAAGAAAGCCAAGCAAAGGGATTTTCAAGTGGGAGATCTCGTCCTTTTGTGGGACAAGCGAAGAGAGCCAAAGGGCATGCACGGAAAGTTTGATTCCCTATGGAGAGGGCCCTTCAAAATCAAGCAACTCAACGGAGAGAATAGTTTCTATCTCTCGTATCTGGATGGAACTGAGCTCCCGCTTCCCTATAGCGGGCAGCATCTGAAGATCTTCAGGAAGTAGAGCTTGCTCTCTTCTTTGTACAATTTGCTTTAAGTTGTGTGTTTGCTTTCGTCGTGTGTTTGCTTTCGGTTTGTCGTGTGTTTCTTTTGTTCTCCCTCCGGTCCCCCTTGTTTTTGACTCTGTTACCCAATGGATAGGCACAAGTGATCTGGGATTCTCTACCCCGAGTTCGCTCAGGGATAGTCCCCAGAAAGAGCCAGCTGTTATCCCGTAAAATTGACAAGGGCAATTTTACCGATAACCATACGGAAAATTTTGTTTCGATCCCTCGTTAGGGATCCCTCGCGTTCGAAACGTTGTAAAATCCCTTCCCGGGAAATCTAGTTTTCGAACTTAGTCTTTCTGAGCCTTTTTGGCTGGGCGCATGAAATATCCTTGTAACACTAGCCTTTGATGCGCCCCCTTAAAAGCCTTTGGCGCATGGTTTTCCATGTTAACACATCTTTCGGTGCGCCAAAGGATGTTGAGTCTCTTTTGCGTGCGCCAAGGCGCATGCGCCTTATTGTTGACACAACTTTTGTTGCTCCACTTTTTGGTGCGCCAAAGGGCGCACATAATCTTATTGCAACACCATATTTTGGTGTGCCAAAGGGCGCACATAACTTCATGTCGACAATGCTTTTGGCACGCCAAGGTGCACTTCGTCTCCTATTGTCAAATACTCTCATGTGCCAAAGGGCGCACGCTTTCTCCTGTCGACAACAAATCTCATGCGCCTTTGAAAAAGTGGTTGGCGCATTTATGACCAGTTTTTCTATATATATGTGAGTGCGCTCCCAAATGTCATTTTCACTTTTGTTGAGCACGTGATCGTTCTGAACTTGTCAGCCTCTGCTCCGTCGTTTTCATCGTCCTGTGGACCCGTTGCAACTTTTGCTATATATCCAGGTAAGAGGTGTTATTTCTCTCTTGTGCGTTTTGTGCTTTCAGTTCCTGGTGTGTTCCTGGTTTGGTTCTTGCTTGTTGGGTGGTTGTTTATATATAAATGTGTTGGCCTAGCCTCCTCCGTTTGCTATCTTGCCCCCCCATGCTATCCTTCCTCTTTCCAGATCTGCTGGAGAAGGTCATTTTCTTGAAACCGTGGTTGTAATCCTCTTGGTTTTAACCGTTTCATTTGCCCACTGAGCATGTTAAAAACAAAGAGGAGAAGAAATCTAAGAATCATGTATAAACCCCTTTAAGAGTTTGGTTTTTTGTTTTTCTCCTTGGCGCGTCTGTCACCCCTGCAACACTAAGAACAGTTGCGCCCCCATGGCGCATCTACCCACCCTGTTACAAAAGCAAAATCCACGCCAATGGCGCACCCTTTCGGCCTGCTGCATCATGAGCTCATGCGCCCTCAAGGCGCGCCTTTTCCGCGTGCTACAAGTGCTGAAACTGCGCCCCAATGGCGCACCATCCATCCATGTTGCATCCTTTTTCCATGCGCCCATGGCGCACCCAGCTTCCATGCAACAAAAGTTTTTTCCGCGCTAAGTATGAAGCTATAAAGGCGCAGGCGCATCCCCGATTGCAATAACACCATGTTGTGTGAGTTTTTCGTGCGCCGCGCCATATTCCCTTGGGCGCATCCTGTCCCAATGTAACACGCGCTTCTCATGCGCCCTATATCAAATGCAATATGCAGTATCCATGCGCCATGCGCCTTTGGCGCCAATTTAACCTCTGCAGCACTCCTTTTCTGTGCGCCTTATCTATTTAGCCCTGTTAGCTGCAGTTTTCATGCGCCCTGCGCCCTGAGCCTTAAAATCTCTAACTCTTTCTTCTGCTAACATTCCAATGGAAGATCAAATGGCTAATTCAACCTTTTTGGATTGGGTCTCGCTTCTTCTTCATGCAGATCAGCAACTGAGTTCAAAAGAACATATGTCTACATCCAGCAAGAGACCCACCAAACCAAGAGGAAAGGCTAAGCTTACAGAGGAAGAGATGAAGTACAAATATCAAAGGGTCAGGATGCCCGAATCACAGGCTGAATGCAGTATGGATGTCAGGGACTCAGAGTTGGGTCACATTGACATGGAAGAATTCTGGGTTAGGACTCAGAAGGTTACAAGAAGTCCGTGGATGGACAAATTAATAGGCAGTGCCCTGCATTTCGCCGGAGGAATCCCCGTCAGTGCCGTCAACAATGAATTCATGATGGTGATTGCACAGTCTTACAACAAGGACACAAGATGTGTCGAAAACAGCAAGGGCGAGGTAGTCATAAACCTCACTGCCCGTCATTTTGAGATAATGCTCGGCATCCCTCACCACCGGCACTTTGTGGCCGTCAGCCAAGAAGAGTGCATCAAGGCCTGGGAAGACAATGAAGACCAATGCATGCAACTAATGAACGAAGTCTACTTGAAAAACAAGAAGGTGGTAACCCGGTGGCCCCAAATCATCCACCGCAGTGACTTCTCAGAAGAGCTCAGCGATACTATTACTTTCCTGAGCAGGGTCTTCGGGCTTTCTGACGCCCACTACTTCCATAAATGGATGCTGAGGTACTTGGAAACAATGAATAAGAATGTGCCTGAGCAGCGCTTTTGCTGGGGAGAAATAATAAGCGGCACCATCTCCGAGCAGCTACAACAATTCGCCACAACGGGAGTGTTCCATATGAACTCCTACGTAGTCTACGCTGCAGCGTCGGAGAGGGATTATCCAGGGCTAAACCGAAGTGGAATTTGGCCTCAGGTCAAAATATATGAATATTATCCAGAACTGAGGCTGGAGAACAGCATCCCTCAATTCACCAAAATTAATGATGCTTTCTTCTATCACATCATTTGCCTGTTGAGGCCAAATCTAACTCATGGTCGCACAACCAAGAACATTGTGTCAACTGTGGAGAAATGGGGGGCCCTGTTCACCCAGTTTCCCACATTTACCTATCTGAGGGCGGTCAACTTCTTGGGCGAGCCAACCAGGCTACCGAGGTATGCTGGACCTAAGCTGATTCTACTAGAGTTATCAAGGCAGCTGGTCACATACCATGAGAAATGCCTCAAAAGAAAGAAGGGCGGAACTCCTTTCCCCCTCACAGTGGGCCGGTACACATGCTCCTCCCATCACAAGGTGAAGGAAATGTTCGCAGAGCTGGAGTTGCTCAATTTGAAACATGACTTCCCAGCCAGGCCTACCTTTGACCCAAGGAGCTGCCTGCCAAGGGCTAAGCTTGATCCGATCCATGTCCCTCAAATTGAGGATATTTACATTGACGTCATCCACGAGGTGGAACTCAGAAGAAAGGATCATTCTCGCTTAGCATTGGCGGAAATTATCCAATACGGAGTGGCCATTGTCCCCAAAGGCTTCCAAACTACGGAAGATGAAGTAGACAAGGTGTATAATGACACGGAAGGGGATGATTGGCCCTTCCCGGCCATTGACAGAAGCAAGGCTCCTCAAACAATTGAGGAGAGGGTCAAGGAGACTATGCGCAGAACAGAGCACTGGTGCCGCATGAATGGGCTGATCTACCTCGGGGTAGATTTCACCACCTCCCCATTGGGCAATGCACCTCCAAGGTCCAAGAAGCAGCTAAAAGGCAAAGGTACAGAAGGTGAATCCAGCACCATTCAGGAAGAAGCCCCTGAAAGTCCTCCTTCCACAGCGCCAGAACAGGTAATAACTCTGGATTCGCCAGAGAAAGAAGCAGCAGAGGATAGTCCCATACGCCCATCCACTCAGGATGTCGGCATTGCTACAACCACAGAAGTCCCTTCTATCCCTTCTTCTTCTCTTCCTTCCCCTCCTCAAGTAACTCAGGCGACCATCCCTTTGGTCATGTCCTCCGCCTCTTCTTCTACTCTTTCCCCTGCCTCTTCGTCTATCTTCTCTTCCCTCACTGATTTATCTTCTTCCATTTCTTCCCTCATTTCCGGGCTCCCTTCCCTTCCTTTGTCTTCTGCAGCTGCGGTTTCCCTTCCTCCCGTGGACACTTCTTCGGCTATGCTTTCAATGCCACCGCCGCGTGTCTCCACGTTTTTCCCCTCTTCTACTGTTGCTCCCTCCTCCTCTGTCTCTGGTCCTTCTATGGGACCAGCATGGATCTCGGGGTTGAGCAGCAAAAGAGAAAAGTTCCCATCGCTCCGATGGACTTTTCAGTGATCCCAGCCAAAGGGGCAAAAAGCAAAAGCCTGTAACACGCTTCTCTCAAAGTGCTGCAGGTGAGAGAGTTATGGAAATAGCATACCCTGATCCCCTCAAGGAGAAAAAAGATCTGTCTCCGACAGATTTTACTGTGACTCAAGTCACAATGGGGACGTCTTCTGAAAGTCTCCAGGGGGAAGCTCTTTCCGCAGTCGATGCCCTCTGCAAAAAGCTTCAAGGAATAAAAGAAGAGAAAAGGCTACTGAAGGAGCAGAACAAATATCTACTTCAAGCCTTACAGAAGATGGGTAGTGCACCTCCCACGACTGCCGCCGAGACTTCTGAGCTTCTCAGCCAGGAGAAAATCAATGAATATTCAAAGATCGGCGAGCGAGGGGTATGGCCGTTTACGCTTGGAGGAGCCGGATCCAGGGACAGTGAAAGAGTGATCGCGAGTATGTCAATTCATATGTAAACATCAAAAAGGTGAACAAGGAACTCCAAGTATTAGCGGGTCCCATATCAGAAGAGCTAGATCATGCTAGAATCCAACATGAGACCTTTCAACAAATGTTTGACTGTTCAGTCGAGGATCTAGTCAAGTTCGGAGTTTTTAGCCATCCAAGGGCCCTCAACAAAACCATGTCCACTCTGGACTATCGGATAGATCAGCTGGAATTTGTTCTGGAAAAGATAGACAAGGTGAAGGAAGAGGCCCTGGATGCGATGCATCAAATGGAGTGAATTGTTCTTAACATGTCTCCAGGGCTGCTCACTCCTTCCTTTACCATGAGATCAGCTGATGAAACTATCCGGATCTTCAAGGAGATCACTTCTCAAGGAACGGGGCCAGAGGTCACATTTGACACTGAATCTATCAACAACCTGCTGGCCTGTAGGGACTTCATCGGGTTCCTCATCGAGGCGGAGAAAGATTATTCTAAACTCCCGAGAAAAGTTCTGCGGCGGGAGACTTGCGAAGCAATCGGCCCGAACGGCACAAGGATCCATCACAGGATCAATTTGGGCCCATGATTAACAAGTTTTTGGAATACCGCGCTCAGTTCCACATATCATCTCCTGAGCAGCATCAGAAGCAGGCAACCCCCTTTCGGCCGCAGGATGACGATGACGAGTAGCTTCTTCTTCTTCTTCTTCCTCTTCTTCTTCTTCTCTCTATTCTCGACTTTCTTGTTGAAATGTCTAAAGTGTGTTGGCACAAATGATGACATCATCCATGTTGCATCATGGGATGATGTCATCCATCAAGTTGTCAAAAGTCAACATGACTTTTAGATATTTTGTAAATATCTTTGTAAATATTTGTTGGCTCCTTTTTGCTTTCCTTCTCCTCTCTTCTATAAATACTGGAATACTTGTTGTATTCGGGGTGAACATTTTTTAGATGAAAATAGAAGTGAGGAGAGAAAGACTTTGAGCTTTCTTGTAACAGAAGAAAACAGTAATACAAATATTAAGACTTTGTGCTCAATAGCTGTGTTATGTATTAGATCTTCCTTACGTTAGATCTGTATGTGTTTAATCTGTTGGATTCATATCTACTTTTCTGTCATTTGCTCATCAGTATTGCTTTGTTTATTTATGCAAGTAGGTTTGGCTCTGTTTACTACCAACCCAAAAACATAAATCTTCTGACCTTTCTGCTTTGGAATTCATTTCTTTTCTTCCTTCGGATCTGTTCTTTCTCTTTTCCCTCTTTCATTCCTTTCTTTTCGCAGCCTGAAACACTCTACTGGGATGAGATCCCAAACCCCCGAAGGTAGAATCTGTGAGACTTGCATAGATTCCTGCTGGTAGAATAGCAATAAACCAGTTTCGCTTTGCTGACTCAAAGAGGGGCTAAGCCCTGCACACTGTTGGCTCGTCTATCCATAGATCTGTCCAGGTGACAGATTTTCGGACCAACAGATTTAACAACAATATTAAACTTTATCCTTGATTCTTAGGATTGGGTCGGACCATAACCCAATAAAACTCAAAAGTGGGTACTAGAGAACACAATGTGGGAAGGCTCTTCAGGTTTGAAAATATGTGGACTACTCATCCAGAATTGGAACAAAGAATTAAGGATTGGTGGGGCATTGAAGTGAGAGGTAATGGTATGTTCAAAGTGACCACCAAGCTTAAAAATATCAAATTAATTGAAAGATTAGAAAAAGGAAATTTCTGGAAACATATTTCTCTAAAAAAGTATAATAGCATAGGATCTCATGATTCTTGAAGAAAACATGGAACAAGGAGGGTGGAGCCCTGAGGATAAAGCTAAAGATAAGAACCTTCTTTTTATTATCATAATATTCTACATTGGGAAGAGTTCTATTGGAAATAACAATCGAGAATCACGTGGCTTAAGGAGGGGGCCAAAACACTAAATTTTTTCATATCTTTACTACTATTAAATCCATTACATATTAAAGAGATCAAGAAAGGTAATGGGGATTTGGCCACTGAAGATAAAGAAATTGCCTCTATCATTGTTTCCTTCTTTAAATATCTTTTTGCTGAGGACCTTCTCAATGATGAAGTTTCTATGGAAGAAATCCTTAATCTCTTTGAACCAACTATCAGTCCATATGAAAATCAGGAACTCATAACTATCCTTGTTGAAGAGGAGATCAAAGCTATCTTGGATGCTATGGAAGGTGATAAAAGCCTTGGCCCGGATGGGTTCCAAACCTTTTTTTCAAATTTATTGGGATATTGTTAAGACTGATGTGGTCTCTATTGTTCAATAATTTTTCCAATCAGGTTTCTTACTCAAACAAATCAATCATACCTTTATTTCCCTCATACCCAAAAAAACTTGGAGCTAAGGATCTAGGGGACTTTAGACCAATTAGTCTGTGCAACACCATGTACAAGCTCATTTCTAAATTATTGGCTTTAGACTCAGGGAGACCCTTAGTAACTTCATATCCCCCAACCAAGGGGCCTTTGTGCCTGGTAGACAAATTCTGGATAACATTATCACAATTCATGAAACTATTCATTCTGTGGAACTTTCAGGAAGGGAAGCTATGATTTTGAAGTTGGACATGCAAAAATCCTATGACATAATTTCTTGGGACTTTTTGTACTCTCTTCTCTCTAAGTTGGGTTATCACTCTCATTTTATTAAAATGATTCAAGCTTATACTAAAGATCGAGCTTCTCTGTTATCATCAATGGGAAACCTAATGGTTTTTTCAAATTTGAAAGGGGATGAGACAAGGGGATCCTTTATCCCCCTTTTTGTATATAATTGTTGTTGAAACTTTGTGTAGGTTATGCCTTAAATCCCAAAGAGAAGGAAACATGGTGGGGATTAAGGTGGCCAATGGAATTGAAAATCAATGTCTACAGTAGTTTGTTGATGATATGATCCTTTTGGGTCATGTTGTTGTACAAGAAGCCAGGACTATCAAAGGAATCACTAAGACGTATGAGAGAGCTACAGGAAGAAAATCAACTTTAGGAAAAGCTCTTATTTCTTCATAAATGTTGAAGAGGATCAAATAGAAAAGATTGACTACCATCCTGGAATGTAATATCAAAAGTATCTAGATTCCTACTTGGGAATTCCTCTCTATGGGAGAAATATCGAGGAAGGAGGATGGAAAAAAATCATTGAGAGATTTCATAAGAAGCTTTCCTCTTGGAAAGGCTCTTTACTCTCTCAAGCTGGGAAGGCTCAACTTCTTCAAAGTAGTATGCAAGGCATTCTGGTGTATATCATGTCCATTTTTATTCTTCCAAGAAGAGTCAAGAAGGCCATTGAAGGAATTCATAAATGGTTCCTTTGGAATGGTTATGAGGATAAAAATAGAATACCTTTGGTTGTTTGGGAAAAGGTTACTCAACCCAAGGAAAAGGGTGGTTTGGGTCTAAATAACATTTAGATTATGAACCATACCCTCATAGCTAAGGTGGGGTGGAGGCTTCATAAAGAGGTTGGCATCTGGGTGACAATTTTGAAAGTGAAATATTTTCCACCCTCTGGCAGAATGGTGGATTCCTTCAACGACATGGTGCTCCCGAGAGGCTCTATATTTTGGAACAAACTGTGTCAAACTAGAAAACTGTTAATTAAGGGGTGAAAATGGAACCTTGGAGATGGTTCTAAAATAAAATTCTAGGAGGACCCATGGGTGGAGGATGCTGCCCTCAATTTGAATAGTCCATGGAGTGAGATTTGGCATTTCTTCTCTAATGAGAAGGGAGCTATTGTGTGTAATTACTGGGATGAGGACTGGAGATGGTCTCCTATCCTTCCCCCTCATTTCTATCATGGGGATATTCAACCTTTTCATGAGTTAAATAGGAAACTCAGGGATCTTCATATTCCTCCTGAAAATGTCTAGGATGAGCTAATATGGAGACTCACAGACATAGGGGATTATGAGGTCAAATCCAGATATTTGTTAAAATTTGAACATTTGGAATCAAATATTGTTTGGAGGAAGGTTTGGAATAAGAATATTATCCCTAAGATCAACATTTTTATTTCGAGAAATAATCAAAGGTAAGGTCCTTACGGTGGATAGACTCAGACGGAGGGGAATGATCATCATAAATAGATGTGGGTTATGTAAGGACAATGAAGAATCCATCAGGCACCTATTTCTAGAATGTCCCTTCTCTTTTCAAGTCTTCACCAAGATCCTATGTATCTTCAAAGTGGATTTGGTCCTTCCATGAGACGTGGACTTCTTACCTGAGTAGTGGAACTTTAATTTTTAGAATGACATGGTTAAAAAAATGTGGAAGTTGGCCTGCCTCATGTCTTGTGGGGAATATGGATTGAACACAACAATAGGATTTTTAGGAACAAACGATCACCCAAGTAGGTGTCTAATAAATTAAAACACATTCTTAAGGATAACTCCAAGATCCTTAAACCCAAATAGGTTAGATTTTACCCGGAGTGGGAAAAGGACATACTTAGAAACTTAGATGCTGAACCCACCACCATCATTAAGGAAATATTGAACCATAATATCAAATGGACTAAACTACCGGATGGTAGACACAAGCTTAAATTTGACGTCTCGGACCATGTGAATGATAAATTGGCTAGTAGAGGGAGTTTCGTTCATGACCATAGCGGAAAATGCATTAGATCCTATGTGGGCTCCATAGAAATCAATCAAACAAAGTGTTGCTAAGGCTAGAGCTATGCTTTAGGGTGTTAGATTATGTCATGATTTAGGGATAAAAATATGATTATTGAGGGTGATTCAATGTGTGTTATAAATTCCCTCAAGTATAGAAAAAAGTGAATGGAAGATAAATAATTTGATTATGGAGGAACATGCCATTCTTGCTTCATTTGATCAAGTGGTCATTCAACACACTTACCAAAGCGGGGAATAAACTGGTAGATGCGCTGGCCAAAAAGGTACTACCATGGTGGAATTGGAGATGTGGATTGGGACACGTACTCCTTGGGGTCAGGTGAACAAGCTCATTAATGATGACACAATGTAGGAGGTAGTGTTATGATGACACCCCTAGATCACACGCTTGGGTTTTCGAAAGGACTTCCCTTTTTGGAAAAATAGCCTTGTCAAATTCAATTGATTTTTCCTCAATTTCACCTAGTTTATCTCTCGGGTCTATGAAGGCAAACATACTATAGGATTCATAGGGGAGACAAGGTGAGAACAAAGCCTTCTAATTTTCTCCACCTCAAAAATGACATGGGTCTGTGGAAATTGTTGTATAAAGGTGGTTTTACCAAGTTCATTTGTCATCTTAAAGGTAATGACCCTACCCTGTTTGTTGATTTTGTTGAAGCCTAGATGGATGGTGGTTTTGTTTTTCATGGGGTTCAAATTGATGTTTCAGAGAATGCAATTGCTGAGATTATTGGGTTAAAAATTGAAGGCCTCAAAATTTTTAAAGACAAAACTAGGAAAAAACATGAAATTGCTACCTTTTTTTTAAGTTGGGAAAAATCATAGCTTATGATGATGGTATTTCGTGCACCTTTATGCCGGATAGGTGGGTTGATTTTTTCCTGGTCATTATGAATTATCTAACCCTTAAAGGAATATTTTGAAAAATGTTTACTCACCTTTTGTCCATCCTTAATTTCTTCTATCGAACCGGACTATGAGCCTTGTTTTTTTCTCTATTGGTCACTTCTCTCAAAATTTGAGGATTTTAAGAAAGAGAAGATAGATATCCCCCTCTATAAGGGTCTTATTCTTCTCATGATTCAAAGAGGTAAAATTTCCATCCCTATTCAAGTCAATGACCATTATTCTGATCAAGAAACCCTCGCTTCCCACCTTGATAAAATTAGGAAACAAAATGTTATTGATCCTGATAAGGGTATCATGGATGCCTTGTGTAATATTGAAAAATGGATTAGGAATTTGGATAAAAATTCCACTAAAAGGTACTAGGAACTTGTTGACCAAGAGGCCGACCGATGAGGGTGAGTGCACTTTGCCGACACCATTCTCACTTTGTCAACAAACCTCATACAGAGCTGAAATTTTGTCATCAAAATATTGATACACATAATGAGAACCATTAGGGGTATCCAAGCCGATTATGTTATATAAGAGCAGATAATTTCTATTTTTTAGGATCAGGTCGCTACTAAGGAGGAAAAAAATGAATTTGATCCGAGTGCTTCTAACAAAGTGAGGATTCAGACATCGGTGATGTACTGCATGGTTACTGAGAGTCTAATCATAGCAAGGAATAGAAGGAAGAACATGTTGAGACCCATACTGAGAAAGAGGAAGTCAATCATCCAAAAAGGGTCATTATCAAGGTGGCTGGTAGGAGAGATGGTGGTCTAAGTACCAAAACTTGTAGGAGGGATACAGAGAGCTAATTGTATACCTGTTGTTTCCCTTTGCATTTTTTTTTCTTTTCCTAGCTTGTCTTTGTCCCTTTGGGACTTCAAAAAACTCTATTTTAATTTTTAAACTCTTGTAGTTTGGCCCATTTATGTGGGGGCCTGTTGTCAAGTGATTTTGAATCTACCTCTATGGCTTTGTTATTGTTTTTTCTTTGAAAAACTTTCTTCTCTATATATGGGGATTTTTTGGTCCCCGAATTAAAACTAAACCTTTTTAATCTTATATAAAAAAATTCAAGATGTAAGGGTGTTCAAACCTATGAATTTGATCCTCCTTTTATAGAATATTACTCTAGCATGATTGATAGTTATAATATAGGTAGTCAAGGATTTTTGTGTTCTTTGTTTCAAGAGGATTAATATACTACAAATAATAAGGGTATTCCTCATCTTCCACATTTGTTTACATGATAAAATAGAGTTTTCTATGAAACTAAATCCCCTAAATAATTTTATTATGTGGACCATACCCCTCGCCCCATAAACATCCAATTCCCCACAATTTTAATCCTCCATTCAACAATCAACCGCCAAATAATATGGATCACCCTCCACCTAGAGATCCTTTTGTGGTCACCACATACATACCAATCAATTTCAATGGTATGGTAGGTTATCCTAATGAAGTGCCAAATGAGATCGAAATAGATTTCCCTGGTTTTAAGGGAACACCACTATTAGTGGAGATCAATCTGATGTAGGAGCATCCTTAAAAGGATAAAAAAGTAAAATTTATTTCTTGATCATGGTGGAAGAGGTCAAAGTGAGGGTGATAGAGTGTATTCAAGTCATGAGAAGAGGTCTAGGTCATGTCTTAAAGTTTGAAATTTCACATTTATGTTTTCCCTTCATTTTGGCAATTCAAATTTTAAAGCATGTAAAGAGAGAAATATGGCTTGTGAAGGAGTGAAAAAGGAATTTTTATGGGTTCCAAGTGTATGTAAACATATAAAAATTTTATAGTGAGTATTAGGGTAAATTGAGTTCATGAAATGCTTAAAATATGTAAAAATGCCTTCTTTGTGGTATTGACATATGAAACATCCATGAGAGCTCAAAAGGTAGTTAGGGTTCAAGAATAAGTTACATAAAAGAACAAGAATTTGAATTAGGGAGGTATTTTTCCTCCAAGAGAAGGTAAGGAGGATGAGAGAGTAGATTCCTCGAGGAAAAGAAGAATAAAGAATGGGAGGAAGGAAGAAAACCTCCAATTTTTGTAAGAATCACATAGTTATATGTATATGAAACTATATTTCGATGTATTGACTTCTTCAATAGAGTCTTGTGTTTGATTTGTATGGAATTATAAATATTGATTTTCTTTATGAATGCAGAAGGATATCTGGAGCCATCACATAAGGTTTGTTATAAGTTTCAGTTGTGAAATCCCTATTTCTAGCATAAGTTTTAATGCATGGGATTATGTCAAGGATTGAAAACTATGTTTCAAGCCTTAAACCATTGAATATAGACATAAAAATTGGAAGGAAAGATTCAAAAGGAATTTTGAGTTTCCATTGGATAATTTTTAGATACGATGATGATCTTGAAGGAGGTATGAAAACTTAGTTTGAATTGTGGAAAAATGCATTCCCAGTGTTTTGGGAAAGCAACAATAAATTTTTATTATAATTTCCAAATGATTCAAATTTTTGTTTTTAGGTGAAAAATTTAATTCTGCAAATGGGTTTTTAATATTTTACATTAATTCTAAGTATTTTTCGGATTTGTGAAGTATTTTCTTAGTATTTTTATATGTTTTGTGGAAATTTAAAACTTTTATGAATACTTTTTGAAGTGAGTAATTAGGTACATGAGTTGGGAAGTTCCATAAAAGGTTAAAGAGAAAACTTTCTTGTTTTTGGGTTAAACACTAGTGAAGGGAAAACGAGAAAAGGTAAGTGTTAATGGAGTTGTATGAAAAGTAATCATTTTTTTAGTTGAAATGACATTTTATGAGTGGTAGAAATAGGGTAAGGTGCTTAAATAAGCCATTTAAGTTGTATAAGGTTAATTAAATATCAAGATTTAGAAATTTGAGGATACTTGAGAAGATCCTCTTTTTGCAGAGCATTGTTTTGATTCTTCCTAACTTAGCATGTTATATTGCGCTACATCAATTTGGTATAAGAGTTTAGGATTATTATTGATGAGATTTGGATGATGTTGTTATCACTAAAAATTCACTATGTGAGTATGTTAATGAGTTTGACAGGTGAAGAGATAATAGGAGTGGAAGTGTAAGAGTGAAAGGATAATGAGAAGAGGTTGAGAAGAGTGAGAAGACACAAAAATACTAGGTCTGTAATCCTAGGTGAGGTGTGGAAGAAGAAATGTGAAATAAATTTATTGAGAAAATAAGAAAGAGAAAATATGGATAATGAAGAGTTAGTGAGAGAGATGTTAACACCGATAAGCCATAAGAAGAGAGAGAGGAAGAAGAAATAAGAAGCCAAGAAGAGAGAAGAGGAAAGAATACAAGAAGAGAGAATGGAACTAGAACTCAAAAGTTGAGAGAAAATATAGAGAATCTAGGAGAGTTGATTATGAAATAAAGCTATGGGATTGAGTTTATGATGCAGAAGAAAGATAAATGGCCTATAGATCTAATTATGAGAAGAAAAAAGAGATTTAAGTTGAAGAATATGTTCAAGAAAGAGGAAAAGATGATGAAACAAGAGGAAAATAAAGAGAAAGAGGTGGTCAAAAGAATGAATGAAGAAAATATCCATGTAAAACTCTTGAAACCAGTTAAAGATCATGGTTACATAGTGCTTAGATGGATGCAAAAACTAGCATCAGAGGAAAAGGATGATAAACAAAATAAAGTGATAACAAGCTAAAGTGAACAAAGACAAAGAAAGAGAGATAATTTAGACTTATTGAAGACATAAGACATGCACAAGAAACCAAGATTGATTTGGAAAATAAAAGTGAAGATGAAATGATGAAGGAAGATGATGGAATCTTGGAGAACAATCAAATTTCAGAGATCGAAGAAGAGATGCAAGAAAATGGTGAATAAAAGGTAAGAAAATTTGATTATTTGTTGGTTGATATTGATACTTCATTGAGTGGATTCCTTAATATTGTACAAGAATAATATATTTTTGAATTTGAGAATGATGTCAAGCAAGGATGTGATGATTTTTTTTTGGATGAGGTAGATGATCTATTGCAAGGTTTGTTAAATGAGATGGATGGCAAAGAGAAAATTACAGGTACAACTGAAGAAGAGGTGATTTCTTGGGCACATGATGATCAAAATGAGATCAAAGAAGAAGAAGTTACAAGTTTAGATAAGCTTCTTATGGTGAATAACATGAGCAAGCAAGAAAATAAGAAAGAAAATAAAGAGTTTTGGTAAGGAAAGTGATGACTACATGATGGACATGGACTATAGATGGATGAAGAAGGTGGAAAAGGATGAAAAAATATTTTTTTGTTATTGTGGTGTTTGTGTGTGTAGGTACAAAGAGTGAAAGCTTGAAGATAGTCAAGGTAAATATGGAGATCCGAAGAAAAAAAAGCAAAGTGAAGACAAATTCAAGGAAAAATACTATTATATGGGAACTAGGTAGACATGAGGCATATAAGGATAGTGGAAGTGAATAAAGAATTCTAAGAACAAGCAAATAAGATGAAGACTCATCTAGAAACATGGATATAAAAACAAAGTACAAGGATAATTTTCTCCACCTTGGGAGTATGATGCGGGGAGCATCCTTAAAAGGATAGAAAAATACAAATTATTTCTTGATCATGGTTAAATAGGTCAAAGTGAAGTTGATATGGTATATTCAAGTCATGAGAAGAGGTCTAGGTGGAGTCTTAAAGCTTGAAATTTCAAATTTAAAAGCATGTAAAGAGCTAAATATGGCTTGTAAATTAGTGAGAAAGGAATTTTTGTGGGTTCCAAGTGTATGTAAACATATAAAAATGTGATAGTGAATCTTATGGGTAAAGTGAGTCCATGAAAAGCTTAAAATATGTAAAAATGCCTTCTTTGTGGTATAGGCATAAGAAAGGTCCATGAGAGATCAAAAGGTAGTTAGGGTTCAAGAAGAAGTTACATAAAAGAATAAGAATTAAAATGATGGAGGTAGTTTACCTCCAATAGGAAATAAGGAGGATGAGAGAGTGGAGTGCTTGAGGAAAAGAAGAATAAAGAATGGGAGGAAGGAAGAAAACCTACAATTTTTGTAAGCATAACATATTTATATGTATATGAAACTCTGTTTTGATGTATTGAATTCTTCAATAGAGTCTTGTGTTTGATTTGTATGGAATTAGAAATATTGATTTATTTATGAATGCATGGAGGATATGTGAAACCATCTCATAAGGTCCATTAGAAGTTTCAGTTGTGAACTCCCTATTTCTAGCATAAGTGTTAATGCATGGGATTGTGTAAAGGATTGAAAACTATGTTTGAAGCCTTAAACCATTGAATCTAGACCTAAAATTTGGAAGGAATAATTTTGATAGATGCATATAATAGATTCAAAAGGAATTTTGAGTTTCCATTGGATAAATTTTGAGATAATGATGACAGTCTTGAAGGAGGTATGAAAACTTAGTTTGAATTGTGGAGAAACTCATTACCATGTTTTGGGACAACAACGATAAATTTTTTAATATAATTTTCAATGATTAAAAATTTGGTTTTCTAGGTGAAAAATTTCATTCTCAGATGGTTTTAAATATTTGACATTAATTCTAAGTATTTTTGGAGTTGTGAAGTATTTTCTATCCGGGTGAGAATGCAAGAAAAATATTTGACGTAATGTATTCCCGATAAAATAGTATAAATTTCAAATTCCATAAAAAATGGATGAAATTTGGAACATATGTTCCTTATAGATATTTTAAAAAGATACGAAATTTGTAAAGAAATTGGCATTTTGCAAAAAAGATATACATGACATAAATTTGTTGTAGATTGTTTGTTTTTGAGGGCACAAAATGATAGTTTTGAGTAAGATGAGTAAAAGGTAGTATTTTGATATTTTGTAGCAATTTAAAAGTTTAATTAACACTTTTTTAAGTGAGTAATAGGGTACATAAGTTGGGAAGTTCCATATAAGGATCTTGATCAAAATTGCTTGTTTTTCGGTTAAGAGCTAGTGAAGGGAAAAGCTGAGCAAACGTAAGTGTTAATGGAGTTGTATGAAAATTAATCATTTTTAGTTGAAATGACATAGTATGAGTGGTAGAAATAGGGTAAGATGCTTAAATAATCCATTCAAGGTGGATAATGTCAATTATTTCAATATTTAGCCATTTTAGGTGACTTGGAAGATCCTCATTTTGCAGAGCTTTGTAGAGGTTATTGTTTTGATTCTTCCTAACTTAGCATGTTATATTTCTCTACATCACCAACATCTCAAGTTATTCCAAAATATCATGGATGATTATGAATTTGAGTTTGAATATGTTTATGTTAATTTTTTTATACATACATTAGAGGAAGATGTTAGGGAATGGTACAATTCATTACCTACAAATTCAATTGACTCTTGAGATGAAATGAAGAATGCTTTTAGATTGCAATATGGTGATAGAACTGATCCCAGGTTTCTTCTATTAGAATTTTAAAACATTAATAAAAATCCTAATGATGTGTACATGATTTCAACACTAGGTTCAACAAGACTTTGACTAGATTACCAACCAATATAAGGCCCAATGATGAGGTTTGTTTAATTAAATACTCTGATGATTTTGAAAAAAACATCTTATTACTTGAGATATAAGGATATGAGGACTTTGAGGAAATATTTATCTATGGAAATCATGTTGGGTTTTTAAAATGGTACTTTAACAAACCACAGTCAGGGGACAACAAGTCCCTCCTCTTTAATGGGAGAGGTTCCCTTATTGAAAGAAAGCAACAAAAATTATATACAAATGTACAACTTTCAAAGTGTGGATTCCTGATACTTTGAAATGTTTTATGCCCAAAGATCATCAATATGAAATAATGGAAGAATTAAGGAGATGAGGGAGGAAGAACATAACAATACCTTCAAGAAATATAGATGGCAGAGTATAACCTTATACATATTGAACCAGGAGATGTAGAATAGAATCATTCACTTTCATAACCAATATAATTCCATAGAAAAAAATTTACATAAATCATATAAAAAAACACAAAGTTTCTTATCATAAAAGATGGATGATTCCCAAATTTTCAGACAAGGAAAGAAGAAATAGCAAAGGAAGAAAGAGAAAGACTTTTGTATTGATTACTTTGAATCTATTACCTCTACAGAGTATCAGGATCCAACCCTAACAATGACGTGGAGAAGCCATTAAATAGCTTCCAAGAACAGATTACATTCGGTTAAAAAAATGATGAAAATTGATTCAAGAAACCGACATCTAAACCTCTTCAATGCCTCGGCCGTTTCTATGCTTGGCGAAAAAACCAGACGCATTGAACCGTAGTTGTTCATCCTACCTTTGCAAACTTTGAATTTGATCCATCCACGTGGGAGAGATTTAAACTAAAGTGGGCTTGAGGATGCCTTTTGTATTTTGTGCCTTTTAGAGAAATGGCACTTTGGAGCATTTTGGCTTGCCCACTTACTTTTGATACGGAGTTTGATACATGGCTTTAATTGAGTGGCGACGGAGCCACGGGTCACGTTTATAATTTTACCTCTTTTTTCAATGCGGGCTCAAAAAATCAAATTGCTCCGCCAAACCACCTCCGTGCTTTGTCTTTTGATGTGGGCTCAACATTTGAATTCATCCCTTGGCATGGATGGGGCCGCGGGTCACTTTATAACTTTAATCCCTTTTGGAAATAAAACCAAATCTCAAATCACCCCAATGGCTTGCCTTCACGCTTTGAATTTTCAAAGCATCAAAACAAAAAAGGGTCTGCCTCTCCACCTTCACTTGAAATGTGACGATGTGTCCCTTGTCAGGCCGATTCAAGATTTTTGTGTTTTTGACTAAGTCCCTTTTGTTTAGCGGGGCCATATGTCTGACCCTAGACACATGGAGGCTCAACGCACATTTGGGACCTACCTCCAGATTTTTCCTTTGAAGTTGTGTCAAGTTGACACGTGGAAGCTTCCACAAACCCTTCTATACTTATCCAATTCAACAAATTTGACTCTATCCCTTATACGACTATGACCACGTGGTGAAATCACGCACGGTTGGGACCCACTCTTGATTCTTCCTTTGGAGTTGTGCCGAAGAGACACGTGGAGGCTTCCGCCGACCCTCTCATACTTAGTCGATTAAATGGTCGGCTTTGTCCCCTTTTCGGACCTGGGACATGTGGAGAGCTGGTGCAAGTTTGGGGAACCGCCTTTGGCCCTTCCTTTGAAGTTGTGTCGATGAGACACGTGGCATCATCCACTGAACCTTCCATACTTATCTGATTCGAGCTTGTTCTATCTTCATTTCAGACTTGGGACACGTGGAAAGCTTGCACTTATTTGAGGATTGTCCCTTGGGCCCTGCCCTTAGAGTTGCATTGTTTGGATGCATGGAGGATTCTGCCACCACTTGAAACATGGTCATGTTGCATCCAATTAGATATGTCCACGTACTACCCATGGATGTTGGGGAAAAAATTGATAGGGAAGATACGCCCATCATTCATGACTATGGAAAAATAAAAATAAAAGGGAAAACCCCACCTTTATGCCCGAATTTTAAATTGTTCTCCATGGAATGAAAAATTGCAAACAATACCAGGCTCTATGTGATCCACATCCAAAGAGAAGGATTGGAAAAACATCCGAATGAAGGAAAATATTTTCAATTAAAAGCACAGATCACTCCATGGTACCGACTAATTTTTTTCAAAACTTGGCTTCAAAAGAAGGGGAAATTTGAGGGTGACAACAGTTGGCTCTTTCTGGGGATGAATTGATAGAGGAATGATGCAAGATCGAGAACCATATAAAAATATGGAGAAGTAGACCGAGTGCCTTATCCATTGGGCAAATAGAGTCAAAGGAAAAACCAGCCAGAGAAGAAAAAACACACGAAAGGGAAACAAACCAAAAAGGAAAGACAAACAAAACACAAAGGAACGACAAAAACCAAAACACTTGTACACAATATATAGAAGGATTGCCTAATAACCTAGGACTTAAACAAATTTAACTACTCGTTGACTATAAGGAAGTGGGAGAGGAGATCCATCCATATAATCCAAATAGAACAAAATTTCTCTAGCAAATTGTCTGATCTTAAAAGGACCAAACCAAAGAGAATCAAACTTACCATGGATTCCTCAAGGTTCATGTCTTTTATCCCATAGCAGAATAATATCTCCCAATTGAAAATATCGGGTCTATCTTTCTTGTCAATTAAAGCTTTCACTTTTAGTTGATGAGCTAAGATTCTATCGAAACCTGCAACCTGTCTTCATCCAAACCTTTTGGAGATACATGATCCTCTTATCCAAGGAACTGGTAAAACTTGAATCTTCAATAGCCTTCATTAAGTGTAATGATAGTAATTCCACTATTACTGGAAACTAAGCTTCAACACCATACACCACTTGAAATGGAGACATCCCAATTGCTCTTTTGGGTGTAATTCTATCTTCCCAGAGAGCATTATAAAGTTTCTTGTGCCAATTCCTCGAGATTCATTAAAAAGATTCCATACGATGGTTACTGATTCTTATTTGTTGATTCTACTTGTCCATTCCTTGGGGGTAGTATTCTAAAGAATGAGAAAGGAAAATTCCATAACCATAGTAGAAATATGTCATCTCAGAAGAAGAAAAATTTGAAGCATTATCAGTCACAATCTTATTTTTTACCCCAAACCTTATCAATATGTTCTCTTTAATGAAATTACACACCACCTCATAAGTAGTTCTTTTGAATGGAATGACCTCTACCCACTTAGTGAAGTAGTCTGTAGTAGTTAGCACATGAGTATGTCCAACACTGGAAGGTGGGTTAAGAGTTCTAATGAAATCCAATCCCCACTATTGAAAAGGCTCATCAATCACTATTGGCTTTAGTGGAAAAGTAGCCAACTTAGGTCTCCCAACAAAAGTCTGACAGGATTCACACTTACCTACCCATTTTGATGCATCTCTAAACAATGTAGGCCAATAGTACCCAGCACGAAGGATTTTATGGGCAATGATATCAAAAGAGAAATGCACTTCAAAATGCCTGAACATTAAAAGCTGAGAACAACTTATTCTATTGCTCTTTGTCAACACACTTCAAGAATCTTCCATCTATGCCTTGTTTAAACAAATCATTCTCCCATAATACGTATTGTGCATACCTTATTTTAGTAGCCATCTTTTACTTGGAACTCAAGTGGGATGGACACTCTCTATAAGTAATAAAATGTGCAATATCAGCATACCATTCATCTCGTTGAACCGAGGAAGAGGATAACAAGAACATCAAGCTGCTTCTTTAGACAATGCGCATCATCTCCTTGAACAATAAGCTCACACAAGCCTTTACCCTAGACTAGCTTAGTTGACTTGATATCAGGTAATATTCTTGGAATTTTGCTACCCAATTTCCTCTCTTAGTTCCAAACTCTGTTGTGTAAGAATAGACTTGATGGTGGTATAAGGCATAAGCACAAGAGAGTGAGAATTAAAAATATAAAAATGAAATTGCTTGACAAATTTGACCACCGCAATAGCATGTTTCTCAATCATAGTATATTTCAATTCATGAGATTTAAGAATGTTGGTACCCAAATTTGTTCTCCTTTTCAGTTTGAGTAGCATCAAATATATGGCATGAATCTTGAAGATAGATAGATCATGATGTATGTTGTTTTGTAGCTAGGGATGTGATCTAACTGACACTCAGTATTTGTGGAGAGATGGATAGCACTCAAATAGGACTTGATCTTGTCCTAATTGTTTTAGGTTGTGCCTTTCAACCAAGGTAAGAGAACCTATTTTGTAACCCTCAAATGGTGAAGGAGATGAAGATATCCCTCAATTTGTGCAAATAGTATGAAAAGGGCCTTGGGAAAATATGATCAACACTCCAAATCTGACTTTCACAAGTTGTCACTTCCAGATTATGGAGATATTTTCAATGTAAGGCAAGGGTTATTGAAGACATTTTGAAATCCTAATCTGTTCTACATACTTTAGCAAATGGATTTTGATCTTTTGTGGGTATACAGGTCAAAACAGGGGTAAAATAGGGTAGGATTAGTTGTTTTGAATGATTTTTTGGGTGGGAATTTAGATAAGACAAACCAAGGTCTGCCATAATCTTTGAGGATTTTAGAAAAATATGGAGAAACTTAACAACAAAAAGTATCAAAATGGTTAATCACCCCTTCAACCAGGGATATGTGCATTAAATGAAGGCCCAGAGATCTGCACTTTTCCACACAATTTTTGATCATCTATCACAAAATCTTGAATTAGAAATGAACCAATGAATAATTTAGCAATCACTATTTAATCATGACCTAAGGTACACCCAAAGTTTTACAAATAATCTATGAAATCAAGGAAAGTAAAGTGATTTTAAATTTGTTTCTCTTTATCAAATGAAAGCTCTTCTGAATGTGAGATTGTAAATGCCACTAAACTAATCACAAGAAATGAGACCATGTATGATCAAGAGAGATTTTAAACACAAGACTGCAATAGGAAACAAGAAACACAAATTTGAAATGCATTCTGAAACATAAGTGTATGCAAATTTTGCCAAGAGACAACACAAAATAATCCAGAAATGATCAAATTTATCAGTAGGGGAATGTTTCAAGAACAATCTCAGAGCTTGTTGATGGCTTTACAACTGAAACCAACTCAACATGATACAAATCTGATGCAAAAAGGAATTATAAATGGTTCTCAGGTGGTTTCTCTAGAGAATGGGCTTCTTCCCAGATTTTCCCGTGAAATTTTTAGTTTTCCAGGATTTTTTAAACTCTTCCAACCCTTTGCATGACAAATTCATGCAATATATAGCTTTCAATCTCCTTCAAGCCTTCTTTCCCAAGAAAAGAATATGCCAAAGGATCAAATTTGTTACAAATTTTTTCATGATTCACGAGGCGGGGACGTTTAAGAACACGTCCAATAAGTTGCTAGTTATCTAAAAAAGAGATGAATCATTGCAAAATCCACATCATTATCCATTGTGGAGGCTTGTTTTTCATCTTCAAAGCATGCATACACCCTTCCTTTCATTATTTCATCCTTATCCCTCCAAAATTTGACTTTGCAACTTTTAGATTTGATATTTCACGGTTTTGGACGGAGTTAGGGAAAAAATTCATTTGAAAAAAATATATGATCTTCAAATTGGTCCTCAAAAACCGATTCCATTGGTCCTTCCAGTGTACAAACGACATGAATTTGTCAAAAATTGATGCAAAAACACATCTCCAAGCTTCTTGGAGCTCAAATGGCGGCCAAACCGAAAAATACACAATTACCATTGATCTTCCCTTATCCTTTAATCTAAGCCCTCGTGTCACAATGTGATTGGAAATGGGCTTGAGATCACGTTTTGATATTTTAACACTTTTGGAAAAATGTAAAAATTTGACATTTTTCTCCGCCCTCCACCTTTTGAAAACGAGCTTGACACGTGTCCCAATGTGGGTCCCATTAGAATCACGGACTGATTCTACACATTTCCACCTTTTTTTGGAAATTTGCAAAATTTCTTGATTTCCTCCACCACTCTGTCGTTGAGATTTGGGCACGACACATGGCATAATATGATCTGGATACGGAGTCGCGGCTCAATTCTACACATTTCCACCTTTTTTGGAAAAAGGAAAATTTTCCACATTATCCCCGTGGACCCACACCTCTGATTCTATCCTTGACACATGGCAATTGCTGATTCACTGCAGAGTAGCGCTTAAATTTTACCTTAACCCATTTTTCCAAAGAGTCAAAAAATTCCTTTTTCCTTTGGTGGCCCACTGATCCGCGCAAGCTTCAAATTTCCTCTTTTGAGGCTGCGCTTCCTTTTAGAATTTTAGTCCATTTTTCCCAAAAGGAAAAATTTCCAAATTGCCCCGAAAGCCCGAACCTCCACTTTTCCATCATGAGCAAAAAATGTGAACAAGGCATTAATTCAACTTAGCGGGCCCCCACCTTTTCATCACTTTAACATTTTTACCCCAAAAGGCAAAAAACTTCAAATACCTCTGCAACTCCACCCCTCCACTGTTTTGACTTTTCTAACTACCACGTGTCACCCTCTGATTGGTTGAGGGCCTACGGACTTGTGGGGACAATTTAGACCTTTTGCCAAAAACACAAAAATGCTAAGTTGCTCAAGCAGACCCGTTGAACCATGTCCAATCACAAACAACCACGTAGGAGAAGATTTTTGAGCTAAAATTTGACGGGAAAAGGATGCCTGTATGACCGTAAAAAAATTCAGAAAATGCCAATGAATGCCGAAGAATAAATTGATGGGAAAATGATGCCTCGTCTGACCATCAAAACACAGAAAATGCCAGGATGCCCTAGAATTTAATTTTTTTGCTAAGGACGACAAATTTCTCGAAATTGAACCAACTGAAACATGTTTTCAAAGCATTTTTTAGTATGGAATTGTATTTTTAGTGGCATACAAGTGTAAATCAATCAATTTTAAACTTCCTCAATCAGGCAAAAAGGAAAAAATGACAGAGCCCATAGATTTTGGAAAAATTAGGGCACACATGCAATTTCATTCAAATTGGGACAAAACAACAAGTTTGTGAGAATTTCAAGGCATTCAAATGGAGGGAAAAGTTATAGACCACCAATTTAAGAGAAAAAATGTTCCAAAGCATGCAAACCAAAGGAAAATTTAAGGAAAAACTGTGCAAGCTCAAAAATGGCACCAACATTGGCTCTTGCTCGGGGATGGGCACTCCTAGTGAGTGCCACAAGAACAAAAGAAGTAGACCAAGTGCCAAAAACAACCATTGGGCAACGAAGTAAAAATGTAGAGCAGAAAAACCATACCCAATCAACAAAAATGGTGCTAAGAGCCGGAAAACCACAAACCAACAAATACAAAAAAAATAGAGCCAAAAACAAGACTATACACTATACAAGTGGTGCATACCTTAAATTTGGGGAATAATACAAGAAATGCTTCAGATGACTACCATTAATAGGTAGTTCAAGAAATTCCCCATCTAAGTCCTTGAGAAAATGGTATTTTCACCAATTCCGATATCAATGGAGTAAGGGCCCATCCACAATGCATCAAATTTACCATGTTTTCCCTTATCTTCATGCCTGCTATCCCACAAAAACTAGATATCTAATATTAAAAGCCCTAGGAGTGACCTTCTTGTCAAACAACCTCTTCAACTTCTCTCTAAATCTAACATGCCTTTGGTGGGATGCTCTTCTTTCTTCATCCAGCTCAACAATCTGATTAATCCATGCTTGATATGAATTGACCTCTTGATATTCAAGTTGTTGAACAAACTGAAATGAAGATAATTGCAGATGTAAGGGAAGCAGAGCTTGAGTTCCATACACCAACTCAAATGGGCTCTTACCAGTAGCTCTTTTGGTAGTGATTCTATCAGCCCAAACTACAAATTTCAGTTGTTCACCCCATTTTCTCTTGTTTAACTCCAAGGTTCTCCTAATGATCTTCAAAAAGTTCTTATTCGTTGGACTTAGCTTGTCCATTCCCTTGAGGGTTATAGTTTGAAGCATAAGTCATATTGGTTCCATACTCCTTGCACATTGCCATCAAGGGCTTAGCTCTAAAACACATGACATTATCAATAACAATCTTTACTGGCACACCAAATTTGCATATGATATGATTTAACAAGAAGTCCATAACAACTTGGTGTGTTGCTTTCTTGGTGGGGATTGCTTCTACCCACTTGGTGAAGTAATATGTGGCTACAAGGATCCACTTATGTCTAGAACTAGAAGGGTCTGAAATCTCACCAATGAATTCTATTCCCCATTGTTTGAAAGGAGCCTCAATTGATACATGTTGTAAAGGAAGGGATCCTGAAGCTTTCATTCTTCCAAAGAAATGCTAGCAGCTTTCACATTTTCTAACCAACATGGTTGCATCTTTGAAGAGAGTAGGCCACCAATAACCAACTCTCAAAATTTTGTGTGTTGTAACCCTTCTAGCAAAGTGTCCTCCACAAACTCCCCCATGGAAATCAAAACTATTTTGGGAGCTTCATCTTCAGTTACACATTTCAAGAGGACACCTTTAGGGTTCTTCCAAGCCAGCCCAAAGTCAGTGATGATGTATTTTTGAGAAGCTAGCTTGAGGGCTCTTTTCTAATTTTTATTTAAATAATCAGGGCAACATAGGTGTCTGAGGTAAAATATTATATCCTTGTACCACTTAGAACTTACCAATTTCTCAAGAACATCTACCCTTTCTTCCTCTACTTCATTCACTTCAATTGTCTACAGGTTGCTCTCAGCCATAAGCTTAGCCAAGCCCAAACCTCTTACCAACTTTGTGGTTTGGATGTCCATGTCATACTCCTACATTTTGTTCACCCATCTACATCTTTTTCTTGAGATCTCCATCTCTGATAAGATGTATTTTACCATGGTGTGGGGAACATAAGTAAAAACTTTTGAACTTAATATATAAGGCCTGAAAACCTTTGTTTCTTTCACCAAGGCAAATGTTTGTTTTTCCATGATTGTGTAATTTAACTCAACAACTTGTAAAGCCTTGCTAAAGAAGGCAATAGGCCTCTTAGCCCCATCTTCATCCTTTTGTAGCAAAATAGATGCAATGGCATTTTCAGAAGCAAAGGAGAAGATTTGGAAAGGCTTCTTATAATTCAGATCTGCCAAGAAAGGTCCATGTTTCAATGCTTCTTTGATTCCTTCAAAATCCTAAATAGCAGCCTCCTCCCATTTGATAACTTTGTCTTTCTTTAACATGCATGTAATAGGAAGAGTCAATTAAGAAAAAATAGACACAAACCTTCTAATGAAATTGATCTGCCCAAAAAAGGATTGGATGCCCTTTTTTGTTCTTGGAATTGGAACCTTGCTGATTGCTTCTACCCTCTCAGGGTCAATCATTACACTAGCCTTTGAAATTATATGACCAAGAAGCTTGTCCTTTTGCACTCCAAAATGGCACTTCTTTGGATTCAAAGAGATTCCAAATTCTCTACATCTGATCAACATTATTTCCAAGTGCTACAAGTGATCTTTTTGCTCCTTGAAAACACAGTCACATCATCCTGATAAACTACAATGAATTCATTTATGTAACTAGCAAAAGCAACATCCGTTGTTCTTTTGAAGGTAGCTCCAACATTCATGAGACCAAAACACATTCTTACATAGACATATGCTCCACAAGGAGTGGTAAAGGAAGTTTTAAATCTTTCTGACTCCTTGACAACAACTTGATTGTAGCCAAAGAAACCATCCAAGGTGGACAACAATTCAGATCCAGTCACTAATTGCAACATGTTTTCCATGTTTGGAAAAGGATAATTGTCTTTCAATGAAGCTCTATTTAGATTTTTGAAGTCTACACAAAGTCTGGTATCTCCATTTTTCTTTCTAACTGGCACAAGGTTTGCAACCCAAGATAAATACCTTGTGGGATGAATGATCCATCCCTCCTTCAGTTTCTTCAATTCATCTTGCATCTTCATGGAGAGGAGTGGATTAATTGACCTGTGCTTTTGTCTGAATGTTTTGGCATTTGTTTCAAGAGGAATCTCATGCTGAAACAAGTCTTCTCTGTATGCTTTCAGCTATGAATAAGACCAAGCCAAACAGTCCTGATATTTCTTCAATAGTTGAACATAGGACTTTTTTTCCTCTTTATTTAGATTTCTGCCCAACCAAAATTTTCTTGGTTTATCATTAGTGCTCAAGCTATTCTCTTCCACATCCCTTTAGGTAGACATGTTTCTATTGATGATGTAATCGACATTGTCAAAATTTGACTCAAGTGCAACAAGACCTCTAGGAATGGTGTTAGTTTTCAATTGGATAATATCCTTTATAAACAACGTCTCTCTTCATTCAGTCAC
The DNA here is from genome assembly GCA_018340775.1 of Taxus wallichiana var. yunnanensis. Classification (NCBI taxonomy): domain Eukaryota; kingdom Viridiplantae; phylum Streptophyta; class Pinopsida; order Cupressales; family Taxaceae; genus Taxus; species Taxus wallichiana. The sequence continues at coordinate 645,402,349 of CM031235.1, forward strand.
ACATACCATTGGTTCCCAATAAATATTCTAATTTGTAAACTCACCTTGATTTTGTAAGAACCTTTGCACTTGAGCATTATCATTAAACACTTTCCAATGCATGATGTTGTCAGGGACAACTGACCCAGTTAACAATTCAATATTGTACTCACAATAAGATGAAATGGTGTAACTTCCAAATCTTGACCCCAACACTTCCAACTTGTCAGCAGCAACATTGAAACTTCTATTATGATGCACAATGTTGAAGGAATCAAACATCTCAATTAGATCTCAAACTGCATGTTTGTATTGTTTCATCTGCTAATTTTTTGTAGCATATAATTTTCTTATTTGTTTGACAACTAGCTCTAAATATCCTTTTGAAATGATGTCCTTGACACCATACTTCCATGTAATTCTTAGACCCAACAACAAGGCTTCATACTCAGCAATGTTGTTAGTACATTCAAAATTAAGCTTGAAGGAAAAAACAAACTCTTCCAAGCTAGGAGAAATCAAAATTATACCAACACCATTTCCAAATTTGGAGCAAGCTCCATCAAATAGCAAGGTCCAAGGAGAACCTACCTATTCAAGGCAATTTGAATGATCCATCTTGTTCTCTTTTCCATCAACAAACCCAACAAAGTTATCAACATCTACATCAGCAAACAACACCTCATAGGAAGCATTGTTGGGATCTTCAATAAGGTGTAACATCTTCTTTTCTCCATAGAGCTTGACAAGGCTTCCTTCAATGGGAATGGTGGAAAAATACATGTCCATTTGGACACTCCCACCAAAACTTGCAGCCCATTTCCTTGATAATAACATATCCCATTTGGCATGGCAATCAATAATCATAACATCCAATTTTAAATTCCTCCCAGGATAAGATGCAAGTTGCACCACCAAACCCTTCACACAACCAACTACCGACACTTCTCTTGAGTCCATGGTAGTACACTTTCCATAGGCTACTATCACTTTGATATCCAACTCATTCATGACTTCTAGAGGCATGACATTGCATGATGCATCGGAATCAAACATACAATTGTGAAGTAGTCTATCATTTATTATCAAAGTTGTAAAGAATGGATCAACATTCAATTGGGAATCAACCAAGGATGTCCCCAAGTATACCTCAGGTGTTTCTCCAAGATCCTCTAATGCTGGTGGTGTTTCAAGGTCTACAATGATTTGAGGAGGATTTTCAACAACGTTTACATTTCTGCTTGGGGTACTCTTCTCCTCTTTCAATCCCAAGTACTAAAATTCTCTCTTCTTGTGCTCAAGAATCCTAAGCAACTCAATGATTGGAACACTCACTTTGATTTGGCTCAATACTTGGGCTATGTCATATGGAACACTCTTTGGCAAGGCAGCATTGGAATGGAGACAAGTAGATTCATTAGATGGCATGGGATTCTTGGTAGTTTGGGCATGAGGAGGACTATAATTTTTTCCTGGGACAGTAGAGCTTTTGGCAGGTGTTTCTCTTCTAGGAGCTTCTTTGGGAATACTTGTAAGAAAGGGTGTTTTAGGTTTGGCTTGAGGCCCAACTCCCTTAACAACCTTGCTCCTAGTGTTATACTCTTTCTCTTGAGCCACAACAACATTCATTAACAATTGTCTATCTTCCTCTAAAGGGATACTGCCATCATAATTTTTAATCATCAATGCTCTTAAGTATTCAAATTAATTGTTAGGAACCTCAAAAGCTTGCACTACATATACCTCAAGAGAATGAGAGGGAAGAAGAACTTGTACCCATTTGATGCAATCCCAAAGGTTGCAGCTGTCATTGTACTTATTACCTTAGTTGATGTTGCTCCTTCTTACGAGCCTAAAGAACAGCCCACCATGCAGATATAATCATCATTACCATCATCATTATTAGCTTCACCATCTTGCTGGTCCACTTCACTTGGAGGATGGGGAAGAAAACATCTATCACACTGATCAATATCAGCAACTTCCTCAACAACAACAACCCTAGTAGTTAGGGGATCGGGTAACACTCTTTCTTCACATGCTTGAGGATGTCATTTATAGACCCCATGGGTCCTTTCCCTCTATCATCAGATATTTGATCACCCCTAGGATGATTGGAAAATATGTCATGGTTTTGTGCTTTTTTCGACCTTGTGAAGTCTACCCAATTCCCTCCTCATCTCTTGCCAACTTGTAGGAAATCTCTTTTGACAGACCGCCAAATTTTTCACCACTTCCTCCAAGTCTACACTCTTGCTTTCTTGAGGCTTATCGGGGTTTATCAACTTTACACCATCTCTGTTGATAGGTTTCCCAATGGCCTTAATGTTATTTTCAATCTACAAAGATGCCATGGTAAAGGCCTACCTTAAATTGGTACGGTTCTTGTCTCTAAGTAGTAATACTTTGCTTTCTTATCAAATGCATCTGCATATTTGATTAAACAAGATTGATCACAAGGCCTCAGATTAATAGGCAGTCTTCTCAATGTCTTGTTAAATCTTGTATTAAATTCATGCACTGATTCATTGGGGTTCTTCTTGATATTTTCAAACTCAGACAAGAGAAACCTAGGATCAGTCTTATCACCATATTACAACATAAATGCATTGTTCATTTCAGCCAAGAGTTAATAGAATTATCAAGCAGAACCTTATACCAATCCCTTGCATCCTCTTCTAGTGTATGAATGAACAATTTAACATACACATCTTCATGCTCAATCTCAAATTCCTCCATCATGTTAACAAAAAGTTTTAGGTGTTGATCACCAGTTATTGCATTGTTACCTTGGAATTTTGGCAATCTATTTCTAACATCTTGAGGCACAACATTAGGATAACCAACCGTTACCCTAAATTATATAGGACCAAAGGTGTTAACAACAAATGGAGGTCTAGGTTGAGCCATATTGTCTAGTGGAGGTGATCTTGGGGGTGACACAAGTTGATGAGGAGTGCGAGGTCTTTAGGGCTCAAGAATGTGGTTCACAAGATTGGTATTCTCTAGGTGTTGATTTTGTTGGAAGGCTTTACTAGAATTAAAACATACATGTGCAGATTGAAGAAGGAACTCACCAGGTACAATAGAAGGACCTTCACTAGTTGAAGTAAAAAAGTTTATGAGAATATTGCTTGAATCAAAATCACTGGAAGAAGAGTGATAATCCTCTATTAAAGGTTGATCTCTCTCACCAATGAATATTCCTTTGCTTGATGTCTAACCTTCAACAACCTTCCAAAATTTTCTTTACTCTAAAACTATATTTCCCAATTCTTGAACTAACTTTCTACTTGGGTCCCTCTTGAAGAGAGATCTTATTCCGTCCAAGTTTACTGAGATTAGAAACACCGAAAAACAAATGAATGAAAAGCTAAGACACACGGTATTTATCAAGATCAAAACAACATGGAGTTTCCACTAAGGACTTTTACCCTAGTTGTGAAAATGCACTAAAATACTCTGTCAAATACCTATCAACACTGAAAATCTTGCCAAAATTTATAGATCAGATCTCCCTTTTCTTGAATGTATCAACCACAAATGCAAATGAAGTGCAACTACTATAAACTGATAGAATTGTAGACAGAGTTTGAAACATTTTCATACACCTTGCAAATATAAGTATAGAATGATGCTTTAACAATATATTTGTAGACAAAACTTGCAAGAGACATTACCAGGGTTTGATATGCATTCAAATATGTATGCACATGGAACGGATTGAACTAAGAATTTCCCTAGCAATGGCACCACTTGGCGTTGGTACCCAAATTTGTTCTCCTTTTTAGTTTGAGCAACATAAAAGATATGGCATGAATCTTGAAGACGAGATAGATAATGATGTATGTCATTTTATAGCTAGGGATGTGATCTAACTAGCACTCATATTTGGGAAGAGATGGATAACACTCAAATATGAATTGATCTTGTCCTAACTATTTTAGGTTGTGCCTTTTAACCAAGGTAAGAGAACCTATTTTGTAACCCTCAAATGGTGAAGGGGATGAAGATATCCCTAATTTTTGAAAATAGTATGAAAAGGGCCTTGGGAAAATATGATCAACACTCCAAATCTGAATTTCACAAGTATTCACTTCCAGATTATGGAGATATTTTCAATGCAAGGCAAGGGTTCTGAAGACATTTTGAAATCCTAATCTGTTCTACATACTTTAGCAAATGGATTTTGATCTTCTGTGGGTATACAAGTCAAAATAGGGTAGTATTAGTTGTTTTGAATGATTTTTTGGGTGGGAGTTTAGATAAGAAAACCAAGGTCCATTAGAATCTTTGAGGATTTCAACAAAATACAGAGAAACTTAATAGCATAAAGTACCAAAATGGTTAATCATTCCTTCAAGGATATGTGAATTAAATGGAGGCCCGGATCTACACTTTTCCACACAATATTTGATCATCTATCATAAAAGATTGAGTTAGAATGAACCAATGAAGCATTTAGCAATCACTATTTAATCATGACCTAAGGTGCACCCAAAGGTTTACAAACAATCTATGAAATCAAGGAAAGTAAAGTGATTTTAATTTTTTTATCTCTTTATCAGATGAAATCTCTTCTAAATGTGAGATTGCAAATTTAAAATCACTTTATTTTCCTTGATTTTAGAGTGTTTATAAACCTTTGGGTGCACCTTAGGTCATGATTAAATAGTGATTGCTAAATTCTTCATTGGTTCATTTTAACTCAAGATTTTTTGATTAAATGCTTTATGATTAAATACCACTAAACTAATCACAAGAAATGAGACCATGTATGATCAAGAGATATTTTAAACACAAGACTGCAATAGGAAACAAGAAACAAAAATTTGAAATGCATTTTGAAACATAAGTGTATGTAAATTTTGCCAAGAGACAACACAAAATAATCTAGAAATGATCAAATTTATCAGCAGGGGAATGTTTCAAGAACAATCTTAGAGCTTGTTGATGGCTTTACAACTAAAACCAACTCAACATGATACAAATCTGATGCAAAAAGGAATTAGAAATGGTTCTCAGGTGGTTTCTCAGAGAATGGGCTTCTTCCCAGATTTTCCCATGAAATTTTTAGTTTTCCAGGGCTTTTTAAACTCTTCCAACCCTTTTCATGACAAATTCATGCAATATATAGATCTATAGCTTTCGATCTCCTTGAGCCTTCTTTCCCAAGAAAACAACATGCCAAAGGATCAAATTTGTTACAAAAATCTCTCATGATTCGCGAGATCACGGATGCTTGATAAAACATGTCCAAAAAGTTTCCAGTTGTCTCAAAAAGAGATGAATCATTGCAAAATTCACATCATTATCCATTATGGAGGCATGTTTTTCATCTTCAAAGCATGTAGACCCCCTTCCTTTCATTATTTCATCCTTATCCCTCCAAAATTTGACTTTGTAACTTTTGGATTTGATATTTCACGTTTTTGGATGGGTTAGGGCAAAAATTCATTTCAAAAACATCTATGATCTTCAAATTGATCCTCAAAACCGATTGCATTTGTCCTTGTAGGAACAAATGACATGAATTTTCAAAAATTCGATGAAAATTGATGCAAAAATCACATCTCCAAGCTTCTTGGAGCTCAAATGGCAGCCAAACTAAAAAATGCACAGTTACTCAGTTGATCTTCCTTTATCCTTTAATCTGAGCCCTCCACATGTCACAATGTGATTGGAAATGGGCTTGAGATGAATTTTTGATATTTTACCACTTTTGGAAAATGTAAAAATTTGACATTTTTCTCCGCCCCTCCACCCTTTGAAAATGAGCTTGACACGTGTCCCAATGTGGGTCCCATTAGAATCGCGGACCGATTCTACACATTTCCACCTTTTTGGAAATTTGCAAAATTTCTCAATTTCCTCCGCCGCTCCACTGTTGAGATTTGGGCCTAACACGTGGCGCAATATGACTGGATATGGAGTCACGGCTCAATTCTACACATTTCCACCTTTTTTGGAAAAAGGAAATTTTTCCACATTATCCCCATGGACCCGCACCTTCGATTCTATCACGACACATGGCGATTGTTGATTCTCTGTGAGCAAAGACTTCAATTTTTTACCTTACCCCATTTTGCCAAAGAGTCAAAAAATTCCCTTTTCCTCCTATGGGTGGCCCGTTGATCCGTGCAAGCTTCAAATTTCCTCTTTGTTGAGGCTGCACTTCCTTTTAGAATTTTAGTCCATTTTGCCCAAAAGGAAAAATTTCCAAATTGCCCTTGAAATCCCAAACCTCTTCTTTTCCATGATGAGTGAAAAATGCGAACAAGGCATTAATTCAACGTAGCGGGCCACGGCCTTTTCATCACTTAACATTTTTATCCCAAAAGGTAAAAATCTTCAAATACCTCCGCAACTCCGCCTCCACTGATTTTGACTTTTCTAACGCGCCATGTGTCACCCTACGATTGGCCGAGGGCCTAAAAGATCGGTAGTGGAAACAATTTATACCTTTTTCAAAAACACAAAAATGCTAAGTTTCTCGAGCAGACCCGCCGAACCTTGTCTAATCACAAATGGCCATGTAGGAGAAGATTTTTGAGCTAAAATTTGATGGGTAAAGGATGCCTGTATGACCGTAAAAAAATGTAGAAATTGCCAATGAATGTTGAAGAACAAATTGACGAGAAAATGACACCCGTCGACCGTCAAAAACACAAAAATGCCAAGGATGCCCTAGAATTCTATTTTTCCTCTAAGGATGACAAAATTCTTGAAATTGCTGTTATCCAAAATGTGCCCCTTGCTCATTTTGTGGCTAACTCCTTTCATTCTTCCCTCTCTTGTGCCTCAGTCATAATTTTTTGCTTTTCAAGCACTCAAAACTTTTTGGAAATGACACCATTGGATAGAGCTCTCTCTCAGCTTTCCAGAAAGGTAAAGTTTTCCTCCTAACTCCATGTATTTTTAAAGTTATGGCTCGGTGGAGTTTTGTGGGAAATTTTCCCCTGAAAGGCCCGCAGCCAATGAGATGCCACCACGTGTCCAAGGAAGTGGCGGGGGTCGGAGGAAAACTTGGTTTTTTACCAAGTGTTTTGGAAAAATTTCAAAAGGAATATTTTTCCCACGAGCCCTGTGACGAATCAGATGGTGCCACGTGTCCAGGGGAGAAATTTGAAAATTTTGGCTAAGTGTTGCGCATGGAAAATTTTGGAGGGAAGGTCCACGCCCAATCATATCGTGCCACATGTCCTATGGCATGGGAGTTTCGGAGGGCGGAGGAGAAGTTGGATTTTGGCAAAGTGTTTCACCAAATTTCAAAGAAGGAGTTTTTGGCCCGCTACCCCCGCCAATCAATCATGTTTTGACACGTGTCCCTGGGGGTCAGAGTTGCGGAGCATGGGAAGAAATTGGGATTTTTTCCCAAAGTGTTGGCGCAAAAGTAAAAATATTTGCGAAGGGCCGCGGTGCCACGTGTCCCAGACCGGTAGAAGGTGGGGAGAATTTTGGAAATTTTCCCAAAGGAAAAATGAAGGAATTTTTCAAAGGGAAAAGCCCGCCCCCAAAATGTGAACAATGAGATCTCGCCACATGTCCAGGTGGTGCCAAAAACTTAAGAAAAGCCCGCATGAGAAATTAGAAGGGGCAAGCCCACACCCAATGGGGTTGTGCCATGTGTCCAGGTCGAAAATGGTCAAAGCAGCCTGCGGAAAATTTAGGAAGGACAGGCCCATGTCTAATCAGTGCACGCCACGTGGCCTCAACTCACCGGCCCGGCGGGGATTTTTTGGAAAATTTCCCAAAGGGCAAAAAGAGGAAAATGGAGCAGGATGGGCCCGCACCAATAAAAATGTGCCACATGGCACCTAGAAAGGTGGAGTGTGGGGATTTTTTGGGAAATTTTCCCAAATGCAAAAAAGGTGAAAAAATTCAAATTTTCGCCCGCCAACCCGATTTGGCCCTGTTTTTCCCTAAAACTTCAAATGGCCATATCTTTCGATCCAGAGCTCAGTTTTTTACGTTCTTGATATCAATGGAAATCTGGTGAAATTATCTATAGGTTCAGGGGTCATTTTTGCATTTTGATGGATTTTGAGAGAGAAAATTGAAAAACACCTCTAGCACATGGTCATGGATAGAAATGACTTTTCAACCACCATTTTTAATGAAGAATGGCTCGCATTCTCCCCCGCATGGCTAAAAATGTCAAGGGATGGGTCTGTAAGGACACCCATCTTTGTGTTGATTACATTTTGGTCAATGGTTGAATCCCTTCCATGTTTTCTGCATTTCTCTCTCTCTGGGCTCCCTTGCCTTTGTAAAAGCCAATTTTGGCTCATTTTCAAAGGGTTGAACATTTTTTGTGTATTACAGGCTCCCTTTTTCACCTTGGAAGTGATTTGGTGGAATATCAGACCTTTTCTAAGAACTGCAACATATTTTTACCTCTCAGGTGTTGTAAAGCATGTATTTTGATATTGAAAATGACAATGCAAGCTTTGTGAATGAGTTTCAATCCTCTACTTATGTTGTTTGCTTCCTTTCTAATCCTTCATTACATGTCATCAGTTTTTGCATGATGTTTTGTTGTGTTTCCATGATTTGTGTCAATCTGCAGAAGTAAAAAATGCTCACCACTCCTTTGGTGCATCACCTTATTAGCATTAGTTTTAGTTTTTTGCATCCTCTATCTTTCCCCCTTTGAAATTTAGAGTAGGAATTAGGAATATAAACCTCTGCAACTTGTAAGTGATAAATTTGATCAGAGGAGTTGAGGAACCAACCTCTAATCTGGAGATTCCTTTCCCATTTTATAAGTCCCACACTTGGGGAAAGGATTCAATGTTGTGCAATCACACTGGATGCTTAGGATGATCAAACTAGAAATCTGATCAACATCTAGGGGTGTTGCTGATTTGCAACAATAGTTTTGGCATGCCCGGTGGGACCTTAGAGGTCTTCATCTTCATTGCAACAAATTGATGTGCATTTTTGCAAGTTTCTTGCTTAAAAGATCCCTAAATTACACATCTGGTGACTCCAAGGAAGAAGAATCAGCTGGTTTTAGCATTATAGGCCAAAAGACTCATGAGAAAAATCACCACAACGTCAAGAGCTGGAGAAGAAGAGGTGTTGTTTGAATATCTGTAGTTATCTCCAAGAAGAAGGCAAAGAGGGAGGAGAATTCAGAGGTCTCCATCTCCACCAAACAGAACTCTCTCAACTCCTCCACCTGTTAGGCCTTTCATTCAATCAACAAGAGTTCTAAGGCCAATCAAAATGGCACAAAACAACCCCTATGTCAATTTCACTAGCAGCAGCCCACTTGTTCTCAATGCACAAAATCCAATTCCAGTTGCAGCATTGAAGAACATCCCATACTTTCTTGGAGAGAATTAGACTACTCCGGTGATCATATCAAGGATATTGCTAATATTTGTGCAATCCATGAGTTCAATGAGATGCAAATTCTTGTCAAGCTTTGGCATCTTCATTCAAAGGGAAAGCTTTGCAATGGTTCAGGAGTCTTGCCTTAGGTTCTATTCAAAATTGGAACCAGCTATGTATAGCCCTCCATGAGTAGTTTGGAGAAAAGGGAGACAACTTTTCCCTTTTGGAACAACTGACAACCATCAAGAGAGCTCCCAACGAGTAAGCTGACTGATTTTAATTTTAGATTTCAAAGGACTTGGGAGAGAATTCCAGTGGCAGTCAGGCCAACAGCAGAAGGTGCTTTTCTATACTATCTTAAAGCTTTAAATTCTGATATTTCTATGTTAATTCAATCCATGGGAGGCACAACTATCCCCATTGCTTATAGCATTGCCATTAGAGCTGAAAATTGTTTGATTCAAGCTGGCAAGCTAGCTCCTGAGGCCTCAATGCCATTATTTCCAAGTTTAGAGAGCTAAACACTAATCAAACACCTAATTTAGCTCCTATTCCCACTCCTAGAAACCAGAATTCAAGTGAAGCTTCTACTTCATCTTCTAGTGCCTCAAATGAGCTTCAAGAAGTCATGAAGTAGCTGCAAAATCTAGGCAATGAGCTGGTTACACTCAAGAGGCAGCAAGCCCAAGGCTTTAGACCTTCTTTCTAGCCCCAAGCTCAGCCTAACAGGCAGCCATATCAACCCCAAAGACCACCCAACCCAGCTGCAAATTTGAATCAAGCAAGGCCTCCTACCAATAGACCATTTCAGCCTTATAATCCCAATGCTACATCTGCCTCTAAAGCATTAGTGCCAGTACAAAACAATATAGCTCAAGAGTATGATTGGTGTTTCCCATGCAATGAACCTCATAACCAATCCATGTGCTTCAATGGTGCCTTGAATCAAGCATTAATGGTGACAAAAACTGGTGTGGAGGGTGAGGGTAGTTAAGAAACATTCCAGAAGCAGTCAGCTCCAAATGATACCACACTTGTAAGTGGCGGGCGGCGAGAAGATTTTTGTGGCATGAATCAAATGGTTTCCCAAAGTGTTATAGCCAACACAAGGTCAAAGATGAGAAATTTGGGTGAAGAATAGCCATTAGTCCCAAGCAATCCTCAATCTTCTATCACTCCACAAACTATTGGCAAACAAAATCCAATCCCAAACATGCAAGGATTGCCCAAAACAACTCCTAAGCCAACTCAAATACCAGTTGCTACTGCCCATGTGCAAGGAATGAATGTTTAGGCCAAGGAAAGTAGAGAGATGCTTCATATCACTCAATATCATTGATCGGATGAAGAAGACAAATGTAAACATATCAATGTGGGAATCACTATCTATCCCAGGCTAAAGAGATTTGCTACAAGCTGCCATGAAGGACTGGTCAAATTCAAATGAGCAAGTCCAAATGTAAGAGAAAGTGCTCACAAATGCTTCCCAGCTTGAGGGGAATCATGGAGAACTGCAAGGTAAAGTATTGAAGCCCCCTCCATTCTATGTTTCATTGATCATTGGGAATCAATTAGTACATAATTGCATGATTGATTCCGGTGCAAGTAGTTTAGTAATGCCCAAACAAATAGCTGATCAGTTGGGAATTCAGTATGAAGTCATATCTAAAGGGGTAGTGTAATTGAATGGGACAGCAGTAACAACAGTTGGAGTGATAAAAAACTTGAGCCTTACCTTGCATGCCTGCCCCAACATTGTTGTTTTGCAAGATGTCTCAGTAATAGACCTTCCACCACTCTTTGCCCTATGTTTTTCAAGGGATTTCATAGCCAAGATTGGAGGTTACTTATCTGCTGATTGGTCACACATGTTGTTTCAGAACAAGATATGGAACTAAGGTCACAATCAGATCTCGAGCCTATTAAAAACTTTCACATTGAGCCTTACACTCCAAGTCAGATCAATACCAATTGTTCAGCATTTGATCAAGAAGATTATCCAAGCACTGATGAAGCTGACACCGAGGTAGGAAGCATCCCAGATCTAACTCTTGATGAGTGGGAAAACAAGGTGCATGCTTTTGATCCTTATCAAGAAATAGAAGAATCGAGTTAGGAGTCTATTGCATGCATGAAGAAAATCAGCCTATTCCTAGCATCACCAAGCTAGGCCACAAAGATGACAATGAGGTATGGCGGTTTTTTTATGGATCAAGGAGTAGAAAAGGTACGGGGGGGGAACTATGCTTGTTTCCCCAAGGAGTGAAGTATTATTCAGCTTTTAGGTTTCGGTTTACATGCTCTAATAACACTTTGCGTTGAGTATGAAGCCTTGATACAAGGATTGCATTGGTCAATCAAGAGAGGAATAAAGAACTTGCAGGTCTTTGGTGATAGTGAGTTGATTGTCAACCAAGTTAAGGGTAGCATCTTTGTCAAGAATGATCTACTCAAATGCTACAAGAACAGGTGTGGGACCTCATTGAAGATTTTGAGGGTTTTGGCATAAATTTCATTCCTAGAAAGGAAAACCAAGTTCTTGTGGGCTTGCAAGCAGATTGGGGCAGCCTTTGACATTGTTGAAAGCATTCAGAAAGACAAGGTACAGCCAAACATCCATGTGATTGTGAGGCCTTCAGTGCCAGCTAGCAATGTAAGTTGGCAAGTGTTTGAAAATGATCAGCAAATCATCCATTTCTTGCAAGAGGAGGTTGAGTTCTCAACTAAAAATTAGGAAAAGTTGGAGCAGTAGTATGGTAACCAAGTGGTGCAGCTGAGAACCAACAAACTACCAAAGGGAATTATTACTTTGGAGTCCATTTTCAATCCTAATGATTAGTTTAGGAAGGATAAAAAAACATCCAAGTGAAGGGAGAAGATTCAGTGTCCATCTCGGTAGAAGGAGGAAAATCACTCCAAATTGGTAAGATGACAACTGAGCAAGAAAGGTATGAGTTCATACAGCTTTGTCAAGAATTCCCTGATGTGTTTGCTTAGAGCTATGAAGATTTGAAAGGTTTCAATTGCGAGTTAGCTCAACATACCATTGAATTGGATCTAAGTACTAAACCCATCAGGTAAAAACAAAGGCCAGTCAACCCCCACATGGAGCCTCTCATGAGAAAAGAATTGGATAAGTTGATAGAATCAAGAATCATATTCCCTATCAAACATTCTAGTTGGGTGGCTAACTTGGTTCCAGTAAGAAAGAAGAGTGGGGAAATCAGATTGTGTGTTGACTTCAGAGATTTGAATAGGGCATCTCTCAAGGATCATTATCCACTTCCTTCTATGGAGCAAATTTTGCAAGTTGTTGTTGGCTCTGAGAGGTTTTCATTACTTGATGGCTATTCGGGGTACAATCAGATTATGGTGAAGGAAGAAGATCATTTCACGACAGCCTTTACAACCAAATGGGGAACTTATGCATACAGGAAAATTCCATTTGGGTTGTCCAACGCTAGAGCTACCTTCCAAAGAGCAATGGACATGGCGTTCAAGGATTTGATTAACAACATAGTGCTAATATATCTTGATGATATCACTATTTTTTAAAAAATGCAGCGAGACCACCTCTCTCATCCGAGACAAGTGTTCCAAAGGTGTAGAAGATTTGGAGTCTCCTTTAATCCTAAAAATGTATTTTCTAGCCCATGAAGGAAAGCTCCGTGGCCACATTGTCTCCAAAGAAGAATTATCAATTGATCTAGAAAGAGTTGAAGCCATAAGAGCACTACTATTGCCAAGTCACAAGAAGGCCCTTCAAAGTTTCTTGGGGAGAATAAATTTTGTTCGGAGGTTTGTCCCAAATTTTGCAGCCCTAGTCAAGCCTATCACCAAGATGTTAAAGAAAAGCATGGCTTTCAAATGGACAGCAGAAGGCAAGGAAAGTTTTGAAGCAATCAAAGAAGCCATCTCTCAAGCCCCAACTCTCATCAACCCGGATTTCTCCAAGGATTTCATCCTTTATGCATTTGGGGGTGATGATACTATTTTTGCAATTTTGGTACAACAGAACAAAGACAATGATGAGCAGCCAATTGCTTTCTTCAGCCAAAGCCTAGAGGACTATGAGGTGAAGTATTCCTTCATTGAGAAGCATGTTCTTGCAGTAATCAGGAGCTTGAAGAAATTCAAGCATCTAGTTTCAAACAACAAGGTTTAGTTGCTGGTTTCTCATGCGGGAGTTAAGGACTTCCTCCTCAACAAAGACTTGAATGAAAAAAGGGCAGGTTGGATTACTCGTGTCATGGAGTATGACATTGAGATCAAAGTTACCAAGTTGGTAAGAGGAAAAGGATTGTGTGAGCAGCTGATTTTGAGCAAAAAAAAGGAAACATGCAATGAGAAGGAGGCTGTTTTGGCATTGTAAGACAGCCATGAACAAGGGAGCACTCAAGAGGAAAATAATGGTGTTCCCATTCCTTGCTGGACCCAAGATATAATGCATTTCCTAAGCACAAGCCTATGCCCTCCGGAGATGAACAAGACCAAGAGAAGACACTTCAGATTGAAGGTTGTCCCATATGCTCTTGTTGATGGTGTTGGGTTTAAAAGAGATGTGAATGGAGTACTCTTGAGATGAATTGGTACAAATCAAATTCATAGGGTATTGGAAGAGTTCCATGGTGGACCAAGTGGTGGTCATTTTGCACCAAGAGTGACACTCTAAAGATCATGAGGGCTAGCTATCATTGGCCCAAGATTTTCAATGATTGTTATGCATGGATCAAAAGGTGCGGGGAAATTGCGTTCTTCTTCAGGTAAAGAGAGGCTAGCTTCCCTTTCATTGCATCCAATTTCAGTTGACCAGCCATTCATGCAATGGGGTTTAGACTTCATTGGAGTCATTAATCCCAATTCAAGCCAAGGGCACAAATGGATTCTAATAAGCAAGATTATTTCACCAAGTGGACTGAAGCAAAGTAGCACTCAAGGAAGCAAATGAATCTAGCATCCTAGATTTATATGAGAAAAAGCAACCAGATTCGGCATACCTAATACAATAATATCAGATAATGCATTGGCATTCATTGGGTCCAAGGTGATTGAATGGGCTGTCAAGAATGGGATCTACCTAAGTACTTCATCGAACTATTACCCTCAGGGTAATGGCTAGGCTGAGTCTACAAACAAGAACTTGTTGAGGATCATTAGGAGGACTCTTGATGAAAATCAGAGATCTTGGCATACTAAGTTGAAATCAGCCTTATGGGCTGATAGGATAACTCCCAAGAGATCTACAGGTAACTCTCCATTTAAGCTTGTTTATGGGAGAGAGGTAATTTTTCCCATGTCACTTGAGTTGCCAACATTGGAACTCATGAAACAGTTGGAATTGTTGGAGTTTGAGCCCATGAAAGTCAGATATGCAGAATTGATGGAGCTCTAAGAAATCAGAAATCAGGCATCCCAAGCAATGGAGAAGGATCAAGCTTTGATAAAGAAGACCTTTGATAGAAAGGCCAAGAATAGATCCTTCTAAGTTGGAGATCTAGTGTTAAATTGGGATGCAGACAGAGAAAAACCGGGAAGGCATTCAAAATTTGATGCCATTTGGAGTGGCCCATACATGGTCAAAAAGTGTAAAGACAACAATGCTTTCCAATTGTCTTCATTGGATGGCGAGGAAGCTGCAAATTCCATTCAATGGTATCCATCTAAAGCATTGCTATTGAAAGAAACTCTCCACCTTGTACATATCAGCTTAGGTTTCCATTCCTCCAAGTGCTTGTGCACATTGTTTTGCTATAGGTTAGTTTGTTTTCCCTAAGTGCTTTGGCACAAGCTTGTTGTTCCTGAGAATGTGTTTGCAGACCTTGCTCCATCAGGTGATATTCCATCTTCCTCCTTGTAGTGTTCTAGTCAGTTGGGGTATCAAACAGAGAATTCGATGACTCCATGCCCAATGGATTGCTTCAAGCAACTAGTAATTTCATCCAACAGGCAGATGACCCCTCTGAGTTACCAAAATTGTTATCCAAAATGTGCCCCTTGCTCATTTTGTGGCTAACTCCTTTCATTCTTCCCTCTCTTGTGCCTCAATCATAATTTTTTTCTTTTCAAGCACTCAAAATTTTCTGGAAATGACACCATTGGATAGAGCTCTCTCTCAGCTTTCTAGAAAGGTAAATTTTTCCTCCTAACTCCATGTATTTTTAAAGTTATGGCTCGGCGGAGTTTTTGTGGGAAATTTTCCCCTGAAAGGCCCGCAGCCAATGAGATGTTACCACGTGTCCAAGGAAGTGGTGGGGGTCGGAGGAAAACTTGGTTTTTTACCAAGTGTTTTGGAAAAATTTCAAAAGGAAGATTTTCCCCACAAGCCCGCCGACGAATCAGATGGTGCCACGTGTCCAGGGGAGAAATTTGAAAAATTTGGCTAAGTGTTGCACATGGAAAATTTTGGAGGGAAGGTCCACGCCCAATCATATTGTGCCACGTGTCCTATGGTGTGGGAGTTTTAGAGGGTGGAGGAGAAGTTGGATTTTTGGCAAAGTGTTTCGCCAAATTTCAAAAGGATTTTTGGTCCGCTGCCTCTGCCAATCAATCATGTTTCGACATGTGTCCCTGGGGGTCGAAGTTGCAGAGCATGGGAAGAAATTGGGATTTTTTCCAGTGTTGGCACAAAAGTAAAAATATTTGTGGAGGGCCCACGGAGAATAAAAAAAGGCCACGTGTCTCAGACCGGTGGAAGGTGGGGAGAATTTTGGAAATTTTCCCAAAGGAAAAATGAAGGAATTTTTCAAAGGGAAAAGCCCGCCCCCAAAATGCGAGCCAATGGGATCTCGCCACGTGTCAGGTGGCACCAAATAACTTAAGAAAAGCCCACATGAGAAATTAGAAGGGGGAAAGCTCATACCTAATGGGGTTGTGCCACATGTCTAGGTCAAAAATGGTCAAAGCAGCCTGTGGAAAATTTAGGAAGGACAGGCCCACGTCTAATCAGCGCACGCCACGTGGCCTCAACTCACCGCCCAGTGGGGTTTTTTTGGAAAATTTCCCAAAGGGCAAAATTGAGGAAAATGGAGCAGGATGGACCCGCGCCTAATAAAAATGTGCCACATGGCACTGGAAAGGCGGAGCATGGGGGAATTTTGTGAAATTTTCCCAAATGCAAAAAGGTGAAAAATTCAAATTTTCACCCGCCAACCCGATTTGGCCCTGTTTTGCCCTAAAACTTCAAATGGCCATATCTTTCGATCCAAAGCTCAGGTTTTCACGTTCTTGATATCAATGGAAATATGGTGAAATTATCTATAGGATTCTAGGGACATTTTTGCATTTTGATGGAGTTTGAGAGAGAAAATTGAAAAACACCTCTGGCACGTGGTCATGGACAGAAATGACATTTCAACCACCGTTTTTAATGAAGAATGGCTCGCATTCTCTCCCAGCATGGCTAAAAATGTCAGGGGATGGGTCTGTAAGGACACCCATGCTGTTTTGATTGCATTTTGGTCAATGGTTGAATCCCTTCCATGTTTTCCCATGTTTCTCTCTCCTGGGCTCGTCCCTTGCACTGTAAAAGCCAGTTTTGGCTCATTTTCAAAGGGTTGAACATTTTTTGTGTATGCAGGCTCCCTTTTTCACCTTGGAAGTGATTTGGTGGAATATTAGACCTTTTCTAAGAACTGCAACCTATTTTTTCCTCTCAGGTGTTGTAAAACATGTATTTTGATAGTGAAAATGACAATGCAAGCTCTGTGAATGAGTTTCAATCCTCTACTTATGTTGTTTGCTTCCTTTTTGATCCTTCATTACATGTCATTAGTTTGTGCATGATGTTTTGTTGTGTTTCCATGATTTGTGTCAATCTGCAGAAGTAAAAAATACTCACCACTCCTTTGGTGCATCACCTTATTAGCATTAGTTTTAGTTTTTTGCATCCTCTATCTTTCCCCTTTGAAATTTAGAGTAGGAATTAGGAATATAAACCTCTGCAACTTGTAAGTGATAAATCTGATCAGAGGAGTTGAGGAACCAGCCTCTAATCTAGAGATTCCTTTCCCATTTTACAAGTCCCACACTTGGGGAAAGGATTCAATGTTGTGCAATCACACTAGATGCTTAGGATGATCAAACTAGAAATCTGATCAACATCTAGGGGTGCTGCTGATTTGAAACAACATGAACCAACTCAAACATGTTTTTAAAGCATTTTTTATCATGGAATTGGATTTTCAATGGCATATAATTGCAAATCAATCAATTTTAAACTTCCACGATCAAAAAAAAGGAAAAAATGGTGAGCCCACATATTTTGAAAAATTAGGGCACAAAATAGGGCACACATGCATATTTCATTCAAATTGGGACAAAAAAACAAGTTTGTGAGCATTTCAAGGCATTCAACTAGAGGGAAAAGTTGCAAACCACCAATTCAAGAGAAAAAAACATTCTAGAGCATGCAAACCAAAGGAAAACTTAGGGCAAAAGCGGTAATCTCAAAATGGTACCAACACGAACATAGCTCATGAATGCCATTAAAAGTTCATGATCCTCAAAATTCTTCTGAGTTAGCACAATAGCCAATGTATTCTCTATAGCATAGCAATAGATGATAAAATCCTTGCTGAAATTAGGACATGCTAAGATGGGAGTTTTAGCAATGGATTTCTTGATACCTTCAAATGCTTCCTTACCCTCGGAAGTCTAACCAAAGTTTTTCTTTCCTTTCATCATGTGAGCAATGCTCATAGTTAGTTCTGTAAAATTAGGAATGAATCTCCTCATGAAGTTTATCTTACCAAAGAAAGAGTGAACACCCTTTTTTCTTGTGGGAAGAGGAATCTGTTGGATTGCTTGAACTCTTTCTGGATCTATCTTGATTCCCTCTTTGGAGAAAATATGCCCTAAGCAACTTGCCTTCAGTGACACAAAATACAAACTTCTTTGGATTGAGATAAACTCCATGTTCTCTACATTTCTGGAGGACTACTTCAAGATGTTGAAAGTGATATGCCCTTGTTTTGGAGAAAACAGTCAAATCATAAAGGTACACCACAACACACTTACCCTTTAGACTGCCAATATCCAAGTCCATTTCCCTCTGAAAGGTGGCACTAGCATTGATAAGACCAAAGGGTATTCTCTTGTAGGAAAAGGTGCCCTAAGGAGTAGCGAGAGTAGTTTTGTGTTGATTTGGGGTACTGACTTCCACTTGATTGTATCCAAAGAATCCATCAAGTATAGACAACATCTCAGAGTCTATGACAACTTGCAAAACTTGATCCATCATGGGAAGAGGATAGTTGTCCTTTAGAGAGGCCTGATTCAAATTCCTAAAATCCACACGAATGCAAATCTCACCATTCTTCTTCTTGGCATGCATAATGTTGGAAATACATGTTGAATGATGTATAGGGAAGATGATCTTTGCCTTTAGTAACTTCTGGATCTATTGAAAAATAGTTCCAGCAACCTTAGGATTATATTTCCTTTGTTTCTATTTGAACGGTTTGATCTCATATTTTAGAGGGATAAAGTGTTGCATCTCCTTTGGCTAGAAATCCTTGAGATCATCATATGAATAGGTGAGAACATCAACATACCTTTTTAGTAGATTTACTACCTTATTCTTCTCCTCTTGAGTGCAACATTTTCCAATGTTCACCATCTTGGGTTCATCAAGACTCCCAATATAAATCTTTTCACATTCGATGATCGCCGAACTCCTGGGAAGCTTTAGGATTAATGTACCTATCGTGCTTATCAAATAGAGCTTCCAAACTCACTAGCCCTTTATGAATCTTGTTACCTTTCAACTTGATGAATCCATCTTGATCCATCTCTTCCTTGATATCTCCTTCATTAGAGGATATACACTCTCTAGGAAAAGTCTCACTTCCTTCAAAATACAAATGGTCAAAATTATCCTTAAACTCCAAGAATGAGAGCAAGTGTTGATCATCATTGAAAACCTGCTAATTTCTTGCATTATCTGGTACACTAGGCCTATGAATCATTTCGATGGTAAATTTCTCCTGAGAGAAATCTAGGTGAAGAATTAACGGGGACTCGAGACCGCTAGAGAATCAGCTCTAGTGTTCCTTTCTCTTGGCACAACTTCAATGGAGAAAGAATCAAGAAACTCAATGGAATCCCAGACAAGATTTATGTAATGTTTCAATCTCCTATTCTTCACTTGAAAAATATTTTTGACTTGTTTCACAATCAGCTCTACATCACCACAAGCACAAAGATTCTTCACTCCCATTTATTTTTCCATGTTCAATCCAAGTATGAGTGCCTCATATTCAATTTGTATTGTTTGTATTTTCAAAACAAAGCTTGAAAGAAAAAGGATGAATGTTCCCTTCTGGAGAGGTTAGCACCACACCAACCCCAAAACTAGTTGAAGAGCAACTTCCATCAAACTCCAGAGTCCAAATGCCATTGGGGTCATGAATAACTCCCTTAGGAATTTTTCCTCATCTTGTGACATGATCATGTAGTTACCATGCCCTATATCTTCATAGAGTATTTGTGCTTTTGGATCATCAGTCTTTTGCACAATGTATTTAGTTTGTTTCTCAAGTAGAATATTCTTCATTTTCCCATTGACCGAGATCAAAGCATGTGACCAATCCATTTGAATTTCACCTCCTACCTCCTTACAAAAATTTATACTCAAGCAACATCCCATATGAGGGAGGAATATCAGCTACCAAAATAGTGGCTAAGACCCTTTTCTTTAGAAAAGCAGCAAAAGCTACTTGTGCATCTTTAATTCTTCCAACCAGAGGCACTTTCCTACTCTCCATGGAATAGTAGGAACCAAAGGCATGTGTTAGAGTCAGGCCCAAAGCATGAGCTAATTTTACAGGCATTACATTGTTTGATGCTCCTGAGTCTATAACATAATTATGGAGTTTATGGCCAACTATGAGAAGAGTCACATAGAATGGTTCAATTTTCTCATTAGGGGAAGTGATTATAGCCACAAGGATTGATTGATGTGAGGAAGAGGGAGTGGGAAAAATACCTTTAGAAGTATTAGATGAGGCTTTAGATTTGGAATTGAAAATTTTTACCATTTTAGCAAAAGCTTTTGGATGGGTTTGGTAAAAATCTACCTCTGAGATTTGGATTTTGGTCTTTTTGAGGTGATCAATGATATCAAAAGATCCAGAGGTAGATGGGGAATCATTACTAGGAACTAGAGTGACTTTTGATCTATCGATTTAGGATTTGAAGGACAAGGAGTTTTGGAAATAGAAGTAGAAGAGGGAGGATTAGCATTACTCACCTTTTGTGTGGAGGCAATGGGAATAGGAGCTCCTCTTCTTACAACCACTAGAATAGTTATAGGAAACTCCTTGGACTTCTTAGCAGGATGCACCACTTTTTCTTTTCTATTCATTTGCTCTTAAGTCATAATAGCATATGACTCACTATTCATATCTATCACTCTTTCATCATATTCATCTTCATCATCCATACCTTCAGTGGTGAGGAAATGAACTTGAGATCCACCAAGCTCCTCCAGTTCTTCATCAACCTCTTCTTCTGGTTCTTCACAAAGTTCATTAAACTCCTCATCATCAGGTTCTTCAACTTCACAAGTTGCATTGACCGGAACCTTAATGGGTGGGCCTTCAATAGCCAATCTAGTATGAGAAGAAGGCAAGATGGTTCTGGGCTGAAAATTCTTCCTTGGAACATCTTGGTAAGGAGTATGCTAAGCCAATTGTTTCTTGATAGCAATGAGATCATTTACAAGATTCTTGTACTAACTGATCGAATTGGCTCCAAGGGAAGAGGAAGAAGAAGAAGCTTTAGATTTGGAGGATTCTCTTTTTATTTTACCAGACATGATTAAATCATCCTCAACACTGATAGCCAAATATTGATCAACATCCAGAGTTACAAGGTTATCTCTCCTTAGTGCATAACTCACCTCGGGTAGTTGAGCATTGAGGAAGAAGCACTTTTGAATTTGATCCACTAGACGAGTGTTCTATGGAATTTTATGAATTAGCTTGTTGAATTTAGCCACAAAATCCCTCATGGGCTCAAATGGTTCCTTCTTGATATGAGAAATTTGTGCTAATAGAGCATGCACATCTTCAACAGGTTTGAAATACTGCTCAAAATAAGTTTTCATGGTATTCCAATTAGTGATCGTCCCAACAGGAGATGATAAAACTAATCAACAACATTGTCTTGTAATGTCTCCACAAAAATCCTGATAGAGACATCTTCATGTTCAATCCCAAGGATTCCATATGCAACAATGAAGGCTGCAATGTGTTCATCTAGATGAACCTTCCCATCACCCTCAGAATTTGGGAAAAAAATTGGTTACCCCTAGGTAACTTGTGTAATGGATGAGGAAAGGCAAGAAGCCCAACCTATTGTCCCCAAGGCAAAGGGGCTGCCATCTTTGGAAAAATTGACTTAAGGGGAACTGAAACACTAGAAAGTATCAAAGCACAGAGATTAGGACTGAGATGTTCTTGAGGAACACTATCCTTGGAATTCCTTCCCTTAATAGGAGGTGTGCTTGTAGAATGAGTTCCTATGTTCCTTCTTACTGGAAGAGAGAATTTTTATTGCTCCAAAATTTGAAAATGGGAATCCTCAACCCCGAGAGATTTCTTCCCATGTGTATACCATAGAGTCGCCAAACCAAAAATGATCTTGAAGTTGTTATTTTAGAAATGGATCTGCTTGAAATGAATTCCCCACCGATTCACCAAAAATTGTTAGGTTTTTAAAATGGTACTTTAACAAACCATAGTCAGGGGATAGCAAGTCCCTCCTCTTTAATGGGAGAGGTTCCCTTATTGAAAGCAAGCAGTAAAACTTATATACAAATGTACAACTTTCAAAGTGTGGATTCTTGATACTTTGAAATGTTTTATTCCCAAAGATCATAAATACGAAAGAATTTAAGAATTAAGGAGATGAGGGAGGAAGAAAATAAAAATATCTTCAAGAAATATAGATGGCAGAGTATAACCTTATACATATTGAACCAGGGAGATGCATAATAGAATCATTCACTTTCATAACAAATATAATTCCACAAACACAAAGTTCCAAAAATCATATAAACAAGAACACAAAGTTTCTTATCATAAAAGATGGATGATTCCCAAATTTTAGACAAGGAAAGAAGAAATAGCA
Organism: Taxus wallichiana var. yunnanensis; assembly: GCA_018340775.1. Lineage (NCBI taxonomy): Eukaryota > Viridiplantae > Streptophyta > Pinopsida > Cupressales > Taxaceae > Taxus > Taxus wallichiana. The sequence continues at coordinate 645,424,801 of CM031235.1, forward strand.
AAGGAAGAAAGAAAAAAACTTTTATATTGATTACTTCAAATCTATTACCTCTACAGAGTATCAGGATCCAACCCTAACAATGGTGTGGAGAAGCCATTAAATAGCTTCCAAGAATGGTTACATTCAGTTACAAAAATGATGAAAACTGATTCAAGAAACTAACGTCTGAATCTCTCCAATGCCTCGGTCATTTCCATGCTGGTGGAAAAACCAGATGCATTGAATCACATCCATTCATCTTACCTTTGCAAACTTTGAATTTGAGTTGTCCACGTGGGAGAGATTTAAACTGAAGCGGGCCCGAGGATGCCTTTTTTATTTTGTGCCTTTTATAAAAATGGCACTTCAAAACATTTTGGCCCACCCACCCGCTTTTGATGAGCTTGACACGGCTTTACTTGAGTGGCAACAGAGCCGTGGGTCACTTTTATAATTTTACATCTTTTCAACATGGGCTTAAAAACTCAAATTACTCCACCGACCCACCTCCCCACTTTGACTTTATTCCTTAGCATGGGTGGGGCCATGGGTCACTTTATAACTTTACGCCCTTTTGGAAATAAAACCAAAATTCTCAAATCACCCCGACATCCCGCCTTCGCACTTTGACTTTTCAAAGCATCAAAACAAAAAAAGGGTCTACCTCTCTACCTTCGCTTGAAACGTGACCACATGTCCCTTTGCGGGCCAGTTCAGTATTTTTGTGTTTTTACTAAGTCCCTTTTGTTTGGCAAGGCCATATGTCTAACCCTAGACATGTGGAGGCTCAAGCACACATTTCGAGACATGCCTTTGGATTTATCCTTTGAATTTCACCAAACCGACACATGGAAGCTTCCGCAAACCCTTCTATACTTAGCTGATTCAACATCCGGCTCTACTCCTTCTATGACTATGACCACGTGATGTGCCCATGCACACTTGGGGACCCACTCTTGATTCTTCCTTTGAAGTTACAGAAGAAGAGACATGTGGATGTGTCCATTGACCCTCTCATACTTAGTTGATTAAATGGGTGGATTTGTCCCCTTTTCGTACCTTGGACATGTGGAGATCAGCGCAAGTTTGGGTAATTGACTTTGGCCCTTCCTTTGAAGTTACACTGATGAGACATGTGTCGTTGTCCATTGAACCTTCCATACTTAGCTGATTTGGGAATGTTTTGTCTTTATTTCGGACACTGGGACATGTGGAAATCCTACGCTTATTTAAGGATTGTCCCTTATGTCATGCCCTTGGAGTTGCAACATTTGGATGCATGGATGCTTGTGTTGTTGCTTGAAACATGGCCACAATGCATCCAATTAGAGATGTCCACGTACTACACGTGGATGTTGGGGAAAAAATTGACAGGGAAGATACGCCCATTCTTCACGATTGTGGAAAAATAAAAATAAAAGGGAAAACCCCACCTTTACATCTGAATTTTAAATTTTTCTCCATGGAATGAAAAATTGCAAACAATACCAGGCTCTATGCGATCCACAGCCAAAGAGAAGGATTGAAAATGACATCCGAATGAAGGATTATATTTTCAAGCAAAAACACGGATTAATCCATGGTACCGACTCAAAATTTTGAAAACTTGGCTTTAAAAGAAGTGGAATTTTGAGGGTGACAACAAATCCACATATAAAATATTATCAAATTAGCTAGGAAGCCTCCCAAGAGAGAAGGTGTCAAGTTGATAAATCTAGAAAAATTGCAAGCAAATAAATATGTTGATTTAGAAGAGGTAGTTAAAACCTCGGATGGGTAGGTCGCGGAGATGTCATAAAAATGTATAAAGAAGATAAGGGAATGGCCCCAAATATTTAGGTTAAACATCAATCCCCTAGACATAATAGATTTGGAAATCATCCCAAAGGAGATCACGGGTAGAGGACTAAGGAAAAGGTCCTATGGGTTTAGGAAACAAACAACAAACATGAAAACACACCAATAAAGTCCCATATTCATTGGTGGCAAGAGTTTTAGTAGTGTAAGAGGAAAACACTATTGAATAGTGTGATAGATTTTTGTTGCCTCACCCTCCTTGCAAGTATCTGTTGAACATGATGAGAACAACGATGAATCTGATTTTTGTGATATATGCATGATGGAGTGTCTAAAATATTCATTGTCGGGGGCCACTTCTACCAACCTCCTCTATGCTAAAATAGCAGAAGACTTTTGGGATTGCACCAATAAGGTATTCTCCCCCCTTCTATAATTAATGTTGATGTTGATAGGGCTCAATCATTTGAGCTCCCAAATAATGAATTTGAATATCTAAGAGCATTAATGATTAAAATTATGATGGTGGAATTACTTTCAAAGAGGTAATGAGTTGTATAAATTTCTTTCATAACAATTCATCTTGTTTATTTTGATAATGCTATTTTAAACCATGTATATGTATTTCCAAGGAACATTGCTAAAAACCACCATAAAAACATGAAATTTTTGTGTAATGATTAATTAATGTAATTATATTTGATTGTATTTATTTTGTGATATTATGTGTGCATTTATTCTTAGTTTCCCAATAATTTTTTTGATGATTTTATGTGTTTATGCAACTCTTGCTTGTAAATAAATTGCCACATATGGCGAAGGAACCTATCAACAACAACTCATTGAAAACCAAAGAACCTATCTACAACAACTCATCCGTAGCTAAAGGAAATCATTCACAATAAATAACCTACATTTATGAAGATATTTTGAAATGTGAAGTAATGAAACTCAATTCTATACCCACGGTTAGAGAAGAAGTTACAATATGAATGTGGAAAACTAGGAAACAAATCAATATTTGATTTGGTTATTGATACAAACTAGTGGAGAACCTATTTATTAAGTTGAACACTTGCTATGAAGAACTAATTAATTATTTGAACATGTGTTATGTGTTTATTAGTTGAACACCTATTATGATTTCTATAACATGTGTTGAATCTCTCATTCTTCGCTGAAGATATATCACTATTGTTTCTAGAAACTCCTTATTATACTCTTCTTATTCTCACGATGTGTTGTAAATGAAGGTATAAAGGAAATAACTAGTGCCTTGTTGCAAGGGGGAGTAAAATATTGATAGAATAGATTTCTAATCAAGTAAGAGTCAGATTTAGAGATGACTCTTTTGTTCCTTGGTGTATTGTTTATATACATTAATAAAAATATGAGTTATTTTATCTAGTTTCTAGTTGCAGAGTTAGGAAGGGGTTAGCACCCAAGTCAGGGCCCACTTGAGGTATGCTAAATCCTCCATTATTTTATTCCATGAATGTTTACTTAGGATCAATTTACTTTCTCGAATCTGTAACTCTATTTTAGCAAAAGTAATTAACACTAGTTCATTTTCTAGTTTGAGTTTGTAGTGCCCCACACTTTAAAAATAAATAAATAAATAAAATAAAAGTTTGAAATTAAAAGCCCGTGATTTTTGTTTGTGGGGCGGATTTAGGGCAAAAAGGGGGTGGGGGTTCCTTTTTGTTTTTGTTTTCTAGCTTTTGTTGAGTGTGAGGGAGCGCCGCCGCCATGGGGAGAAGCTCCAAACTTGTTTGGTGCACCAACAGGCAGGAGGGAGGTCGTTCTTTCTTCTTGTGCAGACACCCATGCCTGGAATAATGCCCCTTCCACCGCTTCACTTCTCCCTTCCAAGTGGCCCTTGGAATTAGCAGTGGTAAATGGGTTTTACGGCCTTCTCCCAAGATTCACCGGTACAAGATCCTCTCAACTCGCGCCACATCCTGTTTGGACACCCCATAAGGCAACAAGGTAGAGGAACCTTGTCGGATGTGTAGTCTGCAAGCACCATAGTAGATTCACTTGTAAAAATGTGGAAGCATGCGCTTGGTAGGGATGGCATTGGCTTTGATTGTTTTTTTTTCCCTTATGGTTGGAACATGTGCAAAACTTGGAAACATAAAAAGGTGCTAAACTATTTTTTAGAATGCCTCAAAGAAATGTGATTTCATAGAATGTTATGATTTCAGGCTGTGCAAAAAAATGAGTTTGTTGAAAATGCTTTGGAAAATTTCAAGCAAATACTGCTGGCAGATTTAAAGCCAAAATCCACAACACAGGTAACATCCTTCACATATGTGCCCAAAAAGGGAAGCTTTAGAGCAGGGTTTGAACAATAGAATCTAGTTTGTTTGCAAGATTTTGTTCTTGCAATAACACAGTTGAGAGGTATGAAAAATGTGGAAGTGTATTCAAGGAATCGATCCGTTTGACAAAATGCCTCGTATATTTGAGTCTTATGGAATGCAATGGTTTCTGTGGTATTTTAGATGAGCTTGTTGTAAAGGCCTTAGAAACTTTGAAGGAAATGGATTTGGCAGTGGTAAAGCAACACTTAACAATTTTTTTAACACCCTCTCAGCTGCGCCAAAATAAGCGTTTTAAATTGGGATATGCGCAAAATGGACTTGTTGAAAAGGTGTGTGACTCTGTTGACATAGAAAATGCAGTCTCTTGGATTGGGATGACTACTTGAAAACACGAAATGGTTCTTTTGGATGAGACATGGGTGCACAACGAATGGCTTGGTTTGCACGTGACTACCTGGCATCATGTGGCAACAATGGTGGTCTCGACGGATCACGAGTGTAAACCACTTGGAGCCCCTTGTACCTCTTCGCTCATCATTTCCAGGCATGGTTCTTCTTCCCTTACCTCTCATAATCCTTGTGTTTTAGTTCTCTTTTGCAACTAAAAGAATTTTAAATCATTAGGAATTTTAATACAGTTAACGTCCCTTCAACTCGTTGCAAAACAATAAATTTTCGTGTCGTAACTCACGACATCATTATAACTCGCCTACTTTAAAACATGAACTATCACCCTCACTTCAAGATGATTTACAAAACTCTTACCCTTCTTGACCACTCCAATATCGTTCTATTGACCAGACGAATTTGACTCCCCATTGATAAAGTTGACCTTCTCTTGGTTTTAAATAGTTAAATTTTGCAATTTTCGGAGACTCACCAAGTACCCTTCGCAACTCTGGAAACGAGATGTGAAGTTTCATTCGTGTACCTTGGTATACGAGGAGTCACCTTGATTTTTGGTTTGACCCGAAACGATCATATGACATCCTTTTGACGCTCTTCTAGGAGCCTGTTACACCGGTTTACAACAGTAGAGAGTTGTTAAAACTAGAAAGTTGGCTTTCGTTTGGGACCACCATTTGAAACCGGAAAGAGAAATCAAGTTCCGTATTCACAAACCTCTAGCATTTATACTAGACAAATGCATGGAACATTCAGCATAGGAAAGAGCACTTGTCAAGATAGTTTGGTGAAGCCATTTTGTAAGCCTTCGATCGTAGTTTGACGAGGTCAAACTGGACCAATTTCTCCTTGTCACTCCAGAAAACTTGTCGCCATTTGAAAATAGTTTACTAGTTATCCATCCCGTTGACGCTGATGAACTCTCCTTATATAGGGGAACTAGTAGGAGATGTCTCGTTGCGTGCTCCTCCATCGAACATCAGTTATGGATGCGGTTTTCGGGCACTCGAGTTAACTTTTGGAATTTTATAACTAGGTGAACTACGACCAATGGCCTCGGAGAACTAACCGCCAAACGTAAACCGTTCACTCTTTTTCAATTTCGTTAGTTGTTGTGATCTCCTGGTATATCTTGGGACACTTAGGAATTTAATTATGGAGTGCATGCTCATCAGAAGATAACCTTTGGAAGTAGTTTCTTAGCCTCGAGCCCATTTTGAACGTTTTATAGCTAGTGAGAAAATGTAAGAATAGAAAGTTGCAGGACCTCGTAAGGTTGTCAAATCACCCTGAAAACTTTTAACACATGTAAATAACTGTTTAAAAACACTATAATGAAACTTGTTGTGTGTATTATAACTTTTGACAAAACGATGTTTTCTCTCTCTTCCTTTCTCTTTCTCTCTCCTAGGTTTATAAAATGAAGAAAAATGAAATGCAATGAATACATGTTTCTCAAACTTTTTTATTTCAATTACAAATTGTAATTATTGTCATATGTAAATGGGAAACTGAAAAATGAAAATTATGATTGATTAGGGTGGATGCCATGCCAGCGAATTATCGCTAATATCATGCTCACGTGGGTTTTGCAGGATGGAAGAATGACGACGAAAAGGCGATGTGTAATTTAATTATTATTATTGTAATTTTTATAGGTCATTGTAAAATGAACAACTGTGAAATGTAGTCTCTTGTTACCGAAAAGTTATAATTGAGATTTGTTAATATGTATGATATGCTAGTTTTAGGGATACTTAGGAAATGTGCATCTAATCACCAGTTCAATTTGATTTTTAGTTGTGTATGGCAAAAAAGGGGGGGGTTTGATTTATACATAGTAAATTGAAATTGAAGTTAATATATTGTAGTCCTTTCTCAGTATTCAATAAACGACTAAATTAATTACTGGGTCATCTTCTTACCTTGCAAACTTAATAAAGAGCTTTGATGGGAACACTCAACATTAATAAATTATTCGTGCATAACTTGCCTGCATGTGTGATTCTTTTCTTACCATATAAGAAATTAAATCGCAGAACGACCTTAAGCTTGCACTCAATGAGACCTCCTAGGTTAGGTAAATAAAACCCCTAGCTGGAGTTTACCATCATAGTCATTAGGTTTAACGACATTGTCGTGAACCCATATTTTAGGAATGTTATGGTCCAACTTTATCCAGAGTATGCGGTTTCCTTCCAGTTTTGGTAATCGCGAGAAGAATGTACTCTCTTCAGTTCGACACCAGGCTGAGTGGTGAAGACCGCCTTGGAAGTCACCTCATGAGTCCTTGTTAGAAGGAATGACTAAGCGGTGTAACCTTCCCTTCTGTGGAGTAGGTAGAGATATTACTCCCTTGTATCCTATTGGATTTCCGGGCCTTACAAAATTAGATCTAGATATTAACTTCATCAGTAATGAAATCCCTGTTGGATCCAAATGACATAAATGAAGATCACGATATATTTTTTCTTTGTCTTGCACCTCGTTAGTGAACCCTTTTTGTCCCTCGTAAATCAATGTCCTGTCCTGGGCTTGTGAAAATTTAGTGCCTTGATCTTTCACGAAAGGATTATAGGGTAAATACATTTTAACCTTAATCACTCCTATAATAGAAATTGAAGCCCTAGGTGAAACTGGAATTAAGCTTAACCATGTGCTTCTTTAATATGTCAGATAAGTACTTTTGTAACTCTTGTGTTTAAAACGATAGTAATAATGAGATCCTAGTGCGACACAAAAGTAAATCATATGAGAGTAAAACCAAAATTTGAGGTTGGAAATAATGTCACTGGGAGTCCTTATGACTTAATTTAAGCAACTTCATGTGTTACAAAGAATATGAATTATCAAATGGTGTGATCAAACTTTGAGAAAACAAAGGATGTATATATATATATAAAAATCAAATTTGGAATTCAGCAAGTTATTGTACTATAATAATAATAATAGGGAAATAACTATTCCGTGATCGAAGGATGTTCTTGGAAAAAGGCTATCTCGAATCTATGTCTTCCTTAATCCCAAGATTTCATCTTGACATCACGTTAGATTTTCTTGTGTAGCAAGAGTAAATTTTATACATTAAATAAACGTTTGAGAAGCAAAATCTTAACATAAGAATGAGAGAATTAGAATCTTGTAGGCATTTTGAAATATGGAAAATACTTATGTAAGTTCTGAAGATTGTCATAAGGGTAAAGAGAAAAATTAAATGGTTGAACAATAAGTGAAAAGTGAAAAGAATTTTCAGAACATGTAGGTGGAAAAAGGGAGATAATTATGCTTACATAACAATGTTCTTGGGATGCTAATCGTAACTAAAATACATTTAAAGTAATGATGTGTTGTGGGTTCGCCATTCTTGAAGTCAGGTTCTTGTGGTTGGGTCTCTACTAGCAACCTTCCGTTGGGAAAAGTGTAGCGTCAGCATGTATTTGGTGTTATCATGTGTCTATGTGATTTGATGACTTTTGTAAGTGTCGTATACGTTGTCGAGTTTCCTACTCGGAGCCCTTGCTGTGTTGTGTGTAGCGTGCATTGTAGGTCAAAAAAATTATCCTGGTATTTTACTGTTGTATTTGGGTGCGTAAAATGTGGGCACTACATATGGTATCAGAGCGGAGGTTCATGCTCTCGAACCTCTGGGATAGATTGGAGTTGTGATGATTCTGCATGATGGCGATGGTGTTTCATGATGGTGATAAATATTGGAAGAGTAATGTGTTTTAAGAGTGATGTGATCTATGTCGTAATTGTGATAATGTGAATGCACATGATGTGTATGTCACTTAGTGCGTAATTGTTGTCATGTTGATGTGCTTGTGATGAGAGTGTCGACTCTCATTTTTGTGGATTCAATAAGGAATCCGTGTGTGATGTATTGCCTTGTTTTGTGTGAAAGGAATGATATTGTGAGTTGTGGGTGTTGAAGCATTTTGACCTTATGTGATGTGAAGATGTAGTGATGTATTGCATGAAGAGATTGATGTAAAGTGAATTTCAGTTTATCGTGATGTCATCACAGTATTGTGATTAGTTGTGTGCTTCATCGTGTTGTTTTGCAAATGACTATATGCCGTAATGTTAGACATTGTGTTCCTCATGCGTATAATTCATGTAATATGTGATGGTTCATATCGTGATTTAGGGGCATATGGTGAGTATGATCCCTAGTGTACAAAGTGATTGCACTTTGGGTGTAGGATGTGATAATGTGATGTATCATAACCCGTGAAAGTAGTGATTGTGTTATACCCTGTACATATATACCATGCGTAATACATTATGGTTGTTGTGTGTGAATTACCATTGTGTTAGTGATGTAGTTATGTGTATGTCATGGACCCTACACTAGATGACCCTAAGGGGATGAACTGTCAAGAGTGTATGTGTGGAGAGAGGAGGCGTGGACCAAGTTTTCATAATCTTGAGCCGAGTATGAGTGAGGAAGTGGAGTCTTATATAGACTGAAAATCCACTTCTATCTATTTAGTATACTTCGAGCTTGCTCAGTATATTATGGGTGCGCACCACCTTAGGCTCAACTTATGCAACCTTGTGTCCCCTTCTCTTTCCTATTGGATTGTTCATTGAATAATCCTATGTGATTTTGACTATGTTGATCCTTGTGGGAGTATGGAGGGATGATTCAGGAAAAGATGATGACAGTTACATTATTTGACATACTCATTTCTGGTTACATGTATATTTTCATGAGTTGAGTCTCGACGTCCGAGTGCCAGCAACTTGATGAGTACCCCTTTGGTGGTGGTATGAGGCCACATAGTGATTTTGATGTGCTATTTTTATCATTACGTATTTTATTCGTAAATTAATCTTTCTCTTTTAGCTAGAACCAGTCGTTTTCTTGATTGACATGTTCTTATATTTTGGGCATTTATTTGATTGTTGCACTAACAGTTGGATTTTACACTAACCATGGCTAATTAGCCACTTGTTTTATTTAGTTTTAAAACTTTCTTTCCATATTTGAAAGTTTTATAGCCTAGCCCAAGGCTTTTGATTTTTCCACTTGGCATTTGAATGGATTGTTATGCTGGTTCTAATGTTGTAATGTGTTGGATTAGGGTCATAGGATTCACCATGGAGTGGTGGAACCTATGGACCTGCTTCGTTGTATGGTGGTACACCCCAAGTAGTTACAGATAACTAGTGGGTTGATGAACCACGAGTTATTATGTCACTTGGGTTAGGGGTGACGGGGCTCTATGTGCCTAGGGCCATAGGTGACTCGGCCTCATTTAAAAGGAGAAAGGAGATGGGACTCTATGGTTGAGTGACCTATTATTATTTATGGCGCTCTATGGTTGAGTGACCTGATATTCTTGATGGGGCTCTATAGTTGAGTGACCCGACTTGGTTTTGGCACTATGTTTCTTCCTCTTGGGAGGTATATCAAGTTTATCTAGTGATGCTTTGGGGAGGTATATGGAGTTGTATTCTGTTTTTTTGGAGATATCCGGAGTTGTTTCGTGATGCCTGTGATGTGAGGAGATTGGTATAGTGAGTTATGTATACCTATATGAGTCCTTTTGACACCTTGTTATGTATGAGGCTTCGACTCTCCCTTGGTTGGTATGGACTGTTGGATATTGTCTTAGCACTATGTTGGTGCGAGTCATGGATTTTGGGGCTTGTGATACCGTCAGTATATGTATCAATGTATTGATTTTGTTTGTTAGTCAAATGTGTGTACTAGATCTATGTCTAGGTGTAATTGTTGGAAACTAATGGTTATGTGTTCTACTTGTTGTCATTCCATGGTTTGGTGAAACCCTTGTGATGTGGTACAAATCGTGAAAATATGAAAGTTTATGTTGTGAAAATTTGGTGTTGTGTATGACCCGGTAGTGGTGTCATGGACTCGTAGTTCATGATGGGAACCCACAGAATGAAATAACTAAAGTTATGCAACAATGAAATTTTAAAGGACTTGAATTAAGAATAATGTTAATAGAAAGAGATTAATGAAATAACAAATAAGAGAGAACTACCAATCTTCACATAACCTTGAAAGTTAAAATTTCTACCTAATGTTCCTAGGGCCACCCCATGGCCGTGATTTTGTGTCTAAAATCTTAACCTTAGAGCGTACCTTTGCCCATATTTGTTCCTTGTTGCTACCATTTCTCCTTCTTCATTGTCTGTCGCATCGAGGATGATGCTTTCTTAAGGGGAGGGAGATGTAGTGCCCCACACTTTAAAAAAAAATAATAATAAAATAAAATTTTGAAATTAAAGCCCGTGATTTTTGTTTATGGGGGCGGATTTAGGGCAAAAAGGGGGTGGGGGTTCCTTTTGTTTTTATTTTCTAGATTTTTCTAAGTGGGAGGGAGCACTTTGCTGCCATGGGGAGAAGCTCCAAACTTGTTTGGCACACCAAAAGGCAGGAGGGATGCCTTTCTTTCTTATTGTGGAGACACCCACGCCTGGAATAATGCCCCTTCCACCGCTTCACTTCTCCCTTCCATGTGGTCCTTGGCATTAGCAATGGTAAATGGGTTTGCGGCCTCTTCCCAGCGTCTAGCCTATGCCAACATCCTCTCATCTCATGCCACATCCCTGTGTGGACACCCATCAAGCAACAAGGAAGAGGAACCTTGTTAGATGTGTAGTTGCAAGCGCCCTAGTAGATTCACTTGTAAAAATGTGGAAGCATGCGCTTGGTAGGGATGGCATTGGCTTTGCTTGTTTTTTTTCCCTTATGGTTGGAACGTGTGCAAAATGTGGAAGCATAAAAAATGTGCTAAACTGTTTGTTAGAATGCCTCAAAGAAATGTGATTTCATAGAATGCTATGATTTCAAGCTGTGCAAAAAAATGAGTTTGTTGAAAATGCTTTGGAAACTTTCAAGCAAATACTACTGGTAGGTTTAAAGCCAAACTCCACAACAGAGGCAACATCCTTCACGTATGTGCCCAAAATGGGAAGCTTTGGAGCAGGGTTTGAACAATAGAATCTGGTTTGTTTGCAAGATTTTGTTCTTGCAATGACACAACTGAGAGGTATGAAAAATGTGGAAGTGTATTCAAGGCATGTGATCTGTTTGACAAAATGCCTTAGATATTTCAGTCTCATGGAATGCAATGGTTTCAGGGTATTCATAGATGAGCTTGTTGTAAAGGCCTTAGAAACTTTGAAGGAAATGGATTTGGCAGTGGTAAAGCAACACTTAACAATTTTTTTAACACCCTCTCAGCTGCGCCAAAATAAGCATTTTAAATTGGGATATGTGCAAAATGGACTTGTTGAAAAGGCGTGTGACCTGTTGACATAGAAAATGTAGTCTCTTAGATCGGGATGACTACTTGAAAACATGAAATGGTTCTTTTGGATGAGACATGGGTGCACAACGAATGGCTTGGTTTGCACGTGACTACCTGGCATCATGTGGCAACAATGGTGGTCTCGACGGATCACGAGTGTAAACCGCTTGGAGCCCTTTGTACCTCTTCGCTCATCATTTCCAGGCATGGTTATTCTTCCCTTACCTCTCATAATCCTTGTATTTTAGTTATCTTTTGCAACTAAAAATAATTTTAAATCATTAGGAATTTTAATACGCTTAACGTCCCTTCAACTCATTACAAAATAATAAATTATCATGTCGTAACTCATGATGTCATTATAACTCACCTACTTTAAAACATGAACCATCACCCTCACTTTAAGATGATTTAGAAAAATCTTACCCTTCTTGACCGCTCCAATATCGTTCTATCGACTGCATTTAATTTGACTCCCCATTGATAAAGTTGACCTTCTCTTGGTTTTAAATAGTTAGATTTTGTAATTTTCGGAGACTCACCAAGTACCCTTCGCAACTCTGGAAATGAGATGTGAAGTTTCATTTGTGTACCTTGGTATACGAGGATTCACCTTGGTTTTTGGTTTTACCCGAAACGATCATATGACATACTTGTGAAGCTCTTCTAGAGCCCTGTTACACCGGTTTACAATAGTAGAGAGTTATTAAAACTAGAAAGTTGGCTTTCGTTTGGGACCACCATTCAAACCCGGAAAGAGAATTCACGCTCCATCTTCGCAAACCTCTAGCATTTATACTAGATAAATGCATGGAACATTTAGCATAGGAAAGAGCACTTGTAGGGATAGTTTGGCGAAGCCATTTTTTAAGCCTTCGATCGCGCAGTTTGACGAGGTCAAACTAGACCAATTTCTCCTTGTCACCCAAAAACTTTGCCATTTGAAAATAGTTTACTAGTTCTCCATTCCGTCGACGATGAACTCTCCTTATATAGGGAAACTAGTAGGAGATGTCTTGTTGCATGCTCCTCCATCGAACGTAAGTTATGGATGCGGTTTTTTGGCCCTCGAGTTAACTTTTGGCATTTTACAACTGGGTGAACTACGAACCAGTGGCCCCAGAGAACTAATCGCCAAATGCAAGCTACTTGCTCTTTTTCAATTCCATCGCTTGTTGTGAACTCTTGGTATATCTGGGGACACGTAGGAAGTTAATCGTGGAGTGCGTGCTCATCAGAAGATAACCTTTGGAAGTAATTTCTTAGCCTCCGAGCCCGTTTTGAATGTTTTGTAGCTAGTGAGAAAATGTAAGAATTGAAAGTCGGGACCTCGTAAGGTTGCCAAATCACCCGAAAATTTTTACACACGTAAATAACTGTTTAAAAACACTATAACAAAACTTGTTGTGTGTATTAGAAATTTTGACAAAACGATTAGTTTTTGAAAGGGACTATACCCTTGAGAACAAAAGAAGGCCTAAGAGCCGGAATAAGAGTGAGAATCAGAGAGAATGGATCAAGATCCGAGTGTTACAATGAAGCTCGAAGTAGCCCAGAAACAACTACTCAAATGAGACAAAACAACAAAATTACTGCAAAAAAGTAGTAAAGAGACCGCAAAAAAAAAGAAAAAAACAAACAGAAGCAACAGAAGCAACCAATACTACTTCTTGGTAGCTTTGTCGATGTTGGTCTTGACTCTCTTCCAGGCGCGAAACATACCCAAAGTTGTCATGTGGGCAGCATCAGTTTTATCAAGCTCCTCAATGGTTCTTTTGCTCTCTTTTTCGTTGCCCCAAAGTGTAGCCGGGACACCGCTGAGGTTGGAAACACTCTTGGCATGACCCTCAATGAACTCCTCAATTTCCCTAAGGGTGGAAATGATGTAATCATGTCTAGTTTTGGCCATCCCTAAGCGGGAGTCAAAGGAGGTCAGCTTCTTATAAATGTCCTCAATCTGACTGCTATCAATGTTCTCCTCCCCCTCCATGCTTTTCTTGCCTTTCTGTTTAGCCAGCTTCTTGACCTCATCCTTCAACAGTTTCATCTCAGCCTCTAAGGCCTCCAACCTCTTTGAAGAGCTATCCAACTGCACTTCCTGGGACTGGCACTGCTGATATTCAGAAGATCATGTGCAATCTCAAGTTCAAAAGGCTCCTTCTCCACAACAAGAGACTCAAGGTTGAGCTTCCTGGAGGCCCTGGTGACCGGTCTTTTAGAGGTAGAGGCGAGGTGGGTGGCGGGAGCAGCAAGCAGGGGGAATGGATGGAGAAGCTGAATGCCTTCAAAGGGGGTGACAAGAATGGTGATGGGGCAGCAGGAGAAATAGGCGACAAAGCAGCAGAGCCCATCAAAGGGGTAGCTGGGCTAGAGAGGAAGGAAGACCAGGGTATTTTAGAAGGCAACATTTATGAATCAACAAAATAAGTCCTTGATGCAAGGGAACCACCGGGTGTGCTTCTGAAACTCCAAAATGGAGCGTTCAAGGGAGTTCAACAGATAATGGGGAAAGCAAACCAATCGATTCCTACGGAAGTGGTTTAGAAAGATAAGATGTTTAGCAGGGACAGTGACAAACCTACCTTCCAAGGAGATGAATCGAATCATCATGCGAGTAACCTCATCATAGGGTGGAGGAATTGAGCTGACAAGCAGGCCCGCTGTACCAAATGTGAGCTTCTCAGATCCCTCCACAAATCTTCTTTCTTCAGCATCTCTATCAACCCTTTTGTTGAAGAAGCGGTATCCCTCCAAACAAAGACCGGTCACTTCAGCAATAAGATCTTCATTGACCAATATCTTCTGTCCCCCATAGTCGACAGTCCGCTCCTTCCATTCCTTAGCAAAATGCACAGAAATGCTTTGGTCATGTCCCTGCACCTTTTCCATGAAGTTGGTGAAGCCACCTTTGCTGAGAATGTTCCAAAGCTCGATATTTTCCTTCCAGTCGGGGTCCGCGCATGGCTCAATTTGGCAGGGAGGTCCTCCCATCTTCTCTGTGAAAGACTGATTACAACAATTTCCTAGATGCCTGTGTGCGTAGAGACCTGTCCGCTTCTTGCTATTGTAAACCGCACAAAACTGGAAACTATAGCCATTGCTCTTCCCACGAACGGCTGCGTGACTGCTGAACTGAGCCTGCGGGAAGTCGCGTGTGTGAGTAGCTCTCTCTCTGTCAACAATCACATAACAACTTCCATCGGTTTCGAGGAGCTATGAATCCGGATTTTAACAGCTGTAGTACATCCCGCATGCGTGATTTTCAAATCAACATAACTCCAATTGGAGTTCCCCAAATAATTCTTACTATCATGAATATTTGATATTATTTGCATCATCATATTCATTAAAGCAACACGTGTGAGAGTGTTATTGATGTTGATCTTCATCCAAAGATTATGTCTCATCTCTAGGGATTGCTTGCGTATAGAAGTCCGCATGAATGCTGTTGTGGAGCTGATTAGGGATGCTGTTATTATCCCAGATGGTGAAATTAACATTAATGCCATAATTGGCCAGCGCATCCGCCAATTTATTGCCCTCTCTGTAAGTATGCCTGATTCTGATGTTATTGAAAGTATGACTGATGCTTATGGACTCAGAGATAAAATCCTTAATACTCCAACTAGGAGATGAGGACTGATTAAGAAGTTTAATGATATTAAGGGAGTCCCCTTCAACAACTAGGTTCTTAATATTCTTAGCCTGGGCAACTCTCAAGCCCCAAAGAGCAGATAATGCTTCAGCAAAATGATTAGTTTGAACTCCCATTTTTCCAGCATATGCAACAATCAGATTACCATTATGATCCCGTATTGCTCCTCCTCCTGCCGCTGTCCCAGGGTTTCCCTTAGAGGCCCCATCAAAGTTCAACTTGTACCAATTAGAATCAGGAGGATGCCATTTGATCGAAGATCTATCAATACTATTCCCGGGATTGCTCCAATTTCCAATCTGCCAATTGGATAAGATGTACTCTTCATTCTCAGGATAACTCTTGTTCTTGGGAGGTTTAAATCTGGCAATATCCTCTTTAATACCATTAGAAATTTTGCCAATACTGAGTTTATAGTTTTGCTTCTTATTTCTGAAAATGATATCATTTCTGTCCTTCCAAATCCTCCAGATTAAATGTGGGATAACCAATTTCCAGGTCCTTTTGATAACACAATGTCTGAAGGGTGGGTTCCATTGATTCCATAGCTGATTAAGATTCTTCAGCATCACCCAGAGAGCTTCAAATTTAGAAAGGACAAAGTTCCAAATTCTTTTGGCATAATCACAATGTATGAACAGGTGGCTGATATCCTCAGAGTCATTTTTACAAAGATGGCACCAATTAGGAATTATAAATCCTCTTCTCATCAAATTGTCAGTGGTAAGAATTCTACCTCTGATGGCCAGCCAGAGGAAAAAATTTATTTTGGGAGTTAATTCAGACACCCAAATCTTGTTCCAATTAAAATCAGATTGATTACTATGAAAGAGATTGATATAACCAGATTTGACTGAGTAGTTCCCATCATGGGAATTATTCCAAACCAACTCATCCTTGGATTCCAGCTGACTTAATGGAATAAGATCTAAATGATCTTGAAGGGAGGAAGTAATTTGTTTCAGATCAATTCGCTCCACAGTAAGTTTTTTCCAATTCTTGTTGGTGCCATTTCCTTCAATGTAATCTTTGATTTTAATACCATACTTGCTTATTAGACTGTCCTTAGCCATCCCAAATCTGTCCAAGAGATTGCCACTAAACCAATTATCCTCCCAGAAGTTTATCTCCCTGCCATCCCCCACTTTCCATTTGCTGCCCTGCTTGATGAAGTTTCTGCTCTTGACCAAATTATTCCAAAAAATGGAACCACAGGGGAGGTACTCATCATGCAGATAGGAGTAAACAACTTGATGATTTAAATATTTTGCTTTAATTAAATCAATCCAGGGTTGTTTCTCAAACAACATTCTCCAGCCCATTTTAGCAATGAGTGCCTCATTCATTTTCTCAATATTTTTTATGCCCAGCCCTCCCATAAACTTCGGGGTGCAGACCTTATCCCAGGCCACTAAGTGAAATTTGAACTTCTCTTCCATGCCTTGCCATAAATTTTTTTCTAAATCCTCTCAATTTTATCTCTGAAGGAAGAAGGGATTTTGAAAAGTGACATAATATAGATGGGTAGATTTTGAAGAGTACTTTTAATGAGTAAGCACTTACCAAAGCACTAGATAAAGAGGCACCTTTCCAACCAGCCATTTTTTTCTGAAATCTCTCCAATAAATCATCCCACACCTTGTAAGAGACTTTCTTAGTGCCGAGTGGGAGGCCTAAGTAGGTGGATAGAAGTGCACTTATTTTACAGCCCAGAATTTTAGCAATTTTGAGTTGTCTTTCCTCAGGAGTGTTAAAGAAGAATATGGTGCCTTTTTCATAATTAATCTCTTGCCTGTATCGATTCATAAAGCTGTAATAAAGCCTTAATAGCCTTAGCTTCCACAACTGAATCCAGAAGAAGAAGGATAGTGTCGTCCGCAAACTGTTGATGGGAGACAACTTGGCTGATGGAAGTGGGTTTAGAGCCATTTAAAAGGCCGTCTTTAACCGCTTTGCCAATTGTTCTGCTAAGGCTGTCAGCCAAGAGAATGAAGAGTAAAGGGGAAATGGGGTCACCTTGTCTAAGACCTCTGCTGCTGGTGAAAAATCCCACAGGCTCCCCATTAACAACCACAGAGAATCTGGCTGTAGATATACAAGACTTAATAATTCTTCTGAATTTTTCCGTGAACCCAAATTTAGCTAAAACTTTGTCAAGGAAGACCCAAGATACCTTGTCAAAAGCTTTATTCATATCAAGCTTAAGGACCATACTTGCCTTTTTATTATTTTCCATGGAATGTATAGTCTCGTGAACCATAATCACTCCGTCTTGTATAATCCCCGCCTTTAATAAAGCCACTCATTGCCTTGAGATGAGATCATTCATTATGAGTGAAGTCTAGTAGTAATAATTTTGGTGAAGATTCTATATATGGCATTTACTAGATCGATAGGTCTCAAGTCCTGAAATCTTTAAGATCCATTTTTTTAGGTGCCAAAGACAATGTGAGTGTTATTAAGCTCTTTTAAGAGATTTCCCGTTCTATAGAATTCATTCACCGCTTTGAGAAGATCCTCCGAGCAGATTTCCCAGAACTTCTGAAAAAAATTAATAGAGAACCCATCCGGTCCAGGAGCCTTATCCCCCTCAAGAGAAAAAACAGCTTTTTGCAGCTCTTCAAGCGTGGCTGCTTTAGTGATGCTTCTAAATTTCTGGTCCTCGATTTCATTCTGAGGGATGGCCTCCAACATAAAGGAAATAGCTTCAGAGTTGCTGACATTTCTCTCTTCAAGAAGATTTTTATAGAAGTCAAGCGCTTCTTTCTTAATGCTATTGGGATCTTTTATGATATTCCCGTTGTTTTTAGAAACCTCTAAGATTCTGTTACAGGCTCTGTGCTTCAAAGTGGTCATGTGAAAGAACTTCGTGTTCCTGTCTCCCTCTTTAAGCCAGATAGCTCTAGATTTAAGGCGCCATAAAGATTCCTCTCTGCTGCAGATCGTATGCAACTCTGAAAGAATATTCTTTTCATTTACCTCATCTTCAGCCGATCTCCCCATAGTATCCATTTTTAATTCCAGATCCTGTAGCTTCTGTTTTAACTTTTTTTTATTGTCAAAAACATTTCCAAAAACGCTTTTATTCCAGATTTTGACTTGCTTTTTGACATTTTTGAGTTTTTGAACCAATCTGAACTGAGCAGTGCCTTCACCATTCCATCCCCACCATTCTTTTATCTTGTCATAGATATTGTCATGCTCCATCCACATCTTTTCAAATTTGAATGAGCTTCTTGCGGGTTTAGTCCAATTGAGAAAGTTTAGAGCAATCGGATTGTGATCTGATCCAATTCTGGGTAGGGAAGAAAGATGGAAGTCTTGACTGAGAATCCAGCTTGCTGAGATTAGAGCCCTATCCAATCTCACCTGAATGAACTCTTTTCCCAACCTTCTATTATTCCAAGTATACTTATTTCCATGAAGATCCACATCTAAGAGGTTATGTTCAGCAATAAAATCAGCAAAATCCTCCATTCCATTAGAAAAGGTGGAGGTGCCTCCAAACTTCTCGCCTGGGTTTAGTGGGGAGTTGAAATCCCCCATAATAAGCCAGTTAGCAGAGCAATGTTGGTTTCTAAATATTTTAAGAGCAGCCCAAAGTTTTCTTCTACCACTAGCTGAGTTAGGGGCATAAATGTTAGACAAGATCCATTCACTCTTATTCTCAATAGTGACAAATTTGATTGCAAGATGATTAATATTTTCATTGAGAATCTTACCAGTACATTGTCTTTTATCCCAAAGTGTAGCCAGTCCTCCGGAAGCTCCCTGGGAGTCAACAGCCGCCATTTCAGAGTTATCCCAAAAATTCTTTTTAATAGTATCAAAGGTCTTTGCTTTCATCTTAGTTTCTTGCAGAATCAAAATGCTGGGATTACTGGAATCTCATAACTCCTTGATGGTTCTTTGCTTGGAGTTTCCATTTAGGCCTCTGATATTCCAAGAAATAATCTTCATTTGGAGTGATTGGTGGTTGGAATTGCTTGCTGGTTCAGCTGACGCTGAACACCATCTGCAATATCCCTCTCCATTTTTTTAGATCTAAGAGTCTTTTTAGAAGGTCTTCCTCTTTTTGAACTTCCTCCAAAGTCAGCTATTCATCTAGCAGAAGACCTAGTTGTTCTGGAAGTAGAGGTGTCCCAATTGTCTATTTTCTTTTTTTTATCACTATATAGTGATTCTGGGACCATTTCAAAACCTTTCAATCTTTTTTTCTTTTTTGAAATGACCATTGTGAATCCAGAATCTGGATCCTCCATTTCCATGGCAGGCGTAACTTCTCCCTCTTCTCGTTCTTTTTGAGTCCTGCCAGGCGTGTGAACAGTAGCTGATCTGGTTCTGCAGCAGACCGGCGAAACCACTGTTATTTTGCTGGGACACGGCAGAAGATCCGCATTACCATTTTCCCTAGAAGAGAATATCTCCAAAGGCTCATTTGGAGTCATACCTTCCTTGTTCCAAGTTTCCTCCCTAATGCATGACTGCATTACTTTCTCGACTGACAGATCATTATGAAAATGCCCAAAAGGGACTATATTAACCTTCACAGAGCCATCTTGCTCGTTCACTTCCATGGATACCTTAACATAGTCTTCTTTATTAGATGCTTCAATAGGTTTGTCCAGGGATGTTTTCACAGATTTCTCCAAGATTTCTTTGTTAGGAGCTTCAGGCAGAGCTATTGTTGTGGCTTTGGGACGCCAGACGAGATGTTTCTTTATTTGAGTTCTAAAACTCCTTTTTTTACCTTTTCTACTTAACTCCAAATCCTTCTGGCTAGGAGCTTTGTCTTCATTCCTACTATCCGTGCTTGGAACCCTGCTAACCTTGACCAGATCTGAGCCTTTCCCAGGCTGTTCAGCATCCAAAGGAGGGGTCTTCTTCTTGGGACAGTTTTTATCAGAGTGTCCGATGCTATGACATTGTTTACATCTTAATGTTTCGACCTCAATTTTTTGGATCCAAGACCCAAATCTAGATTTCAAGATTATATGCTCCGGAAACTCCTGATCCATAGCTGAGAAAATGCAGAAACGAGCAAAAGCAAGCCTGGATCTGTTTCTTGTGGGTCCATCCAGCCCAATAGGTGCACCTAGGGATTTTGCAATATTTAGCAGTATTTCATCATCCCATAAATGCAATGGTAGTCCTGGTAATCTACACCAGATTGGAATGGTGTTTATATTTTCAGTATTCGGATCAAAACCCGGATACCATTTTTTCAAAAAAAGGCCCATATTACCCAGCCACCAGGGGCCTCCCAGAAGCACCGAATCCAAATCCTCTTGCTGATTAAATTTTGCCAGGAAAAAGCCTTTTGGCATAATGGTAATATTTAGGGCTCCCTTAGGTTTCCATTTTCTCAAAGCCCATTTTCTAATGAAATCAATATTAGGTCTAGAGCCAAGAAACTTACCAACGAGGGAGAGATTCGCTTTGCTTAAGGCTCTATCAACAAATCCATCTGGGACCCTTAGACAGGTGGCACCCTCTTTGTCCATATTACATAATTGAGATTTGTTAATATGTATGATATGCTAGTTTTAGGGATACTTAGGAAATGTGCATCTAATCACCAGTTCAATTTGATTTTTAGTTGTGTATGGAAAAAAAGGGGGTTTGATTTATACATAGTAAATTGAAATTGAAGTTAATATATTGTAGTCCTTTCTCAGTATTCAATAAACGATTAAATTAATTACTAGGTCATCTTCTTACCTTGCAAACTTTTTAAAAAAAAACTTTGATGGGAACACTTAACATTAATAAATTATTCATGCATAACTTGCTCGCATGTGTGATTATTTTCTTACCATATAAGAAATTAAATCACGAGAATGACCTTAAGCTTGCACTCAATGAGACCTCCTAGGTTAGGTAAATAAAACCCTAGCTGGAGTTTCCTGTCATAGTCATTAGGTTTAACTATATTGTCGTGAACCCATATTTTAGGAATGTTATAATTCAACTTTATCCAGTATGCGGTTTCCTTCCAGCTTTGGTAATCGCGAGAAGAATGTACTCTCTTCGTGTCCAACACCAGCCGAGTGGTGAAGACCTCCTTGGAAGTCACCTCGTGAGTCCTTGTTAGAAGGAATGACTAAGTGGTGTAACCTTCCCTTCGTGGAGTAGGTAGAGATATTACTCCCTTGTATCCTATTGGATTTTTGGGCCTTACAAAATTAGATCTAGATATTAACTTCATCAGGGAATGAAATCCTTGTTGGATCCAAATGACCTAAATGAAGATTGTGATATAGTTGTTCTTTGTCTTGCACCCTCGTTAGTGAACCCTTTTTGTCCCTCATAAATCAATGTCCTGTCCTGGGCTTGTGAAAATTTAGTGCCTTGATCTTTCACGAAAGGATTATAGGGTAAATACATTTTAACCTTAATCACTCCTATAATAGAAATTGAAGCCCTAGGTGAAGCGGAATTAAGCTTAACCATGTGCTTCTTTAATATGTCGATAAGTACTTTTGTAACTCTTGTGTTTAAAACGATAGTAATAATGAGATCCTAGTGCGACGCAAATGTAAATCATATGAGAGTAAAACCAAAATTTGATGTTGGAAATAATGTCACCTGGGAGTCCTTATGACTTAATTTAAGAAACTTCATGTGTTACAAATAATATGAATTATCAAATGGTGTGATCAAACTTTGAGAAAAAAAGGATGTATATGTATATATATATATATATATATATCAAATAAATTAAATTTGGAATTCACAAGTTATTTTACTATAATAATAATAATAGGGAAATAACTATTCGTGATCGAAGGATGTTCTGGAAAAAGGCTATCTCGAATCTATGTCTTCCTTAATCCCAAGATTTCATCTTGACATCACGTTAGATTTTCTTGTGTAGCAAGAGTAAATTTTATACATTAAATAAACTTTTGAGAAGAAAAATCTCAACATAATAATGAGAGAATTAGAATCTTGTAGGCATTTTGAAATATGGAAAAATACTTATGTAAGTTCTGAAGATTGTCATAAGTGTAAAGAGCAAAATTAAATGGTTGAACAATAAGTGAAAAGTGAAAAGAATTTTTAGAACATGTAGGTGGAAAAAGGGAGATAATTATGTTTACAAAACAATGTTCTTGGGATGCTAATCGTAACTAAAATACATTTAAAGTAATGATGTGTTGTGGGTTCGCCATTCTTGAAGTCAGGTTCTTGTGGTTGGGTCTCTACTAGCAACCTTCCATTGGGAAAAGTGTAGCGTCAACATGTATTTGGTGTTATCATGTGTCTATGTGATTTGATGACTTTTGTAAGTGTCGTATACATTGTCGAGTTTCCTACTCGGAGCCCTTGTTGTGTTGTGTGTAGCATGCATTGTAGGTCAAAAAAAAATTATCCTGGTATTTCTTGTTGTATTTGGGTGCGTAAAATGTGGGCACTATAGAGTTTTACTTTACTCTCAACATTGTTTCATGACAGCTTATTTCCTTTCTAACCTCTTAAATCATTATAACTATGCATACAAAACTGGAAGTATTTCAAGTCTATGCTCCCTAGTTTGATAATTAAATGAAGGTAATTCAATGTATAACATATTAATCACTATAAGTTGATTTTTACCACCATTTTTGGCGTCGTTTCGGGATATTGCCAAGTTATAGGAGTTTGTGAAGTTTGCATTTTTAAATTTCTTAGAACCCCCACTAATTAATTTTGATTGACTTGATACATTTGATGTATACACCATCCTAGAGATTCCCATGGTAGATTCCTCCCCAATCCTCAAATAACAGAAATCACTTCTGATTCTAAATAAGAAACATCCTCTTGTGTACATGGTTCCCTGATAGAACACCCCTTCCCAAGTGAAAGTTCGAATCTATTCTTTAACAACCAAACATGGTAGAGGAGATGAATCAAATCATGGAAATAGGGAACCGAACACATTTGAGTTTCCTATCTCCAACAAAAATCAGAATGTTGTTATGAATAACATCTCTCCATCAAATCTTCCTAATTTTCATTTATCTATGACTAAGAACCTAAAAATTTATTGTTTAAGTTTGATGTATTATGCATGAATTATGACTACAAAAATGATACACAAAACCTAAAGTTGTTCCTCGATATACTCAAGGATGCAGCCTTGAGATGGTTTATGAGCCTAGGAAGAGATGCTATTACTACCCGATAGTGGATGAAGGATTTTTTTTTTTGACAAAGTACAAAGACTACTGCAGGCAAAGTAGTAGAGGAGGAGATAAACTCTTCAATATGGCACAGAAGGAAGATGAGCCCCTAGAATATTACCTCAAGAGATTCCTATTTTTCATTCATAAGTCAAGACACACAAGGTTACCTCCCAAGTCTCTCAAGTTACTCTTTGTAAAAGGACTCAGTGAGGAAGATATGGATGCTTTGGACTTAATAGGAGCTAGAGAAATCTCCAAGGACACTTTTATGAGATTTGTGAAGCCTGTAGGAATTATTCTAGAGCAACCATGAAAAGAATAAGAAGTGTTAGATCAAAGGGTGGAGCAACTGCCAAAGGAATTGGGGAAATATCTAAATCAGAGATTGTAAACATGTTTAAGAACATGAAATATGAAATAGTTAATGATATGTAGACCCATCTTGATGATATTTATGTAAAGAATAATAGAGAGGATACAGAGGCAACACTTACAAATTTCTACCATTCTTGTAGAAGAAAGAAAGTTGATTGCACATGTAGAGGACTAGCCAACATTACAAAAGGAAAGAAGGCTGCACCCGTAGTCCAAAATGATAGAAATGGAGGATGGGAAAGTTTTCTATGTTTCCCAAAGGAAGCCATGGCTGTCAAGAAAATGAGGTATGTCACAATATCCTATGCCATATTTTCAAAATTAGGCTAGTAATGCATACATACAACCCCTACCTTGGGCTCCTTACCCTAGCTAATACCAATAATCATGACAACCTCAGTTCTCTGGACAATAATGGAAACACCCCCTTATTCATGGCAACAACCTTAGAGAGGAGGGTAGAAATGGGGAAATAAACCTCCTAACTATGAACAACCATACCAATGACCTCTATACCCACAACAACAATATTTGATGCCAAACCCCAATATATCTCTCAACCAAAAGCTACTCAACTACCATCTCAACTAAAACCTAACCCCAATAATAAAGCTTCTCATGCATCCTATAACATTGAATCACCCAATACTTTTCTTATTTAGTTGATATAAACAATATCCATCTCCACTCAGGAAGAGAACTTGTTCCATCGAGTAAACCTATAATCACGAGATAATAAATGAATCATAGTTTCTACATGCTAATCCACAAGAAAGCTATAAGATGTGCCAAGCTGATCTCAGTAGAAACAAAAAACAATTCCAACAAAAGTAAAATGCAATTCAATGGACCCCCATTTCCAGAAATATTGTAAGAAATAAAGTTTGACTCTAAATAAAATTCTCTGATTCTGGTTTTGTCAATCAGTTGAAGGAAATTTTCCTAAAAATTCCATTGATTCAAGCCATCAAATATGTGCCTATTTACAAAAAGTTAATCAAGGATCTATGTATCAAAATCCAACCGAGAAAAGAAAATATCCATCGGCTATACAATTCATTAGACAGTTGGCTGACATCATGCTTGGAAACTTTATGTTACCTAAGTACATAGATCCAAGGAGTCCCTTGGTGAATGTTACTATAAAAGGAACTACAATACAAAATACTCGATAGACTTAGGGGTAAAAATCAATGTCTTGACCAAGAAATTCATGGATTACCTAAAGTTGGAGAGATTAAGGCCAATAGTTATAGTATTGCAACTAGCACATAGATCAACAATAAATCTTAAAGGATTCCTTGAGGACATTTTTGTGGTGGTAGAATCTTGGGAATACTCTACCGATTTTATTTTCCCGCAACCAAAGGCAAGTATAGGAGGTTACTCTCTTATTATAGGAATGTCATGGCTGGCCAATGCTGATGCATTTATAGGATGTATGTCTAGAAACAAGATCATCTCAAATGGAAATGGTACTAAGGAACTTATAATCTACCATCTTACTCAACCGTTGAGTGATGAGGATCAAATGATTTGGATTGAAGAACCAAAAGTTGATCAATTCTCTGTCTAATAGTTGATGATGTTGGAAAATTCTTGTACTATTGAATATCATGAGGAATATGTTGTTCTATATAATATTCTATAGAATAATTATGGAAGGAATGAATAATTTGATGACAGATTAAGGTGCTTGAGTTGTCCCTTGAACCAAGTCCTACCGCAACAAAGCACCATGAATATTCTAGGTAAGAATTATATTTTTCACCAACTTCTTCCTCATGACTGCATATTAAATTCTATTAGTAACAACATGTGTTTAATTTTGGACCTCTCCAAGCAAGTAGAAATAACACCTAGGAGGCCACTAAATGTGAACAAGATGTTGAGTGTAAACTAAGAGATTTCTCACCTTTAAAAAGATAAAACAAAATTTGCTTGGGATTAGGGTGATATGCGTGGGATTCATCCTAAGATTTGTACTCATAGAATCTACATCAAATAATATTGTAAACCAATCAGATAGCCACAAAGACACATGAACCCAATAATAAGAGAAATTGTGAAGGATAAACTACAAAAGTTGCTAGATGATGGATTCATATACCCCATATTAGACAGCCAATGGGTATCACCTATTGTAATTATACCAAAGAAGAATGGGAAATGGATAATCTATGTGGAATACGAAGAATCAAATTTAGCTACAAAGAAAGACCACTTCCCATTACCATTCATTGATTAGGTGCTTGATACCCTAGCTATTAAAAGTACTTCTCCTTTTTTATGGATACATTGGTTACAATCATATCCATATTTCACTGAGGACCAAGATAATACTACATTCACATGTCTATGGGGAAAATTTAACTATTAATTTCTTCCAATTGGCTTGTGTAATGCAACGACCACATTCTAGAGGGAAGTCTTGAGTATCTTCTTTGATTTGACAAATGCATACATGGAATTCTATATGGATGACTTCACCGTACATGGAAATACTTTTGAGGAGTCTATGAAAAATCTAGATAATGTCTTAAGAAGATGCAAAGATCATAATTTTTCCTTGAGAAATGAGAAGTTTTATATGATGATGTTAGAGGTTATAGTGTTGTGTTACTACCTTTCCATAAAAGGAATTTAGGTAGATCCAACAAAGGTGTCTGTCATAGTCAATCTGCCCACACCAAGAAAACAAAAATATGTTAGAATATTTTTAGACCATGCTGGATATTACAAAAATTTTATACAAGAATTCATAAAAATTGCAGCACCACTTTTTGTATTATTAGGAAAGGATGCTGATTTTGTCTGGACTGAAAGATGTGAAAGTTATTTTCAAACTTTAAAGAAGTTTCTAACTATTGTTCCTATGTTTAGAGGACTGATTAGAACCTACCTTTTCAAATCCATAGAGATGTATAAGACCATGCTATTAGATCTATCTTCGGACAAAAATGGTAGTCCGAATTATGCAATATACTATGTCAAGTAATAATTTTTAACATGCAAAATTTAACTATACGATTCTGTAAAAATAATTCTTGGCAGTTGTATATTCTATAAACAAATTCAAACATTATATCATAGGATATCCATTGTTTATTCACACTGATCATGCTGCCATCAAGTATCTAGTAAACAAACCAAAGTAGTAAGAAACATAATCATTAGATGGCTACTCCTTTTGCAAGAATTTGATGTCACCATAGTGGACAATCCTGGAAAAGATAATGTGGTAGCATATTTCCTCTCAAGGATGGAGACCAATAGTGAAGAGAAAGTAGTTGATGATTCATTTCCAAATGAGAACTTGTTTGTGATTTTAACAAGAACACCTTGGTACATAGACATAGCCAACTACTTGGTCTTAGGTAAAACACCTCCATATTTTTCATCTTCTAAGAAAAGGCATTTAGTTGAAAATATTTTACCCTTTTCTTGGATAGCTAGATTTCTCTTTCATACAGGTCAAGATCAAATAATGAGAAGGTGTATAGATGATGAGGAGATATTTGATGTCCTTAGATCTTTCCACAATGAACCTTGTGGAGGGAATTTTGCTACAAAGAGAACAATGCAGAAGGTGTTGACTACTAGCTACTATTGGCCAACATTACACAAGGATGTAACACTATACACTAAGAGATGTGACAAATTCTAGAGAATGGGAAATCCCACTAAGTCTGATGAGATTTCATTGTAGCATCAATTGGTTTTGTAGCCTTTTGATAAGTGGGGATTATATTTTATTGGGCTTATAGACCATTCATCTCAAAGAGGAGTATATATTGGTGTGTTATCCAATTTTCACCCCGAGGGTAAAATTGATAACATGCATTAGAATACTCAAGTCCCAGGAAAATAGATTGATTCAAGGCAAAAATCATGTTTCTAGGGTCCCCTTAGATTTTTTCTAACTCTCCTATCCAGGTTGAAAAGAGCAAGTTCTGAGAAAAGGTGAAAAAATTGCAAAAAACAAGCTTGGGCCAGGAAAAATCATGAAAAATGGCTAAGTCCTAGTCTTTGCAGCCCTTGGGACAGTTGGGACGTCGGGGCACAAACCGGCCAAAAAAGCCTCAAGCGGCCCAGTAGCACTTAGAAACGGTTGGACCATGGGGACGCGTGGGACACGGAAAGCCGATCCGGCCGAAGGTGAGAAAATTGACTAACTACTGAGCGGCACAATTGGGACATCTGGGTCATGAGGACGCGAAGGACGCGAACCGCCCGGATCAGCCGAAAAGGATAAATTTCACACTGGGACAGTCGGGCCAAAAGTACACTGTGGACGCGGGGAGCCGAAGGAGCCGAAATCCAATCAAATCATGCCACGTGTCATCGGCCGAATGAGGGACAGAGAAGCCCGAATCGGGCGGATCGGAAGTTTTTGTCCCAGGTAGTTTGGGACATTTGGGCTGAAAAGACGCAAAGGGCGTGAAAAGCTGGCTGGCCCATGGATGAATCAGGCAACGCAAAGTGTCACAAGGGAAGGCGTCCAAAATTTCAAAGGGCAAGGTTTGAAGCACTAGCCTGAGCCAATAAAAAGAAGACACGTGTCCCAAGTGGCGGGGGTGCGGGAAAAAAGTGAAAAATGTTCCAAAATCATCAAAAGGTCAAAATTTTCAAGGAAAACCTGTGGGACAGGGAAGGAGAGAGAATTACGCATCCAATCAGCGCTTGACACGTGTCATCCAGGTGGCAGAGCGTGGGAAAAATTTCAAAATCCATTTTTGCCTATTTTGTGCCCTAAATCTTCAGATCGCCATATCTTTTGATCCAGAGCTCAGATTTGCACGTTCTTTATATCATTGGAAAGCTTATAAAATTCTCTACATGATTATGGGGTTAATATTGAATTTTGGTGTAGTATGGAGAGAGAAAGTTAAGAAACGGCTCTGACGCGTGTTCATGGCCAGAAGTGACATTTCAGCGACCAAATTTAATGCAGAATGGGTCGCATTCTCCTGCAATTCGGTCAAAAATGATAGGGTATGGGTTTGTAAGGTCCTCCATGCTAATTTAATGCATTTGCAATCAATGAGGAATGGGTTCCCACATTTTTGTACATTTTCTCTCTCCGGGCTCGACCCATGCAATGTAAAAGCCAGTTTTGGCTCATTTTCAAAGGGGGAACATCTTTTGGCATAGCAATCTTCTTCTTTCACCTCCAGTAAGTGATTGTAGGAAAGAATCAGACCTCTTCAAAGACTGTAATAGTTTTTACCTCTCTGAGGTTGTAATGCAGTGTTTTGACATTGGAAATAATAATGCAAGCTTTGTGAATGAGTTTCAGTCCTCTGTTTGTATTATTTGCTTCATTTCAGATCCTAAATTATATCTTATCAACCTGTGTATGTTTTATGTTGCAATATTTGGTTTGTGTCTATTTGCATGACAAAAATATTCACCACTCCTTTTTGGTGCATCACCACCTTTAGTTAGTTTCAATTTTTGCACTTCTATCCCTGTCTCCTTGCAATTTAGAGTAGGATTAGGATCTGAACCTCTGTAGTTGTGTAAGCATTAGATCTAAATCAGAGGAGTTTGAGGAACCAACCTCTAATCTAGAGATTCCTCTCTCAGTTTAACAAGTCCCACACTTAGAGAGAGGTTTCCATGTTGTGCAATCACACTGGATGCTAAAGTGATCAACCTAGAAGCATGATCTACATCCGGGAAGTGCTTTGTGAACTGCACTAACAGTTTGACACGATCGGTGGGACATAGAGGTCTCATTTTTATTTGCAGCAAAGTTGATGTGCATCTGCTGCAATTTTCTTGCTTAAAAGGAGCTATTATTTGCATATCTGGCGACTCCAAGGGGAAGAATCAACTGGTTTCAGCAGTGCAGGTCTGAAAAATCATGAGAAGAGTCACCACAAGGTCAAGATTTGGAGAAGAAGAAGTGTTGTTTGAATACCTGTAATTATCCCCAAGAAGAAGGCAAAGAGGAAGAAGGATTCAAAGGTCTCTATCTCCACCAAACAGAACTCTCTCAACTCCTCCACCTGGTAGGCCTTTCATTCAGTCAACAAGGGTTTTAAGGCCAATTAGAATGGCACAAAACAACCCTTATGTCAACTTCACGCAAAGGCAGCCCACTTGCTCTCAATGCACAACATCCAATTCCTATCAGCAGCCTTGAAGAACATTCCCTACTTCACTGGAGAAAATCAGACCACTCTGGTGATCATGTTAAAGATATTGCTAACCTTTGTGCAATTCATGAAATCAAAGAAATGCAAGTGGCTGTCAAGTTACCGGCATCTTCATTCAAAGGTAAAGCATTGCAATGGTTTAGAAGCCTTGGAGCTGGTTCTATCACAAACTAGAATCGCATGTGTGTATTGCACTTCATGAGCAATTTAGAGAGAAGGGAGACAACTTGTCTCTTTTGGAGCAAGCCCGTGACAACTATCAAGAGAGCTCCCAATGAGCGGTGACCGATTTCAACTTCAGGTTTCAAAAGACTTGGGAGAGAATTCCAGTGGCGGTCAAAGCCGATAGCAGAAGGTGCTTTTCTCTACTATCTCAAAGCTCTAAATTCTGATATTTCTATGTTAATTCAGTCCATGGGAGGCATAACTATCCCTATGGCTTATAGCATTGCCATTAGGGCTGAAAATTGTTTGATCAAGCCGGCAAACTCGCCCCGACCTCCCATGCCACTTTGTTTCCAAGTTTAGAGAATCCAAACACCAATCAAGCACCTAGTTTAGCTCCTTCTCCCACTCCTAGAAATTAGAGTTCAAATGAAGCTTCCACTTCATCTCCAAGTACCCCAAATGAGCTTCAAGAAGTCATGAAGTAATTGCAAAACCTAGGCAATGAGCTAGTTGCTCTAAAAAGGTAAAGCAGGCCCAAAGTTTTAGACCTTCTTATCAACCCCAAGCTCGGCCTAGCAGCAACCATACCAACCACAAAGGCCTTCTAACCTAGCTGAAAACATGAATCAAACAAGGCCTCCCGCCAATAGACCATTTCAGCCCTATAATCCCAATGCCGTATCTCGCTCTAAGGCATTGGTGCCAACACAAAACAACATTGCTCAGAGTATGACTGGTGTTTTCCATGCAATGAGCCTCATAACTAATCCATGTGCTTCAATGGTGCTTTGAATCAAGCATTAATGGTAACAACTCGGTGTGGAGGGTGAGAGCGCAAGTAAACAACCAACAACAAGAAACATTCCAACAAAGCAATCAGCCCCAAATGACACCACATTGGTAAATTGGCAAGCAGAGGATTTTTGTGGCATGAATCAAGTAGTTTCTCAAGGTGTTGCAGCCAACACAAGGTCGGAAAGGAGGAATTTGGGTGAAGAAAAGCCATTAGCCCTAACCAATCCACGACCTTCCATGGCTCCACAAGTGGTTAGCAAACGTAACCCAATTTCAAATGCACAAGGGCAGCCAAGGATAGCCCCTAGGCCAACTCAAATACCAGTTGTTGCTGCCCACATGCAAGGAGTGAATGTGCAAACCAAGGGACAACAAAGAGATCCTTCATCACCATTCAGTATCATTGATTAGATGAAGAAGACAAACATCAATATATCAATGTGGGAATCCCTATCTATCCCAGGCCAAAGAGATTTGCTACAAGCTGCCATGAAGGACTGGCCAACATCGAATCAACAAGTTCAGATGCAAGACAAAGTGCTTACAAATGCTGCCCAGCCTGAGGGAAATCATGGAGGATAGCAAGGTAAAATGTTGAAGCCCCCTCCTTTCTATGTTTCATTGATCATTGGAAATCAGCTAGTGCACAATTGCATGATAGACTCCGGGGCAAGTAGCTCAGTAATGCCTAAACAAATAGCTGATTAGCTAGGGCTCCAATATGAAACAACATCCAAAGGGGTAGTGCAGCTAGATGGGACAGTAGTAGCAACAGTTGGAGTGATTAGAAATTTGAGTCTTACCTTGCATGCATGTCCAAATGTTGTTGTTTTACAAGATGTATCAGTCATAGACCTTCCACCACTCTTTTCCCTTTGCTTGTCAAGGGACTTCACAACCAAGATTGGGGGATATTTATCGGTGATTGGTCACACATGCTTTTCAGAATGAGGTATGGAACTAAGGATACAATTAGGT
The DNA here is from genome assembly GCA_018340775.1 of Taxus wallichiana var. yunnanensis. Taxonomy (NCBI): domain Eukaryota; kingdom Viridiplantae; phylum Streptophyta; class Pinopsida; order Cupressales; family Taxaceae; genus Taxus; species Taxus wallichiana. The sequence continues at coordinate 645,456,904 of CM031235.1, forward strand.
CGAACCTATTGCAAACTTCCACATTGAGCCTTACACTCCAAGTCAGATTAATGCCAATTGCTCAACATTTGATCAAGAAGATCACCCAAGCACTGATGAAGCTGACACTAAGGTTGGAAGCATCCCGAATCTAACTCTTGATGAATGGGAAAACAAGATACATGCATTTGATCCTTATCAAGAGGTGGAAGAATCTGAGCTAGGAGTCTATTATATACATGAAGAAAATCAGCCTATTCCTAGCATCACCAAGCCAAACCACAAAGATGACAATGAGGTATGGTAGCTATTTTTTGATGGATCAAGGAGTAGACAAGGTGCAAGAGGTGGAGCCATGCTTGTTTCACCTCAAGGAGTAAAGTACTATTTAGCTTTCAGATTTTAGTTTGCATGCTCCAATAACACTCTCGAATATGAAGCCTTGGTGCAAGGGATGCATTGGGCAATCAAAAAGAAAATAAAGAACTTGCAATTCTTCGGTGAGTGAATTGATTGTAAATCAGGTCAAGGGACAACATGCTACCAAGAATGATCTTCTCATGTGCTACAAGAATAGGGTGTGGGACCTCATGGAAGAGTTTGAGGGTTTTGGCATCAAATCCATTCCTAGGAAAGAAAATCAAGTCGTCGACGAGGCTTGCAGCAGTAGGGGCAGCCTTTGACATTGTGGAAAGCATTCAACAAGACAAGGTACAACCAAACATCCACGTGATTGTGAGGCCTTCAGTGCCAGATAACAATGTCAGTTGGCAAGTGTTTGAAAATGACCAGAAAATCATCCATTTCTTGTAAGAAGAAGCTGAGTTCTCAGCCAAGAATCAAGAAAAATTGGAACAGTAGTATGGTGACCAAGTAGTATAGCTGAGAACTAACAAGCTGCCCAAAGGACTTATAACTTTGGAGTCCATTTTTAATCCCAATGACCAGTTTAGAAAGGAGAAAGAAAACATTCAGGTCAAGAGAGAGGATTCAGTATCCATCTTGGTAGAAGAGAACAAACCATTGCAAATTGGAAGGATGACAACTGAACAAGAAAGGTATGAGTTCATACAGCTGTGTCAAGAGTTCCCTGATGTGTTTTCTTGGAGCTATGAAGACTTGAAAGGTTTCAATCCCAACTTAGCTCAACATACCATCGAATTGGATCCAAATACTAAGCCTGTCAGGCAGAAACAAAGACCAGTCAATCCACACATGGAGCCTCTCATGAGGAAAGAATTGGACAAGCTGATTGAGTCAAGGATCATATTCCCAATCAAGCATTCTAGTTGGGTTGCCAACTTAGTTCCAGTCAGAAAGAAGAGTGGAGAGATCAGGTTGTGTGTTGACTTCAGAGACTTGAATAGAGCCTCTCTCAAGGATCATTAGCCACTCCCTTCCATGGAGAAAATCTTGCAAGTTGTGGCTGGCTCGAGAGGTTTTCACTACTTGATGGCTACTCAGGCTACAATCAGATTATGGTGAAGGAAGAGGACCAGTTCAAGACAACCTTCACAACCAAATGGGGAACTTTTGCATACAGGAAAATGCCATTTGGGCTGTCCAACGCTGGTGCTACCTTCCAAAGGGAAATTAACATGGCATTCAAAGGTTTGATTAACAATGTGGTGCTGATCTACCTTGATGACATCACTATTTTTTCCAAGAATGCAGTAGACCACCTCTCTCATTTGAGGCAAGTCTTCATGAGGTGCAGGATATTTGGAGTGTCTTTGAATCCTAAGAAGTGCATCTTTCTTGCACATGAAGGAAATATCCTTGGCCATATTGTCTCCAAGGAAGGATTAGCAATTGATCCAGAGAGGGTTGAAGCCATAAGAGCACTACCATTTCCAAGCCACAAGAAAGCCCTTCAGAGTTTCTTGGGAAGGATAAACTTTGTTCGGAGGTTTGTCCCAAATTTTGCAGCCCTTGTCAAGCCCATCACCAAAATGTTAAAGAAGAGCATGGATTTCAAATGGACAGCAGAAGGCAAGGAGAGTTTTGAAGCAATCAAAGAAGCCATCTCTCAAGCACTAACTCTCATCAACCCGGACTTCTCCAAGGATTTCATCATCTATGCATTTGGAGGTAATGACACTATTTTTGCCATTTTGGCACAGCAGAACAAGGATAATGATGAGCAGCCAATTACTTTCTTCAGCCAGAGCCTAGATGACTATGAGGTGAGGTACTCTTTTATTGAGAAGCATGTACTTGTAGTAATCAGAAGCTTGAAGAAATTCAAGCATTTAGTCTCAAACAACAAGGTCCAGTTGTTGGTCTCACATGTTGGGGTTAAGGACTTCCTCCTCAACAAAGATTTGAATGAGAAAAGGGCAGGTTGGATCACCCGTGTCATGGATTATGACATTGAGATCAAGATCACCAAGCTGGTAAGAGGGAAAGGATTGTGTGAGCAGCTGGTTTTGGGGAAGCAAAAAGAAGTATGCAATGAAGAAGAGGCTATTTTGATAGTCCAGGACAGCCATGAGCCAAGTGGCAATCAAGAAGAAGACAATGCTGCCCCCACTCCTTGCTGGACCTAGGGCATTGTACACTTCCAGGCACGAGCCATATGCCCTCGGAGATGAACAAAACCCAAAGGAGACACTTCAGATTGCAGGCTGTTCCGTATGCCATTGTTCATGGAGTTTTGTTCAAGAAAGATGTGAATGGAGTGTTGCTGAGATGCATTGGCACAAATCAAATTCAAAGAGTGTTGGAAGAGTCCCATGATGGACCAGCTGGTGGTCATTTTGCACCAAGAGTGACAGCTCTAAAAATCATGAAAGCTGGTTATTATTGGCCCAAAATCTTCAGTGATTGCTATGCATGGATCAAGAGGTGTAAGAAATGTGCATTCTTCATAGGAAAAGAGAAACTTGCTGCCCTTCCATTGCATCCAATCTCAGTTGACCAGCCATTCATGCAATGGGGTTTGGATTTCATTAGAGTCATTAATCCCAATTCAAGCCAAGGGCATAAATGGATTTTGATAGCCCTGAGACTACTTCACCAAATGGGATGACGGTGAGCACTCAAAGAGGCAAATGAGTCTAAAGCATCTTAGACTTTTATGAGGGGATAACAACCAGATTTGGTGTACCTGCTACAATAATTTATGATAATGCATTGGCATTCATTGGATCTAAGGTGACTAAGTGGGCTGTCAAGAACGGTATCTATCTAAGAACTTCATCAAACTATTACCCTCAAGGTAATGGCCAGGCCGAATCTACAAACAAGAACTTGTTGAGGATCATTAGGAGGACTCTTGACGAGAATCAGAGGTCTTGGCATACTAAACTGAAATCAGCCTTATGGGCTGATAGGATAGCTCCCAAAAGATCCACAGGTAACTCTCCATTCAAACTTGTTTATGGAAGAGAGGCAATCTTGCCCATGTCACTTGAGTTGCCAACATTAGAACTCATGAAGCAGCTGGAGTTGCTAGAGTTTGGACCCATGGAGGTGAGGTATGCATAGTTGATGGAGCTGCAAGAGATCAGAAATCAGGCATCCCAAGCAATGGAAAAGGATCAAGCTTTGATCAAGAAGACCTTTGATAGGAAGGCCAAGGATAGATCTTTTCAAGTTGGAGATCTAGTGTTGAAATGGGATGTGGATAGAGCAAAACGGGAAGGCATTCAAAATTTGATGCCATTTGGAGTGGCCCATACATGGTCACGAAGTGCAAGAACAACAATGCTTTCCAATTGGCCTCATTGGATGGTGAAGAACTATAGATTCCAGTCAATGGAATCTATCTCAAGCATTTCTTCTAGAGGGAAATTCACTACCTTGTAAATATTAGATTAGATTTTCATTCCTCCAAGTGCTTGTGCACATTGTTTTGTTGTAGGTTAGTTTTGTTTTCCCTAAGTGCTTTGGCATAACTTGCTGTCCATGGAGATGTTTTGCAGTCCTTGCTTCCATCAGGTGATATTCCATCTTCCTCCTTGCACATTCTGAGTCAGTTGGGGTTCTAAATAGAATATTTGATGACTCCATGCCCAATGGACTGCTTCTTGTGCAACCTGGTATCTTCTACCTAGCAGTGGTGTAACCCCTGTTTGAGTCACCAAATTGTTATCCAATTTTCACCCCCAGGGTAAAATTGATAACATGCATCAGAATACTCAAGTCATAGGCAAATAGATTGATTCAGGGAAAAAAATCACGTTTCTAGGGTCCCCTCAGATTTTTTCTAACTCTCTGTCTGGTTGAAAGAGAAAGTTCGAGAAAAGGTGAAAAATTGAAAAAAACAAGCTTGGGCGGGAAAATCATGAAAATGGCTAAGTCCTAGTCTTCGCAGCCCTTGGGACAGTTGGGACGTTGGGGTGCGAACCGGCTGAAAATCCTCGGTGGCCCAGCAAAGACTTGGGGGATTGGACCGTGGGGACGCGGAAAGCCGATCCGGCCGAAGGTGAGAAAATTGACTAACTACTGAGTGACACAGTTGGGACATCTGGGTCGTGAGGACGCGAAGGATACGAACCGCTCGGATCGGCCGAAAAGGAGAACTTTTGCCTTTGGGACAGTCGGGCGAATACGCGGTGGATGCGGGGAGCCAAAGGAGTGAAAGCCAATCAAATCACACCACGTGTCATCGGCCGAATGAGGGGAGAGAAGCCCAAATCGGGCGGATCGAAGTTTTTGTCCCAGTGCGGTTTGGGACATCTCGGGTAGAAAAGATGTGAAGGAGGTGAAAATCAGGGGCCGCCCATCAAGAATCGGGAAACGCCACGTGTCACAAGGGAAGGCGCCCAAAATATCAAAGGGCAAGGTTTGAAGTGCTTTGGCCCGAGCCAATAAAAAGAAGACATGTGTCCCAAGTGGGGTGGGGCACGGGAAAAAAGTGAAAAATGTTCCAAAATCATCAAAAGGTCAAAACTTTCAAGGAAAACCCATGGGACAAGGAAGGAGAGAGAATTACACATCCAATCAGCGCTTGACACGTGTCATCCAGGTGGCAGAGCGCGGGAAAATTTTCAAAACGCATTTTTGCCTATTTTGTGCCCTAAATCTTTAGATCGCCATATCTTTCGATCCAGAGCTCAGATTTGCATGTTCTTTATATCATTGGAAAGATTATAAAATTATCTACATGATTATGGGGTTAATCTTGAATTTTGGTGTAGTCTAGAGAGAGAAAGTTAAGAAACAGCTCTGACGCGTGTTCATGGCTAGAAGTGACATTTCAGCGACCAAATTTAATACAAAATGGGTCGCATTCTCTTGCAATTTGGTCAAAATGATAGGGTATGGGTTTGTAAGGTCCTCCATGTTGATTTAATGCATTTGCAGTCAATGAGGAATGGGTTCCCACATTTTTGTACATTTTCTCTCTCCTGGGCTCGACCCATGCAATGTAAAAGCCAGTTTTGGCTCATTTTCAAAGGGGGAACATCTTTTAGCATAGCAACTTCTTCTTTCACCTCCAGTAAGTGATTGTAGCAAGAATTAGACCTCTTCAAATACTGTAACAATTTTTACCTCTCTGAGGTTGTAATGCAGTGTTTTGACATTGGAAATAATAATGCAAGCTTTGTGAATGAGTTTCAGTCCTCTGTTTGTATTATTTGCTTCATTTCAGATCCTAAATTATATCTTATCAGCCTGTGTATGTTTTATGTTGCAATCTTTGGTTTGTGTCTATTTGCATGACAAAAATATTCACCACTCCTTTTGGTGCATCACCATCTTTAGTTAGTTTCAATTTTTGCACTTCTATCCCTGTCTCCTTGCAATTTAGAGTAGGATTAGGATCTGAACCTCTGTAGTTGTGCAAGCATTAGATCTAAATCAGAGGAGTTTGAGGAACCAGCCTCTAATATGGAGATTCCTCTCTCAGTTTAACAAGTCCCACACTTGGAGAGAGGTTTCCATGTTGTGCAATCACACTGGATGCTAGAGTGATCAACCTAGAAGCCTGATCTGCATCCGAAGTCTTTGTGAGCCCGCACTAACTTTTATGCATTACCTAACCAAGTGGATGGAGTTGAAAGCTTTTCTAAACCAAAAAAATGAGAAGGTAGATAAATTCTTGTATGATAACATATTTTACTAGATATGGAGTCCCAAGGGAGATTGTAACAAACCAAGGTATACATTTTGCTGTTGATGTAATTTATGATTTGGTTAATGAATATAAAATTAAGCATAATAATTCTACACCATAGCATCCTCAATCTAATGGCCAAGTATAGGTCACAAACATAGATATAGTATCCATATTTAAAAATACTATAACACTCCATAGAAAATAAGAAGTCTAGGCATTCAATACAACATGAATGACTTCAACTAGCTTTACACCATTTGAACTACTATATGGCAAGACTATTGTGTTACCAATAGAATTTGAGCATAAAACATTGAGTACTACTCTTGAGATGGGCATACAATTATCAAAAGCTCATAAATAGAGGATTCTCCAACTCAATGATTTGGATGAATTGAGGAAGCAAGTATTTCATAACACAGAGGTAATGAAAAAATAAAAATAAAATGGCATGACCAATATATCAAGAAAAGATAGTTCTAGGAAGGTGACTATGCACTTTTGTTTGAATAAAAATATAAGGATCATATAATAAATCTCATATCAAGGTGGCTAGGCCCTTATGAAATTGAGAAGATCTTCCCTAATGGAGTTGTGAATCTTATTACCATTGATACTGTGAGATCAAAGTTCTTTGGTGAATGTCCACAAGTTAAAAGTTAAAATTGTACGAAAAATTGGTTGATAAAGGCTCATTCATGGAATTGTTCAGATGAGATACAATAAGAATGGATAAAGAAACATCAGACATAACCTCAGAGGTTGAGCCTGCTGGCTCACCTTCTAGGATTACAGAGGATTTATGAGATGTCAGTAGCCTTAGAGCATTCAACTTGTTGAATATTTCAAGGCCAAATAAAAGTGTTGTGATCTACCTTTTTGGGTGATCATCAACACTCTGCTAACCCATTTATTTTATGTAAGTTTTTGTTTTGTAGGGTTTAATGACAAGTGATTGCAAAAGGGCATGATCTCCATCACAAGAAGATAATACAATGACCAAAAGTTCCATTTGTAGCTATAGGAAATAAGCCCTTGTTTTTTTAGCATCTGGAAGAACTCATGGTTGCATAACAAAATCAAGGAAGCATGCACACATGGAAGATATCCAAGGAATGATGGTAACCCAACCAATTGGAGTTCCCTCCTAGGAATCATCTATTTGTATTCATAAGTAACCAAAACATATTAAACCTAATCCGTAGTGTCACGAGGAACTTGCATGCGCAGCCAAGACTCCAATTAATAAAGAATGCACATCCATAATTGTAACCAAACAACAAGATAAGTGCATCCATGTATCACTTTAATAAACTATGATTAGATTAATTATATTTAATTAGTATTTATTCCAAGTCATCATGTATGTGCCACACTGAAATATCATCACCTTTTAAGATATGATTTCTTCACTTTATCCCTCCACATAAGCCATACATTGTCACATCCATTAATTATTAGTAACCCCTACATGAATTATTTGTTCCCTCAGAAATAAATTTCAAGTGATGAAAATCCATCAACACAACTCATTGTGAAAAAATCTATTGTGTTGTTATGTACGATCCTGGAAGAAGCTATGTATCCACCATAGGAGGTGATTTGATCATACATGAGCCTTTTGTGCATTTACAACTCCTAAATCATCCTGAAATTGTTTGGTATTTTGAGAATCATGGCTAGATGCAGTATATCAACAAGTTTTAGGGTTTTGATGAGGCAATTGTAACAAAATTTGCAAACACCCTGAATGATGGTGAGGCAAGAGTAAAAGGGTTAACCATAAGAGTAAGTGATGAAGTTTTGGCAGAGGTTACTAGTCTACCAGCTCAAGGAGAGCCATTTCTAGATAAAGCCAACCCAGAGGCAACAAGAAGGGATTTTGTAGATGTTGATGATGAATTCATCTCAGACCGATAAGGTACATTTAGAACATCCCTCAAACCCTTATGGGAACAAGCTACCATTTTTTTATTCAAGTACTTTACTTGTGAAGGGAGGTATTCACGATTAAACATAGTCCATTTCAAATTGTTGAATCATTTGAAGAATAATAGTCAAGTAAATGTCCCAAATTTCTTGCATGAAATGCTCAAGAAAATGAGCAAAGAAGTTCAAAGGGGTAGGGTAGCACTGTCTCACCACTATCTCATAACCCTAATGGTCCAACACACTTTATAGAGGGAGAACCCTAAAATACCATGGAATGACTTTGTAAGGGTAAAAAATATTGAAACTTTGTTGGGAAACATGGGAAAAAGAAGAAAGAGCACTGAAATTTCTTCTACACATATGCCAAAGGTTATACCATCCTCTTCCCAACCTCTAGAACCCAAAAATTATGAAATTCTACCCGCTAATAAAGAAACCCTTATGCCTATTTCACTAGAAAGGATTTTTGTTATTGAAACCTTCTTAGAATTATCCTCCTCTAAAACCTCCACTTCTAAAACTAAAATAAAATCTACTCATTTTTCTCCCAGACAAACTAGAAGCTCCCATAGGCTCAGGACAAAGAGGACAAAAACCTCTAGTCCCAGACAGTCCCAACCCATCTCACTAGATAGTGATTTGGAAGTTGAGCCTGAACCACTGCAAGAAGAGGCTAGAGATATTGTTCCCATAGTAACAAAAGTGCAGAGTATCATGAATCAAAATTCCTGGAAAAGTAGATCAAGGTCAGCATGACAGACAATTCATGAAGTAGGGAGTCAGGAAGAAAGGCAAGTAGCAGGGACAATGGAAGGAGGAAATGACCAAGAACAAATAACTGTAGAGGATGTATATAGACTAGTCATTGAGGAGGTAGTTCAACAAGAAAAATAATAGTCTGCCAGAAGAAAATGTAGAAAAATGCAGCCCCAAGTTGTTATTCATGAAATCATCAGGCACCTGAAAAACCATCTTGCAGTGAGATGGGAACACAAACTATGGGGCCAAATATTGACAATTTGATGCTGCAATTGGAAGCCTATATTGATAGGATTAAGAGGAAATGGGACAAGGAGAAATAAGACCTCATCTCTCAACATAAGAAGGAAATGGAGAACAAAGACAAAGAGATTAAGATGCTGAAACAAAAATAAGAAGACACAATACAAGTAGCATTAGAAATGTTGAAATGCAGGCCTCCATCAAGTGTCTATGCAATATATTTAAAAGAAAGGATGTTGCACCATAATTTTATTTGCATCAATTATGATATGGTATATGACATTAGGTCAGCAAGAAAATTCTTTACTTTGTATCAAAACAATACACATGAACTCCAAAATTTGATGTGTGAACTTTATTTTCATAACTATGCACTCCCATATGACAGAGATTGGATCCCAATTCTATATATTGAAGATGTACATGTCAAGGCATTATGTTCTTGTTTCTCAAATGAATTGGAAAGAGCTAGGAACATGGAAGAATATAGACATTTGGAGAAGGTTCAACCATTCAGTAAAGTAGATCGAAGTCTTGAAGATATAATAACAAATGAAATTGCTGAGAAATATGAAAATTATATGGAAGTGGATGAAATAAAAAATATAGCGTTGAAAATGAGAGTGGAAGCCCATACATAAATAAGTAACATGATAAGGGAACATGGAATTTAGGTTGTATAGGCATTCCAAATCAGATGAAATGAGTTATCCCCTACACTGCAGAGGAAAGAGATGCATTCCTATCCAAACATACATCTAACTTTCCACATGGTGAATAAGTACATTGAAATAGAAAATAAATGTGAGGATGAGTGATTTCCTATCAATTATGTCACACCCCAAAAATTTAGTTTGTGTTTACTGAAGTTATCGTGTCAATTGGATGTTCTCATCATCGTACATGTCACCAATGATTGCGATCTACCGATCTTGCTGGAAAATATCTGGTCAAATCGACCCCATCAAGTCAGTGGATTAATTGAATCATTATACTCTCTTATCACATTAATATGATGTGTATGGAAAAATGTTGGAGGAAACTATAATTATCATTAGTGATTAAATTGAGTCCCGATTACATTGTTATGGTATGAAAATTGTGTCAATAAGGGTATTAGGAATATGATCATACTTATTAAGAGGGGGTACCTCACTATTAATAAAGTTATGCGATAATCTAGATTGTTGGATCTAAAATTTATAAAGTATGTGGCATAAATATTAAGGTCCATATTAGGAACAACTAAAGTAATGGGTATTAGAACTTATCAGTTCTAAACTTGAGTTACAAAACAAATGCCTATGGTTAAGGACACACAAGAATGAAATTAGTAAGCCAATACCTTATTAGCTAACCTATGCCTAAGACTTGGACCTAGCATGGACTAAGACTATAATATTGGATGTAGCAAAGAGGTAATGATATTTTGTTTAGTTATCATAGAAAATAACCTAAATTCATTGGGTTGAAGGTAATTAGAATGTGGGAATTACTTTATGCTAATAACAAAGTGTTTGACTTAAGAATTAATAATGTTGAATTAATCAACCACCATAGTTATGAAGTTGTAGTTGAATGTGACTTTGCAAGCATGCAACATGATTTAATTTTGTTGATTGATTTATCTAGGGATGTTAACATGCAACTTCAGTAGTTAAATTATTTTGCAATAAAATATTAAGGGGGACTAAACCTTCATCCACCGCAAAAATGGAGGCAAAATCATTGCAAAAATCGAAGAGGATAACATGCCACCTACATGGAGTTATGAACATTAAATGAAATTAAATTCATTTGGAAAGGCTTGATGCTTCCGAAGGAAGCTAATGACATGACTGTTCCATTTGTTTCTTTTTAGGAAAATCTCAATAAAGAGCTATGCATGCATATTCTTTGTGAGTTTTAGGGAGCTCTACATGAGGGGGAAACCAGTCCTATTTTGGATCTCTTTGTTTAATTGTTGTGAAACTTTGCATGTAAAATATTATGTGAAATGGTGATAAACTGCTATCTATAAAAGGGAATGGAGATTCTTTATGGGTTTTGGTTATGGAATCGACTCCAAGTTTTGGCTTGCAGAGGAAGCTTGGAAATGGAAGGAGAAGAAGGAAGCTATCGGTTTCAGGCATGATATGCTCTATCTCTCCCCTAATAGCTTGTTCTATCTATTATTTGCATGGATAAAACTCTGCAATAGTTCTCCTTGTTATTTGTAGATTTGGGTTTTCATTGTTATGGAGAAAATATTTTGGGTGTTGTCGATTTCATTTAAATAAATGAATCTAGGTATAAATAGAACTTTGAAATATCTCATAATGGTCTGAACTATTTGATATAGCCTCATAGATGTATTTTTGTATATATGAACTCTTTGATTATACTATGGCATGTATATGATGCTAAACCTAGAACTTGGGTGTACTTGGATAAATTTACATTTATAATGAGTATTGAATCCTTGGATTCAAGTATGTGTTGTGATCTATTAAAGGGATGATAAAAATTGTTTAGGTTATTTATCACCTCATCTCACTCTATGAGCATAATTCTCTTTGTACCACAGTTGATCTATGGAAGTTCTGTGAGGTCATAATATCATGGTCTCTTGCTCCTTAGATAGGCAAGCAAGTCACAACCTTGTTAGTACTATTCTATGTGAACCTTGGACAAAGTTCAAATGGTTAAGAACCAAATTATTATTTAATGTCGTGTGATGTTATTTTGTGTGGGTTCAATCCTCTTTAATGATAATGGAACTGTGTTAGAGTAACATATATCTCATACATTTTTGTTATCGTTTGAGAGTCTGGAGATTTTCTTACTGGAATCGATTAAGGTATTCAAGGGCTCTATCTTATAGTTACCCACATGTTATTAATGTTTCTTATTAGGGTCGATTCGACCTTAGAATTGGAAATCTGTAACCATATGGTTAATACAATCCTTGTCGATGGTGTTATCTGTTTGTGGAATGCTCACAAGTCCTTCGAGCTAGTTGGCACCAATTTGTATCCTTTTGTTGGTCGATAATTGTGAAATCATGGTGTAGTTTGAATTTATTGTAGTTTTGGGATATGTGATTTTGTTAGTTTTGAACAAACTATTACCTATCCCGAGACAAATCGAATAACCATTATGCACATTATCACTAAGAAATCTACTTTTGGATACATTTTGATTGACTGTAATATAGATATGAATGAATCTTGGGGTCATTTTTTGGGTTAAGGTAAAATAAAATTACCTTAAAACCGTCGAACATTACATTTACTCATTACTTGTATATATATATATATATATATATATATATATATATATATATATATATAATGGATTACTTGGTCACGGGTCCATCTATTAAAGTATGCAGTAGATATAAGAATTTTGAGGCTTAAAGCACTCGAATACTTGAATATCCTTCTAGTTGTTTGACCAAGATATTATATTGATTTGGAAATCAGATAAATATTTATACTTGGTGAGTGATTACTGCATAGCTTCTTTGGGATAATTAATCCCTTAGATGATTAATAACTAGACTTAGAAGAACATTCTATTCTCTGAATATTGGTATATCAGTTGCATAATTATACTATGATTAATTGATGTGAGTATTATTGCCTATTTGTTTCAGAGATGATATCTTGTTTTAAAATGAGGTCATTATTGTTGATTAATCTTGTCAGTATTGGAATTTCCATTAAGGCATTAGAATAGAATAATGTTAGATGAAATGGTGGTTACAATTTGATTTTTCCTATGTAGATGTTGAATGGTTTGCAGGTTACTATGATGCTTGTGGTTCCAATTATTGCAACGTTTCATTTATGTAAATACTAATGGCATAAACTATTAAGGGGGAAATAGATCTTATTATGCCAGTTCTTTCGAAGTGACCATTGCTAACATTTTATAGATGGAGTACTTTAAGTCTACAAGGTGAATGATGTTGAAAGAAATTAGTTGTTCAATTTGATTGATTAAAGTTAAATTGTGTTGCATAGTGAAATTGTAATTGAGTGAAATATCATTATATTATTTAGTTGAATGAGAGGATAAATTAGCCCATTTTATTAATACCTATTTCGGAAATGAAATAAAGGAAGATGTATTCATTTATTAACTGAGTCTTGATTGCATCAGAAATTTATATGAAAGGTTATTAATTGAATGAATGATTGGAATCCCGTATGGAATAATATTATGTATTATTGAATAAATAAATATGTTGTACTTAAAGAAAGAATCATGCACATTTGCATTATTAATGGTTCTAAGTGGATTATGAATACACTGTTGTGTTTTGTAATTGAATACAGTACATATAATAAATGGTATATGTGTAACTGAAATTACATATGTTTGACTTATATGGATATGGATTGTTGTTTAATAATTGTAATTGATCCTATTAAGTATTATTCTAGATCTAATACTTTACTAGTGAAAATGGATTAATTATGATCTGCAGAATTAATACAGAAGGCTGATTTAAATCTGCAACTAGTAAATATAATGATCATGATGGAATGACTCTAAACATGCAATTGATATGTGTGAATCCCTTGTTTAGATCCTTAGGTATGAATGTAGATTGTACTGCATGGTTAGGTACTGATGTCATCTTATGATGACTACGGGAAAGGAAGCGGACTCGCAATGATGCAAATCATTATGGAGACACTTACTCTCCCTTAGTCATCCTAAGCCAACATAGTGGCACTTGCCCATACAGATGACCCAGATTGGTATGTAGTATGAAACTTGTAACTAATCATAACTCTATTGTCTCGATCTGAATCTAGATAACAGAATATCTATCTGTAGATCTAGATCTCTAGGATTCCATAATTAGTTATATGATATGAATAGGATGTTTTATTTTAAGAGCAACGACATGAAAGCACATGGATTAAGTATCATTTTTCATATGCTCTAAGCATGAGGTATGGAATGAGGTACGCAGGTACTTTTAGATCATGGGGGTAGGGTACAAATATATTTATCTTTCGTAATAAACTAAATGAACCTAGTAAATAGGAATGGACATAAATGAATGCTTAAGTTGTCAAATATGAACATAATAAGATGGAAAAGAATCTATATAACTGAACTAGGTGAAGGACAAGTTCCTAATGACAAATGTGTCATCATGGAACCGAACATGGCATACATGTCTCTGAAACTTTGGCCAAATTAGTGTAAGCTACATTATTACATAATGTCCTAGATTCACCAAGGATCGGATGTCATATGCCCAATGGGATTCAATGATTGAGTTCCAGGTATGCAATTAGAAATAATTATTTGATTTTTAATTCTTGAAAAAGGAAACCAACATAGTATACCTTATATACACACTCATAAAGAGTAATCTATGAACAATTGGTTATTAACCGACTCATGCAAAGTTGCACATGGTTTACGATAGTTATCGGATGGATTCAATTTCATATTTATGTTGGATTTAAATGTTGGGTATTTAAATAAGTGAATCATGAAGTTAAGGAAAAAAATCCTAGTTGAGGAGTGAAATAAAGATGTGTTATATTTTGGTATCAGAGTTGAAGGTTGCATCTCTTGGACTAATTGGGTTCTTACGCTTACTGAATTTTGATTTTATTAACAATATAAAATGATTGTGAGAAGGATATACCATCAATAACAAACCAGATCAAAATATTCTTCAGGTTCAGTGGTAAATAAGTTAGATAACACTTTAACAGTCCTTTGTGACACACAAAGCTCGAAGGATCTGTAAACAATCGGTAAAGTGTGAACATTATCAGCCAAGGTAAATAACTTGAACTGATTGATAACAATAAACGAGGGGTTTCTTTAATGTTGAACTATCTTGATGGTAGTTTTGGAACTTGAAACCAACATGAAATAAAACCTGCAAAGGGTAGATGAAGTAGATAGAGAAGAGGACTATCTGTTGTAGCAACAATGATTTGAAAGGCCAATCAGGATAGAATGAGATTTGTAATAAATTTTGACTCGAAAAGAGAAAAAGTATACAAGAGCATTAGCTCTTCTCCACTTGCAACTTTAGGAAAATTGGTGGAAACAATGTGGCAACAAATGTAGATTGCAGAATGAGTTAAACAAGAAATAATTGCTACAATTTCTAGGAACTAGTAGAACAACGCTATGGTGACTAATAAGCTAAGATAAAGGAATAATATTTCCTAATGTGACATCAAGTAAGTTAAGTAGAACTTTTTGTTTATGTTTTAATTTAATACTAGTACAGCTAAGCTCTCGGTATCTTCTGAATAGCCTAAAACATAATCGAAATCTGATTTATTCTTTGCATATGAAGAAAAATTACAAACCTATGAATGTCAATGTAACATTGACATTTACTTTGACTGATCTTCATCACGTAATTTGGAGTTAATGAGTTCTTAAAGGACTTGAGACATAGCGATTAAATTTGACAGTTCTAACATAAATCACTATTTTTGCTGATATGGAACATAACCAGTACCTATAAGCATGTGAAAACAACAAGACTAAAAGGAAAAGAGATGAACGGTTTGGATTATTTGAGTAATCATTGATTATGGATTTATGATGAATATATCCAAAAGGTCAAAACCATGGAAGTATTTGGATTAAAAAAATCGGAAAAGGAAGATCATTGGGTACATTGTAAAGAAAATTGGGAATTATACAAGACAAAGGTTAGAAAAACACTCGAGTAATGAAATGAAACAACTTAGGAAGACTTATGGGAAATTGAAATACAATGTTTTCCTTGTCTATATTTGTGATGTATGGCTTGTTATTGAATAAATTATTTTTTGATATCGGTTATCTGATATACTTAATATTATTTCAATTATTTGATACTAGAATGACAAGGAAATTGTTATATTTCATATTGTTGACTTTGAATTATTGAATAAAAAGGCTATCATAGCTGCTAAAATTGAGTTTCAGAACTAAAAATTGTAAATTTTTATGGGAAATAATAACTTTTCATCCAAGATTATTGGATATAACTCATGTTTGATTATTCAGATTTTGATCGATGAGATAAACTCACCGTGATGATGATTCATTAAGGGGGGAAGTATATCACACCCCGTAAATTTAGTTTGTGTTTATGGAAGTGATCAGGTCAATTGGATGCTTGCATGATATTGTACCTGTCACTAATGATTGCAATCTTCCTGTCTTTCTAGAAATTATCTGGTCAAATCGACCCCGCTTAAGTTAGTGGATTAATTGAATC
This sequence comes from Taxus wallichiana var. yunnanensis, assembly GCA_018340775.1. Lineage (NCBI taxonomy): Eukaryota > Viridiplantae > Streptophyta > Pinopsida > Cupressales > Taxaceae > Taxus > Taxus wallichiana. Next base: position 645,473,130 of record CM031235.1, read on the forward strand.
ATTATACTCTCTTCTCACATTAATATGATGAGTATGGACAAAGGTTGGAGGACCCTATAATTCTCATTAGTGATTACATTGAGTCCTGATTATATTGTTATGGTATGAAAATTGTGTCAATAAGGGCATTAGTAATATGATCATACTTATTAAGAGGGGGTGCCTCGCTATGAATAAAGCTATGCGGTAAGCTAGATTGCAGGATCTAAACTTTATAAAGTATGTGGCATAAATATTAAGGTCTATATTAGGCACAACTAAAGTGATGGGTATTCAAACTTATCAGGTTCAAAACTTGAGTTACAAAATGACCTGTATCGTGGTTAAGGACCTGCAATAATGACATTAGGAGTTTATCACCTTATTAGATAACCTATGCCTAATACCTATACCTAGCATGGACTAAGACTATGATATTGGATGTAGCAAAGAGGTAACGATATTTTGTTTAAATAACATATAAAATAACCTAAATCCATTGGGTTAAAGGTAATTAGAATGTGGGATTTACTTTATGCTAATAACAAAGTGTTTGACTTAATAATTATTAATGTCAAATAAATTGACCACCCTAGTTACGAAGTTGTAGTTAAGTGTGACTTTGCAAGCATGCACCATGATTTGATTTTGTTGATTGATTTATTTGGGTATGTTAACATGCAACTTCGGGAGTTAAAATGTTTTGTAATAAAATATTAAGGGGGACTAGACCTTTTTCCACCTCCAAAAATGGAGGAAAAAGCATTGCAAAACTCGAAGAGGCTAACATGGCACCTGACAGGAATTATGAACATAAAATGAAATTAAATTCATCAGGAAATGCGTGAAGCTTTCGGAGGAAGCTAATGGCATGAGAGTTCCATTTGTTTATTTTTATGAAAATCTTGATGAAGAGTTATGGATGTGTATTCTTGGTGAGTTTTAGGAGCTCGTATGAGGGGGAAGCTAGTCCTATTTTTGTAGCTCTCTGTTTAATCATTTTGAAACTTTACATGAAAAATATTTTGTGAAATGGTGATAAAGTGATATCTATAAAAGGGAATGGACATTATTTATGGGTTTTGGGATGTGGAATTAACTACAAGTTTTGGCTTGCATAGGAAGCTTGTAAATGGAAGGAGAAGGAGGCTATCGGTTTCGGGTGTGATATTCTCTATCTCTCCCCTAATATCTTGTTCTATCTATCATTTTCATGGATAAAACTTTGCAATAGTTCTCATTGTTATTTTTTGATTTGGATTTTCATTTTTATAGATAAAACCTTCCGCATGTTGTCGATTTCATTTAAATAAATGAATCTTGGTGTAAATATAACTTTGAAGTATTTCAGAATGGTCCGAACTATTTGATATTCCTTGTGGATTTATTTTTGTATATACTAACTCTCGATTTTATTATGGCCTCGTACATGATGCTAAACCTAGAATAATTTCTCCATAACAACAAAACGCAAATCTACAAATAACAAGGAGAAATATTGCAAAGTTTTATCCATGTAAATAATATATAGAAAAAGCTATTAGAGGATATATAGAGCATATCATTCCGAAATCAATAGCTTCCTTATTCTCCTTATGTTTCCAAGATTCTCTCGTAATTCAAAACTTGGATTTGATTCCATAGCCCAAAACCCATAAATAATATTCATTCCGTTTTATAGATAGTAGTTTATCACCATTTCACAAAAAAATTCACATGTAAATTTTCACAATGATTAAATAGAGATTCAAAAATAGGATTGGTTTCCCCCTCATGCAGAACTCCTAAAACTCACCAAGAATATGCATGCACATCTCTTTATCTAGCTTTTCATAACAACAAAAAAATGGAACCATAATGCCATTAGTTTCCTCTAGAATCTTCGTGCATTTCCTGATGACTTTAATGTCATTTAATGTTCATAACTCCCTGCAAATGCCACATTAGCCTATTCAAGTTTTCACAATGCTTTTGCCTCCATTTTTAGAGTTGGATTGTTGTTCTCCTCAAATTTCCCCTCTTTTGAAAGTCAAAAATTTGAAATTTTTTAGTTGGCACCCTAAAGTGGTGTTTTAGTGAAGTAAGAAATTTAAAGAGATGGTGAAAATTCTATTTCTTGGGGTCATTTTAGTGACTTGAAGATCATCGAGAAATTTTTTTCCCTCATGTCCCAAGTACCCGGTGGTCCTCCTATTTGTTGATGGGCCGATTTCCCGCAAGTCCTTGTCCGTCGGATTTTTTTAGACTTTTTCAACCCATCTCTGTCCTAAGTATACCCAAGCCTCATGTTCACCAATTCCCGCATCGGCCGAATCATCTCTTCACGTCCTTCATGTCCCAATGTTCCATGGACCATCTCGGGCCATTTTTCCACTTTTCCCACATTTCACCTTTTTGAGTCGGCACAAGGTATATTTAATATGCATTTATGATCTTCTCTCTCCTAAATGGCTATTTAAAGGGGAAACCATCTATGCACTTGTCACATTTCTTGCTCATTATCTCTTGCCCACATTTTTGCAAAATTGAGTCATTTTTCCACCTTCCTGTATCTCCTTGCAATAATTTTCGTGAGTCTATTCTTTGAAGGCCATTCCTCTATTCACTGTCAAAATGAAGATCAAATTTCAAGGGCACAAGCATCTGTCCCCTTTGGAGACTTTTGTGCTTGATATTGGAGATAGCAGAAGGATTGAAGAGATTCAGGAACTGGATCCTCAAAATAGTGGGCCCTCCTGAGCCACAACCAGATGCCTCTACTACGGCTCTTGACTTTCTTCTTCTATTTGTAGTTCTAATCTCCTTGTAATTTAATTAAGGACTTTATATTGTGTATTTCCTTGATTAATATTTTGGTTAAAATAAATGGTTACTAAATGTAACCACTTTGTAAACTATATATTGGGCTCTTCATGCCATTCCAAGGGGATGGAACTCTGATAATTTTTGAAAGTGTAAAAGAACTAAAAGCTATCAATACAGAAGATTTCCCTTCCTGTTTCTATCTACATCTATTTATTCTCTCTGGCTTGTCTAAAGTTTGTGAATCATTAATTTATTGCATTAAGAATCTTTGTATTCTTATGGATGTCATTTCTAGAACTTTGTGTCTATGAAATAATATCTGGTGGTTTAATATGAATGATTTTGTTCTATATATCATCCTTGCTCAACATTTATAAGGAACTATTTTGCTATCTATATTTCCTAAGAATGTTGTTATGTTCTACCTTTTCCCTCCCTTAGTTCTTTTATTCTTTTGTATTGATGATCTACCTTTGCATTAAAAAAATTTCATTATATCAGAGTTCCTCATTAAAGTAGACAAATGTACATTTGTAAATAGTTTTTCTTCTTACTTTCAATAAGGGCACCTCTCCCATTAAAGAGGAGGGACTTTCTGTCCCTTAACTGTTGTTTTCATTAAAGTCCTAATTTGACAACCAACAATTTTTGGTGACTCCACTGGGGATTTGTTTCAATGAATTCTAGTTTTAAAGAACAATTTCTTGATCATTTCTGATTTGGTGACTCCGAGATTTACTCGCAGAAGAAGGGCTCTTGGAATTGAATATTCTTAGTTTCAACTCCTAGAGTAGCAAGGCTTTCCCCTTCCTTCAACAAGGATAAATAGAAGAGCTTGTTCTACAAGCACACCCCTTGTTGAAGACATAAGCTGTTGGGAGTGGTATCCCTTAACAACAACTCAACCCTAATATTTGTGCTTTAATTCTTGTTGGTGTTTCAATTCCACTTCAAGGAATTTATTCAAGGATGGCAGCTCCATTACCTTGGGGCCAATGAGTTAGGCCTCTTTCCCTCCCTCAACCTTTGCATAAGTTACCCGGGGGTAACAAAAAGCACATTCCCAAGTTTAGAGGTGATGGCAAGGTACATCTTGATGAACACATTGTAGCCTTCATAGTTACCATGTGGAATCCTTGGAGTTGAACATGAGGATGTCTGTGAGGATTTTTGTGGAAAATTTGCAAGACAATGCGGTGGATTGGTTTTACCATCTCCCTACTAGGACCATCACCAATTGTAATACCATGAGAACTAAATTTGAGAACCGTTTCAAACCTACAGAAGATGTGCATGCTTTGCTAGCCTGATTTCTCAAATCAAGAAAGAACCACAAGAGCCCATGAGAGAATTTGTGGCCAATTTTAACAAGCTGATTAACAATATCCCACAAAACACCCGGCCTGTGGATCAAATTCAAAAATGTTTCTTCCTAAATGCTCAATTTCTTGAAGTAAGCTATGCACTGAGAAGAGCCAATCTTGCAACTTTGGATGATTATAAAAGATTATCCGTCAGTGTTGAAGATGAATTGATCATGTCTGGAAAATTGAAAAGAGACTCTTCCAAATCCAAAAAAAATTCTTCCTCTTCCTCTACTCCTAGAGCTAATGCCAATCATTTAGTATGAAGCTTGTCAATGACCTCATTTCCATCAAGAAACAATTGTCTCAACATGCTCCTTATCAAGACATTGTAAGGAAGAAATTTTAGCCTAGAAACCATTTTCCTTCTTCTCATACAAGGTTTGCAATCGAAGGACCACCCATCAAGGTCCCTGTTAATGTAACTTGTGAAGTTGAAGAACTTGATGATGAAGAGGTTAATGAAGACCTTGAAGAACCTAGAGAAGAGGCCGAGGAAGAGCTGTAAGAACTTGATGGATCTCGAGTTAATTTCCTCGCTAATGAGGGCATTGATGAGGAAGATGATTATGATGAAGTAGTGGCAGAGATGAATGGTGAGGCATATGTTGTTCTAACTTAGGAGTAGACAAACAAGAGAGAAAAAGTGATGTAACCCGCTAAAAAATCTAAGGAGCATCCCATGATTATTCCAGTGATTGCAAGAAGAGGATTTCCTATTCCCACTGCATCCATACAAAAGGTGAGTTCGATAATTTTTCTTCTTCTACTCCCGCTTCTAAAAATTCTTATTCTTCAGCTCCAAAACCCGATAAGACTAGGATTCCTAGTGATGATACCCCATCCACCTCTGGATAGTTTGATATCATTGACCACCTCAAGAAGACAAAAATCTAGATTTCATAGGCTGATTTTTATCAAACCCATCTAAAAGCCTTTGCCAAAATGGTCCACTTTGTCAATTCCCATTCCAAAACTTCATCCAACACTTCTAAAGGTATTTTTCCCACACCCTCTTCCACATCCCAACAAAATATTGTGTCCACAAAGTCACCTTGACTAATGAGAAAATCAAAACATTCTATGTGACCCTCCTCATAGTTGGCCATAGGCTTAGCAACTGTGTCATAGACTCAAGAGCATCGGACAATGTGATGCCTGCCAAAGTGGCTCATGATTTGGGTCTTACCCTCACACACACTTTTGGTTCTTGCTATTCCATGGAGAGTAGGGAGGTTCATTTGGTCGGAAGAGTTAAGGATGCACAAGTAGCTTTTGTTGCTTTGCTAGAGAAAAAGGTCTTAACTACTATTTTGGTAGCTGATATTCCTCCTTCATATGGCATGTTTTTGAGTAGAAATTTTTGTAAGGATGTATGATGAGAAATTCAAATGGATTGGTCACATGCCCTTATACCAGTCAATGGAAAGATGAAGAAGCTCTTGCTAAGAAGAAAATTGAATATATTGTGCAAAAGACAGATGATCCCAAGGCAAAAATACTTTATGAAGATATTGGGCATGGAAACTACATGATCATGTCTCAGGATGAGGCGGAACATCCCAAAGAAGTGCTCCATGATCCTAATAGCATTTGGAATTTGGAATTTGATGGAATTTTCTCTTCAGTTGGTTTTGGGGCTGGTGTGGTATTGATATCTCTAGAAGGAAAGATTCATCTTTTCTCCTTCAAGTTGTAGTTTGAAAATACAAATTACATAATAGAATATGAATCTCTCATCCTTGGACTGAATGCGGAAAAATAAAAAGGTGTGAAGAATATCCGGCTCTTGGAGATGCGGAACTAGTTATCAAACAAGTCAGATACCTTTTCCAAGTGAAGAATAGAAGGTTGAAACACTATAGGAATCTAGTCTGGGATTCTATTGAATTCTTTGATACCTTTTTCATCGAAGCGGTGCCAAGGGAGAAGAACACTAGAGCTGATTCCCTAGCTATTTCAAGGTCTTTCTTTGATACCTCATCCCGATTTCTCTCAAGAAAAATTCACCATTGAAATGATCCATAGACCAAGCATATCGAATAATGTAAACAACTGGCAAGTTTTCAATGATGACCAGCATTTTCTCTCTTTCCTGGAGCTTAGGGATAACTTTGATCAATTGTATTTTGAGGGAAGTGACAATCTACCTCGAGAGAGTGTCTCTTCTAATGATGAAGGTTTCAAGGAGGAGATGGATTGAGATGGTTGCATCAAACTAAACGGTAACAAGTTCCCTAAAGGGTTGATAAGTCTGGAGGAATTGTTTGATAAACATGATAGATATGTCAAGTCCAAGGCTTCCAAAGGAGCTCAACAATCTACTGAATGTGAAAATATTAACATTGGGATCCTTGCCGAACCCAAAATGGTGAACTTTGGAAAGCGTTGCACTCAATAGGAGAAGAAGAAGGTGGTAAATATTTTGAAGAGGTACATCGATGTCCTTGCTTATTCTTATGATGATCTGAAAGATTTCCAACCAAAATAAATGCAACACTTCATTCCCCTCAAACCTAGGATTAAACCTTTCAAGTAGAAGCAAAGGTAGTACAATCCAAAGATTTCTAACACCATTTTCCAAGAGATACAGAAGTTGTTGAAAGCCAAGATCATCTTCCCCATTCAACATGGATTACTAATATTGTACACATCAGAATAAAATGGTGAGATTTAGATCTGTGTTGACTTCAGGAATCTAAATCAAGCTTATTTGAAGGATAACTATCCCCTACCCATGATGGAACAGGTGTTATAAGCTATCACAGGTTTGGAAATGTTGTCCATGCTTGACGGTTTCTCAAGATATAACCAAGTGGAAGTCAATACTGCAGATCAGCACAAGACTGCCTTTATCACTCCTTGGGGTACTTTTTCCTACAATAGGATTCCCTTTGGCCTCATTAATGTTGGTGCCACCTTTAAGAGAGAAATGGATTTGTCTTTCATGGGTTTGAAAGGAAAATGTATTATTGTGTATCTAGATGATTTAATTGTGTTTTCCAAAAGTAGAGCAGATCATTTTCAGCATCTTGAAATGCAGAGAACATGAAGTCTCTCTGAATCGCAAGAAATCTATCTTTTGTGTCATGGCGGGAAAGATTTTGGGACATGTTGTATCCAAATAAGGAATCAATATTTATCTTGAAATAGTTCAAGCCATCCATCAGATTCCTCTTCCCACAAGTAAAAAGGGAGTGCACTCTTTCTTTGGTAAGATAAACTTCCTGAGAAGATTCATCCCCAATTTTATAGAGATGACTTTGAATATTTCCCAAATGATGAAAGGAAAGTAGATGTTTGGTTGGTCCTCTGAAGGAAAGGAAGAATTTTAAGGCATTAAGAAATCTATTGCTAACACTCCTATCTTAGCATGTCCAAATTTTAGCAAAGATTTTATTATCTATTTCTATGCCACGAGAGAGTACCTTGGTCGATGTGTTGACTCAGAAATATTCTAAAGACCATGAGCTCCTAATTGCATTCATGAGTTATACTCTAAAAAATCATGAGTTGAAGTACACTATGATGAAGAAACATGATTTTACAGTAGTTAAAGTTGTTAAGTAGTTTCGATTTTGCATTCTTAACTCTCACTTTGTTGTGCTTTTGCCTGATGCAACTATCAAGTCTATTCTTACACAATAGGAGTTTGGAACCAAGAGAGGAAATTAGGTAGTAAAGGTTCAAGAGTATGATCTTGACATCAGACCAATAAAGATAGTTTGGGGTAAAGGCCTGTGTGAACTCATTTCCAAAGGAGCTGGTCATGAGTTGCCTAAGGATGAATTTGATGTCCCTATTGTTCTGTTCCTCATCTCAATAGACGAATGGTATGCTGAAATTGCTCACTTCCTCACCTATGGTGAGTGTTCATCTCACTTAACTACTAAGGAGAAAATATCTATCAAGTTAAGGTCAACACAGTACGTGTTGTGGGAGAATGCTTTATTCAAGCAAGGAGTGGATGGAAGATTCTTGAAGTGTGTTGACAAAGAGAAACATAAGAAGTTGTTCTCATCCTTTCATGATCAAGCTTGTGGGGGTCATTTCTCATCTGTTGTCACTGCTCACAAAATTCTTCATGCGGGGTACTATTGGCCTACTTTGTTTAGAGATGCATCAAAGTGGGTCGACAAGTGTGAATCTTGTCAAACCTTTATGGGAAGACCTAAGTTGGCTGCTTTACCACTTAAGCCAGTTGTGATCGAAGAACCCTTTCAACAATGGGGTTTGGATTTCATCGGAACACTCAACCCATCTTTAAGTGTAGGACATACTCATGTGTTGGACTTGCCACAGATTATTTCACCAAATGGGTGGAAGCCATCCCAATTAAAAGTACTACTTTTGAGGTAGTATGTAATTTCATCAAAGAAAACATCTTGGTAAGGTTTGGAGTACCAAACAAGATCGTGACCGATAATGCTTCCAATTTTTCTTCTGTTAAGATGATGGATTTCTTCTTTGGGTATGGAATTTCCCTTGCTCATTCTTTAGATTACTACCCTCAAGGGAATGGATAGGCAAAATCAATAAACAAGAATTTGGTGACCATTATAAGAAATCTTGTCAATGAATCTTAGAGAAACTGGTACAAGAAGCTTTATGATACTCTCTGGGTAGATAGGATTACACCCAAAAGAGCAATTGGGATGTCCCCTTTTCAAGTGGTGTATGGTGTGGAAGCTCAACTACTAGTGACAGTGGAACTACCATCTTTGCATTTGATGAAAGCTATTGAGGACCCCGGTTTGGTGATTCTTTGGATAAGAGGATCATGTATCTCTATAAGCTAGATGAAGATAGGTTGCGGGTTTTCGATAGGATCTCTACCCATCAGCAGAAGGTGAAATCTTTATTTAATAAGAAAACCATATCCAAAGATTTCAAAGTTGGAGACATTATTTTAATATGGGACAAAAGGCATGAACCTTGAGGAAGCCATGGTAAGTTTGACTCTCTTTGGCTTGGTCCTTTCAAAATCAGGCACTTTGCTAGTGAAAATTCTTTCTATCTTGATTACATGGATGGATCTTCTCTCCCACTTCCTTATAGTGGGTACTACCTGAAATTGTTCAGATCCTAGGTGAATAGGAAGTCCTTTATATATTATGTAAAGTGTGTGTTTTCTTTTCCTTACCTTTTCTTTGTTTTTTTTTCTATGTGTTTCCTTCGTATTGATTTTCCTTTGACTTTGTTTGCCTAATGGATAAGGCATTGGTGTTCTTCCCCAAAAATTTTCTTGAATTCTTGTCTTACCTCATTCTTGTGATCTAATCAAGTCATCCCTAGAAAGAGCTAGTTGTTGTTCCACTCAAAATTCCCCTCTTTTGAAAGTCAAAAATTTGAAATTTTGAGTTGGCACCCTTAAGTGGTGTTTTAATGAAGTAAGAAATTCAAAGAGATGGTGAAAATTCTATTTCTTGGGGTCATTTTAGTGACTTCATGGGTCATCGGACATTTTTATCCCTCATGTCCCAAGTACTGGTGAGACCTCCTATTCACCGATGGTCCGATTTACCCGTAAGTCCTTGTCCGTCGGCTTTTTTTGGTCTTTTTCAGCCCATTTTTCCCAAGTACGCCCGTGCCTCCTGTTCACCGATTCCCCACATTGACCAAATTGGATCTTCACTTCCTTCATGTCCCAATGTTCCATGGACCATCCGGGCCAGTTTTTCTACTTTTCCCACATTTCACCTTTTTGAGTCGGTTCAAGGTATATTTAATACGCATTTATGATCTTCTCTCTCTTGAACGGCTATTTAAAGGGGCAACTGTCTATGCACTTGTCACATTACCTGCTCATTATCTCTTGCCCACATTTTGCAAAATTGAGTCATTTTTCCACCTTCTTGTATCTCCTTGCAATAATTTTCGTGAGTCTATTCTTTGAAGGCCATTCCTCTGTTCACTGTCAAAATGAAGATCAAATTTCAAGGGCACGAGCATCTGTCCCCTTTGGAGACTTTTGTGCCCGATATTGGAGATAGCGGAAGCATTGAAGAGATTCAGGCACCAGATCCTCAAAATAGTGGGCCCTCCTTAGCCACAACCGGATGTCTCTACTTCTGGCTCTTGACTTTCTTCTTCTATTTTTAGTTCTGATCTCCTTGTAATTTAATTAAGGACTTTATATTGTGTATTTCCTTAATTAATCTTTTGGTTAAAAGAAACAGTTACTAAATGTAACCACTTTGTAAACTATATATTGGGCTCTCCACGCCATTCCAAGGGGTTGGAACTCTGATAATTTTTGAAAGTGTAAAAGAACTAAAAGCTATCAATACAAAAGATTTCCCTTCCTGTTTCTATCTCTGCATCTGTTTATCTCTCTCGGCTTGTCTAAATTTTGTGAATCATTAATCTGTTGCATTAAGAAGCTTTGTATTCTTATGGATGTCATTTCTAGAACTTTGTGTCTATGAAATAATATCTGGTGGTTTAATATGAATGATTCTATTCTATATATCATCCTTGCTTAGCATTTATAAGGAACTATTTTGCTATCTATATTTCCTAAGAATGTTGTTATGTTCTACCTTTTCCCTCCCTTAGTTCTTTTGTTCTTTTGTATTGATGATCTACCTTTGCATTAAAACACTTTCATGATATCAGAGTTCCTCATTAAAGTAGAAAGTTGTACATTTGTAAATAGTTTTGTTGCTTGCTTTCAATAAGGGCACCTCTCCCATTAAAGAGGAGGGACTTTCTGTCCCCTGACTATTGTTTTCATTAAAGTCCTAATTTGACAACCAACGTGGATGAAGGTCTAGTCCCCCTTAATATTTTATTGTAAAATAATTTAAATCTAGAAGTTGCATGTTAACATCCCCAAATAAATCAATCAAAAAAATAAAATCATGGTGCATGCTTATAAGGTCACACTCAACTATAACTTCATAACTAAGGTGGTTGATTAATTCAACATTATTAATTCTTAAGTCAATCACTTTGTTATTAGCATAAAGTAATTCCCACATTATAATTACCTTTGACCCAATGAATTTAGGTTATTTTATATGTTAACTAAACAAAATATTATTACCTCTTTACTACATCCAATATCATAGTCTTTGTCCATGCTAGGTCCGTGTCTTAGGCATAGGTTAGCTAATAAGGTATCGACTTACTAATGTCATTTTTGTGGGTCCTTAGCCGCAGCGATCATTTTGTAACTCATGTTTTGAACTTGATAAGTTCGAATACCCATCACTTTAGATGTTCCTAATATAGACCTTAATATTTATGCCACATACTTTATAAAGTTTAGATCATGCAATCTATCTTCCGCATAGCTTTATTCATTTTGATGCCCCCTCTTAATAAGTATGATCATATTACTAATTCCCTTATTGACACAATTTTCATACCATAACAATATAATCAAGACTAAATGTAATCGCTTATTGAGAATTATAGGATCCTCCAACCTTTGTCCATACTCATCATATTAATGCGAGAAGAGAGTATAATGATTAAATTATTCCACTGACTTAAGTGGGGTCAATTTGACCAAATAATTTCCAGCAAGACCTAATTTTTGCAATCATTATTTACAGTACAAGATATCATACATGCATCCAATTGACTCGATCACTTCTATAAACAAAAATTGAATTATCGTGGTGTGATAGGTTATCATCCTCTAGTATTTCATTTTCCAATTCCACCATGGATAGGAAACTTACCGATCAATCAGAGGATCCAAGATAGATTTTGAGACAAATTCATGATGAATGGTGGGTATTTCTTATCAGAAGAAGAGGGCACAGACACACCCATTAACTTCGTGAAAGAGTGAAGTTTCTAATAGATACAATATGAATCCTTTTAATGAGGAAATTCAAGAGTTTAATCCTGGGGGTGTGATGAGTTGTATACATTTATTTCATAATAACTCATCTTGTGTATTTTGATAAGGCTATTGTAAACCATTTATATGTATTTCCAAAGAACATTGTTGAACACCACCATCACAAACATGAACTTTTGGCATAATGATTAATTAATATAGTTATATTTAATTGTCTTTATTTTGTGATATTATGTGTGCATTTATTCTTGTTATCCCAATAAATGTTTTGAATGATGTATATGTCTTGATACCAATCTTGGTTGTAAGTAATTTGGCACATGCGGTGAAGAAGCATGTGTCCGTAAACTCATCTACAGCCAAAGAACCTATCTACATCAACACGTTTGTAGCCAAAGGAAATCATTCACAACAAATAAACAACATTTATGAATATATTTGAAACATGAAGCAATGGCACTTAATTCTGCACACACCATTAGAGAAGTAATTACAACAAGAACGTGGAAAATTGGGAAACAAATTAATCTTTGATTTGGTTATTGATACAAACTAGTGGAGAACTGATTATTTAGTTGTACATTTTTTATGTTTTTATTAGTTGAACACATGTTATGAGTTTTGTAACATGCGTTGAATCTCTCACTATTCATCGAAGATATCTCACTTATTTTGTTGGAAAATCCTTATTGTACTCTTCTTCTTCTCACGTTGTGATGTAAAAAAGTTATAAATGAAATGGCTAGTTCCTTATTGTAAGGGGGTCAAATAGTGATAGATGAGAGTTTTAATTGAGTAAGAGTCGAATTTGATATTACTCTTTTGTTCCTTGATGTATTTTTATAAAACTAAATATAAATATGAGTTATGTTATCTAGTTTCTAGTTGCAGAGTTAGGAAGGGGTTAGCACCCAAGTTAGGGCCCACTTGAGGTCTGCTAAATCCCCTCCATTGTTTTATTTCATGCATGTTTACTTAGGAGCAATTTTCTTTCTGAATCTGCAACTCTGTTTTAACAAAAGTAATTAGCACTAGTTAATTTTCTAGTTTGATTTTTACTTTACTTTCAACATTGTTTCGTGATAGTTATTTCTTTTCCAACCTTTTAAATCATTGTAACTATGTATACAACACCATAAATATTTCAATTCTATTCTCCTGGTTTAATAATTAAATGAATGTGATTCAATGTACACCATATTAATTATTGCAAGTTGATTTGCACCACCAAGAGGATAGGAATTTATTTATGAATTCTACCATTTCACAAGAGAAGGAATATAACCTTCGTAGTAGAGAAGTTAAGGGACATACCCTTGCCCCCAAGATAAAGATGAATCTCTTTATCGATATCCCTAAAGATACTCCCAAGAGAAGTATGCCAGATAAATTCCCCAACATTTCCTCAAGGCCAAGCATTCATGCCTCAGCCCAAGCAATAAGGGACAATATCCCATTAGAAAAAATAGTCACCCTTTCCCCTAATGTAGCCTTGCCCAAATATTTCACATGTGATATGGCTCGATCCTAAGTCAAATAAAAATTATTGTCCCTATTATGGAATTAATTAGAATTCCTAAACATAGGAGGAGGGCATTTGAATATTTGGGGTTGAAGGAGGATGGGGTTGTCAAATAAAGAAGTGCAAGTAATATGGTGACTTCTCCCACTATTTTTGAATTTGAAATAAAAGAAGACCAAGAGAACATAGAAGAACCCCCGGAAGTATATTTTGGTACCTCCTTGGTAGAATCACAATTGGATGTAGATCCTTTCTTCACTACTCTCATTATCAATGAAAGGCTTCTCCATAATTACATGTTTGATTCAGGGGCATCCTGCAACATCATGCCTTTAGAATTCATGAATGAGTTGAACATCAAAATAACAACTAATTTTGGGAGGTGTTTTTCCATGGATTCAAGAGAGGTACTTGTTGTTGGATATGTCAAAGGTTTGGTAGTACAACTTGCTCCTTATCCTGGAAAATATTTAACTATGAATGTGGTTATAGTTGACTTCCTTGCTAAATGGGGCATGTTGTTATCAAGAAATTGGGTTTCAAAGTGTAGGGGAAGTGTTCAAATAGACATATCTTTTGCTTTCGTACCTTTGGTAGGAAAGTTATTCTACCACACCCTCGTTGCTTTAATTTTGAATACGATAAATGATCTACGATATAGAGTAGATCATATGACATGAATACCCATTTCAAAGTATGCTATCCATGAGCATGACAACATATCAACACTTGTCATCATGTTTATGCAAGCTACCGATACCAAAACCCGTCTAGTATACTTTATTAAGGATACACACACACACACACACACACACACACACACACACACACACACACACACACACACACACACACACACACACACACACACACATATATCTTACTATAGATAATAATATGATTGGTCATCATACTTTTTCATGATATTGGGATTGTAACCTTAGTTACTCTATTGATATTTCAAACTTGGATGATTATGTTAATAGGTTAGTTTTTTTATAATCATGATGTCGATTTTATATACCAGTTGATATTTGATTATTGTGTTATTGTTCTTGGCAAAGTTATGTTGAAATTTCTATAAAAATGTTTTCTAATCTAATTTTCTCTAATGGTGAATACATCATTTCAGTTGTTATTGTAAAAAGGAAGAATCATTAATAAATTTGTCCCGTAAAACTGAATTATGGTAAGGGTAAATTACTGTTCCATTACTTATAGCTTGACTAGTTTATTAGAAATAAACAAGCAGGTCAATATATATACTTGTCATGGTTTCATATAGCTTAGGAACTGCACTCTAGGATCATATGGCCAAATAGGCCTTTTTCAATATGGAGGTGTTGATATTATTGTTGGTTATTATGATCGAAATATCTTGAGTTAAAATAAGGGAATATTTATGGGGAAATATATATATATTATATGGTCTAAAGACCATATCCTAAGTTAGATATTTAGATGGTCTACGACCATATTAAATATCAATGTTATATTATTTAAAACAATGTTAATTTGTAATGGGTGGCAGCTCGGTCGAGCACCAACCCGAGCCCTTGGGTGAGCGAGTCGAAAAAGCCAAAGTACTTGAGCTCATGGACGAGTGAGTTGGGTAAACCAATAATGGAATTAGCCACCAAGTCTTTTCTATTTAATTTTCTTCAAAATTTTAAATGGCTAAAGGCTAACTATGCAAAATATAGGTATTTTGGGACTTGGTCTTGGACCATCCGATGGATCCACCATACCAACATGTAGGGTGAGGATTCACTGTGAAGTTTAGTGGGAAAACTTAAATTTTGTTTGCATTTGGTAAACTAGAGAATGGGAGGAAAATCGGAAGTGGTACTAATTGCATTAATCACAACTCCATAGTTCTCGGGTGAAGCAAGAAGCTTCTCAAGGAAGCTACCGCCGAAGATAAGAGTTATTTGTGGTTTTATTTTTGATGGTTATTCTTTATCCATCTCAAAGATCTACATGGATGATTTATGTGAAGTTATTTTTGTGTTTTGCGTTTTAACACTTTACAAAGATTTTTGAACTATAGTTGAGCTTCTATTGGGATCTATTTATGATATTTGTTATGATTATAATGGGCTTACTTTTTCTACTTGGAGATAGTTTATTTTTTGGATTTCATAAGATATTTTGGAAGTTTGTTGGGAGAAAAAGTGGAGCTCGGTCAAATTTCAAGAAAATACTTGAGGGAATCTGGGAAATACATTTCAAGCGTGAAAAATTTTCTCCTCCCCATCTTTATTATTTATAACATCAAAATGTTTTAATGTTCTTGTATTTTCATGAAATCTTCTCTGTAAACATTAACGGGTTAAGAAGGTTTATCAACTTTGTGTTTTAATGAAATGATCTATCTCTTTTAATGAGTTTATTTTGTTTACGAGCATGTATTAGGCCATGTGAATGATTATGATAATGGAATATCTTCGAGTGTGTATACTCATTATTTTATTAGGAAAATAGGGTTAAACACCCATAACGTGATTGAACGTTAAAGCGTGATTTTAATCTTGAATCGATATTGTTTTTCCATGAATACCCATTTAAAGAAATGTTGTCACATGTAAGTCTTATGGGTTCATGTGAATAAATTTATTTCTTCGTTAGACTAGTTCGTTGAACCAAATGTTTATTCGATTGAATACTTAAGTATTTTTGATTTATACATTGAACCCATTTTTGGTTTAATACTTAATATGTCATCATGATGAATGTTGGCATGTATAGATATATATACAATTGCCTTTTCTGGTTATGATTCCTAGTCCCTCCTATTGAATCGGTTTAGGATGGTATAATGTTGGTTATTTGAGTAGGATGTGGTCTATTTACTCATAATCAAACTAAGCTATTAATAATCCATTCATACGGGTAATGTTGTAAGCGTTCAAGTGGTTTTGTTTGGCATCCAGTCCAGTATCGGGTATTATCTTAATACGTTAAGCGTGTATGGGTAGGTGCATGCATTGAAATATTTATTTATTTTTGGGGGTGTATTAATAGGTTCCTACAGAATGGACCGTGTGAGTCCAACTTGTGGTCTTAAATGAGACAAGGCATGGGATATCCTTGAACCTCGAGTTGATTGTATGGGTTGTATTTATTTTGACGGTTAAAATATATTCCGTATGATGGAAACATCCTATATTCATAATAGTGTTGGTTGAATTAGGATAAATTTTACCTTATTCAGAGTTATTTAGGAAATTCTAGTTGGACTTCGGAAATACTAAGGTAAGTTTGGAGAGTTTAAGGTATTTCTATTTTTTTACCGTCAAAAGAATGAAATAATTCTTCTTATGAATTTGATTGTTGCATTCTTTGACTAATATGATTTTTAGTTTGATCAAGTATAGATTGTAATGATGAAATTGTGTGAAATTTATGTTTAGCTCATTAATCTCTTGAAATGCATGAAAGAGTATACTTTAGTGATTTTATATCATGAAATAAAGTCTTGTTTTTAGTTGAATTAGAGTATCATACATTTACATATTGACTAGAAATGGGTAATAAACAATCAAGGAATTTTTATGCAAAACAAGGAAATTATATTAGGTTCATTATGAATTATGTGATGATTTAGATATAATCATATTTTGGTAAAGTCTTAAAATCATATTGTTTCATTTGTGATGGTAATATAAAAATTAAATGTTATTATTACCTCCTTTTTAAAAAATTGATGTTTTATTACTGTTGGGGTTTGATCATTGAGATATTTTAGTGTTATAAATTATAAAGATAAGGTGGATAACCTTTTCATGCCGATTCATCCGAACTAACTATTTTCTAACATTTTAATAGATAGCGGAAAGTAATTCAATTCTAGCAGTGATTTATAAATACTAAGTATGATTCAATTATGTTTGATAATGAATTTAAGTTGTATTAATTATGTGACATGTTTGTAAAAGCGAGCTTATGTTACGTTGTCTTATTCGATGAAAGGAAATTTAGCCTTAAATGATATTGTACTATTCTGAAAAAGGAATGTTAAACTTGTATTCATTACCAAGTTATTATTTATAAAGTGAATCAAAATTAGTTGTATGATATATTGATGTACTAGTTGAATTTAGCATTATGTAGCTTGCGATAAATAAATGTTATATGTATTTAAATGATTAAGGATTATTTATAATATAGATATACCTATGGTACAAATATAACTTTAATGTTTTGTAAACTATTTCATTTGATAAGTTAAATTAAACATGTACTTACGGAATAGTAGGACAGTATCATAAATAATCAAATTATGGGTGATGCGGGAGCATCTTGCTCTCTAATAGGTAAGAAGTATAATTTTGGCTTGAATTTTTTAATTTTGGTTTTTTGTTGTTGCATAGGGGTTTAGTGGCTTTGAGGAGGTCCTAACACACCTTTACAAGCTTTGTTTGTAGCCTAAGACCTTTCAAATTTAAAATTATTGATTTTCCCTCCAAAAATCAAAATTTGAATTTAAGAGCAATTTGGGTGCTGAATCAAGCTAGGAAGGATGTTCTTGGTGTTATAAATGTTTCCATCATGTTTGTTAGTGCATGTCATATTCAAGGAAGGTCCTAAATGGGTCAAAGTAGTGTAGACTTTTATATTACTTGTTGTATGCTCAAGAAGCTAATTAATGTTTGTTAATTAGGACCAAATAGTGATTAGTTGACATATTTAGATCATTTAAATCGATGAAAATGGTCTTTCAAGAGTATAAAGATCATCATGTAATTATTTTTGAGTATTTTATTTGAATACAAGGAGTGAAATAAGGTCTCAAGAATGGATTTGGGGTTCCACGATTCTCGTAACTAGTTTGGTTGTGAAAAATGTGTATGAATTTGAAGAGAATGATTTTTGGTCCGTAAAAAGGAGATTAGCCTTCATTATATGCTTTAGCATTGATATTTTATGCTCACTTTGTGGAGGATGTAATGTTGCGGTTTATTATCTTCTTTTATGGTTAGGCTACTGAGGTACAAATGTTCTTGACTTTGATCAAACATAATGTTTTCTCAGAACTCGAAATTATTACCGAGATAGTGATAATAATTGGGAGGATAATTTTTGTCATTTCAGTCATAAACAAAGGTGATTAAATGATTTTTGAAGCCATATTTTTGGATAGACAAACATGGTGTGAATATTTAGGGTTTGGTATAACTCGTATGAGGTCATTGTGAATAAAGAATATTGTAAGTCGAGTTGCAGAGGTTTTTTTAGATTGTTCATGAGAATTTAATGGTTGGGAAAGATTATGCATGATCTAATCGTTCTCCCATGCTTTAAAATTAAAAAAAGACTTTTAATCAAGTGAGAACTAGTTTTTTTGTTCTTCGGGCTCATCACACGGTCGAAAAACCTATAACTAGGGTTTTGTGAGGAAAACTCGTGAAATCTCAAATTCAAACCTATTGAAAATTCTAAAATTTTGAGGACAATTTTATTTGGGGCTCATACGGTTAATGCAAAAGTAAGTATATTGAATGACTTTGTAACAAAGGAGAACACCTTACTAGAATTCTTGAGCAACTATATAAGACTCATGTGTTAACATTTTTGTAAAATTAGAAAAAAAAACAATCGCGAGGGTCTTTTTTTCTTAAAGGGAGTTGTGATAAGTGTTGTAAAGTATGGAATTGCATTAATGGAGGTGATAACATCCTTTTATCAAGGAAATTACAATTCTATCTAAACATAGAACTAGAAAAATTCAGGACAAAGTTGATAAAAGTGGACTATCAAGAACTTATTAGATAAAGAAAGTGAACTTTGGGCTTGAATCTATAAAAAGATTGATCAAGCATATAACAAACAAAGTCACTAATCCTTTAGTGACCACATTTCATCTTTAAACTAACATAAAAATAGAGAATAAAAATGATAATCCTATTAATTGAAAGACATACAAGCAATTTAAGGAAAAATTAATCTTGGAGACCTAGTGGGTTGTTAGGGCTACACTAATGGGATGTGACAACAATGTAGTAAGCTATCTTAAATTAAATTTAATATGCATAATGAATGTAAAAAAATAACTTATGAAAATGATTAAAATCTATATCGAATTAAGTTATGGACCTTAGGATCATATTCAGATATGATAAATGAATCACGTGATATAAGGGATGTTCGTGTGCGTGACATGCCTAGTCATCATCCACATCACCTGGTGAGTCATCTCGCCTTACGAGAGTCATAGGTCTTAGGAAGTCAAATGAAAAGTGTCAGATTCTATCATAGAATCTGTCATTGTCATTTGCATCAATGTGTCATAGGAGTTACATTCCTTATTTGGAATTGTAACTCCTCCTTTAGTGGTGTCATATGCATCAATCACGTCATATGCATCAATGACGTCATTGATATTCTTTCCTTGTTTAGGCATGGGGGTTACATAGCACCCCTATTTGTACTTCCTTTTTTCAATCTATGAGTATGAGTAGACCTATTTTCTTATTTTCATATTCTTTCCATTGCTCGAATCTTGCTTATTGCGTTGGAGCTTGATGTTACCATCGGAGTGCAACTTCATTGTGGTGCATTATTTTTGACATCGGTTCTTGCGAATCCCTCTTTCATGGTATCAAAGTTGGTTTCAGTAAAACATGCACTCTTTGTTTATCAAGTTGTTTATTACTTCTGGTTTCTTCTTATTTCCTCGTGTAAGTTTTTTCGATTATTATTTTGGAATTGTATTGCTCACCTTGTATTGAGGTTTCAACAGTTGCAAGTTTGAGGGGTTGTTCATCGGTTCATGGTTTGAGTTTTCTAGGATCTGCATGCATTTTTGTGTGTTTTGGGGTGCATTTTAGGTTCATGGGTTGCAGATTTCAGAGTTTAGAGTTGTCTTGTTTTTCACTTCAAGCTATACTCTACCTGCTCACCTTGCTTTTCTGCATGCATCCTCCTCCTAGTGAATTGATCCTCTCTACATTGGCTTGGGTTATTCTCATTCTGGTTCATGGATCTTCTTCCCTCCATCTACGTGTATCTCTTGACTCATGGGTACTTTGGCTTAGTGGGTTGTTCACTACTCGGGGTTCTACTGACGGATTATTTCTTGCTCATGCTACATTTGTTGGTGTTTGGTTTTCACGGTTTTGGCTTTGTGACGGTTGTTATTCGGGATTCTCTATATTCCATGAGCCTGAGACCTTTCTAAATCTGTGTTCCATTTGTGTCAACTCAGCTTAGCAACTTTCATCTGACTCATTCTTTTTACATTCGACCTTGCAATGTCTCAATGGCTCGGTTGTTAGTTGTATCGACTTTTGCTTGGTCAGAGTCTCAGAACCTGTTTGGTATTTTAAAGCCTGGTGCCATTTCTACCATGGTTTTTTTGGACCTTGTATCACTATTTTGTAGGAATTTGTATTACATCTAACTCCACCATTTGGCTCAGCCTCCTATTTTGGTGATCGGTTCTACGTGTGTGGTCATTCAGTTCGTGGTTGATCTTCTACTAGTCTTGCAGTCTTTTTTTTCTTGTTTTAGCTTGTTCTTGGCTGGTCATTCCCAAGTGAATCCGTTATGTGCTTCTGTTTTGTGCTCCCTGTGTTTGGTTGGTGCTACATTGTGTCGTCGGTAGTGCCCTTTCCTTCTTGGTTCTCC
Source organism: Taxus wallichiana var. yunnanensis (assembly GCA_018340775.1). Taxonomy (NCBI): domain Eukaryota; kingdom Viridiplantae; phylum Streptophyta; class Pinopsida; order Cupressales; family Taxaceae; genus Taxus; species Taxus wallichiana. Next base: position 645,494,245 of record CM031235.1, read on the forward strand.
CGTGCCCTCTTTATCATTTCTCCAAGCTATTTACTGTCTTGTTTGGCACAAAATTCTTCAGCCAAACTTCGTTGCCTCAATGTTTGCTTTGTCAGAATCCTAACATATCTCCTGACACCTTCCTCGAAATCCACATGACCCAAGATCCCTCTACACAATGGTCTCACCTTTCATTGACATGTGTCTTGGTGGCTCAACTTTGTGGTTACCACCAACTCGGTAGTTTACACATGTGGCTCTTATTGTGGAGAGATTGTTTTCAACCTATTCAACTTCAACGTATAACTCAGCTCAGTCAACATTTCCTTTTAGAATTATTTGAAGGTAAAATCAATCTCACCTTTAATATTTTAAGGTGTAAAAATTTTAATTGGCATTGTAAACCTTTTTGGGGTATTTTTTCTTGTTTTAATATCCTTCCTTCAAGTGACGAAGATGGAGGGTGAGGTTCGGGGTTGGCAGGAGGTTAATCCCCCTCGCAATAAAAACAAACCCTATCTAAAATTTGATGTCATTTCCAATGAGCATACATATGACACCCTTTGCATGTGTTTAGGGAACTTTTTTAATCTGTTTGTAGGCTTATTAGCATTTTTCCATCAGTTGCGGGAATTGTTTTTTTGCTATAACTTTTGACTCGTTGCTCGGTTTTGAGCACTTCTTTAGTCAAAGTTACATGTTTTTTCACACTTTATATGATGGGGTTATCAGTATTTTAGATGAACTATTTTATAAAGTGCCACATTCTAGGGGGTGTCTTTGTATTGCTTAATTCAGCTCATTTCGAATCATCTTGAGCTTTGTTCTATCCCTTTTATTACTTGTGGACTTGTGAGCGCGTCGCCACAGTCTTACAAAGCAAAGGGATTCTTTCGTGTGATGTGAGATGTTATTTCTCACAAGGCTTTCTCTTCCACTTCTTGTTTTCACGTGTTCTTGTGTTTGCTTATGGTGTCTGATCTTTGTTCCCAAAAAACCTTGATTTTTGTCTCCACTCTTGCACATTATTACACCGATTGCAAGATGAGTAATGACCAGTTCTTGGCACACAATCGCATCGATTGTAATCAACACACTAAACTATAAAGTGTCACAAAAAGGGGAGGTTAAACTAGTATTCTTTGGAGGCTCCTCTCGTAATGGACATTGAATTTCATCACTCTGTTATTCAACTAGGACTAGGAAACTACCTACAATGGAAGAATGGAATACTTGATAATTGTGTTATGTACAAATTGTTACCACATATTCTTGGGATGACACCTGAACCTATTGACAACATTCATCACCAAAATTGGTTGAACGATAATGACATGGCATATGGGATTCTTTGTCTCACTATACCAGAGAACCTTCAACGTCGAATAGAATTCACAGAGTCTGCGCACCGAGCTTGGAACTTCATTCATAATTTTCATAGAGACTTTGATCCTCCTTCATCTGGTTATGGATCTTATGATGATCTTGCATACATGGAGGAAAGTGATTTCACCGATAATTTTTCTTACAAAGAGTCACCCACACATATTTCTTCGTGTGATGATAGTTCCACTAACACATAATTGCTTGGTTCTACTTCTGATGACAAGGATTTTGCACCCATTCTGATGTCGAGAGTACTACAGAGGATTCTTCTCCTCCTTCTCTCACTATTCTAGAGAGTGTTGACACATCCCACATCTCATCAGATATTGAGTAGTCTCTATACAATCTCATGCGGTCATCACACTCACCTCTTTTCCACCTTGGTGTTTGAGGCCCCTTTCACTCCACCTTCATTGGATGACTCATACCTATCTGACATTGTTCTTCTGTTTTTTGAGCCCTCTCATTAGGATGAGTATCTTCCCAACCTTAGTTATCTTTCCGTAGAGTATACTTGTGATGTACTACAGGTTCCTCATCCATCTACATGTATTTCAAAGGAGTTCATCATCTTCATTTTTGGGAGTGCCCCTTCTGGGACTCTTACCACTTCCACTTTTCGGAGACCTTCATTGATCCACCCTTACTTGTGGATCCATTTTCTATTGTGGGGATGTTTTGTTTCCTTCACATCAGTTGGACATCCTTTCTACAGGTGTTCACCCTTCATACTCTGACAGTTTTGCACTCATGACATTACCTTTGGTTCCTTTGCACTCACTTGCTAGACCTATGTCACACTTTTGTGAACCAGACTCAGATTTCTTTGTGCTGCTACCTTTGGTTTCCTTCGTGGAGTGGGTAGACTTCTATCACGTCATTTTTTCCTTCCTAAGGGTAGGCACATAGTTCGGTGCGGGTTGCTCTACTTCAGTCTAGAGGTAGAGGATCTCATGATCAACAATCTTCGGGAGACTTCTTAGAGTTGTAGAGTTCAGATCCATCCATGGTATCTTTTACATCCCTCTTATCTCCCTCTTCTCCTCCTCTTTTTCCTTCTAGAAATATGTTGTTTGTATATGGGCACTTTATCAAGCCTTTAGTTTTCGGGCCCCATTGACACATCTTTCTTAGTTGTCTAGGGGAGTATTCTTTTCTGCTCTAGGTTACCTTGATCTCTTCCTCGGCTTCAATGAAGGGGGGTATTGGTGTGTGTGACATGCCTAGTCATCATCCACATCACCTAGTGATTCATCTCGCCTTGTGAGAGTCATAGGTCTTAGGAAGTCAAATGACAGGTGTCATATTCTGTTAGAGAATCTGTCATTATCATTTGCATCATTGTGTCATCGGAGTTACATTCCTTATTTGGAATTCTAACTCCTCCTTTAGTAGCGTTATATGCATCAATCATTTCATATGCGTCAGTGGCTTCATTGATATTCTTTCCTTGTTTATGCATGGGGGTTACACAACACCCCTCTTTGTACTTCCTTTTTTGATCTATGAGTATGAGCATACCTATTTTCTTATTTGCATATTCTTTCCATTGTTTGAATCTTGCTTATTGTGTTAGAGCTTGACGTTACCATCGAAGTGCAACTTTGTTGTGGTGCATTGTTTTCGACATCAATTCTTGCGAATCCCTCTTTCAAGGAAACCTATCATAAAACTAATTCTCTTATAAATAAATAAATTAAATGTTACAACGTTCCTAATAAATGGAACTAGGCAGGACAACTTCGGATGGTTGTTGTATAGTAGTATCCATTTAATGATGTAGAGCCATTAATTGAATATTGTTATATAACATATATCCTAAGTTGTCCCTTCGAGGTCTACTTATTACATCTGTCGCAATCCATTAAAGAATTGTGTTATGCTTGAGTTGCGAATTTGTTGATCCTGGACAAAAAGTCACCTCGGTACCAACTTAAGTTGGCTACGGGAAGGAATTGGTTGCGTAATGAAGAAATTCATTATGTAAGAACTTTCTCTCCCATAGGCAACCTAAGTTCACACAGATGTGATTCTTCGCACAAGTTGAACAAGTTTTTTACCTTTTACATAGCTTGCAACTAATTTAACTCAACTAACTGATTTAATTATGATAACTGAACCAAGTGATATGGTGATGGGACATGTTTTTTTGACGAATGTGTCATCTAGAAACCGAGCATGTAATACATGAATCTTAAACTTTGGCCAAAGTAGTGTAAGTTATTACACTATCAAGTTCACCAAGTTCTAATTAATAATGTGAGATTCCATATGGGGATTCCATTGAATGTTTTCAAGGTAGATACTTAGAATCATCACTTGAATCAATGCTTGGAAAAGGTACTAATCATATACTTTGTATACTGAGACTCGAAAAGAGTAATCTATGGGGTATCGATGGATCTAGTTCACCCATAGTTATGCACATGATTTATTGATTTTTTATATGATGAATTATAGATATATTGTTGTTAGATTTAAATTTGATGTTGTACATTTAAATATTTGAAGGAAAAACTTAGTTTAGGAAGTTTTAAAAAAATTCTCGTAATTTGAAGCTTTGAAAAGTAGGCGTTACATAGTCAAGCTACATAGAGAGGATAAAATGTTGCACCTTATTGAATACCCCTGAATTATTCTTATGAAGTATTATTTGTTGATACAAACTTGGGTAACTTTATAGGTTATGTTGACTTTGAAGATCAATGTATGGATATAAATGCACACCTTGAAGATTTTAGTGTCCCATGGACTATGAATTTTGATGGAGCATGTTCTAATATTGGAAATGGAGCTGGAGTGGTTCTGATGTCTCCAAACCATGGTTCTTTTAATTTCTCTTTCAAATTAAAATTTGAGTGTACCAATAATATAGCTGAATATGAAGCATTGATCCTTGGTTTAAGAGTAGTATGGAGGCATGGGATTAAAAATATCATTGTCAAAGGAGATTCTGAGTTAGTTGTAAAGGAAGTTATAAAAATATATCCAATAGAAAACCGAGAGGTTAAAACAATATAAGCATGTGGTATGGGATCTCATTGAACTATTTGATTCTTTCAATCTCCTAAGCCATGAGAGAACTCAGAATTCAACAAATGACAAGTTGGTTGTCCTGGATTATTATTATGAAAATGAAACAATGTCTCCATATTGCAATTATGAGGTAGAAGTGTTGGTTAGGCCCTCAGTCCCTGATAACATTCAACATTGAAATTTTTTTGAAGATGATTCTCAGATCCAAAGGTTATTAAATTGTAGAGGTGAATTCACTAATCAACTTATTGACATGGAACCTATGGTAGTGTTGTGTGAAGGAAAGGAAACTCTTTTTGGTAAGTATGTAATTCAATTGAAAATAAATACTATCCCTAGAGGACCGGTTAGCCTTAAATTAGATTTTAACAACGTGGAAAGAGTTATGAGCAAGCCTGTCCATATCCCTAGAGATGTTTTGGTATACAATGTGGGTACTTATCACAACCCAAGAAAGGTTTAGTTAGGAAATAACATGAGTGAATAAGATTAAAAAAATATTATACCAATCTACCGATAAAATATTGAAATTGTCTTGCATGGTCTTATTCTGAGTTGAAGGCTTACAGGGAATATTTGTTTCAACATGAGATACCATTGGAGCCTCATACCAAACCCTTTAGGTAAAAGAAAAGGCCTATCAACCCCATCCTTGCAACTAAAATGCAAGAGGAGTTAACAAAGTTGAGAGATGGTGGGATAATCCAACCCACTAGGTACTCCTCATGGGTGGAAAACTTAGTACCAATTAGAAAAAGAATGGGGATATTAGGCTTTGTGTGGATTTCAAGAATTTAAACAAAGCATCACTCAAATATAATTACCCATTACCCAACATGGATAATATGCTACAAAAGGTAACAGGATCTAAGTTACTATCTACATTAGATGGCTTCTCAGGTTATAACTAGGTAGTGGTGAAACAATCAGAACAATTCAAAACTTCTTTCACCACCCCTTAGGAACATATGTCTATGTTAGGATGCCTTTTAGATTAATGAATGCTGGAGAAAATTTTCAAAGAGCCATGGATGTGGCCTTCTTTGGTTTTATTAATGATTTCATTACAATTTATCAAGATGATATAATTGTCTTCTCTAGAAAAAGGGGTGATCATTTGGAGCACCTTGAAAATATATTGATTAGATGTAGAGAATATGGGATCTCATTAAACCCAAAGAAGTGTCATTTTGGGGTACAAAAGGAATTTTTTTGGGACATATTGTTTCATAAGGAGTTATGATAGACCATGAAAGGGTGGAAGCAATTGATAAAGTCCTCATCCCCCTATCTAAGAAAGGTATCTAAAAATTATTTGGACATATAAATTTTGTAAGAAGGTTTATCTATAAATTTTTTGAGATCACTCTCCCCATCACAAACATGTTAAAAAGGATCAAGTCATCAAGTGGGGAGAAGGGGTTGTTCAAGCATTTGAAGGAATAAAGGAGGCACTCAAAACGCCCCCATATTAACTAGCCCTAATTATAAAAAGGAGTTTCAGATGTTTTATTTTTCCTCAGAAAATATAATTGCTTCTATATTATTATAGAAGGAGGAGGAGGGGCATGAGAAACCTTACTCAATATTTCTCTCCAAAGTCTTGCAGAGTGTATGTGACATCTCTCCGGGATCATAGCAGAAAAATTGGAAAAGATCCAAAAACATTTCTTATGGAGTGGTACCAAAAGCAAAGAAAGAATCTCGTTGGTTGCTTGGAATAGAGTATGTAAACCCAAAAAGAAAGGGGGTCTTGGCCTTAGAGACTGGACTAAAATGAACAAATCCCTTCTGGCTAAAATTGGCTAGAGGCTAACTAAAGAAAATGGGGTGTGGACTAGAATTCTAAGGAAAAAATATTGGATGGATGTAAATGATAAATAGTGGATATTCAAATAGACATCCTTCAATGGGTTAAGCATATGGAAGGCTATAAATTGGGCCAAGGAAATAGTAGCTAAGGGAAGCTAGATGGAAAATAGGGAAAGGTAATGAATTTTATTTACGGGTGACAAATTGGCTAGAAACTTTACTCTTGAAGACAAATTCCCTCAAATTTCAAGATTGCTTGAAGAGAAATATGGGGAAAAAATACACAATTATATGGGAAATCAAGACAACTTTCAGACTTGGAAACTCATAGAATTGGACAAGAAGGAATTTAAAGAACACTTGGTCATCCTCAATAATTTTTAAAAGATTATGTGTCTTTTAACAACAAGGATCAAGATAGAGTGGTGTGGCATAGAGAACAAAATGGTATCTTCTCAGTCAAATCAGCCTATTCTTTATTCTTTGAGGGGGAAACTGGTGAAGAAGACCTAATTGCTGGTAAGATATGGAATAATAACATCACTCCTAAGGTTAATGTTTTTAGTTGGCTTACAAAGTGATAAATAAGATCCTTACTATGGATAATATTGCTAAAAGAGGTTTCCATATGGTCAATAGATGTGTTCTTTGTGAAGAGAATCTAGAAATGGTGAATCATATGTTCTTGGAATGCCCTTTTGCTCATGACATATTATCTTCTATTCAGGTATGTTCTTGGTTAGTTGGGTGAACCCTAAAGAGATCCAATCATCCTGGAATCAATGGAAATGCCCTTTCATTAGTCAAGGGATGAAAAATATTTGGATAATGAGCCTAGGTCATGTATGGTGGGAAATATGGAAAGAAAGAAACAGGAGGATCTTCAATAACAAGAAACTTCCTATTAGGTTGATTTTAAAAAAATGTTTACAGTCGTTAGAAATAATTTCTCTATCCTAAAGAATAAAGAAGTGGAATTCATTGACTATGAACAACATATCATAAGGAAATGGAATTTAACATGTGACCCTCAACCAAAGAAGAAAAACCCTAGAGAAGGGGTTAAGTGGACTCCTCCTTGTGAAGGGGTTATCAAACTCAATTTCGATGGTGTTGTTAAAGGGAACCCGGGAAAGTGGGAGGAGGAGGAGTTTTTGTGATGCTGAAGGAAGGTTTCTCCTAGCCTATTTATTTTACTTGGGCATTCAATCTAACAATGTTGCAGAAGTTGTTGTGATGTTCTAGGGGGTGAAGTTAGCAGAAGAGAAAGGCTTCAAACATCTAATTGTGGAAGGGGATTCTTTGAACATTATCTCATGTATGAAGGGAAAAATAATGCCTCCATCTCTATAGAAGACTTCATAAATAACACTAATTATAAATTGTCCTCCTTTGATGAAATATCCTTCCAACATGTGTTCCAGAAGGAAACAAACTAGCTGACTTGATGGCTAACAAGGGGGTGAAAGCTAAGGATTTAAAGGTGGTCAAGGAACTTACCTATATGGAAGCTAACTTCATAGACATCCTGAATAGGGAATGTGTCCCTAATAGCATACCTTAAAATGAGGATGTAATAATTCCTTCTATATGACACATCAAGATATTATAAATACTAGACTCATGAAAGCCTTCATTCACATCATCTCGAGGTATGGGTTGATCTTCTATTAATTCAAAAGTTTTTCAACATGTGTGGTAAAGGAAACCCAAACAAACAAAATAATTCTCATCACAGGAATAAGAATCAAACTAGCAGAATGGGTGGAGATTTAGTGAGAATGGAACCTAGAAAGATCTCGGCGATGTCAAAAGAGGTAGAGGATCTGCTTGATAAGGTTGGGCTGCTAAAAAAATTCAACATCTTCGACGGGCATGATGAAAAATTGAGTGAAGCTATGGAAAAAACATGGAAGGAAGGCCATGTGAGGGTCATGAATTTTTCCTTCACTATCTCTTTGAAGCTTATAACTAAAGTCTCGGGTCTGTCTCAGGAAGGAAGAAGAACTTTCAAGCCCAAGTCGGACTACAGTCAGGAGATTGAATGCTTTATGCAAGGTAAGGGTGTGCCTATTTCTCTCCATAATGGTTATGCAAGAGGGAATTTTCCCCATCCTTACAATGAAATAGCTCAGTTAATTATGGCTTATATTACTCTGGAAGGTCGTTACAAGGTGATTTATGGGTACCATTTTCCTATGCTGAACCATGTTAGAAACAATAGGCCCTATAATTTCCCCAATTTTCTATACCTCTCCTTAGCTAAATCAATTGCTCAGGTCGAGAAAGGAACTTTCACCCTACCGCTACATCAAGGCCTCATCAAAGCCCTACTCAAGTTGGGAACTCCCCTCATTGGCAAAAATGAAAAATTAGGGGCTTCTACTTACCTAAATAAAGATATTTTAGGGGGGAAATCTGAAGTTACTCCTATCCTGGAGGTTTTGGGGAAGGCAGTGGTGAAAAGAACCAGATCCCATCTGGCTAAGGAATGTGTTAAGAAGCAGTGCAAGGAGGGTAGGGCTTCTGAGCCACAAGAGAATTTGGAAGTTATCTTGGACTTGGGGGAGCATCAGGAAGAGGACATTGACCTTCCTGACTTTAGTGATAATCAGGATGAAGAATCTTGCAAAGGGGAAAGCAGTGAGGAGATGGCTAGTGGGAAAGATCCTAAAACTTCAGGAGAAAAAATATCTAAAAACTCGAAGGAGGCTATTGAAATCTTGCACACCCTCAAAACCACCCAAAAGAACTTGTTTAAAGCCCAGGATTCAGTGGTCAAATCCAATGTTTTTATGAGGGAATTTGAGAATTGTAGGTTAGACACCAACATAAATAGACACAAGATCAGCATGGTGACAATTGACCTAAGGGAGTTGTAAGAAAAAGTGGAAAATCTGACATCTATTGTTCTTAGTGAACAATTAAAAATGCTAATGAAAGATGCTTGGCCATGGAGAATGACATGTTGAAGATGAAGGGGATTATTCTTCAAATCAGATATGTTCACATACTCAATGTAAAAATCACTATCCACCATCTTAAACTCCTTTTTGAGATGATCCATTCCATGGAAATAGTGAAGACTAAAGAAAAAAAGGAAATGTTCCTAAAGTGGAGATAGCAGAGCTGAATTATAAGTTCTGGAAATCTACTATAGCCAACTTGGTTAAGGAATGGAATGGGTGTATGCATACGGTGGGTGATCGATAAAAGAATAATTAAGGGTACTCTTTTCTGAAGGATGTTTTCTTTGGTTTTTTCTTTGTTGTTAGTTCATGGAATTCTATTTTTAGTTTATTGGACTCTGTTGTTAGTTTTTCTATGTCTGTTTTATCTATGGTGGATACTTTTGTTTTGTAGTTTGGTTGGTCTCGTGTTTCAAGTATGGCCTTCAATGGATACTCCTTGGACATTTTCTTTTTAAAAAGTTAAACTTTTTACGGGTAGGGTCCCCTTAACCCTCTTTTACCTACAATAAAAAAAAGAAACCTATTTCCTTTTTAGTAAATCCTTGTCGAGTTAGAAAAAAAAACTCTATTATAAAGAAGTAAGATTTTGCCTTGGTAAAAGTTACTAATATTTTTAGACCCTATATCCCGAGTTCTAGCTTATGTTTCTCATAAAATGGTAAGATATATATGGTCCCAAATGGAGATGTCAAACAAAAGGTTTAGGTGGGTGAACAAACTTCAAGAATATGTCATGGAGATTCGGATGACAAAGTTGGTTAGAGGCTTGGGATTATCAAGGCTGATGGTACAAAGTAGTTTACAAGTGTTGGAGATACATACTATTGACAAAGATGAGCATCACCCATATGAAAATATGAGTTCCTTAACTTAGTAAAAATACATAGTATACTACCTAAGAAGCTTGAATTTTCTTACTCACCTAGATAAAAATCAAAAGAGGACACTTAAGCTAGTTTCCCAAAAATACATTTTAATTGATCATGGTATGGATTGGAAAATCCTGGAAGGAATCCTGTTGATATGTATTATAGAGGATGAGGCCCCTAAGATAATTTTTGAGTTTCATGGAGGGTTTTGTGGTGGCCATTTTGCTGGAAGGGTTATTGCCCATAAAATATTGAGGCGTAGGCTATTGGTGGCCTTCCCTTTTCAAGGATGTATCTCTCGTAGTTCGAAAATGTGAAAGTTATAGATGGTTCTTAGGAAGGATGAAAGCTTCTGGATCCCTACCCCTATAGCATGTTTCAATGGAGGCTCAATTCAAATAATGGGGATTAGATTTTATAGGTGAGATATCGGATTCCTCAAGTATTGGCCATAAATGTATATTAGTAGCTACTGATTATTTTACAAAATGGGTTGAACCTATCCCTACCAAGAAGAAAACTAATTAATTAGTTATGGAATTCATCCTCAATCACATAATTTACAAGTTTGGGGTACCCACCAAGTTGGTTGCTGATAATTCCATGAGTTTCAGAGAAAAACCATTAATGGCAATGTGTCATGAGTATGGCATAACCTTAGCCTATGCATCAAACTACAATCCCCAAGGAAATGGGAAAGCAGAATAAAGCAAAAATAAATTTCTCAAAATCCTAAGGATAACATTAGAAACAAATAAAAGGAAGTGGGGTGAGTAGCTCAAGTTTTTACTATGGGCGAGAGAGAGTTACCACCAAGATAGTTCTTGGTAAGAGCCCTTTTGAATTAGTTTATGGGGTTCAATCTATTTTTCCTCTTAACTTGCAACTATCTTCTTATCAATTCATGTAGTAGTTAGAGGATGGGGAAGGATTAAGTCCTTATGAATCCAAAATCAACTAAATTATGGAGTTGGATGAAGTAAGAAGGGAATCCCATCAAAGGAATGTTAAGTTTAGGGAGAAGCTCAAGAAAATATTTGATAAAAAGGTTACCCCAAGAAATTTTCATGTAGGAGACCTAGTTCTGTTATGGGATAGTAGGCATGAAGACAAGGGAAAACATGGAAAATTTGATGCACTATGGTTGGGACTTTACTCCATTGATATTAGTATTGGAGAGCACACTTTCTTCCTACGAGACTTGAATGGAAACTTGATAGAGTTTCCTATCAGTGGTAGGCCTCTCAAGCACTTCTTCGACTAAATCGAACAGTCAAGTACATTTTTGTATAGTGTACAGTTGTGTTTTTTTATTTTCTATTTCCTTTTTGTGATTTAGTCTACAATGATCATGTTTTCGTTCGTTGACATTATACCTATGACATGTTATGTATCCATTTGAAAGACCATGTGTATTTTTCCCCATGACTCCTTACCCAATGGACTAGGCACCTAGTCTATGTTTTGTGAAAAACAAATTGTTTGGATCTTATGGAACCCATGGGTTGTACCCATCCTTGAGAAGGAGCTGATGTTGGTACTCATTCTAAACTAATACCTATAATTGGAGTAAACTAGTGTTTTGAGACTCGCCTCACATAGATGCAAAGTAACACTAGAGAGTTTTTTGTCCAAAAATTGGCCTCTTCCATAATTTTGAAACTTGTGAAATGGGCCTAAATATTATGCTCTAAGAAGGCCATGGTACACAAGGCTAATCATCTGTGGGGTACATAAATTAGTGCTCGATGGGTTATTTCCTAATCCATGGAACAACATGAATCAACTCAAGACTTAAGCAAGATTGTGGCATGTTGGGCTATCGTGGCATCAACTTAGTCCTGGGGATAAGGAAATTCAAGGTATCGTAGGTTTCAAAGTGGGATATTTGAAATTTTTCCAAATTTATAATCTAGAAAGAAAGGGAAGTAAGTGGATGGTGCTTTAGGTAAAATAAGTTGAAGATTCAAGGATTTGATACCACGGTGCTACTCTCTATAATGATTAAGAGTGTGAATATGTAACAAAACCATGATAAATTGATTTAAAGTTTCATGGGTATCTATGAGGTTAGTAATCCATAGAATTCAAAATTCACGGGATACTCAAGGATCCTCCAAAGAATAAAAAAAGGCCGTGGGAAATTCAAGCTATACAAAATACCCACAAAAAAAAAAAAATATGAAAGGAAAATCCATGAGAATGAGCAAAGTGGATCATTTTCATCTATAGCTCTCATTACAGTAGTATTTGAGATATGCAATATTGATCTTGTTAAGAATAAAATTACTCTACCATCTATAGGTATGATCACTTGAGATAACATATAAATGAATTAACGAATAAAGAATAAAAGGATACATGTGTATACTAGGAACAAAATGGGGATTATATAAGGTCCCAGGACCTTTAAATTCAAATAAATTTTTGGTATACATATATAAAAAGGATGTTTTTGTAACTAAGTACATCATCAATTTATAACTACAAAATCCTCCGCAAATGTGGGGATATGATCTAATATATTTTTCATCCTATAATCAAATTCTCTGTGATCCTAAGAACCATAATCATATTGAATCTCTCTTGTTAAGTTGCGAGACATACCCAGGTCCATAAGATCCTTAATGATCATCCTTGGCCCTTCTAAAATCTTAATCAATTCCAAATTTTTCCTATAAGAAGAGACCCATTCAAGGAGATTAATCCCTCCTTTAAGGTATGACTTAGTACCCCACTAAGTAACGGTTTTAGAGGTTGAGGATGGCTAACGTACATGAATTGGTGTAGCAGGAACTAGCTTAGGTACACAAATTTGATTCGAAGAGACTAGCTTGGATATACCTCTTTGGATTAATTGGAACCCTTTTACATCTCTTCAATGGTGGCAATGGTACTTTAGGAGCTTTCTCAGAAGTATATTTCATCGAAGGATTTCAAAGTTGGTAAGCCTTTTTCTATTACAACTATTTTGTGGGAAAATGAGGATATGTCCTCTTAGGCTCGTCATTAGACACTACATGGAAATCGACGGGAATATCTTTCTCTATCACTTCCTTAGTAAAGAATGCATGGGATATACAGATGGTGTTCACATTGATAATTGGCCTAAAATGGGTCTAGAAATTATTTAATTTCTCTAGAACAACGTGATCTTCATAATGAAACAAAATTTGGAACACTAAGAAGAAGGGAGTCAATATGACAATTTTTCTCATCAAATCCATTCAAGCGTGGGGAATTTAATGGTCTTGTAGGATCCATTTGGTCTTAAATTGAAAACAAAATCCTAACAAAATATTCATTCGGCCAAAAAGACTAAAGATCTCATGTAGAGCTTCTAAAGAAATTTCTTTCAAATCATTTCCCAATTCCATCTCCGCCATTGCTAGAAAAGGAACAACACTAATTTTATTTTCAAAATAAACTTCACTTATAACAACCAAAGGGAGTTGAAAATTCATAAGAGAATCAGTGAGAATTTATAGAATGTGAATTCTGGAAAGTTTTGAGTCAATTATTATATCAGGATTGAATGTGAGATCAATTTTAGATACTCACACAGGTTTGAAATTGGGAGAAATAGAATGATGTCTTTAAAAAGTATTCTTTTGTATTGATTAAATTTTTTATGTAAGGAGCGTCAAATTAAAATAAATATCAATGGTTACTCAGAAACATATCTTCTGAAAGAGACAAGTATCAAATCAGTTGGAATAATGACATCAAGGAATGAAGGGTTTATGATTGGGAACATGAGTGATTACAACAAGATAGAAAAGAAAAATAAGATTGGAGTGCAACTATGATATCTTACACACGTCCACATCTATAACCAAAAATAGAATCAGGATTATGGCTAACTAAAGAATATTTTTCGTTGAAAGATATTTTTCAAAGATGAATTTCATTGGCGCGCCTTGCGGGATTTCTCGCGTATGTTTTTAGGGGAAAATTAGGTGGAGTTTAAAACAAATTTTTATAAATATAAGGATTTGTCTTCAAAGAAAAGGAGGATAGTTTTTCTATTCCAAGAATTTGAAATAAAGTAATGTAACTCTACATGTTTCCATTTTCTTATGGAATACATATGAATTTTGAGTTTTAAAGATTTTGTGTCAAGGTGGTTGCACTGTACAACCATTGGTGAATATTGAGGGAATTTAATTCATGTCCCCTTGTCAAGAAATTGAAATTTTGAATGACATATGCCTACTTATGATTCTAGTTTTTGTTTTGGATCTTGTATGTTGAAATTTGATTAATGAGTTACAATTTTTACTACATTTTTGTGTTTATTTCTTCTATATGTAATACACTAGATAAGTCCTTACTTGTTGCATTTTGTTTACTAAATCAATATTTTTGGTAAATATTTACTTTACAATATTTGATGTAATTCTAAAATCCTTATTGCAACCATCTTGTTGAGTGATTTTTGTTATCCTTTGAGTGTATCTTTGTCGTATGATGATAGGAGCAATAAATAATTCATTAAAGATCTTACATAAGGTTTTATGTTAAGTGTTCTAAATATTGTATTGAAAGTATTTGTAGTTGTTGAGCATCAATGAATGAAAATATTTTTGTTTTAAATAATTTTCAGTACTTAATTGTATGTTCTTTACTTTCGAGGATAACATGTTGTCATAATAGTTGATGCTTTGTTATTGGAAATCGATCATAATTTACTCCCCCTCTGTATAAGTCAAAACTAATACATCTTTCCGCACACCATCAAAATTACATATAAAATTCCATTTACAAACCTATTATTCTATTTTTAAGCATCATTGAAGGTAATTCTTCATACCCATATTTCCATCAAAAGTGACACAAAAACGACTGATATTTACTTTCTCTAGTAACATGTGTCTAATACACTATGTATGTATAACATTATTTTAAAAATCTTACGAGTGAGTTTTATATTCATAGCCATGCTTAGCTCAGATTGACCCACCATTTATCAAGAGGAACTAAAATGTAAATTATATCCTCTCCATTCAAGTTACCCAATGGGTCCTCTCACCTTGGTTTAAGGAAGAACCAAAAGTAGAAGGATTAGGCCATCCCCTTTACATGTTACTCTCAATCATCCTAAGATCCTGGTACCAACAAGAATGTTAGACACCTCTCCAGGTTGCAAAAATGAAATATATCACACAATTTTTCATCCTTTAAGCCTTCCTATTCTCTGAAAGTGTTTGTTAGGCCTTAGGGGTGTAGAACTAGGAACCAATAGAGGGAAATTTTTGTAAACCCAAAAAGTGTTTTCCCTCTCATAATCCTCTCTCAAGTCACCATCCTTCCTCTCTTTTGTCTCATGTGAGTGAATTATAGATTTTGTCGATACTTTTAGGGGATTACATTTTTGAATTTTTCTTCTTGCATCTATTGTTGTGTGGGTACTTGGATGGGATTTTGATGAGTAGGATATGATTATATGGAGGGGTGACACATTTCACGCTCCCATGGGCTTGGGGGTTTGGAGAGCTTGCTCTATTCCTATCCCTATTTTTGAAAATTTGGGGGATTTTTTGAGTTTTTGGAGAATATTTTGGAGAGGGATTCTTGGATTTATTAGAGCTAGATCTTGTGTAAAGTCCATAGGAGCATTAGGAGCTTGAGGAATTTGGATTGATTGTGAGGTAGGTTTACTTATTTTCTTGGTTTCATTTGTAAATGAAATGCATATAAACCTTGTTGAAATTGATGGTGGTTTGGTATGTTTGTTTTGGGTATGTCGGTTGGATTTTGTTTTTTTCCCTTAATCTTATTGTTATTTTAGTTTTTTCCGTCCACCCCTAAAGGGGAGTGGATTTGGGAATGGATTTGGGAAGGGGAAAGGATAATTTCTTCATCCTCATGGCATCTTTGGGAATCCATGAGGAATCTTGTATTCTACTCCATTCCTTGGGGAAGTAGGAGGAATTTCCATTTGGCTTGGAAATCCCATCCTATCATTTCAAGGAAGCATGCAAGGCTTGAAAAGCCTTGAAAGGAGGAGAATACGAAGTTATAAGGAGTTTTTGGGTAATATCGTTTTATGTAGTTATTATATTTGGAGGATTATCTTGTCATATATGTTACACTTTTGATTTTGGGACCCATTCCTCCCCTCTTCCCATTTCCTTTATTATTGGTTTCTTTTGTGTTTAAGTCGTCTTATTATTTGGTGGAGGTTGGATTCTTTTTTCTTGTTTTTATTATTTATAAAGTTGGAGTAGTGTTTTTTTTTTTGTCATCTTGGTAGCATTATATCCCTCTTTCCCATGGGCTTAGGGGAGGCTAACATGTATTCTCTTAGGAGAAAGGTATGTAATGATGCTTATAGTTGGGAGGTTTTCAAGCCTTCTTCCTTATATTGTTTAGAGTACTTGGGAAAATTAGATCTTAGAGATAAGTTTGGAGGCATTCTTGGGTTTCTTATTGGAGGATAGATGTTTAAAAGTTTAAGTTTTGGGCATGTTGTTCTCGCATAGTGGGAGGATTATAAGCTTGTATTTTATAAGTGTTGTTTTATCATGCTTGTTTGAAGAAAATATGAATTCGTTTACTCTCTTGGAGACTTGTTGTAAGGTTTGGAAAATCTTACTTTTGGGTAGCATTCTAATGGGAAAGTTGAATGTTTTGTTTAGGAAAATTTTATTTATCACCATCATTGAGAAATTATCTTTGAAATGAAAGAAAATGTGAGCTTGAATGGCTATCTTATTGTTTTAAACCAGTTGATCTATCTTACCAATATAAAGGTTTTACTTTTCCCTTTTAAGTTTGTGGAAATATTTGTTGTTTAGTGGTATTATTACTCGCATGGGTAAATGAGAAATATTAAGTAGTTTATGGGTTTGTGAGTTAGTTTAAAACATGTCAAAATATTATTTCTACTAATTTACGATATTCTTGAATTTTACTTTGGATTTAAATGTGTGAAAATGAAAAATATTTGCTTTAGTTGTGTATTTCCAACTCAATCGAAATATAGATTTATTGTGTGATATTATCTCCTATCAACTCGTATTATAAATGACTTAGAAACATAATGATTAAAATGAAATTATGATAGTAGTAAAGACATTGATTTTAGTAGTGCTTATATTCTTGCAACTTGGTTGTGTTGTATTTTAGTTACTCATATACCTATATGTATGTATGTATGTATATACATACATACACACATATGTATACATATATATATATATATATATATATGTATATATATATATATATATATATATATATATATATATATATATATATATATATATATATATATATATATATATATATATATATATATATATATATATATATATATATATATATATATATATATATATATATATATATATATATACATATATATATATATATACATATATATATATATATATATATATATGTATATGTGTGTATGTATGTATATACATACATACATACATATAGGTATATGAGTAACTAAAATACAACACAACCAAGTGCTGAAGAATATAAGCACTACTAAAATCAATGTCTTTACTATATAAATTCATTTTAATCATTATGTTTCTAAGTCATTTATATATGATAGGAGATAATATATAAATATACATACATACACACATACATACATATATATATATATATATATATATATATGTATATATATATATATATATATATATATATATATATATATGTATATATATATATATGTGTATATATATATATATATATATATATATATATGTATATATATATATATATATATATATATATATATATATATTTGTGTGTGTGTGTGTGTGTGTGTATGTATGTATAACTAAAAATTACCATGGATATATAATTATTTGATTTCTCTTTTATAAATCATTATATTTGGAAAATTTTAGCTAGCATGTTATAATCAGAAAAATAAAATATAATTTTAAGTTTTTTGAAGCTATGAGCATTAAACCTATATATATAATATATATTATTATCTGGATAATAAAATATTATTTTAAGTCTCTGTTGGTAAATTTGAGTATTATATCATTGTATATCTATATAAATGTATATATACAAGAAAATATAAATTTCAACTAATGAAATTCATATCGAAAAAATAAAATATGAAATTTGCATTATTTTTGTTGGTCCGAATCCCCATTATAATGGAATAAATTGTATTTTTAGGGGATATGGTTTGGGGAGGGGATGTGGCTATTGTTGCATCGCTACCCAAACCCTACCCCTAATATAGTTGGGATAAGGGTTGGGGAGGGGCTACAGCCATGGCCACAACCCCTACCCAAGCCTTGATCCCTCCCCTATACTTTGTGCAAGCCACACGGTCGGCTAACCCTCCATTCAATAATATGCAATATTTATAATTTATTCTTATAAACACACACACACACACACACACACAAATATATATATATATATATATATATATATATATATATATATATATATATATATATATATATATATATATATATATATATATATATATATATATATATATATATATATATATCTATCACACATGTATATAAAATTTGTGTGGTTGTGTGTGTGTGTGTGTGTGTGTGTGTGTGTGTGTGTGTGTGTGTGTGTGTGTGTGTGTGTGTGTGTGTGTGTGTGTGCACCCATTGGATTTGGATCCACAATAAAAATAAATATTTATCCACAAACAAAATAGATACAAGAATAGATTTGGTGTTGAAAAAAAAACATATAAATAAACTTGAATTGTAAACAATAGAAGAGAATCAAAAAACAAATCTTCCTCCACCATCCTTGTGAGCTCTCCATAACAACCTGCAAGAAAAACCAAAGACTAAGGAAGAAGAGGGAATAAGAAAATGAGATAATAAATTTGAAATAAGGAAGATATACCTTCCATAAAGAAATTTAGGGCTTCCTAGACCAACCCTAAGATCTAGGGTGGAGAGCCTTTCAATCCAAAGGCTCTCCTTAAACTAGGGATGTGCACTTGTAAGTGGGTCCCATGGTGGGATTTACCACTTGCAAGTGGACATTTGAATTTAAAGTTGGGTGATAATTTAATTAAATTAAGGTGCATGGGTCTTGGAGACCCTTTAATTAAACCTTAGGATTAAAATTTACAAAATCACTCAATTGATATGGGGAGCTAGGGATTTAATTACCCTCCCCACTTAATTAATTAATAACTTTGAAAAATGGGTACATGAACTAAATTAACTATGCGAATATAATAATACCTTAGGAAAGGAATTTTTTTTTTTTATTATTGGCAAATAGTTTTTTGAAAGGGACTATACCCTTGAGTACAAAAGATGGCCTAGGAGCCAGAATAGGAATGAGAACCAGAGAGAAAAGGATCAGAATCCAAATGTGACAATGAAGCTCAAAGTAGCCAAAAAATAGCTACCCAAACAAGACAAAACAGCAAAAATACTGCAAAAAAGTAGTAGAGAGACCGCAAAAAAACAGCATAAAAACATACAAGAATAGCTAAAGCATCTACAACTACTTTTTGGCAGCTTTGTCTATGCTGGTCTTGATATTCTTCCAAGAATGGAACATACCCAAAGTTGTCATGTGGGCAGCATCAGTATTATCCAGCTGCTCAATGGTCCTTTTGCTTTCCTTATCATTACCCCAAAGTGTTTCCAAAACTCCGTTGAGGTTGGAGACACTTTTGACATGTTGCTCAATGAACTCCTCAATCGCCCTAAAGATGGCCATGTTGTAATCATGTCAAGTTTTGGCCTTCCCTAAATGGGAGTCTAAGGAGTTCAGCTTCTTGTAGATATCATCAATCTGGCTGCTATCAATATCCACCTCCTCCTCCTTTTTCCTCTTACCTTTCTATTTTTCCAAGTTCTTAACCTCATCCTTCAACAGTTTCATATCAGCCTCTAAGGCTTCCAGCCTTTTTGAAGAGCTTTCCATATGCACATCCCGGGGACGGGCACTGCTAATATTCAGGAGGTCATGTGTAATTTCAATTTCATGAGGACCCTTCTCCACAGCAAGAGTCTCAAGGTTAAGCTTTCTAGAAGCCCAGTAGTAACCTGGTGCATTCGAGGTGAAGGCTAAGTGGGGGCGGGAAAAGTAGTAGGGGAATGGAAGAAGAAGCTTGGACACCAATGCAAGGGGTGACAATAGTGGTGGCGGGGGCGAGAAGAGAATGGAGAAAGCAGTGGCAGTGGCAGCGGGAGAACCCGGTAGAGGGGGAACTGAGCTAGGAGAGGATGGGAGACCAGGATACTTAAGAAGACAACGTTTATGTAATGAGAAAAATAAGCCCCTAGTGCAAAGGAACCACCCGGGTATGCTTCTGAAACTCCAAAATGGAGTGCTCAAGAGAGTTCAACAAGTAATGGGGAAAACAAACCATGTGATTCCTACGGAAGTGGTTAAGAAAGATAAGGTGCTTAGCAAGAACAGTGACAAACCTTCCTTCTAAGGAGATGAACCGTATCATCATGTGAGTAACCTCATCATAAGGTAGAGGGATCGAGCTAACAAGCAGGCCCATTGTAACGTAGATCAGCTTCTCAGATCCCTCCACAAATCTCCTCTCTTCAACATCTCTGTCGACCCTTTTGTTAAAGAAATGGTAGCCCTCCAAACTAAGGCCGGTTGCTTCAGCAATAAGTTCTTCATTGACCAAGATCTTCCGCCACCATACTTTACTGATTCGCTCCTTCCAATCCTTCACAAAACACAGAAATGCTTTGATCATGCCCCTGAACCTTCTCCATGAAGTTGGTGATGCCACCCTTGCTGAGTATGCTCCATAGCTCAATATTATCCTTCTAGTCTGGGTCCGCACTAGGCTCAATTTGGCAAGGGGGACTGTACGTACCCAAAATTGTAAGGTACTGTACTGTGGAACGGTGTAATAAATGCCCCAATGATGATACAGGTCTCTTCACAAGGTGTTCGGGATCCAGAGAAGCTTTACGGATATGCGTTAACATCCCGCATGCCCCGCTTAGCCCCAGCGTGCTTTGTTTTCCCCATTTTCCTCTTTTCTTGGCTTTTTGGTCTTCAGTGACGAAACCGCCACCCTGAGCAGAGCGGCGGTCCTTTACGCGTTTTCCAGAACATTCTTTTGACGGAACGCACGCAAATTTCAATGCTTCACCAGCTTTTCTTGCCGACTTGAGCATGCATTAATGTTTTTGGTCCCCTGGAATAGTGTTTTTCCTTTGTTTATTGTTTAGGAGTTCAGTTTGGTTTTGATCTTTGGGTGTTTGAATTCCTATAAATGCATGGTTTGTGCACATGCAAATGGCCCCTCATTCTTGTTTCAAACTCACCACTTTTTCAGAGTTCGGTCTTCTAGTTTGCTTAAGTTTGATAGTTTAAATCCTTTACATGCTTGGTTGCATTACTCAAATTTGTTGGTAAGCCACGAGATCCAACTTGTGCAAAACAGTATTATTGTTTCTAGAGTAGAATAGTTTAGGCAGCCATTAAAGTTGCAGGTTTTGTTCTTCATACTGAGACTAGTTTCGAGTTACGGACGCTTTTTGTTGCATGATTCGCAGAGACCCCCATTAGAATTGCATAGGCCAAGCTCTGTACTCTTGCGCTATCCCTCTCCTATCCGCATTCTATTTTATCTGCATTCTGAAGGCTGTCCATTGATCCAAATATCTATTCCTGTTGATGCAAGCATTACACGCTTTTCTAGATTCACGTGAGCACAAAGAACGAAGAGATCATACTGAGGGGACAAGAACACACACACCATCGGATTCGCCACTGTTCTGCGAAATCCAGGTTCCATCTTTCAAAGTTTTAGTTAGAACTTATCAAATAAAGTAGTTAATCGCTTTATTTCAGTTATTTCCATTCTCGATATTGCTAGGGAAGTTGTGGGGATTGATAGTTTCTGAGAAACTATGATTCATTCCTCACTTCTAAGGTAGGATCAAGAATATTGCAAATAGATTAGTTATTTCGTTGTTTAGAATAGATATACAAAATTGCACAGACAAATAGCTACACTCGGCTATTTTTTTTGTTTTATGTTATTAGTTTAGTTGTCAATTCTAAATATTTTAAATAGTTGCTTTCTTATAAATTGCCAGAAAATACAAAAAGAAATTATATATGCTAGAAGTGTACTTAGATTTTACTTTATTATAGTTTGTTTCATTCTTGCTTTTGCATGACAATTACGGGACCTAGGGAGCCCGGGGAATACATTTTCGAGCCAATTGTGCCTTTGACCCAATATCGTAGTGGCGATAAATCACATTGACCAAAACCTTAGGATACAAGTCTTCCAAACAACAAACGGACTTCCAAGCAGATCAGTCACGGTTGAGAGGGTTAAACGTAGAAGACGACCAAGCACACACATTTTGGTCAAATCAGCCAAACTACGAGTTATCCTAGAAAACATCCGCATGTTGTAGAAGGATTTGAAAGAAAACAAATATTCGGGTGCGATCCTTTAGTTCCATGACCGGATCTTTGGAGACACCCTCGTAGATATAGATACCAACTTAAGAATTCAAGTTGCTAGAACACCTGTGAGGTATTATGAGAAAATCGCACAATTACTGATTCTAAACGTAGAGGCTGAGAAAGCTTACGACTACTGGATACTAGGGATTAGAACTTGATCTCACGTATGACCATAACAGGACCACAACAACCAAGAGTCTACGGTTGTGATCCACAAATCCCACAGCCTAACGAATCCACAAGTCAGTTAGATATAGACACTGGCCTACGCACATTAGTATTTCAGTCTACTCCGATTCCACCTATCATCATTCAACAGTTGTCCCTACTAGACACAACAGCTAACGAAGCTAGAGAATTTTGGACTAGGCCAGAGAATCGTCCATAGAGTTGACTATATTCACCATATGACCCTATCAGGAGAAATACACGAAACCATCCGGGTCATTTTCCACGCATCCCACAACCCATAGATCGAATCACGCCAGAGCTCGATATTGATTGGAGCCTTCGAGCAGTCATCCTCGCTGATCGATCTATCACACCAGTCCAAGTTAGAAGGGCCTTCTTTGCCTTAGATTCGCAAATACCATTAGTGCGTGTCGAAGACATTAGACTCCCTAACTAGTTTGTCTGCATATTCTACCCCCCATTTATCTCGACACGACCTCGGGGAGGTCGGGTGCACGCGGAAGAGTCACTTGTTGATTCTCACGCTACTTTGTTGCTTTTCCGACGTACAAAATTGGTGAACCCAACGTGAATCAAACAATTATTTCACCTTCTCTTTGAGAAGTTTTATCTTCTCTCTTTCACCTTCGCTCTTTCCCATTATTCTGCGGGTATTCATATACCCCCCGAATATGTCGGGATTCGACGCATATGGCAGACCCCTCCTGGGTCTTGAGGCATACTACGCCCAACAGAATAGGGAATCATCACCCTCACTCTCAATATGGGGCGACAACTATTCAACTAATCAGTTGTCAATGCAAACGCCAAGGACTAGATATAGTTCGTCCTTCCAAGCAGAGGGGTTGGAGCAACTCGCTCAAACACAAACAGAGCCTTCAGGCTCAAACAATATGACATTGACTGGAGAATCTACTTCATCTCCTCAGGTGCTACTTAGACCACATATTAGCAGACAATCAGATCCATACTCAGTTCTAGATGACGAGTACTCAATACGTTATCCTAGGAATGAACAACGCTCTCAAGGCATGTACCCACCTGTAGGAATTTTGCAAATACAGCCCGAGTTCTCTCCTCAAGAAAATACCTCTATGCCATCACGTATAGAAAATACTCTCAGAGAAACTTGGCAAGATAGCAATCAGTTCATGACAGGCTATCACATGCCTATACAACACCAGGATATACAACAAACGCCACCAAGGCACGATATCGTGACTTCACCAAACGAAGTCATTTCAACTCTAATAGAAAAGGTTAGAGGATTAGAACTTGCCCAAGCAAATCAAAATTTGAAATTCATACAAACAGGGAGTTCCAATCCTCCGCACCATCCTAGCCAAGTAGATCTCCTCACAGGAGTAGGCACGTTAGGTATGACTCCTCAGTATTCACAACAAGTGCCAACTAGACCCACTATCACTAGCACTGTTCCTCCTGGTCCGATACAAAGCAATCCATTCCTGGATAGTACCCCTTCGTACTTAAACATGTACTCCAAATCGCCACAAGGGGATATGTACTCATCCCCCGGCATGTTTACTCAAATGCAGGGATTGCCTTATGCCCCTGCCAACGCGTACGTTACGCCATATCAACAACCCGTTCCGCCACCGCCTCCTCAACAGGCACCATCAATGGTTGAGACGTATGCGATAGGGACTTATTCAGAATATTTAAAGGAGCCCTTAGATTTCGCCATACGAAGCGTTATGCTTCCAAGGCCTCTTCCCGATTTTCCCAAATACAAAGGAGAAGGAGATCCGAATGCGCATATCAAAGCTTACGCTACAGCCATTCGAGAATTACTCCCATGGGATGGGGTTGTTGCTAAAATATTCCCCAAAACGCTGGAAGGCATTGCCCTCGATTGGTATTATAGAATACCCGAGGCTTCCATACATTCATTCAAACAACTCGTGTCTGAGTTCATCAAAGCCTTCAACATGAACAAACTATTAAGGACAGGAATCAGGGAGTTCTTGCACATCAAGCAAGCACATAACAAGTCTGTCACCCATTTCATCCAAAGGTGGCGCACAGTCCTTTATTCCTCGGCAAGCGCTCCAAATATGGATCAGATGGAGCTATGCGATTTATTCCTTCATTCTCTTAGCAGAGAAGTGAAGGAAGAAGTCCAGAAGTTCCCACTAAGGACTTATGACGAAGTACTTGAGAGCGCTCTACGAATAGACCAGGCAGCAATAGATAGTGGCCGTAAGACGTATGGAGCAAATGGGAGGTTAATCACCTCCACTCAAAATACTACAACTACCACAAATGTCAATCAAGGACCCAAAATCCTTAACAAAAATCGTGGGGTAACAACAGATGGGGTAACTGACCAGCCCAAGAGGGTAAATGTCGTTAATACTCCGTCACAAACAAACAACCAAAGAAACAACAATTTTACCCCGACGGTCAATACGGTGGATTTTAATAATCCACAACAACAACAACGGTGAAATCCCATGCAAGGGCCAAGCCAAAACTCATTTGGTTACCAAAACCAAAGTCAAAACCAAAAACAACAATTCCAAAACTTTGGTCCTAATAGGCAACAGTTTGATCGGAATTTTAGGCCACAATACACACCAAACCAACAAAACGGGAATTATAATCCCAATTCTTATTGTGGTTTCCATAAAATTCAGGGGTCATGACACTAGAACGTGTCGTGACTACAACAAATTCATGCAACGCTTGCCAAATGAACAAAAACAATTTTTTATGGATATGTTCTTAGCAGATCCTACGTCACCAACGGCAAGTACCTTCGCAGGGGCAGTTTCCCCTCAGAATGCCCCTCTCAAGATCTTTAATGATCCACTCCCAAATCATGATAACGATGGGTTGAAACCAACTGGAACAAACAAAGGCGCAATAACAGGAAACAACGATCACGAGGCCTCAACTTCGCTAAATCCGTTAGTCGCGCCACAACTAGGAAGTCAGCCGCGACCTAAGGTAGTTGGATTAGTGGAGTTAGACTCCGAATTACCCGTTGAAGCAATTACGAGGACACGAGAGTATTTCTCTCAACCAAGTCCAAGCCATCTGCCGGAAAGCAGATAACATCCAGCAAACCGTAGCAAAACCTATGGGTGCTTACGATCTAATTAATGATCTAACAAAAACCTTCTCGCATATTTCATTCCTTGATTTACTAAAGAATTCCCCTGCTCACAGGGCTGCTCTTTTAGAGGTGTTAGGTTTGGGTCATTTAATTAGTATCACTCCACCACCGGAAGCACAAGTAAATCATATAGACTTTGATGTTTATCCTCCGGGACAGGCGGATAGGGATGTCGAATTCATATTCGAAATAAGTAAAATGCCTACAGATGCTGAGATCGCACGCCGAGGCGATCCAGCCCTACACTTGCAAGTACAAGTTTATAATAATTATGTAAAACGGGCAATGGTTGATGATGGAGCTGCGGTTAACATAGTCCCTTTCTCTTTTCTCCAAAAATTGGGATATGGTGAAACAAACTGTTCCACTACTCGAAATACCTTGAGAGGCTACGATAGCCTTAAAGCCACATCGATAGGAACCATAATACTACCGGTCACTTTGGGACCTAAAACAATCCTGACTGAGTTTTATATTATAGATCGGGAAACTAACTATAATATGATCCTCGGCCGGCCGTGGATACATCGAATGAAGGCAATCCCTTCCACGCTATTTCAAGAAGTAAGATTCTTGCATCTGGGAAAGGTATTTGTAGCCAAAGGTGATCCAAAGCCGTTTGACGTACACCTAGCTGATTTAAAGAAGAGACCAGGTGTACACTCGGAATTCGAACTTCCAACAAACCAACTTAATAAACCCACTGACTCAAAGTCAAAAGAAAAGTTGGTACCTACGACGGATCTTGAAACCATCAGCGTAGCCAAAACAACCCCAATTCCTGGCGGTAAAACTAAAGAAACTGTATCATTAGGGACTACTGCAAAAATTGTTGAATTAATAGAACAAGATTTACCAATGTTCTTACCATTTGATTCGGTAGGTATAGGATATTCCTTAGGGGTTGGCTCTCTTCCAGCAGAAGATCTTTGCATGGTCGAAGTAGAATGTGCAAACACAGTAGATACACCTACATCTATGCTCCCGGCTAAGTATTGGACTCTCCATTTCGATGGAGCTAAATGCCGCTATGGAGCGGGGGCAGGTATAATTCTTACCTCGCCCGAGGAAAAGGTCCTCCCATTCTCTTTCAAGTTGAACTTTGAATGCACAAACAACGACGCTGAGTATGAAGCTCTCCTCCTTGGCCTTACCTTAGCCAAAAGAATTGGTATTGATAACATCAGAGTCCTCGGAGACTCGCAATTAGTAACAAACCAAGTTTCTGAAATATATGAAACTAAAGCCAAACATTTACAACTCTACAAAGACGCTGTGTTAGATTTAAGCAAAGCATTTAATTTCATATCCATTGAAGCAATCCCACGAGAGAAAAATCTTCTCGCCGATTCAATAGCAACTTCGGCATCACGCTTCACTCCAAGCAATGAGCTAGAAGATACTCACTTCACAGTATCCATTCGTAACGAACCATTGATAAAAACAATGACAAATCCTCTTTCAAGCGGAAATGAATCTACCATCCTAGACCATGTTGGAAATGATGCGGCTACTTTGGATTACTTAAATGCCTATGCAGCATTACATCGCTCCTGTCACACACTAGATTTATCTCTGATCCCGCATTCATCTTCCTACTTCGGAAATCCCATAACGGATCTTCCCTCACAAAGGGAACCTAGCATATACGCAATAGAAAATGGGGATGATATAGATCTACCTCCAGCACCACCTGAGTTCGAAGAGGGTAACGCCTCTTTAATCGAAGAAACAATCGATGTCAACATTGGGACAGAAAATGAACCAAGGATATTGAAACTAGGTTCTTCATTAACCCCAGAAGAAGTAGAAATACATACTCAGGTTCTCAAAGAACATCAGAAGGCATTTGCATTTAATTACAAAGAGATGACAGGAGTCGCACCCCACATTGCGGTGCACAACCTCGTCACTAGATCAGATGCAAAGCCAATTAAGCAAAAATCAAGACCTATGAAGCCCAAGGTAGCCCTTATGGTAAAAGAGGAGGTAATAAAACTCCTTCAGGTAGGATTCATCAAGCCAGTTGACTACTCCCAATGGGTATCAAACATCGTTCCCGTTCTCAAGAAGAATGGAAAGATACGCATCTGCATAGATTTCCGGGACATTAACAAAGCATGTCCTAAGGATGACTTCCCATTGCCATCTATCGATGTCATTGTTGATGCAACAGCTGGGTTTGAGCTCTTGTCTCTCATGGATGGATTCTCGGGATACAATCAAATCAGAATATCCAAGCAAGATCAAGCTAAAACCACCTTTATAACTCCTTGGGAACCTATTGCTCTCTGTTGTTATGCCATTCGGTCTCAAGAACGCGGTGCCACGTACCGGCGGGCTATGACTTATATATTTCATCATTTAATTCATAAAATCATGGAATCCTACGTAGATGACTTGTTGGCTAAAGCCAAGAAGCGTTGTGACCATCCCGAAGTACTCCGTGTCATTCTTTCACGTTTAATAGAATACGGAGTTACGCTAAATCCGGAAAAATGCGTCTTTGGTGTAACAGGAGGAAAGCTCCTAGGTTACATCATATCGTCACGAGGGATCGACGTTGATCCAACCAAAATTCGGGCTGTCCTCGAAATGGTCCCACCTTCGAGTGAATCTGGAATCAGATCATTTCTCGGGAAGCTGGGTGCAATCCGGAGATTCATCCCGGACTTAAGCTTCGCTATTCATCCAATCAATAATTTACTCAAGAAAGACTATAGCATTGATTGGACTGAAGACTGCAACGAAGCTTTCAACGTAGTTAAACGCTTCTTACTGTCACCACCTACGCTAATGCCACCTAAGCTAGATCACCCGTTAATTCTATACTCACGGGCTACCGATGTTTCGTTAGCTTGCATGCTAGCCCAAGAAGACGATGACAAGAGAGAGCGTGCAATTTATTTCATTAGCCGAACATTGCTCGACTACGAAACGCGCTATACACAAGCAGAACGAGAATGCCTTGCCATAGTTTTCGCAACCAAACGCCTAAGACACTACATGCTAAATCAAGAGACAAGGGTCATGGTAAAAACTGACCACTTACGAACCTTCCTCACACAAGGGTCCCTGTCTAAAAAGGCGGGACACTTTATAACCTTAATGGGAGAGTTCGAATTAACTTTTGTAAACCAAAAGTCGAGTTAAAGGAAAATCATCGCAGATTGGTTAGTGATAACCCGCTAGACGGAGGCGACTTAGTAGACTTAGACTTTCCAGACGAATGCGTGTACTACGTCGAAACCCGACCTGCTATATCTGAGTGCCCTTGGTACGCTGATATCATTAGTTATATCATGGACCATAGGTACCCAGAAGGAGCTACACCTCAACAAAGAAGGTGGTTACGCATTATCGTAGCTAAATACGTCATTATAGAGCAGGTGCTCTATCGGAAAGCATTCGATGGAATGCTCTTAAGGTGTGTTGACACAGAAGAGTCCAAGAAGATTCTCCATGAATCTCACAGCGGTATATGTGGAGGCCACTTCGGCGGCCATGCCACCACTCGAAAAATACATCGAATGGGCTATTTCTGGCCCACTCTAGAACATGACGCAATAGAGTTTGTACGCAGGTGTCATAAATGTCAGGAGTTCTCTCATGAGATCCACATGCCGGCACAAGCTTTGCAACCGATCGCTACTCCGTGGCCCTTTTCTACATGGGGCCTGGACTTGATAGGGAAGTTCTCTCCCTCGTCCACAGATGGCCACAATTTTATAATCACGGCCACTGAATATTTCACTAAATGGGTAGAGGCCATGCCTCTTACAACTGTACCTGGTTCTGTAATCGCTAAGTTCATTTTGAACCAAATCATTTACAGGTACGGTATCCCACAAATTATTATCTCAGATAATGGAACTTCTTTCAAGAATGAAGAAGTTCGTGAGCTATGCAACAAATTTAAAATCAGCCATCATACGGCTTCCTTGTACTATCCCCAAGCCAATGGGCAGGCTGAAGCAACGAACAAAACACTGAAAGCCATTCTCCTTAAAACAGTGAAAGAAAACAAGCGGGATTGGCATTTGAAGTTATATCCGGCCTTGTGGGCCCACCGAACCTCAATAAAAACACCAACGGGAGCAACTCCTTTCTCATTTGGTATTTGGGGTCGGGCAGTTCTCCCGCTCGAAGTTGAAATCCCCAGTCTCCGCATTTCGCTACAAGGGATTCTGGATGAGGACGCTTACAGAGAAGCACGTCTTTCTCAATTAGAAAGCCTGGATGAAGCTAGGTTAGATGCTGAACAACGACATAGAGTCTATGCCGACCGAATGTGCCGGCAGTATAACAAGAAAGTCTATGAACGTGACATATACGAAGGTGACCTAGTTCTAAGACTAGACAGCCGGATCGATAAGAAGACCGGTGAAGGAAGGAAATTCCGGCCCAAATGGTTGGGCCCATACCGAGTCATGAAGGACTACGGGAATGGTGCTTATCTCTTATGTACATTAGAAGGTGAGGAGTTTGGCGAAACAGTCAATTCCTTGCACCTCAAGCGTTTCTACGCATAAGCAGCTAACGCTACCTATATAACTATCTACATCGCATTTTCATATAAATTAGGATCATTTTGTCCACTTGTTCTTACACAAATTGTGATCAAGGAATCTATTCTCAAAGCAATTTATTTCAAACTCGTGATGTTTCTGGCATGAAGTTCTTTAATCATACCTCTC
Source organism: Taxus wallichiana var. yunnanensis (assembly GCA_018340775.1). Taxonomy (NCBI): domain Eukaryota; kingdom Viridiplantae; phylum Streptophyta; class Pinopsida; order Cupressales; family Taxaceae; genus Taxus; species Taxus wallichiana. Next base: position 645,524,774 of record CM031235.1, read on the forward strand.
CATCTTCGATATCATCAATCAATTCAGAATCTTTTATCTAATAAAATCAGACATGACAAAGTCCTAACGGTAACCATACCAAGCTCTGCAAGTTTGTTCTCACTTTGGTTTCTTCTTAGGATAGGTGTCTTGCCTATGGTCTGTTCTAGAAGCTTCATGGTGTCACATCTATCCCATATGCACATCTCTTTGGAAATAAGAATATACTGACATCTTACTCAAACAAACAAGTCAAGAAGTGATTAAACAGAAAATTTTATTTTTACACATTTCCTTGCCCCACCAACCTTCGGTGATGAGCTTGCGTCTCTTACTAGTGACGTAGGGTTGGGAAAGGATGGAAATGCCCTTACTCGCCTATGCCTTGCCCACGGTGATAAACCCATGCTTCTTACAGGTAGCATGGGGCAAAGTGTAGGGGGTCCTCTAGACAAAGTAAATGTTAAAAGGTCATAAACAAACAATTCAAACTTTGAGTCAAAAACGAATGAATCAGATATTCAAAATTCCAAAAAGAGTTAAAAATCCTAAAAACCCAGATTTTGTCTACTATGTGGCCATCTACGGGTCTAAGTCTGGATAAACCGCAAGGTAAGTTACATCCAAAACTATGAAGTCATTCAGGTAGAGTAAGCTTGTAGTTTTCAATTTGGTTCCACCAAAGCTTCGTCTGTCTTTCATCACTATCACTTCACCATATTTCATAACTTGCGCCCTTCTTGGCTCTTGGTGATGAGCCCTCGCATCTTACTAGTTGCGTGGAGTTAAGGGTGGGGCAAGTCAATCTGTTCATCATACTGGTTGTTCTCATCACTTTGCCAAAACAAATCATGAGGTATCCAAATTGCTAAACAAAAGTTAAGATTCAAGATCACAATATATCTACAATATCATGTATCAGCATCATGAAACACAAAAAGAAAGCAAACATTTGCATCATCTGTTTTCCATTGCATACATTCTAGAAAGCATATAAAACATACATCGTAGTATACACGAAAAAGCTGGAAACAGAAAGGGAAGACACAAGTGACAAAGTTTTGATCCAAAATCGGCGCATATATATAAATAGTCAATATTTGTATACAATGCCATCATGCACTAGGCATGGTCAAAACGCTCAAAGAGCCCGTAATACACAAAAGAATCTATAATACAAAAAGTGCATAGGAGCCAAGTGGCCTCTCACCCCCTTCTTCGACCCCGTGGAGATGACTGCATCTCCCATATATGTCGCCCACTGTGCAATCTGTGCCCGTGAGCCTGCTGTCTCTAATGTAAGTCGCCTCCCGATGATCGGGACCCCCAGAATGCGGTAGACGTCCTCTAATGTAATGGTCCACTCGCCACGGACCCCTGGCAATCGGAAAGTGTTCCGATCTGCATCCCAGTAGGAGAATAAGTCACAGAGTATGTGACTAGACGGAGCAACGTGAGGCACACGCGATATCCGCAATATGCCGGCCCTCTGCAATGTGTCCTCCTCATCTGCTGAGAGGGCATCCAATACCCCGGGCAGCCAGTCACACTCTCTCTCCCGGCTCCATCTAATATACTCCTCCTTCGCCTGCATACACCCAAAAACACACAAAACAGAGTAAGTTAGTATCTAAACGATATCAAGAGAGTCATAAAAACATACACAAATGCTAAAAATACAAGTGTAAGTTTTCAAAAGAGGTCCTTTTGCATTCTGTGCAAAACCGCCGCCCTGGGCAGGGGGGCGGTTTTGTAACCGCCGCCTTGAAGGCGGCGGTCTCGTGACCGCCGCCCTGGACAGGGCGGCGGTCATGTAACCGCCGCCCTGGGCGGCGGGGTCCGAAAACCCGCGCGGGTTTTTAACCCCAAAAAGCCAAAAACTGGAAAAAAAAATGACCATTTTAGCTAAAAACAAAGCCTACCCAGTAGGCGCCCCCTAGACGGACCTTTTAAACCTAACATTTTCAAAAATGACCCCCCCATTACAACAAATTTAGCATTTCAAAATTGAAGAGGGAAAAGCACAAAATTGAAGAAAAACCAACCTGTGATCTCGCGGGGTGGCGTTCCGCACGTGGAGGCATGATCACTATCTCGCTGTGGACATTTTGACTCTACTCGCGTGAGAAACCGTTACCGTGGGCCCAAGAGCTCAAAATCTATCAAATCGACTCACGCAAATGAATAGGAAAATGGGCCCACTTTTATATATATAGCGCTCTAATTCGTTTTAAATTCCCTTTTCACAGGTTCGGAGCACCAACGGAGGTAAGTTTCTATCCTCGCACTAATGGTACGTCCTCTTCCCCTATTATTTTAGCGTTTATTTTCCAAGTTATTGTATCTATCTGCACTTGAGTTCTCCTTTCATTTTGCAGGTAGCGGGAATTTCGGATGGCGTCATTTCGACACACGGACGTATAAGGTATAACTTCTAACTTCCCATTTCGGGACGGCCATACTCGGACCCACCGTTTTATGCCTCTTCATGGCTAAAATGCTTCTCCGAGGGGGCAATATGTACGTACCCAAAATTGTAAGGTACTGTACTGCGGAACGGTGTAATAAATGCCCCAATGATGATACAGGTCTCTTCGCAAGGTGTTCGGGATCCAGAGAAGCTTTACGGATATGCGTTAACATCCCGCATGCCCCGCTTAGCCCCCGCGTGCTTTGTTTTCCCCTTTTTCCTCTTTTCTTGGCTTTTGGTCTTGATGAAAAACCGCCGCACCGAGCAGTGGCGGCGGTCCTTTACGCGTTTTCCAGAACGTTCTTTTGATGGAACGCACGCAAAGTTCAACGCTTCACCAGCTTTTCTTGCCGACTTGAGCATGCATTAATGTTTTTGGTCCCCTGGAATAGTGTTTTTCCTTTGTTTATTGTTTAGGAGTTCAGTTTGGTTTTGATCTTTGGGTGTTTGAATTCCTATAAATGCATGGTTTGTGCACATGCAAATGGCCCCTCATTCTTGTTTCAAACTCACCACTTTCAGTAGTTCAGTCTTCTAGTTTGCTTAAGTTTGATAGTTTAAATCCTTTACATGCTTGGTTGCATTACTCAGCTGTTGGTAAGCCACAGATCCAACTTGTGCAAACAGTATTATTGTTTCTAGAGTAGAATAGTTTAGGCAGCCATTAAAGTTGCAGGTTTTGTTCTTCATACAGACTAGTTTCAGGTTCTGGACGCTTTTTGTTGCATGATTCGCAGTAGACCCCGCTAGGAATTGCATAGGCCAAGCTCTGTACTCTTGCGTTATCCCTCTCCTATCCGCATTCTATTCTGTCTGCATTCTGAAGGCTGTCCATTGATCCAAATATCTATTCCTGTTGATGCAAGCATTACACGCTTTTCTGGATTCACGTGAGCACAAAGAATGAAGAGATCATACTGAGGGGACAAGAACACACACACCGTCGGATTCGCCACTGTTCTGCGAAATCCAGGTTCCATCTTTCAAAGTTTTAGTTAGAACTTATCAAATAAAGTAGTTAATCGCTTTATTTCAGTTATTTCCATTCTCGATATTGCCAGGGAAGTTGTGGGGATTGATAGTTTCTGAGAAACTATGATTCATTCCTCACTTCTAAGGTAGGATCGAGAATCTTGCAAATAGATTAGTTATTTTGTTGTTTAGAATAGATATACAAAATTGCACAGACAAATAGCTACACTCGGCTATTTTGTTTGTTTTACGTTATTAGTTTAGTTGTCAATTCTAAATATTTTAAATAGCTGCTTTCTTATAAATTACCAGAAAATACAAAAAGAAATTATATATGCTAGAAGTGTACTTAGATTTTACTTTATTATAGTTTGTTTCATTACTGCTTTTGCATGACAATTACGGGACCTAGGGAGCCCAGGGAATACATTTTCGAGCCAATTGTGCCCCAGCCCAATATCGTAGTGGCAATAACTGACATTGACCAAAACCTTAGGATACAAGTCTTCCAAACAACAACAGACTTCCAACAGATCAGGTCACAGTTGAGAGGGTTAAACGTAGAAGACGACCAAGCACACACATTTTGGTCAAATCAGCCAAACTACAGGTTATCCTAGAAAACATCCGCATGACTGTAGAAGGATTTGAAAGAGAACAAATATTCGGGTGCGATCCTTTAGTTCCACAGCCAGACGCTGGAGACACCCTCGTAGATATAGATACCAGCTTAAGAATTCAAGTTGCTAGAACACCTGTGAGGTATTCTGAGAAAATCACACAATTACTGATTCTAAACGTAGAGGCTGAGAAAGCTTACGACTACTAGATACTAGGGATTAGAACTTGATCTCACATATGACCATAACAGGACCGCAACAACCAAGAGTCTACGGTTGTGATCCACAAATCCCATAGCCTAACGAATCCACAAGTCAGTTAGATATAGACACTGGCCTATGCACATTAGTATTTCAGTCTACTCCGATTCCACCTATCATCATTCAACAGTTGTCCCTACTAGACACAACAGCTAACAAAGCTAGAGAATTTTGGACTAGGCCAGAGAATCGTCCATAGAGTTGACTATATTCACCATATGACCCTATCAGGAGAAATACACGAAACCATCCCGGGTCATTTTCCACGCATCCCACAACCCATAGATCGAATCACGCCAGAGCTCGATATTGATTGGAGCCTTCGAGCAGTCATCCTCGCTGATCGATCTATCACACCAGTCCAAGTTAGAAGGGCCTTATTTTCCTTAGATTCGCAAATACCATTAGTGCGTGTCGAAGACATTAGACTCCCTAACTAGTTTGTCTGCATATTCTTCCCCCACCGGCTATCTCGGCACGACCTCGGGAGGTCAGGTACGCAGAAGAGTCACTTGTTGATTCTCACGCTCGCTTTGTTGCTTTTCCGATGTACGAGGACCCCCATCTTCTTTGTGCTTAACTGTTTGCAACAAATTCCCAAATTCTTGTGAGCACTGAAGCCAGTCCACTTTTTGCTATTGTAATCCACACAATATTGGAAATGAGAGCTATTGCTTTTCCCACGAATGGCTGCGTGTTTGCTGATCTGAGCCTATGGAAAATTACATGTGGGAATAGCCCGCTCCCTGTCATCAATCACATTACTGTTGTCTTTGGTTTCCATGGAGCTTTGTATCTAGCTTTTAGCAGTCGCAGTGCAGCCTGCATGCGTGATTTTCAAATCAATGTAACTCCACTTGGAATTCCCCATATATTTCACACTATCTTGTTTATTTGACATGATTTGCATCATCATATTCTTTAAGTCAACACATGTGGGAGTATTATTGATGCTGATCCACACCCAAAAATCATAACTCAGCTCTAGATATTGCTTGCATATAGAAATCTGCATGAATGCTGTTTTGAAGCTACTTAGGGATGCTATTATTATCCCAAACACTGAGGTTAACATTAATGCCATAATTAGCCAGCGCATCCGCCAATTTATTACCCTCCCGGTAAGTATGCATGATCCTGATGTTATTGAAAGTATGACTAATACTTATGGACTCTGAGATAAAATCCTTGATGCTCCAACTTGGAGATGAGCATTGTTTAAGAAGATTAATGATATTTAGGGAGTCCCCTTCAATAATGAGGTTCTGAATATTTTGAGTCTAGGCAATTCTCAGGCCCCATAGAGCAGATAATGCTTCGGAAAAATGATTAGTTTGAATTCCCATTTTCCCAGCATATGTAGCAATCAGATTACCTTTATGATCCTATATCACTCCTCCCCCTGCCGCAATCCTAGGGTTTCCCTTAGAGGTCCCATCAAATTTCAACTTATACCAATTAAAATCAGGAGGATGCCATTTAATCAAAGATCTATCAATGCTATTCCTAGGATTGCTCCGACTATTAATAGTTCCGACCGCGATTGGATAAGATGTATTCTTCATTCTTTGGATATCTCTTGTTCTTGGGGGGGTTTAAATCTAGCAATATTCTCTTTGATACCATTAGAAATTTTACCAATACTAAGTTTATAGTTTTGCTTCTTATTTCTGAAGATAATATCATTTATATCCTTCCATATCCTCCAAATTAAATGAGGGATAACCAGCTTTCAGATCCTTTTAACAACACAATGCCTAAAGGGTGGGTTCTATTGAGTCCATAGCTGATTAAAATCATTCGGCAATAGGCAGAGAGCTTCAAATTTAGAGAGGGAAAAACTCCATATTCTGGTGGCATACTCACAATGTATGAACAGGTGGCTGATATCCTCAGAATATTTCTTACAAAGATGGCACCTATTAGGGATTATAAATCCTCTTCTCATCAGGTTTTCAGTGGTAAGAATCCTACCTCTGATAGCCAACCAAAGGAAAAAATTTATTTTGGGAGTTAATTCAGACATCCAAATCTTGTTCCAATTGAACTCTATTTGACTACTGTGGAAGAAATTATTATATCCAGTTTTGACAGAGTAATTCCCATCATTGGAATTATTCCATACCAGCTCATCCTTAGAATCCAGCTGACTTAATGGAATAAGATCTAATTGATCTTGAAGGGAGGAAGTAATTTGCTTTAGATCATTTCTCTCCACAGTAAGTTTTTTCCAATTCTTGCTGGTACCATTTCCTTCAATATAGTCCTTGATTTTAATGCCATACTTTCTTATAAGACTGTCCTTAACCGCCCCAAATCTATCCATGATATTTTCATTAAACCAATTATCCTCCTAGAAGTTTATGTCCCTACCATCCCCCACTTTCCATTTACTGCCCTGCTTGATGAAATTTCTACTCTTGACCAGATTATTCCAAAAAATGGAACCATAGGGGAGGTGCTCATCTTGTAGGAAAGAGTACACAGTTTGATGATTTAAATATTTTCTTTGATTAAATCAATCCAGGGTTGTTTCTCAGACAACATTCTCCAGCCCATTTTAGCAATGAGGGCCTCATTCATTTTCTCAATATCTTTTATACCCAGACCTCCCATAAACTTCGGGGTGCAAACCTTATCCCAAGCCACTAAGTGAAATTTGAACTTCTCTTCCATGCCTTGCCATAAAAAAAAAATTTGAATCCTTTCAATCTTATCTCTGAAGGAAGAGGGGATCTTGTAGAGTGACATGACATAAATGGGTAGATTTTGAAGAGTACTTTTGATGAGTAGGCACTTACCAGCACTAGATAAAATGGCTCCTTTCCAACCAGCCATTTTTTTGGAATCTCTCCAATAAATTATCCCACACCTTGCAAGAGACTTTCCTAGTGCTGAGAGGAAGGCCCAAGTAAGTGGCTGGAAGCGCACTTATTTTACAACCTAGAATTTTAGCAATTTTAAGCTGCCTTTCCTCAGGAGTGTTGAAAAAGAAGATGGTGCTTTTATCATAATTGATCTCTTGCCCAGAAGTAGATTCGTAGAGCCACAATAAAGCCTTGGTAGCCTTGGCGATTCACGATGCCGAGAAGAAGAAGGATAGTGTCATCCACAAATTGCTGATGGGAGACAGCTTGACTGATGGAAGTGGGCTTAGAGCCATTTAAAATCCCATCATTAACCGCTTTGCCAATTGTTCTACTAAGGCTATCAGCCAAAAGAATGAAGAGTAAGGGGGAGATAGGGTCCCCTTGTCTAAGTCCTCTCTCGCTTTAGCTAGTGAAAAACCCCTGGGCTCACCATTAACTACCATAGAGAGAATCGCCGTTGAGATACAAGCCTTAATAATTCTTCTAAATTTTCTGAAACCCAAATTTTGTTAAGACTTTGTCAAGGAAAACCTAAGAGACCTTGTCAAAAGTTTTATTCATATCAAGCTTGAGGACCATATTTGCCTTTTTATTATTTTTCATAGAATGTATGGTCTCGTGAACCATAATCACTCTGTCTTGTATAATCCTGCCTTTGATGAAGCCACTATGCTGCCTTGAGATAAGTTCATTCATAATGAGCTGAAGCCTAGTGGTAATAATTTTGGTAAAAATTCTATAGATGGCATTCACAAGGCTGATAGGTCTGAAGTCCTTGAAATCTTTAGCATCCATTTTTTTAGGGGCCAGCACAATGTGAGTGTTATTAAGCTCTTTTAAAAGATTTACCATTCTATAGAATTCATTCACTGCTCTGAGAAGATCCTCCGAACAGATTTCCCAAAATTTCTAGAAAAAATTTATAGAGAACCCATCCGGACCAGGAGCCTCACACCCTCTCAAAGCAAAAATAGCTTTTTGCAGCTCTTCAAGCATGACCGCTTTGGTGATACTTCTAAATTTCTGATCCTCAATTTTATTTTGGGGAATGGCCTCCAACATAAAAGAAATAGCTTCAGAGTTGATGATATTCCTCTCCTCAAGAAGTTTTTTATAAAAATCAAGTGCTTCTTTCTTGATGCTATTGGGATCTTTTATGATATTTCCGTTGTTTTTAGAAACTTCTAAGATCCTATTACAAGCTCTGTGCTTCAAAGTGGTCATATGAAAGAACTTCATATTCCTGTCTCCCTCTTTAAGCCAAATAGCTCTAGATTTAAGTCTCCATAAAGATTCCTCTCTGCTGCAGATCATATGCAACTCTGAAATAATATTATTTTCATTAACTTCGTCTTCAGTCGATCTCCCCATAGTATCCATTTTTAATTCCATATCCAAGTTTTGTTTTAACTTCTTTTTATTGTCAAATACATTACCAAAAACGCTTTTATTCCAGATTTTGACTTGCTTTTTGACATTTTTGAGCTTTTGAACCAATCTAAATTGAGCAGTGCCTTCGCCATTCCATCCCCACCATTATTTTATCTTGTCATAGATATTTTCATGCTCCATCCACATCTTTTCAAATTTGAATGAGCTTCTGGTGGGTTTAGTCCAATTGAGAAAATTTAAAGCAATCGGATTGTGATCCGATCCAACTCTGGGCAAGGAAGAGAGGTGGAATTTTGATTTCCATAAACCTAGGGATTATCTTGGTGTGGAAAGTGAAATTTAAAGAGTTATTTTTATTATTCAACACCTTTGGTTTTTTCGATAACAATACTAACTCTTATAAATGAAATGGCTCAATAAAAGCATTATAATGATTTTTTTAGATTAATATAATGAATTGATATTGATTTTTATCGTCATTAAATTATTATTACCACATTAAAAAAAATTTCACCATTATGATTTGATTTTAATGGGTAAACTACGGTATATTTTGGGGTTAAAGTTTGGGGCAGGACATATCATTTGTTCCCAAGAAAGTCATATCCACTTACCCTTTCTAGAAAAAAAACTACCATTTTTGGAAAGTGCCAAAAATGACCTCAACTTGCCATTTTGGAAAGGGAAAACATGACAATTCACAAGCTCAGTTTTATGCTCTTTCCTATAAAACTGCTCCATTCCAACAAAAAATGACAAAGACCCACAAAGCTTTCCGTTTCTCTAGAAAAAACTCAAAAATGGTTTAGCCCTCCAATGAGTGTAAATTTTAAATCATAGTATAAACTTCTACATAGGTGTTATAGTTTTTTCCTCATCCGAAAAAACTTATATCTTCCCATAAAAATCTATACAATAATCCAGTGTACCCTTCACCAGCTCCATAAAATGAAAAACACCGTCAAAACTTATTGCCTTCATCTGTGGTCGAGTTTACAGTCAGTCTAGGATTTTTTGCACATTTCGGATCTGATGGTGCCCTATGTTTCACACATAAATACATGTTGCATAAACATACTAACAAATTATAAAAATATGACAAATATAAAGCAATCACTTGTAAAAACACATGCAAAGCAGATGTCAACATCATCTATCTCTCTAATTGCATGAAAGGAATGAAAATAAGATTGATCTAATCAGTAAATATCTCAAATGATAATAGTACATTATATTTAATAACCTACATGGAATTCACAGAATAAAATTACAAAAATATTTACAAACAAAGAGCTAAAATATCATATATAGAAATCCATCATAATGGCATTAATTAACTCAATAATCAAGATGTACATTTAGGACAATGCAGTGAAACTACTACCTAGATCAGTGGTGAATAACTCCCACTAACTGATACTAGTAGTTAAGCTAACTCTAAAATACTAGCAAGCTAACTCCACAAAACTAGCAATCTAACTCCACAAGACTAACAAGCTAACTCCACAAGACTAGCAAGCTAACTCCACACAACTAGTACACCTAAGCAAGCTAACTCAAAAAGTGTAGGGATAACACAAGTACAATAATTATTCTAATAAAAAAATTAAAGGATAAATAATAACCTACACTAACCATTTTAATTTAATATCGTTGGAATCTTGGAGGATTGTTTGGAAATATTGGGGTATGTCTTACCTTAAAAATGAACCTTTGGACCTAAACTATGGATGGAGGAAACTTTTTGTAAACCCAAAATGTATTTTAATTCTCATAATCCCTCTCAAGTCACCATCCTTCCTCTCTTTTGTCTCTTACTAATGACTTTTGGATTTAGTAACATACTTTTGAGGGATTGGAGTTTGAATTATGTCTTCTTTGCATTTATTATTTTGTGGGTACTTGGATAGGGACCTTGAGGATTAAGATGTTTCTAGTTAGAAGGGTGATATATGTCACCCTCCCATGGTCTTAGTGATTTGGAATAATTAATCTATTTCTACCCCCATTTTTGAATTATTGGGGGCTTTTCAGAGAGTTTTTGGAAGGACATTTTGGGAGAGATTTTGGAGAGGGATTCTTAGCTTTCTTGGAGATAGATCTTGTTATGGAGTCCATAGGAGCATTAGGAGCTTTTGGAATTTGTCTTGATTTTGAGGTAGGCCTCACCCATTTTCTTGGTTCTTATTATTATTGCAATGCATATAAATCTTGTGAATTGATATTGTTTTCAATGTTTTTGGGTATGAGAGTTAAACGTTGGTTGTTTTTTCCTCTATCTTACGGTATTTATTTTGTTTTCTAACTCCAAACCTATTGGGTAGTGTATTTGGGAATGGTTTTGGGAAGGGGACATGATCATTTCTTTATCCTCATAACATTTTGGAGAAGCAATGGAGGATATTTTTATTATACTCCCTTCCTTGGGGGAAGTAGGAGGCATTTCCATTTGGCTTGGAAAAATACTATTATCCTTGCTAAGGAAACATCCAAGGCTTGAAAATCCTTGACAAGGAGGAGAATTCAGAGAAATAAGGATATTAGTGGGTTGTTTGGATTTGTGGAGTTATCCTATGGTTTAAGTATGTTTTGGGCATTATATGTTATACTTTTGGTTTTAGGATCCATTCTTCCCCTCTTCCCATTTCCTTTGGTTCGGTTATTTTGGTGTTTGAGTCATCTTGTATTTTTTTGGAGATTGGCTTCTTCCTTCAGAATTTCTTGTTTGGTTAAATTGGAGCATTTTTTTCTTAGGCATTTTTTCCACATGCTATCCTTATTTCACATTGGTTTGTGGGAGGCTATCATGCCTTCTCTTGGGAGAAATACATATAATGATGTGTATGGTTGGGAGGTTGATAATCCCTTTCTTTGTGGTGTTTGGAGAAATTGAAAAATTTGTATCTTAGAGCTATTTTTGGAGGCATTTTGATATATTTTTGGGTGGAGGAGTGTTGTTTAAAAATTCAGTTTTTGGGCATGTTGTTCCCACTTAGTGGGAAAATTGTAATCTTGTATTTTGTAAGTGTTTTGTACTATACTTGATTAGAAGCAATTTTGCACCTTGTTTCTCTCTTGGAGACTTGTAGTAAGTTGTTGGGAAATCTAATTTTGGGATGTAATTTAAGGGGATATATGAGTGATTTTTAAAGAAAATTTTGTTGTATCATCCTCATTGAGTTCTCCCTTTGAAAAGTAAGTAAATGTGAACTTTTGAATGGCTATTTTATTGTTTTAAACCAGTTGACATATACTAACATTATGAAGGTTTTATTTTCCCTTTGTGATTATATAGAAAATATTGTTGTGTGGTATTATCACTTGCATGATTAAATAAAAAGGATTAAATGATTTATAGGCTTGTGAGTTAGTTTAAAAATGTGAAAATCATAAATTGGGTGATTTAAAATCTCATTGATCTTCCTGGAATTAAATGTGTATAAAAAAACTCATTGTTTTAGTTGTGCATTTCAAGCTTATTGAAAATTATATTTTACTTGTAAGATAATTTATCCTCCCAACTTGAATTCAAAATTACTTTGAAATATAATGTTACATTAAAAGTAAGATAAGCAGTAAAAACATTGACCTTGGAAATAATCTCACTCCTATAACATAGTGTATTGGTTTTTAGATAATTATATGTATGTATGTATCTCAATATATATACATATATATAAATATTACCATGGATTTGTAAGTATTTTTTTTTCTCTTTATATTTTTAATATTTAAAAATCTCTGTTAATAAAATATAATCATGAAAAATAAAGTATTAATTTAATCCTCTTGAAAATATGATTATATATATATGTGTGTGTGTGTGTGTGTGTGTGTGTGTGTGTGTGTGTGTGTGTGTGTGTGTGTGTGTGTAATTAAAAATTCATTCTAAATCTCATGGTCCGAATCTCTTTTATTAAAATAAATGTTTGTTTGGAATAGGGTTTGGGGAGGGTCTGCAACCTCGCCCAAGCCTTGCCCCTCCTCCATAGTTGGTGCAAGATACACATCGATTGAATCTCATATGTTTAAAATACAACATTTTCTCTTTATATATATATATATCCAGTAAAATCTATATATAAATAAATATATGTATAAAATATTTCTTATATATAAACAATACTTACACACACACACACACACACACACACTACACACCTTTATATGAGCACACTCCCACCTATTAGTTTATTTGGATCTATAATTAATTTTTTTTTAAATTACACCAAAATAAAATGGGTATATAAGGATAAACTCCATAATGAACTCACATTTAGAGTAATAAACTTCATACAAAAACTTAATACTCAAACAATAAGAGGGACTGGAGTAGTTTATCCTCCTCCATCATCTATGAGAGATCCACATAGCTACATGCAACAAACCATAGAATAAAAAATATGAGATATGAGAAAATGATATAATAAATTGAACATATGGAAGAAATAACTTTCATAAGAAAATATAGGGCTTCCTAGTCCAACCCTAAGATCTAGGGTGAGAGCCATTCAATCCAAAGGTTATCCTTAACCCTAGAATATGCACATGCAAGTGGGTTTCATGGTGGGCCTTACCACTTGCAAGTGGAAATTTTGAATTTGACTTTGGGTGAATAATCCCTTAAGGTGAAAATAAAAATTAATTTAAATTAAAAAGTGCATGGGTCTTGGAGACCCATTTTATTAAACCTTAGGGATAAAATAATAAATTACAAAACCACTTAATTTATTTAGGGACCTAGAGATTAATTATCCTCCCAGCTTAATTAATTAAAAATTTGGAAAGGGTTAATTTAAATTAAATTAATTATACGAATTTAATAATACTTTAAAAATGAAATATGTTTCCCATGCACTCTAGAGATTACCTTAAGGGAATCAAAACACAATTATTATTATTAATTTATACCTTTGGGTTAATTGTTCAAAACACTAATGTTTATTATCGTAATGACATGTTTTTAAATGAAGTACTAATGTTAATTTATTCATCGTAATGACTTATTGTTAATTGTTACTTAACTAAAACGTTATTTCCAAAGATGCTAAATAAACAACAACAAAAATACTATCACCTTTATAATGGGATTCTAATTGGTAAACTATGGTATATTTTTGGGGTTTAAAATATGGGCATGAAATTTTGTATCGAACTTTGTTTCAACACTAGACGCTTTACGGATTACAAAAAAAAAAATTAGTATGTTGGATTAGTTAATTAAGACCTTTTAAATAATCATTTCTACTACAAAACTATAAACTAAATTTTGTCCTTTTCCCTTACACTCACATGATGTCCGAACATGGTATCAGGCATCAATCCACTAGTATTTAGGGACATAGTTCACCTACTTTGGAGCTTTGTTCATGAGATATTGAACCTCAAATACTAGATGCATTACATAATATGATGGGGGTTTTGTTTGATCACCTTCCTACACAACAAGATCTAGGAGAAAAGATTATTTAACTAGAGGAGGTTACTCAACTATTTTAGGGTGCACACTTAGTGACACATCGACATGATACACAAATATGGGTGATGTCTCGTAGCCCTTACGTACACTTTGAGAGGGTTTTCATACTTTGACATAGCCATTCTCATATCATTTCATGATCTCCAGGATCAAATTGGCCACATGCATCTATTAGATATATGGTTGAGAATCATCAACATGATCGTGACACTTGTAGTGTTATTAGGGATCTCCTATGTTTACAACCACCTACTTATAAAGGGATGGCCGATGGGTTTAGAGCCTAATTATAGATCCCGAGTCTTGAAAGTTACTTTTTGATCCACTCCTATGAGAGAAAATTCAAGGCATGGCTTGTTATTCACCTCCTATGAGACATAATAGGCATTTGGTGGAGGAATAAGGAGTGGAAGCTCCATCTAACACTTGAGACAATTACTTGCGAGATGTTTGGGGAGTTATTTTGGGACAAATATACGTCTGAGCATTTTTTTCAGAAGAGGATTGATGAGTTCCACGAACTCGTTAGGGATCAAGCACTGTGGCACAATATGAGTCTCATTTCCTAGACCTCTTACAATATGTGGATTATTTCTGATCGATAAGTTAGAAGTGAATAAGTTAATTAGAGGCTTAAATACATATCCTGGATGGGGGTTAGGATTTTATCTCCTCCCAAATTGGAAAATGTGGTGCATAAAGATTATTTGGTAGAGGATAATAGAGGAAAGAATCATGAGCATCGTGACATGAAAAATATTAGGGTGCAAAGAGAGGATTCATTCATTTCAGGATCATAGATCACTAGGTATTGCTCCACCACCGGGAGGAGATTTTAGACCTCCACGTACAAATTCACAAACTCTGTCACATCCATAGCAAAGTATTTACAACACTATGCACACCAAAGAACAGAGGACTAGAGATACATAGGACATATAGAGAGGCAAAGGCTAATGAGTTTTTGTTTTGGGCAGGGACTAAATACAGGAAGTCAAAGCCAGTACAACCAACATGTACTCACTAGTCCACTGTGGTTAGACCCATAGGTTCAGTCCACCGAGTATAGGTGGGACTTCCACATAGAGGAACGCACTAGGATGTTACATTTTTGGGGACCATGATCATTCTGCTCACCTTTTTTGTAGAAACCTTTTTTATAGACAAAAGGCACTGTGATATACGAACATATTGAAAGCAAATGTGGTACAATCTCACCGTATCTATTTCATAGTAAATAAATGTCAAGTGGAGTACTAGGTAACGCTTATTATTACCACATGTATTATCAAGGCTATTTTTATATTTGTGATTTTTAACTCGGAGCTTCGATTTATTTTTGTCACAATTAGTAGTGGACCAAGTATGGGTTGGTGGCTTCAGGAAGTCAAATAGATGGATATTTGAGTTAGATATTTAGGTAAAACTCACCATTAATAGTTATATCAAGAGTTGCATACTTGATTTGGGTGGGTTATTCACTAATTTAGACCTCCATGTTTTACCTTTGGGATCTTATGATGTACTTTTGGAATGGATTGGCTTCATTCTCATCAATCAAAGGTGGATTTTCATAATAATATCATTGATTGTCAAGATTACTTGGGTAGTTTAGTTTTGATTATCGATTTTTATAGGCCTATCTCCTTGTGTATAATATTTTGAGCATCTCAAATAGAGTATGCATAAGGGTTGTCGATGTATCAATCACAATAGTGATCAATCTAAGGATGTTCCAGCTAGTTCACCTTTTGATAAGCACCTCACTTTGAGAGATATTATAGATGTATTTCCTAGTGAGCTTCCTAGTTTACCACCACACATAGAGGTGGATTTCACTATTGACTTGGTACTAGGTGTAACTCTAGTCTCTTAGGAACCATATGGGATGAATAATCCTAAGATTCATGATCTCAAGATTTAGTTAGAGGAGTTTTTGGAGAAGGGTCTTGTGTTCCCTAATGTGTCTCCTTGGGGATCACCGGTGTTATTTCGAATAAGAATGACAGATCCCTTTGTTTGTGTGTCAATTTTAGGAAGCGAAAAAAGCTAACAATGAAGAAATGTTATCCCGTTCTAAGTATAGATGATTTATTTCATCGACACGCGGGGGAGATAGAGTGTTCTGTAAGATTTATCTTAAGTCCAGGTATCATTAATTATGGATTACGAAGCATACATTCACAAAATATCCTTCCACTCTCATTATGGACTCTATGAGTTCATCGTCATTCCATTTTGTTTAAATAATGAACATGTAATCTTCATGAGCCTTATGAATAGGGTTTTTAAGAAATTATTATATAGGTTTGTCTTATAGTTTATTGATGATATTCTTATATATTCCCACTAAGAGGAGGATCATGATGAGCACTTGAGACATGTTTTATAAGTTATGAGGGAGCATAATTTTTTTGGGAATTTAGAGAAGTGTTCCTTCTTCCAAACAGAGATTTAGTATTTGAGACACATCATCTTTGGAGATGGTATATTTGTAGACCCTCAAAGATTCTTGTCATCTTATATTAGTCAACACCCACTACAGTGACAGAGGTTAGGAGATTCATGAGACTAACATGTTATTATCACATATTTGTGTAGGATTTCTCTAGGTTTTCTCACACTATCACTTTCCTTCAAAGTGGAAAGGGAAGAAGTTCATCCTGTTCGAGATAAATGTGAGTAGGAATTTCAATTGTTGAAGGAGTGGTTGAATTTGGCACCTATTGTTGCATTACTTGATTCGTTGGGAGAGTTTTTGGTTTGCATTAATGCTTCTTTGGAGGGGCTTGGAGCAAAGTCCTCATGCAAGAGTAAAATGTTATTACATTCAAGTAGTGAAATATCAAGGATTGTGATTTTAACTACCCTAACCATGACCTTTATCTTGTAGTTTTTATTCACACCCTATTCCACTAGAGACATTTTTGGGTACAACTTTTATTCTAGGAACTAATCATTTGAGCTTACAACACATATTCTCATAACCTAACCTTAGCGTCCTTTAATGGAATTATATTGATTTCTTGTGTGAGTATAATGTGGACATACAATACACTAATGGAAAGGAAAACATTATTTTTATTCCTTAAGTAGACGATAACATGAGCTTTCCTCTTTAACTCTTTTTTCTAACCCACGAGGTAGGATTTAGAGCACCTTCAGGAGACATATTTTATGAGGGAGCTAGTTAGGAGGTAAAGTCACAAGGTTGCATAGATGGTAGATATACATGATGTATTTTAGAGGAAGATGGTCTTTTCATTTTTAGAGGTGAATTTATATGCCCAAGGTAAGATATTTGTGTAGATTTATCCACTCCTAGGCTCATTGATCCCCATACACAACTCATCCAAGAGTAAAGAAGATGTATGAAGATTTGAGACAATTATACTATTGTCCAGGGTTACATCAAGATATTATAGATTTCATATCTTGTTATCTCATGTGTCATAAGGTTAAGGCCAAACACTCTCCTCTAACACAATATTCCCGTGTGGAAGTGGGATGCAATTTCTATGGATTTCATTGTTTGTCTTCTTAATTTTTATATCACCATGATGTGATCATGGTATCGATGGAAAAGCTAACCAAAGTTTCCCATTTCTCACCAATCAAGGTCACTTATAACGCAATCACCATTGCTAGAGTATTTATTGATGATATTGTGAGACTACGTGGGATTCTATTGTTTCACCAACTAGTATGCGTACGTAAGAGAAAACAGATAAGGTAAGGGTGAGGAGGAGTACATGCGAATGAAGGTGGGAGGTAGAGTGCATGCATTCTGAATTTCTAATCCAATGTTGATTGTGAGAACTTCCTTTTTTAAGGAGGAACTACATGTGAATACAAAACAAGACCACAAGAGGACTATTAAATAATATATATCAGTGGACTTCCTAGTGTATGTTATATCTAGGAAGTGTGATACTTCCTAGATGGATGTCAATCCACTATTTAAAACAATTTAATGCAAGAAATGATATAAACCAATAATTTCCTACTATAGTTGATATGATTTAGGTGTTTCATTCAAGTACAATAAGTAAATATAATCTAACAGGCTAGGTTATGATCAGATCTGGAAGTCATATAGGTAAATAGGGTGGTTGGGATAGGTCAGGGTCAAGTTTTGAGTAGTTTGGGTTATTTGGGTAAATGTTATGAGGTTGTTGTTATAGTGCAGATATACCTGGATACGAGAGACTAATATTAGTCAAGTATCAACAATGACAGTTGAGGGTAGATCGATGATGGTTTAGGTTAACCGGCATCGGTAGGGTTGGGCTGATAGAAACTCAATGAAGTTTTGTTTTGGTGATTCTCTGTGATTGCACAAAGAATGGACAGAGAATGGTGAGGTTGATGACAGTGCTGGGAATACTCAGAGATGTCTAGAGTCGGTATTGGAGGGTTGAGAGGTTTTAGGTGATTAGGTGGAGGGATTGGTAGGAAGATGAGAGGTGATGAGATGCAAAGGAGACTAGGACTCCCAAACAGAGATAAATAAATTGATCTAAGTATGGAAAGATACAATTATAAATGTACTTATTTGTACTTGCAGATTACGGTTGTTGGATGGAGGTGATGGTTGATCCATGGAACTGGTGGTTAGTGTCTTGGTTGTGCTTCCCAGAACATTACTATGAATGCTTGCCTTTTATATCAGTGTTTGGTGCTAGTTTGGGATGGATGGATGTGCAGGAGTGCTTTGGTGCGTGCTTGCATGTAGATCTCTCTTCTCCAAAACTCGAATGATTCTTCCAAACTCTTAAACAAGGTTACCAAAGTGAATATATGGTAATTGATGATGGTTTAGGGTGACCGATGTCAGTTTCGGGTTGACCGATGTTGGTTAAGGTGGGAAATCATAGTTATACTAAAAATGACAGATCTTACCCATTTTTTTGCCATCTCTTTCCATTGTTCCGCATCAAAATGAAATATGTGCTTAGATAAGTGGGCATGTAGTTAGAGGAAGAATATGCATGTGATTTTAGGTTTGAACCAAGTCTTGGTTAATTAAGGTAGGTAGAACTAAATCTTAGTTAAAAGGAAACATGTTATGAATAGGTCTATGATGAAGTGTCTAGGTGATGTGGTGGGGTGAGGTGGAAATTAGTTCAAGTAAGGTAATTAAATAATGAATATTGTGAGAATGGAAACTAATTTAATTGCGGGTAATTAAATTAATATACATGTGGGGTAAAGGGGGAGTGTGACCTAAATTTGGTGTCTACATTTTTCCCCCTTTTGTCATGTATCTTTTATTGGTAAGTGATGCTAACAAAAATAGGAAGTGATTTCCCCATGTGTGGGTGAAGGTGATCCCCCTCAAACCAGGCACTGATGAGGTGTAAGATAGAATTGGTGAATGGGTTGATAAATGTGTAGTTGGTAGAGGTGAAGGTAGGTGGGGAAGGGTAGTGGTTAGCTTGGGTAATAGGTAATAGGCTAGGATCAAAATTGGGTAATGGGAAAATGATAATCAAATGCACGCACACGTATAGATTGCAACACGGTACTAGGTTGAAGAGCTTGCAAACTCTACATCATCCAAGGTTGATAGGTTTATCCAAACAAGGGTGAAGTGTTTCAGGTATCCAAGGTATAGGATATGGTCTAGAAACACAATGTAGGTCAGGTGTAGGAACATTTAGGTATGTTCCAATACACCAAAAGTTTGGTCGGGATAAACAACATAAAGCAATAGGAAAAGTATGGTTGTTAGGCTAAAACATCATAGGTAACAACATCATAAGGTATAGCGAGTACACAAATTCAATGGTCACACCAAGTAGGTCAGGTTCAGGAAAATAGGTCATGGCATGGGTAAGGCCAAGGTATAGGTAAAATAACAAATCCCGAGACGTAACTAAGGAAATGTAGGGGTGGTTTGGGGCTTGTAGGTAAGGTTCAATAGGTGTCCGTAATGATAAAAGAGTTATGAGAAATAAGTGGTTACAGAAAAAAGAAGTCGAGCATTAACAAATAGCTATTAGGGTTTACCGATGCTAGTTATATGGTCACCGACGTCGATCATGTCGAATTGGGGATAAAAAGGAAAATTACACTTTTTATGAAATCATTTGTCATTTTCCAATTGTAGAAAATGACAGAGGAGAGGTGGAAATTTGGAAAGTGACAGAACGAGATGGAGAGATGAGTTAGCGAGCCTCATAGCGGGTGATTGGCATTCGGTTGGCGGGTCCACGAGATCGGTTCGAGTGATTTCATTCATTTTGGGGGTGAGGTGTTGATTTGGGCATGGCAGAGGTGGGAGAGGGATTGAGTGGGCCACCGGCACAATGACAAGATGTACCACCATGCCAACAGAACCATGATGAGGTAGGATTCTATCCGATCTATGCATTTGGTTGAAAAGATTGTTGTTGAAATTGGTTTTGTTGAAAATTTGGGTGTAATTTTAATTTTTGAAATTTGTGGGTAAAAATGAAGGAAATGAGGGGTGGGAAGGTCCAATGTAGGTTAAATAGGATTGGGAATGAAGCTAGGATAGGTTTGGGTGGGTTAGAGTAGGTATTTAGGTAGTTGTTGTGAATTTTAGAAAAATAGGGTAGGGGTTTTGTGGATTTTGACACCGCCAAAGTTACCGACGATGGTCAAGGGTTGGCAGATGTCAATTGGCCTTGGCCAAAGATCGGTCAAGTATTAGGTGAAAAATGTCAGTTATGATGGACCAATGTTGATCAAGAATGACTGATGCCGGTTAAGAGTGACCAATGTCAGTCGGATCTAGGGAAAATATGTTAATAAATGAGACATGGTGGGAGGGAAAGGTAGGTAATGAGATATAATGACAGGTTTAGTGAGAATGGGTAGGGTAATATGTTCAAATAGGTACTTGTTGAGGGATGGGAAATTGGGATGAGGGGAAAAGGGGTAGGCTTTAGGGTTGGGGTGTGGTTACGAGGTAATAAGTAGGGAGGGTCTTGGGAATAGGTTGGTTGGTTAAGAGTTATGTTGGGTACGGTCAAGGTTTAACAATGTTTTGGTTTATATGATGTAGGCTAGGGACCAACTATAGATGTGGGACAAAGTACCACCTCTATTGCTAGCAGTATGGTCGAGTGTGACCACAAAGGAGTGGAGGCATGTGATGGATGTCGACTGATTGGAGTCTCGATGCTATAGGAACATAGTTCAGAGTCAAGCTTGATGGTCACACTCATTGATAGATGAGATTCAATGACCACCACATTTCATTTACCGATAAGTGAGATCATAGTCACCCTGGAGGATGTATACAGGATCTTGCGGCTACCTATAGTGGGAGAGAAGGTTTATTCAATTTCCTCATAGGCATCAAAGGAGATGATGTTGGCGGTTTTGGAGAGGGGATGGAAGAGATGAGGTTCCATACCATGAGCCTGAGATATGGAGACATGTATGTAGCCCATCCTTAGGAGATGAGGTTGGTTTTCCTGATTATGGAGTCATTGTGTTATTTTGTGATGCCGGATGTGGAGGGTGGGAGATTCCCATGAGTGCTAATGGGGATTCTCCATGACATGATGGAGGACAGGACTCATTTTTATTTGGCACTAGAATTATTGGTGTAGTTATACAAGGAGCTATGGGCCTATGGTAGGCTACGGAGGTTCATTTTATGTTATACCTTTCTTATTCATTGCTGCTTTGGCCATACGAGAACATCATATGTGTGCGTCTAGTATGTATGCCTTGGCTTGATGCATTTGATGTGGTTTGAGTTGGCTACAGAACTAGGTTCTTGTTGTTGGAGAGCACAGGCTACACATGATGTAGAATAATATAGGCACATACTAGAGGTTTTTTCTAGAGTAGACATCATTTGGAGGTTGTATGTTGGCTTCCCTTCATACAGGAAGATGGTAGTAGAGTTAGATGAGCTACAATTGCTCAGATGGATAGAGGGACACCGTGCCGAGAGAGCACAAGATGATACCCGTGGATAGGGTTAGAAGGTAGTTTGGGATGCCATAGGATGTGCCTCCACCATTCCCGTAGTATAGGAGAGAAGACGTGGAGAGGCCTATGCCTCTACCAAAGCCGATGGTGCTGATAGGGAAGGAGAAGCAGGTGGTGGAATGACAGATTGATGATGTTGGAGTTCTGACAGATACAAGTATTGGTGGGTAGCATAGCTATGAGTAGCACCACCAAGGCCAAAGTAGCCTAACTTAGTCAAAGTTACGGTTCAAAGGACACATTATAAGGTGTGGCTACCCTTTTGATACGGGGTATTTTAGAGGATCCGAGGTACTGTGTGCACACATTATAGGCACAGTGTATTAGCCCTTCACCCCAAGTTACTCAAGGGAAGGTACCGCACAAGGTGGGGATGGTGATGTGGGGTAGATAGCTGCCTTATAGAGTGTAGGTAGTAGGTCTGCAGGGTTAGTTGGCCACTACATAGGCACAGATTGTGACCCTACAGGCCCAAGTCACAACATAGGCACCCTCATAGGCCCAGGGGACAGGGTCCCATTTTATAGGAAGCAATGGGATAGGGTCCCATGGTATAGGGAGGAGGGTAGTGGTCACAAGTACAGGGGCTAAGGCCATAGGTATAGGGGCTAAGGCCATAGGTATAAGAGCTAAGGCCACCAAAGATTAGGACAGAGCTTGCGAGGTTGCTGCGAGACCTATGACACCCCACGAGATAGTGTCGATGAATAGATTTAGGGATGACCTAAATGAGGCCGAGATAGTACTAGGATCATATGGCTACTACCATGATAGATGTCCCTTCCTATGTAGAGTATAGTGCAGAGGCCTTGAGTAAGAGGAAAAGATCTTACATGCATAATGCGAGAGATTACAAGGGGCTAGTGAGCCCAGAGATAGGGTCAGGGTGAGGCTACTAGTTCACGGAGGCCTGACCTAGCTGCAAGCCAGGTGGAGGTGAGGGCTAGACCCATAGAGGGCAAAGAGATTATGGTAGGACACCAGCCGGGAGGAGAGGCAGAGACATATGAGACTCGGCCTAGACATCGATCAGCCAACGATTGAGATCCATGTACATCATCATTTTGTTTATTATTTTTGATATATACCGGCCTACGTCTTTGATGATAGTGAGGATGTATATGAGATTTTTTGAGATTTTGATTATTATACCAGCTACTACTATACGAGAGATACTTGTATTATGTTGTATCAGTGTATATTTGATGGATACATAGACTATTATTTATAGATGGTGAGATCGATGGTTATGGATGATGTACTTGTGTTGTAAAATTTCCATTTTTATATGTATATGGGTGGAAACTAGGTGGATTAGGCATGGTGGAGTCAAGGTCAGTTAGGCATGATGGAGTCAAGTCATTTTAGGCATGATGGAGTCAAGTTGGTTTAGGCATGATGGAGTCAGGTCGGTTTAGGCATGATGGAGTCAAGTCGGTTTAGGCATGATGGAGTTAGGTCGGTTTAGGCATGATGGAGTCTTGTTTGTAATTTTGATTTAATGTCCAAGTTATTGGTAACATGGGAAATAAATGATGAGTTATATGTATGTTATGGTGTAGACTTCCAAAATATTTGATATTATGGAAATGTGAAATGATTGATTGGATATTTTTATAATGTGATAACATGGTAGATATGTATTTGTGGTAATTTTCCAAGTGTTATAAAAAATGGAATTTAAGATAGAATATGAATAGGAAAATGGGGGAAAATAGGTTATGGTAAAGAGTGGCCGAGTTAACCTCTAAGGGCCCCATGCCCTAGGAGTGTTGCCTACATAGCCCCTGGTGAAAAGAGGCCTTAGGATAATGTAGTTCTCCCATAAGATAGGGAAGAATATGATAAATTTAGAGGAATGGGTTGGTAGGTTTTAGGCATGATTGAGTTTAGGTCATAGGCATGGTTGAGTCTTAGGTGATAGGAGAAATCTTTTAAAATGTAGGTGTCGATGGTCTAGTCCTATATAGGGTAATCAATAATTAATGAGGAAGGTGAATGGTAAGAGGTGGTAAAAGAGCCACCTAATTAAAAAGAACCTTAATGAGTCTATCATACCAAAGATTGACTTATAAACATGAGACCCTAAAGGCATTGCATAATGGACTATTCTAAAGGGGAAGAAAGTCACATAAGCATGAAATTTCGTATTTGTAGAAAGTCCCTTGAGTGAATAGAAAATTAGGTTGAAAAGGAAATGAGGTGAAAATGGGTGATTCAACATAACTTAGTGTGTGACAACATGTTTACCTGGAAAGAAACCCATGATCAAAAATAGGCAACTCCATGACGAAAAATTTATTATTTTCTTCATTTTTTTATAGACTAATTGATGGGAAGTCTATATGGGATGATTATATTATCTCCTTGAGGTCTTTGTGAAGTTGATCAATGTGGGAAGCTTCTGAATATGTTATTATATTTTTGTAATGACTTTATATAGTTGTCCTTTGAGGGAGCAATCTATTTATAGTAGCGAGATAGAGAGAAGAGATGTCCCTTTTGAGGGAGTCATCTTTTTGCTGGAATTTTGAATCAAGGAGTTGAATCCCATTTTTCTTTTGGACGTTTAAGTCATGGACAAGACTATGGAGGAAAATTAGGTTCTTGTTTAGAAGACAAAACCATAGCACACAGAGAGGTTAACTTATGAAAGAGATGGTTTTAAATGATGAACGACCATGGGATTCCATCTTTGAAAAAGATGAAAAGTATCCATGAGAACCATGCCATGAGTAGAGCCACGGTACTCATATTGAAGATAAGGCTGAAAGGTGACGGGTAATCACATGATTCTTATTTAGTCATTGATCCTCAAAATGGGTAATATGGAAGGTGAACGACACTCAAGGGATGAGCGGTCAATAGACAGAAGGAAATATAGGACTTGATTTCAACAATAAAATGGTCTAAGATGCAAGGAATTAAGGGGCTCAGGTTCAGGTTTACCTTCAAGTGAAGACAAATGATAAGCACATGATCCATAGGCATGAGTAATGATATAAGGTCCAAGCCAATTAGGATAAAATTTTCCCCATTTACTTTTCTCTTCTTTGGTTACATGTTTATTTTCCTTCAGGACGAGGTCACCGACCTAGAAGGTTCATTCATGGACATGTTTGTCATAGGCACACTTGATATGTTTTTGGTAGATTTGGAGATGATCAAGAGCATTGAGACAATGCTCATCTAATAACTCAAGTTATGCCAAATAGTCCTGGTGAAATTCATCATCATTGAGCATGTCTTGGAGTGATATGCAGAGAGATGGAATCTGGACTTCGATAGGTAAGACAGCCTCGGTACTATAGACCAGAGAGAAAGTTTTGGTAGCAATCGAGGTGTAAATATTAGTGCGGTAAGCCCACAATGTGAAAGGGATGTGCGTATGCCAATCCTTCCCAGTATCGTCAAATACTTTCATAAGAATTTTGTTCAAGGTTTTATTGGTTGATTCTACTTGGCCATTTATTTGTGGGTAATAAATTGATGAGAAACTGACTTGAATGTCAAAAACATCACAAATTTTTTTTAGGGTTTTGTTTCTAAATTACTTTTCGTTATCGGTGATGAGGCGGCAAGGGACACAAAAGTAAAAATGATATGATGGTTGATGAATTCACAAATTTATCACTTTTGTATAAATGAGAGGAATAGATTCTACCCATTTATAATCAGAAACTACTTATACCAAAGGTCATATGGGTCAGCGCAATAGTTCCTACAGAGTTGACCTCTTGAGATAGATAAGAGGTTAATTGCAACTTTTTATGGTGACAAATATTTTAGATTCTAGCACGTGAGGTGGGTATCCGAGAAGCCAAATAGGCCATGGTATCCACAAATTTATTAGTAGAACGTGGTGTGGTTTGAAGTCCGTAAGGGTCAAAGGTATTCAAAATTATGTCGACATGACACTTGCATAATTGGAGTATTTTGTTACTTAAACTGGTATATACCATTGACGGTTTACAACTAGTTAGGAATCACCAAAGATATTAATTGATTTAAAATTTGGGGTGATGGTGGCTTCAAGGCCTAATACAAGTGCTTCATATTCAAGTGATGTTATTAGTGTAATCAAAATATAGTTTTAAAGATAAAGGCATATGTTCACCATCAAGAGGAATGAGGATAACACTTGCACCACCTCCACGCTGACATTTGGAACCATCGAAGAATAAGGTCATCTAGTAAATGGTATCATCTAAAAATAGGGTAGAAATGGATTTGTCTAGGAAATCGAAATTAGAGGGTTGATCTCTAGAAAGAGGTGCATTTGCTAGTTGGTCAGCGATGGCTTGGCCTTTGACAAACTTTTGATGGATGAATTCAAGGTCAAGGTCTGCAAGAAGCATGAGTCAATGTGTAGCACGTTAATGCCGGTAGGGTTTGGTATACATGTAATGTAGGGGATCAGTGTTAGTGATGACAAAGGTTTTGTGGTTGAGTAGGTAATGGCGAAGTTTAGTGGCAATAAAAACTAAGGCTAAGAAAAAAATTTAGCATGGGTGTACCTAGTTTCGTAGTCCAAAAGAGTACGTCTTATGTAATAAACCACTTGCTCTTTGTGTTTCTCTTCATGATGAGTGAGCATGGCACCTAAATAATGGTTAGTAGCATAAATGTATAGGTAAAATGGTTGGTCATATTTATGGGGAATGAGCACCGGTGGTTGAAGAAGGTATTTTTAAGGCATCAAACACTTTGTGATAGTCATCATCCCATTTGAAGGAGACATCCTTTTGAGGAGATGATGAAATGGTTGATAGTGGTTAGAAAGTTGTGAAATAAACTCGATGAATAGATTGCAACTTACCTTGTAAACTTCAAAGTTGATGGAGATTAGTAGGCGGAGGCATTTTGAGAATAGCCTTTACTTTAGCAAGATTGACTTCTATGCCAAGTACAAAAATAATGAAACTAAGGAGTTTTCCTGAAAGCACCAGAAAGACACACTTCTTAGGTTAAAGGTGAACACAATACTTAATGAGGTGGTCAAAGATGACCTTAGGGACTCCAGTGTTTGGCATAATGTTTGGATTTGGAAATAAGGTCATATACGTAATCTTCCAATATGCGATGCATTATGTCATGAAAGATATAAGTCATGGCTCACGATATGTAGCACCAAAGCATTTTTAAGGCCAAAAGGAATGACTTGATAGTATAAGGTCCCCAAGGAGTGATGAAGGCGTTTTATGTTGATCTTCCTGGAGTGAGTAATATTTGATTATAACCTGAGAAACCATCCATGATTGATAGCATCTCATGGTTGTTGGTGAGATCAACCAGTTGGTTAATGCCTAGTAGAGGAAAGTCATCTTTAGGGAAAGATAAGTTGAAGTTTTGGAATTCCATGCAAATATAGAGTCCCCCTATCACTTTTGTGACAAGAACAATATTAGAAATCCATTGGGGATAGTCAATGGGTAGGATGAAGGAAACCGAGAGAAGGCGCTGAAGTTCTTCTTTGACAAGAAGAGTAATTCGAGGATGCATTTTCCGCAACTTCTATTTTATAGATTTGGCATCAGGAATGGTTACGATATTATGAACCACAATTTTTGGGTCAATACTGGGCATATCAACATAAGACTAAGCAAAAGTGTTGTTATGGTCTCGAAGGAAAGAAGTAAAAGCTTCTTATTTAATAGCATCTAAAGATTGGCCTATCTTTAGAATGTGCGGGTCATCCTGAGTGTTAATGTTAATTTCAATGGTTGATTCATTCAACATGGTTTGCGTCTCAGAAGGTAACGATTGGTGAATATAAGAATCTTCTCGCACCAAGGTAGGTGAGGATGGACTCATCGTCGACATATGAACAATGTTAATAGAAGGTGTATCATCATCAATTATGTCTAGATACGGGGAAGGGAAGAGAAGAGGGAGCCTGCCATCACATTGATAAGTTGGAGGTCCCCAAGGAAATTGTGTTTACAAAAAAAAAAATTAGGAGGAATAGGTTCGGGATCTATAGACTCCATGGGTGAAGGTGGTGACATTGGTAAATGGGGTGGAGAAGGTTTTTCTTCCTCAATGAGGATGATGAGGAATTTCTTGGAAGATGGTGCAGAAAAGCCAATGCCACTGCAATCATTGTGTTTATGGGTGGTACATGAAATGATGGTATGGCAGCCTTGTTTATAAAAATCAAAGCCAAATCCTTTCCATGTGCAACAGTGAAGGAAAGTGTGGGCGAAGTAGTGGTTAGTAAGATATTGGAGATCAGATGAAAAGGGTCATGTTTGGGATGGAGGTTTGGGTGAATAAGTGGCAGTATCAAGTCCCCCATACATTAATTTAGTGTGAAGGTTGGGAGGACCATAAGGAAAACCTCACCTATGTGGTAGTCACAATGAGAGTGTTGGCACAGGTTTCCATACTCTTGTGGAGTGAGGAATGTGTTGATATTGTATAGGAGGTACTCCCCCAGAGTGAGGCATTGAAAAAAACCTTCTAAGGGATCAGTAGTAGATATGTGGGTAGCGGGGATAGATGAATCACTAGATGATTGGGCATGAAGGGTATCGGTTGGTTGGGAAGTAGATGGGCTAGTTACTGAGAGGTTGTAGTAGCACTAGGAATAGAAGATTTATCCGTGAGAGAGGTGGTGGTAGTATTGGTGGAAGGGGTCATGGGTGAAGGAGAAGTGGGGGTAATGGCAGATGCTTTGACTAGTATAAGAACATCATTAGGTCGGTATAACATGTTACAAGATTTGAATGGTGACAAAGTTGGCTAGGATGGTATAGTTGTGCCCTTCATGTTTGAATTTTACATAGTGGTGTAAAGTTGAAGGGACATAACCCATGGTATGAATCCAAGGTCTACCGAGTAATAGGTTATCTTTGGAACTCTCCCTCTAAGACGTAGAATAATTGCGGGACATTACGATGGCCCCACATGGATGTAAAGGATAATGGTTCCAAGGGTGGAGGTGATGGGGTCATTGAAGGAGTGCAAAATAACTGGTTTATTATACAAATAATTAGAATGGATGTGGATTTGATTATACGCATGGGAGGAGATGATGTTAATGCTAGCACCACCATCAATCATGACACGTCGTATGCGTATGTTATCAATATAGACAGAAATGAAAAGGGTAGGATCAGGGTCATCTGACTGGAGAGGTACAATCTCCTCATCAGAGAAACTAAGGGTAGCAACTTGATGAGTGGACATGGGGGTAGAAGATGGAGATTATTTAGTAAGTTAGGCCATGTGGTGAGGGGCATAATGGAGGCCCTTTGGTGTGGGGTAATTGGGTAAAACTTCATTGGATTGAAAAACCTCTATAAGGGCTTGTCTATGAGAGTCAGAATTTTGGACGAGATCGTACAAATGCATCTTCGAGGGGATTGATGTAATTATTTTATCATTTTATGATGGGTGACCCCGTCATAGATAAGGTAAGTGGGTCCTTGAATGTGTATTTTGGGTGTGGGTGCAGATGGTATTTTGGGCATGGGGTTGGTTGATGGACTAGTTAATTTTTCTTTTCCTTTTTCCTTCTCGGGGCACGGGTGGCAACTTGGACCATGTTAATCCGAGGAGGTTGTAAATGGATAAGGTTAGGATGAGTAGTGTAACGAAATGATGGGAAAAAACCTAATGGGGGAATCCTTGTGATGTGTGTATGGCGATTGACATTTGGGAGGTGATTTTTCCAATTCTTTGATATGGACCATGTTGATCTCAAATTTTGGAGGTGGAAAAAGGGTTGTGGGGGTGGAGATGCAGGTCATTGAAGAAGCAAGGGATGATGATGTGTGGTGATAAGTGAAGGTGGAACATGGTCCTCATCAAGAAGGTCATCATTGTCAAAATTTTGTTCAGGAGGAAAAAGTTGGAGAAGAATGGTTTTAGAGCCTTACAATTTTCTACATCATGTCCTAGCACATGATGATAGGCACAAATCTTGGTTTCATCAAACCCTTTTGGTTTGGGTTTGAGAGGGTTGTAAGGTCGAAGCGGTGGTAATGTGATGACGGAAGTCTCTAAGAGGTTGGTTAGAATGTTGGTGTAGGACCCTACCAACGGATCACAATGGGAAGTGAGTGTGGGTTTGGGTAAAGGTGCAGATGATTGGGAGGGAAGAGGCATTATAGGAGGAGGAATGGGTTAGACCACTGGCTTGGTAAGTGGACTATCTTATGTTTTGATGGCATCTCGCTTGGGTAAAGGTGTGGTAGAAGTGCTAGCTATGGAAGGTTTTTTTGGTTTAACTACCTTACCTGGAGGGTAGTGAGTTCTTGTCTTTGGGTTGCACCTTCTTGGGTAAATTTAAGGTGAGAGTACATGATAAAAAAGGGAAAGTAGATGGGGAAGAGTATGGGTTACCCATGGGGAAAACCGAGTTGTAGTGGAAATGGTTGGTAGAGGTTGGGTGTATGGTATGGGTTAAATTCGTATAGGCAAAGTTGGGGTTAGAGTAACTGGTGTAGGTATAGGTGGTAAGAAGTGTACGGGTGAGGGCGAGGATTTTTATGTGTAGGTAAATGAGGTGTAACAAAGGCTTGTGATGAAGAAGTAGGTTTCTTAACTTTTGGTGACTTTGGGTAGATATTTTTTGGCAGTGGTTGATCGGTGAGGCCCTAGGATGGACAGAAAGGGTGAAGGTGACAAAGGTATGGTAGTAGGTGAGACTGGTTTATATGGCCTAGAAGGTTGGGTCTTCCTTTTAGGTGGAGGAATAATGTTGGTGTGGGTTTGGGAAGATGTGGCTAAATCTAATTTTACAGGTGGATTGGTAAGGCTTGACATCGACATGACACCCACGGTAGTGATGGTTCTAGATACAAATGAAGATATAGGTGTGGGTAGGTTATTAGGTATTAGAATGGTTTTAGTCATGGTTAAAGGTTCATATGTAGGTAGATGTGATGAGGAGGAATTAGTCAAGGTCGATCTAGTTCTTTGGAAATACCTTTGGGTAGATCGTGGAAGTATCTTCAGAAACATTTGCATTTGAGTCGAAAAGGGGAGCCAAAGACGTCCCCAAAGCATGGAATTATCAACATAATCCAAGTAATTGGTCATCCATGAAAACAGGATTGTTGTAGGAGAAGATGGAGTTGGTTTGGTGGTAATCCTTGTAAAATATGTCTATGAGATAGGGAATTGGATAGCCTTGGACTCTGTAGGTAAAAGAGTTAAGATCGTGTTAATGGGGTCTTGGGATGCTGAGGGAGAATTTCCCCCAACAGGTAGTGGTATATCTAAAGAATCTCCCATGGGTAGGAGAGATGGTAGGTGGGGTGAGGTAGACTTCTCCCTTAGTGGAGGAGAAGGCGATGAATATTCTCCTTTGGATGGGAGAGTTAATCTTTTGTTGAGTGTTTGGTAGGTTGTGAGGTAGACGTTGAAATGGCATTAACAGAAGTGTGGGTTCCTCGTGAGAGCAGGGGAGATGAAAAAGACTCCTCCGAGGGTGAAGGAGTAGAAGAGGTATGCTCTCTCTGTGGGTAGAGGATCTATTTCTATAATTTCTTCAATAGACAAAATAGGTGGAATTTGAGGAATGACTGGTATGATTTCAAAAATTATGTGCACTTCAAGACATATGATGTCATTTGGATGAAGGTTCACTATTTTTACTAGGCGGTGGTTTATGGTTAGGAAACAACTTTAAAGATGTGCAAATTCTGATTTTTGGCGCATTTGGGTTTTCCATGACGAGGTCTCCATTATCTATCATCTCCTAGATAATGTTCTTAAAAGTTATGTAGTTATCGTCACTATGGCCTTTGACACGATGATAATTATAGTAGTTGTGATCCTTATACCATGTAGGCATATGAAAAGTGGAATTGATACCAAGTATGAGGTTTTATGGGAGGAAGTGTAATGGCTCTAGATTTAATAAGATTTTCATGGACTGTAGAATAGGGCTCTCCGGTTCAAGTGTACTTTTGCTACTCACATTGGGAACCGAAAGGTCTAGATAGGGAAAGATTGGAAGAAGGTTGGGCTTGATTAGAGGGATGAGATGGAACCGATTTGAGGATTACCACGTTGGTAGATCCTTTATCTTTTTAATAATTATTTTGGGTTTTTGAATATGAAGAAAAATCATTTGGTTTGATCGTGGTGTTCTTGTTTCATAATTGGATTTTCTTTTCTTTGATGGTGCAAATTTCAAGCTTTTGTGCCATGGTGAATGCTTCATCAAAGGTTCATAAGGATTGTACCTACAGAGTTGGTGAAATATGTCCGGCATAAGCTCTATTGAACAACTAAATAAGTTGGTTTGAGGTAACTGGAACGTTAACTAGTTGATAAGACTTTTCTAGTGGGCAACAAAATCTGCAATAGATTCGTCTTCATATTGTCATGTCGAATATAGGTTGGTCATGGTTACTTTTTTACTACATTTATCGAGGCGTGGTCTAGGAATTCTTGAGCCACTTGGTTGAAGGAGTAGATGGAATGTCTAGGTAAACTATTGTACCAATCTAAGGTGGGTCTTGTTAGGGACATGGGAAATTAGGTAGCACCCATGCTTGAATGACCGCAAGTGCTATTGTGGGTCCTCTTTACTGTTGAAATGGTTGAACTTGGGAATTTCCCAATGCACATGATATGGGTGAATAGGAATGGATGGATGAATAGGCTCATTATAGATTTCATCATAGGTCAAGGAGTTACAAGAGCTGGAAACCGATGCTTCTAATGTCTACATATTTTCCATCATCATCCTAATGAGGTCATTGGTGGGTTGTGAGGAATGGGTGCCTCCTATAGTAAAGGGAGGTTGATGATGGGTGTATGATGTGGATGGCATCCTAGTACATGGGGGTGCCAAATATGAAAACTATGAAGGGGGGATAGATACAGTGGAATGTACCCTGAATAAGTAATAGACAAGATTAGGGGTTGTTGGTGATGCGTGTAAATAGGTGGGGTGGTTGTAATGACTCTTGTGGTAATGGGTGGTAGAGACCGAAAAGGCATGTGGGTTAACCGACACTAGAGGTGGTTGTGATGTAACTAGTATATATGAGGAAAAGGGGGCTAGATGGGGCTATGCTCAAGGTATTCGGTGAAGGAATGGTTGACACCATGGGTGCAATAAACATCATTGGGGTAGTAGTTATGGCAGAGGTGGAACCTAACTGAGAGACCACAGGGGGTAATGTGGATGAGGGAAGTTTCAAGCTAGTGGTAGCTAACGTGGAAGTAGGTGCAAGGGTAAAAGGGATAGATACAAGCATGCCATATATTAATTGTCCTGAGGAGTCCCTGGTAGATGAGTGGGAGAGATATTATTGTAGGGCCACGAGATTCTGATCAAAGAGTCTTTTAAACTCCTTGTCACCGGTAGCAATAGGGATAAGCTGAGTTGGATCCATAAGTGATAGGATGGATGGTGGCGATGGACTAGGTGGGAGTGGCTGATGACTAGCGTGAAATATAAGGGCATTAGTTTGGCTACGAGTCAACACCATGTGAATTAGTGTTGACCTAGTAAGATTGTATTCTATAAATGACACAGAAAACAACATAAGCAAAGAAGGATAAAGTATGGGGGAATCTGGTCAATGTTTTGATTAAAAATCAAACACATAAACCAATGAAGGTTATTACGACGATAACAGTTATAATAACTGATAATAACTGATACCAGTCACTATGGGAAATACCAGTTTTAGCAAATGAAATAGAATTGATGAATGTGCAATGGGGAAACTATATCTGTCAGATATATCAAAATGTTGGGGATATAATGGTGTCTTGAGGACCAAAAATAGAAAAGAATAGGTGATGAAGGATATTTCAGGTAAAATAACCAAAAGATACGTAGCGAGACACATACACTGCTAGGTAAACCGACAATGGTCATATGTAGACCGACGATAGTCACCTGGACCGATGTCGGTTACTGTGAAATTAGAAGAAATGAAGAAAAATGGATTTTGGTGAATTAAACTAGATGAAGGATCAACCCAAAAATCGAGAATGATAAGATGAGGTCTTGACACACTCATAAATAGCCAGAATACTCCAACTATGATGGGGAGTGCAAAAGGAAGAAGAAAAATGGAGAATTGTAACTCACACCTCAAAACGCAAGTCAAGAACAAAGCTAAGAAAAACATGTAATCCTAAAAGTGAATTTATGTTTGTTTTATCTTATGTTATTAAGATTGACTTGTGAATTTAGAATAGATTTTTTTGTTGGGAAGGAATCCTATAAAGAAGGAAATCTAAAGGTGAGGTTTCATGTTATGTTATGGTGGGGGCGGTCCTTTCTCTAAGGTGATGACTAGACAGAGATAACCAGTTGGGCGCCCACTATCAATCCTCTGATCATGTGATCATTGACAGCTTCTTTTGGGTGGGATGTTGTTTAAGAAGATGTGTAAATTCAAATTTTTGTAGTTTGGAAAAAAGAGAAGAGAGAAATGTGCTTTCTACGGTTCAATTGTGTCAACCATTAGCTGGGCATGACTTCCAGCATATAGGTTGCCCTCATTTTTAAATGTGAGCTAATAATGCAGCATACAAGGATGAAATGCAAAAAAATTTATAACCCAAATCGATAATTATATTCAATGAAGAAAATGATGAATAGGTCAAGAACGTGCTCTTTCACTACTATGCAAATGCAAGAAGGAAGAATTGGTTCATTTTAAGCACCAAATGACAAATGTCGCTTAGACAATTTAGAAGAAAACAATATTACCATGGAGAAGATTAAATGTGTATTTTTCAAAAGGAAAGAAACACACAAAAAATTTCCCTATATGAAGAAAATGCAATGAACTCAAGAGAGGATCCCACTGGGCATGCCAAAAAATTTCACCGATTAGTATGCGTACATAAGAGCAAAACAAATAAGGATGAGGAGGAATACCTATGAATGAATTTGGGAGGTAGAGTGCGAACGTTCTAACTTTCCAATCCAATGTTGATTGAGAGAACTTCCTTTCTACTAGGAGTAACTAATTTTGAATACAAAACAAGACCACAAGAGGAATATTAAATAGTATATATCGGTGGACTACCTAGCGTATACTAGATCCAAGAAGTGTGATACTTCCTAGATGGTTGTCAATTCCACTGTTTAAAATAAATTAATGTAAGAAATGGTATAAACCAATAATTTCCTATTGTAGTTGATATGATTTAGGTGTTTCATTCAAGTATAATAAGAAAATATAATCTAACAAGCTAGGTTACGATCATATCTGGAAGTCAGACAGGTAAATAGGGTGGTTGGGACAGGTCAGGGTCAAGTTTTGAGTAGTTTGGGTTATTTGGGTAAATGTTATGAGGTTCTTGTTATAGGAAAATATACGATTACACAGACCGACATCGATCTGGTATGATCTATCTTTGGTTGAGGGTAGACTGATGACGGTTTAGGTTAACCGGCATCGGTATGGTTAAGATGATAGAAAATCAATGAAGTTTGGTTTTGGTGATTCTCTATGATTGCACAGAGAATGGTGAGGTTGATAACATTACTGGAAATACTCATATATGTTTGGAGTTAGGTATTGGATTGGTTGAGAGGTTGTAGGTGATTAGGTGAAGGGATTGGTAGGAAGATTAGAGGTGATGATATGCAAAGGAGACTAGGACTCCCAAACAAAGATAAAGAAACTGATCTAACTAAGTATGGAGAGATACAGGTCTAAATGTACTTACTTGTACTTACAGACCTGGTGGTTGGATGGAGGTTATGGTTAATCTGTGGAACTGGTGGTCAGTGTCATGGTTGTGCTTTCCAAAACATTACCATGAATACTTGCCTTTCATATCAGTGCTTGGTGTTGGTTTAAGATGTCTGGATGTGCAAGAGTTATCTCGTGCATTCTTGCATGCAGATCTCTCTTCTCCAAAACTTAAATGATTCTTCCAACCTCTCAAACAAGGTTACCAAAGTGAATATATGGTAACTGACATAAGTTTTGGGTTGATCGGCGTTGGTTAAGGTGGGAAATCCTAGGTTTACTAAAATGACAGATCTTGGCCATCTTTTTAGCCAACTATGTCCATTGTCCCAAATCAAAATAGAATTTGCGCTTAGGTAAGTAGGCATGCAGTTAGAGGAATAATATGCATGTGATTTTAGAGTTGAACTAAGTCTTAGTTAATTAAGGTAGGTAGGACTAAGTCTTAGTTAAAAGGAAACATGCTATGAATAGGTCTATGATGAGGTGTCTAGGTGAGGTGGAAATTAGTTCAATTAAGGTAATTAAATAATGAATATTGTGAGAATGGGATTTAATTTAAGTGTAGGTAATTAAATTAATATACATGTGGGGTAAAGGGGGAGCGTGACCCAAATTTTGTGTCTACATCTATAAACTATTATTAGTGATCGGGATACTATTTATACTTCATATTTTTTATACGTCCTTATAGGTTGCCTTGGGTACTTAGGATAACTTTAGTTCATCTTATCACCCCAAGATACACATACGGACTGAGAGGGTGAACTAGGTACTTGAGGATGTATGTTATGGATCAGTAGAAGAAATGGGAGGACTACTTGTATCTTGTTGAGTTTCCATATAACAACATTTATCATAGCTCCATTGGTATGGCACCTTACCAGGAATTGTATGGGAGACCTTGTAGGACACCACTGAGTTGGGATATATTGGATGATAGGGTTGTTCTTGGACTAACTTTCCTTTAGGATATGTATTAGTACGTTATTATGATTAGGCAATGCCTTGAGTAGGAATGAGCACACTAGAAGGCGTATGCGAAACAAAGAGAGTTGAGCATCACTTATTTATAGAGGACAATGTCTTCTTGAGAGTGTGTCTACACAAGATTACAATCCAATGAAAATATGGCTCTAAGCTCTCCCTTCATTTTGTGAGTCCTTTTGAGATATTGGAGGTCATTGGTCTAGTTGTTTATCATCTAGAATTTCACCATGCCTAGCCCGCTCGACGATGTGTTTCATGCATCAGTTTTACAATAATATGTACCTAATAGTTCTCATATTTGGATTGGTCAGCCTTAGAGGTGGAGGCCAAAGGAAAGTGGATATTGAAGCTCATGTGTATACTAGAACACTGGAGGTTGGCCCTTTATGGGTGAGAGTTAGACCAAGTTAGAGTCATGTGGGATGGATATGATGAGATAACAACCACTTGGGAGGATGTGACACCATTGAGGGATAGATATCCCTACCTCTTCCAGTGACTTCCAAGAGGAAGTCTAATTCAATGGGGGGATGTAGTGCCCACCAGTTTTCTCCCTTCCTTATGATTTTTGACTTATTTTGATTGGTTTATCCTTTCATGTGGATACATTGGACACTTGATTATTTTATATATCATTTAGATTATTCTATGTATTATCATTGTGTTAGTTATGATATGTTTATACTTAACAAGACACTATTTGTGACACTCATTTCTTATCCATGCTATAGACATTTTACGTGGTTTAGATATGATTATATTGATGATTATGTGATGAGATGGATATGATTTCTATATTGGATGTATCATGGATTTTGATCATAATTTCTATATTGATGGAAAATTATATGTGACATATTTGTATTCACTCGACATAAATTTGTTTGATTATCATGATTATTCATATTCTAATTTCATTTAATTTTTTATCAAGCAGGTATGAGGTTTTTTCTTGAGTTTGTAGGACAATGGGTTGCACCACAAGGAGAAATGGGACTCAGTAGTAGCACTACCAAGATGCACAAGCCTACCTAGTCCAAACCTATCCTCACCTACTTATCTTACCTCATTGTTATTCATGTAATTTGAGTTTGGTATGATCACCTTGATTTTATGTGTTGATCCCATTTATTATTCTTTCACCTTTTTAAATTAATCTTGGTGTTAACCCTCTTGTTTAGAGTTGTTTATTGCTTGATTTTCATTTGATGATGTTTTTGGTAATTGGGTGGTTTATTATTGTTAAGTGTATTTATTTGTGTCTTTGGATCACCTAACCTTGTTTGGGGGCCACCAAACATCTTGGATACTCCACTTTCTCTCAAATCTCGGATTTGAGTAAAAAGTGGAATTTTGGAGGCTTGTTTGGAAAGCTTGGGGTCTCTCTTACCTTAAAAATGACCCTTTGGACCTAACCTATGGATAGAGGGAACTTTTTGTAAACCCAAAAAATATTTTCCCTCTCATAATCCTCTCTCAAGTCACCATCCTTCCTCTCTTTTGTCTCTTGTGGGTGACTTTGGGATTTGGTAGCATGCTTTTGGGGGATTGTATTTTGAATTTTGTCTTCTTTACATTTATTGTTGTGTGGGTACTTGGATGGGGACCTTGATGAGTAGGATGTGCCTAGTTGGAAGGGTGACACATGTCACCCTCCCATGGGCTTGGTGATTTGGAGAACTTACTCTATTTCTATCCCCATTTTTGAATTCTTGGGGGTTTTGGAAGGTATTTTTGTGAGATCTTGTTCGTGGGAGAGTTTTTAAAGAGAGATTATTTGATTTATTAGAGCTAGATTTTGTTGTGGAGTCTAGAGGAGCATTGGGAGCTTGTGGAATTTAAATTGATCATGAGGTAGGCTTCACCCATTTTACTAGTTCTTATTATTATTGAAATGCATAGAAATCTTGTGAATAGATATTTTTTTCAATGTTGTTTGGGTATGGGATTTGAAATTTGGTTTTTTTCTCCTTTATCTCGTGTTACTTCTTTTGTTTTTTTCCTCCACCCCTAATGGGGAGTGGATTTAGGAATGGTTTTGGGAAGGGGGAGAGATCATTTCTTCATCCTCATGACATCTTGGGGAAGCCATGAAGGATATTTTTATTTTACTCCCTTCCTTGGGGGAAGTAGGAGTCATTTCCATTTGGCTTAGAAATATCCTCTTATCCTTTCCAAGGAAGCATGCAAGGCTTGAAAATCCTTGGCAAGGAGGAGAATGTGGAGCAATAAGGAGATTGGTGGGTTATTTGGAGTTGTGGAGTTATCCTATATACTAAGGATGTTTTGGGTAATATATGTTATAATTTTTATTTTGGGATCCATTCTTCTCCTCTTCCCATTTCCTTTGGTTTTGGTTCTTTTGGGATTTGATTCATCTTGTGTTTTGTAGAGATTTAATTATTCCTTTTTTTTTTTTGGTTAAGTTGGAGAATTGTTATTTTTCTTAGGAATCTTGGTTGCATGCCATCCCTCTTTCCCATGGGTTTGGGTGAGGATATCATTACTTATATTGGGAGAAATGCATGTAATGATTTATATGGTGGGATGTTTACAAGCCATTCCTTTGTGGTGTTTGGAGCATTTGACAAATTTGCATCTTGGAGCTATTTTTGGAGGCATTCTGGTAGTTTCTTGGGTGGAGTGTTGTTTAAAAATTCAATTTTTGGTAATTTTATTACCACATAGTGGGAGGATTTTAATATTATATTTTATAAGCATTGTGTATTATACTTGATTAGAAGCAATTTCACACCTTGTTTCTCTCTTGGAGACTTGTAGTAAGTTATTAGGAAATCTACTTTGGGAAGTAGTCTAAGGGAGATTCGAGTGCTTTTATTTAAGAAAAAAATTGTATCATCATCATTAAGTTCTTCATTTCAAAATAAAATAAATGTGATATTTGGAGTGGATTATTTATTGTTTTAAACTAGTTGATATCTATTACCATTATAAAGTTTTTATTTTCCCTTTGTGATTATATGTAAAAATTTCATGTTCTATTGTGTTATGACTTACATGATTAAATGAAAAAGGTTAAGTGATTTATAGGCTTGTGAGTTAGCTTGAACATGTGAAAATCATACTTTGCATGATTTTAAATATCATTTATCTTCTTGGAATTAAATTTTTATAAAATAAACTCATTGTTTTAGTTGTGCATTCCAACTTATTGAAAATTTTGTTTTACTTGTGAGATAATTTCTCCTCCCAAATTATATTCTAAATGCCTTTGAAATATAATGCTACATTGAAAGTAAGATATCAATAAAAACATTGATCTTAGAAATAATTTCATTCCTACAACATAGTGTATTGGTTTTTTAAAATATGTGTGTGTGTGTGTGTGTGCGCATGTGTGCATGTGTGTGTGTGTGTGTGTGT
The DNA here is from genome assembly GCA_018340775.1 of Taxus wallichiana var. yunnanensis. Classification (NCBI taxonomy): domain Eukaryota; kingdom Viridiplantae; phylum Streptophyta; class Pinopsida; order Cupressales; family Taxaceae; genus Taxus; species Taxus wallichiana. The sequence continues at coordinate 645,564,853 of CM031235.1, forward strand.
GTGTGTGTGTGTGTGTGTGTGTGTGTGTGTGTGTGTGTGTGTGTGTGTGTGTGTGTGTGTGTGTGTGTGTGTGTGTGTGTGTGTGTATATGTGTGTGTGTGTGTGTGTGATTACTATATAATGTATATGTGTGTGATAATGGGAGTGAGGAAAAGAGATTGGCTTGGTGGATTCCCCTATTGAGGACTAGATTAAGTTAAATTTTTATGGCACTCTTAGAGGCAACCTAGGCAATGTGGCTTGTAATTCCATTATTAGGGATTCATAGATCCAACAAAGTCTAGATATGGTGGTTGATTGCGGTTATTATTCAAATAATTTTGCTGAATGAATGGCCCTTTTTTTGGTTTATTAGAAGCTAAGAAGAGCAATTGGAGCCACCTTTGGATAGAGGGAGATTCTAAAACCATCATTGGTTTGGCTCAGGGGAGTGCTCCTAATGCCTGGTCCTTGAAACTAGTTTGTACAAAAATCAAATCAAATCAATTTTGCCTTCCTTTTCGAGGTCAAATTCTCTCACATTAAAAGGGAAGGAAATAAGGAGGCAAATAGATTAGCTAATCAAGGATCTGAATTATGGGATAATCATCATTTAAAGTCCCAAGTCTGGGAGTTGTGTTTTCCCAATGATATTAAGGCCCTATTGGCAAAGGATGCACATTGGTGTCGGATGGAGGGGGAATGATTTTGAAGGCCTCTCGTATATTAATTATGTCCCTTTTGGCTTGATGATGTTTTAAGATGGAGGATTTTGGTAGTGATTTCAGGTACTTACTCGTGTGGAGTTTTTCATGGATTGGGTGGTGGTGTGTGTATTTATAGAAGGTCGGTGGTGTGTGTTTTTTTGTCTCTTTAGGCTTCTCTTCCTCTCTTGTCTAGTTTTTTTGTGTTCTTATAGGTTTGACCCTGGCTTCTAGCTCTGTTAGCATGGGGAAAATAGAAGACTCAACCGTGGGACCTAGCAACAAGATATGACATACTCTTACAAGGGATGCCTTTCGAGAATATTTCACAGATTGGATAGATGGGAAGATTAAAACCGATGCGATGAGAAGTTAGTCGATTGTAAATAATTTTGAGGAAGAAGAGGAGATTGAAATTTGTGATAAGATGCGTAATTTAATGCTAGATTCTAATCATTTTGTTGACCACCAAAATTTATTTTAGGTCACTTAGGGTTTTAGGACGATAAATATTCTTTTGAACTCATTGTGTCAGTTTGTCCTCCACAAAGAACATAAGGGCTTGGAAGCACGGTTTGTGAGAATGCAATACCATAATCATGCACTAGCTTATGGGGTTTAGGCTATTTCTAGAGGGTTGGTAGTAGTTATAGAGAATCGGGGTGTGCATCTTGCAAAGAGTGCCGGAGTGAGGATTCCAAAGTGTTGTGTGACATGTTCTCCTTCTTCCTCGCTATGTAGGAGTGACTCGGATGTTGAAATTTCATCCGAGAATCCTTCCAGGGGATAATATGGAGTAGCGTGTTTTGGTATGCTTGAGATTTATGTTGGATTTTGATTTTGATTCCATGTCTTGGATGGGATTTTATCTTTTGTCGCACTTATGTGCCTAGTTTTTGGAAATTGCACGCATTGAGTTTAAGGGAAGTGTCCGTAGAATATATTTAAATGTCTATGTAATTTTTACATTTTGATATGTATGGAAAACGATAAAGTTCCTAAACTATACTTGAGAGTCCATTCATGATTGTATATATCATGAAATGGTACAAAAATTTTGTTTTTGCAAGCTCGGGCCTTCTCCTAGGGATTAATAGTTAAAAAAATGTGTGTGTGTGTGTGTGTGTGTGTGTGTATTAACATGTTTGTGTAAGTATTTGATTTCTCTTTATATTTTTAATATTTGTTAATAAACTATAATTAGTACAAATAAATTATTAATTTAATCCTCTTGAAAATCGAGACATATATATAGTAATATAAATTAATAAATTCATTTTAAATCTCATGGGCCAAATCACTTTTATTTAAATAAATGTTTTAGTTTGGAATAGGGTTTGGGGGTCTATGGCCATGGCAAGACCCTACCAAAACCCTACCCTCATTTTATATGGGGTATGGTTTGGGAGGGTCCACAGCCATGGCCGCGACCCCTACCTAAGCCATGCCCTTCCTCTATAGCCGGTGTAGGCCGCACACAATTTACTAACCCTCATATGTTTAAAATGTAATATTTTCTCTTAATATTATATATATGTATATGTATATATGTATATGTATATGTATATGTATATGTATATATATCGTGTGTGTGTGTGTGTGTGTGTGTGTGGGTGGGTGGGGTATTAGATCATATATATTTATATACGCGTGTGTGTGTGTGTGCGTGCATGTGTGCACGTGTGTGCACTCTCACCTATTAGTAGAATTGGACCCACAAGTAAAAAAATATTTTTTTACCCACAAAAATAAAATGGATATATAAGGATAAACTCCACAATGAACTCAAATTTAGATTTTTAAAATCCATAAAAAAAACCAAATATTCAAATAATAAGATGGATTGGAGTAATTGATCCCCCTCCACCATCCATGAGAGATCCACATAACAACATGTAACAAAGAAGAGAATAGAAAGAGAGGAGAAATGATAAAATGAGAAAATAAAATGAAACCGAGGAAGAAATATCTTTTGTAAGGAAATTAGGGCTTCCTAGTCCAACTTAAGATCTAGGGTGGAGATATATTCAATATAAACACTCTCCTTAAACTTGGAATGTGCACTTGCAAAGTGGGTTCTATGGTGGGCCTTCTCACTAGAACTAGAATTTTTAATTTTAATTTTGGTTAATAATCCATTAAGTTTTTAAAAATTAAATTAAATTAAAGTGTATGGGTCTTGGACACCCCTTTAATTAACCCTTAGGGATAATATTACAAAACCGCTTAATTGATATTTGGGCCTAGGGATTAATTATTCTCCCCACTTAATTAATTAAAACTTTGAAAAGCGGTAATTAAACTAAATTAACTCGTGATTTTAATAATTCCTTAGAAAATGAAATTTTATTCTCGTAGACCTAGAGATTACCATGGTGCAGAATTAAACCATAACAATTATTATTAATCAATACCTTTGGGTTGGTTGTTCACAACACTAATGTTTATTATCATAATGGAATGTTTTTAAATGAAGTACTAAAATTAATTTAATCATCGTAATGACTTATTGTTAATTATTACTTTACTAATACTTTATTGACAATATTCCAAACAAACAACAACAAAAAATTATCACTTTTATAACGTGAATTTAATGGGTAACCTATGGTATATTTTTAGGGTTTAAAATATGGGCACAAAACACTACACCTCAACCTCACTTGGGTCTTCCACCCATAGACCCCCACCGCTAGAGCTAGTAAGGAAAAATATAAATATTTAGGGGAGCTACAATGATGCAAAATATCACCAATTTGATGAAAAATATCCTTATAGAAAAAGAGAACATAGTTCATGTGGATTAATATTATGAGAAACTGTTACACAAATAAGACTCGCGATTTAGAACAAATTATATCATGTTGAATGTGTAGTTACAATAACTTATATTTCTATTATTTATAATTGCAAAATCCATTTTACAAGTTTCAAATTTATTTTTTCAATCTATATGGTCCTATGTGAATTCAACTCTTATCTCTATGAATGTGCAAATCGAGTTTGTCAAAGTGCAAGCTTCTATTATTAATAATATTAACTCTTTCTTCCATGTATATTATTTTAAGATAGGAAATTTTTCCTATAAATACTTCTCAAATAATTAAAGAGGGAATTTTACCATCTAGGATTTTTACTTGAAGATGCTCCTTTGTGAGACTTTAAAATGATATTTCTATATGGATATGTGGAGATAATTTTTGTTGTCTAGGTTATTGACAATGACATTTTTCATTTCTAGAGGGATTCAAACTTGTAAAGACTTTAAGATATTTTTTTCTAAAAACATTTGTACTTATGGTTTTCATACAAGATCATGTATGAGACGAAATAGTATGAGACTTTGTGTGAATAAATAATAAGATATTTTATGAACTTTGTGCCATAATTTCTTTAGAATATCATGTGTTCTTATGACATGTGCTAAATGTTCTAAATTCCTTTCATGCATATAGAATCCTTATGAGAAATGTATCAAGAAACCCACTTCTAAATTATAATGAGATATGTGTTTCCTTATTTAAAATGTAATTTACCCCTTTCTTTCTTCCTTTCTAAATTATTTTTTTCTTTCCCTCTCTGTACAGTTTATATTCCTTTCTCATGAGTAAAACTCTACCAATGCAAGCTAGTGTAGATAGAGTACATATTTCTTCTTTTTCATTATATATTTTAATAAAGGAACCTCCCTCATAATACAAGAGGGAAATTATCCCACATATTATTAATAAAGTATCATATTTTGCATGTGAAAATATATTTTACTAATAAGTATACAACATTTATTAACTCATACATCAATCATAAGTGTAACTTTAAATATTTTTACAGGAGTAGAGGTATGAATTTAAATCCCTTGAACAAGTAAAGGAAAAAAGCAAATCCCTTAGATGGAACACCGGTGCATTTAAAAATGGGTGCACTCTCGTGGGTTTGTGTCTCGTAATAAAGTCATTAATTTCTTAAATAATTATTAAAATAAAGTAGGTACTATAAATTAAATTTCAAATATTTTAATAATTATTAAATAATGTCATTATAGGTGAATAAACCATCACTTTTAGTTGATGGCCCTGAATTTAGAGAGGGTATTGATGATGATGATGATGATGATGATGATCTCGACTACAGCGATGGAAACCCATCATTGTATGGAATGGAACACAATTCAAATAATATGGACAATAAGCACATAGATTATCATGATGATAATGAGCTCTTAAATGATGATGGTGATGAGTAGTTGATGATTTAGCTAGTTCGTAGTAGTAGTTTTTATATAAATTGTAACTCAAATTCATGTTATTGTATTGTACATGAGAAATTAATTATTTTCTCATATTCAAGAGTACATTGCTATCTTTGTCATTAACTTACCTAAAACATGATTTTATGTTTGAAAATTGGCATATGTTATTTTAGTAATGTTAAGTTCATTTAGAAAATATGTAAAAAATTGATGTATGATATTTTATTTTAGCATTGTAATTTACATTTTAAAAAATAATTTTTTTATATTTTAATTCTATTAATTTATGTAAATGTTACTATAATCTTATTAATTTTTTTATATGAGTTGTATTCAAGTATCACTTATTAGTATGCTTACTATTAATTTAAAATATGACAACTTTGTTTTATGTTTACAAAAATCACACACACACAATGTGTGTGTGTGTGTGTCGCGCACATGCGCATGTGTGTGTATGTATATGTATATGTATATGTATATGTAACATAATAATTTGATATTTTAAATAACTATATTGCATTTTATTTGATTTTTGGAATGAACTTTGTGTCACATTTGAGCCACTTAAAAGTGCACAAATTGCATGGTTGACATCATGAATATATATCAAAATGTAGTGTAAATTTGGGGAAAAAATGTGATATAATAAAACATGTCTAGTTGTATCAATTTTATATCACATTTATGCCACCTTTCATGATGCAAATTCTTCAAATAAAAATGACAAAACACACAAAAAGGTCAATTTTTGACTCAAACAATGGTGTTATTTGCACTTTGTGTAGTAGTGAATTTTATAAAAACTATGTTATTGTAATTGTTAAATGATTAATAGATTGGTGTCACCTTGAATCTTGAACACATAGCCTATGTAGGGAAATTTGATGTATTAACAAGTAGACACCGCAATCGCATATATTTGATGTGTTCATGGTAGACCAAGAAGAATTTTGTATGAAAGAGGAAATTTAAAGATCATGAATTTCACACTAATTGATCAAGGAATAATGGTAATAGGTAACCAAATGCACCCCACTTGGGGAATTTTCCTTCATCATATCATTAATACATACTACGAGTAGATTTGAGATTATTGGTAGAGTAACCAACAGATTTTATGAATTCTAAAGAAGAGACACATGTTCTCAAACCTTCCTCAATGAGGGCTTAATTGATTTTCACATTGTCGATATTGATAGTTATAATTAGAGGTGGATCATATACTCAAAATGAAAATCATATAGTGTCATAAGGGTAATATGTAAGTGAAAATATAAATTTTGATTAGTGTTTTAATAATTTTGGAATGCAAGTTTTTGTATTATTGAATTATGTTATCATTTGAGCCATATAAGGGATTCTTTATCTAAAGATGGTATCAAGGTTATATTAATTTGAAAGAGGGATTTCATGAGATGATTGAAAAATTTAGGAGAATTCTTCATTAATTTTAAGAACGTAATTTGACTAGGGTAATTGTAAAGTTCCTTAATTGGATCTCAATTTTCCAAGTTGATTGATGAAATATTAGTTGGAACAAAAATAATTTGTCATAGTTTGATATGAAGGATTGAAACCTTAGGATGGACTGAGATTTTATTTTTTCCCAAATTGTATAGTATCATCCATGTTAGGCAAGCCAATGATTTCAGGGATGATAGAAGAAGAAACATATGATATCAACCCTATTAATTGAGGGAGGTTGATGGTATGAAGAGTAGTAGAAGAGATGCTAGATGAAATTTTTCCTATTAGTCAAGGAAGTTCAATGGTTTTGGGATCATTAGAAGTGAAAATAGATGGCAATAACCTTGTTGGTTTATGATGTATGAGGTCATTGATTTGAAGAAGTTAATCAATGATGAGGTGGATATTAAATGGTACTACCTATATGATAGGCCTAGAAACTCCAATAGGATTGGAAGTGAGGAGTGAGGAATGAGGAATCGTTAATAATCAGTCTTTTATTCCATTCATATGGATTACACTTTGAAGAGGCTCAATTTTTGGATTATAAGTGATTTCTATAATTTTAGGTGAAGAAGAATCTTTCCATTTATCATTGTTAGATTTAGGAGTTACCTCGGACATATAATTATTGTAAAAGGATTGATGTAGAATTTAAGATGTTTTTAATCTTAATTTACAACACTATGATGTTCATTACTTTTGGCATGGTGAAGAGCCTCAATGGATTCCTCTAATGCTTTTCATTCCAGCAGAAATGGCTAAGTACTAGACATGCTTGAAGGTCACATGCAGAAGGCGCATGTAGGTACAGATAAAAATATAGGTCCATGTGTGAATGTGCATGAAACATAGAGGAGGTCAATGCACAAAGGTCTATGTGTGCACAAGGGTTTCAGAGTTATCCAAATCCTCTGTAAAGGATAAAAATAGTTAAAACACAGATGCATAGCATGAAAGAAAGATCCGAGAAATAGACAAGGAACAAACAAAGAACATGTGAAGGAGGACATATAATTATAGGATCAAATCATGGATAAGGCCGAGCTATTTATAGCTCAATCTAGAGTTAAATAAGAGTTATAAAGAGGCATACAACCTATATTTAGGATATCTATTCTTAGGAATAAATCATGTAATCAGTGAAGGAAAAGTTCCCACCGTATATAAATAGGTGTTTCACTCATTGAATTTTAAGTGTGATTATTTTGTGTGAGAGAGATGAATGTAGAAGTGCTAGGAGAGAAATGTGAGTGCTAATTGATGTGTGCATGGATGTAATTTGTGAGTATATGTAATATAATGGATTATGATTATGATGAATAATTGTGTATGGATTATAGAGTTAATGGAGATTTACATGATGTAATGGGAATTCAAATATTGTTGTTAATTATCTATTTTGGTTAGTTTATTTATTATATGTGGTGTCTCTATTATACTCTATTGTTATTTCATTCATGATATAATGGTTAAGAACACAACCCACATCTTGACAAGTGAACAAAAGAGGAACCCGATAGGTTGCGTGCGCTTCGGGTGAGCACCTAGACATATGTATAGGAAAAGTTCCAGTGTTCCCGAACTTGTGAAGTGTTGGAAAATAGACTCCAGTATTTTGGTTCTATTTCTGGGATGTCTTTCCATCCTACTCATAAGGATGTGGCATGCACATGACGTTCCAGCTATCACTAGACAATATTGAGCGTTGGGTAGAAGATGGTCGGGATGAATTTCCTCAAAGATACAACACCATATGAGATTTTAATTCACACAAATGGGTGGAAGAAAAATTATATGATTCATTGTATGAGAGATTATTCATTTTATTCCCAATAGATTTATATGAGTGGTTATTAGTTGATGCACATAATGGGGGTGTATGGCTAGGCAAAAACAAGTGTGGAACCAGGATAAGTACCAAGCACTCTATGATTTAGATGAACCGTGGACACATTCTCAGTAAACCATTGGTGGGAAGGTGTGCTGCATAATTATACCTTAGAGTACACAATTTTGACATACTCATTCGTAGAAGAAGCGAGTTCGGTTTCTACGTGAACGAAATGGATCTTATTTATACATGTTGTCATTAGCTATAAAGATCTTGATGATTGAGCTAGCAATGGAAATCTTACCTATGGCAAGATAAAACTCCACCGCATGTAAGGCCATGAAGTAGGTTGGGTAAATATGGAGTTGGTCAACATAAAAGAAAGAGATAAAGAAGAGAGAGAGTGCATATGTAATGATGCATGAGAGAGGGTAGTTGAAGAGAAGTTGTGATTACAGGAATGATGTCAAGAGAAGATTATGAGAACCCTATAGAATTTGAGGAACCATAGGATCATTTCCATCCATTATTGGGGAAGCTTAGTTGAAAGATCCCTTCAAAATTTTATGAGATTGATTGTGAGGTAAAAATGAGAACCATTTTCGTGCATCCGACCTGACCTAGATACCTATACCTTGTGCATGGTGCTTGGAATTTGTAAGTTGTTATATAAGATCATCATAGTGATGGTGAGAAAGAAGGTAATCAAGGATCACCACGTTGGGTTGGAGATACAGGTAGGCACGTTTTAGTATCAACACAAGAGGTACAACAAATTAAGGAAACACATATGGAAGAGAAATAGGTTCCTATGTTTGGGACAGAGTTTGTATGGAAGCAATCTAGTAAACACGATGCTAGGAAAAAGTAGTGGTGTGTTACCCATTAGAGGTAATCCTATAGGTGGAATAGTGGGAAAATGGTTGGTGTGCACTTCATCACTACTATGGGAATGCAAGGTAGTACTTATACAAGTCCCAGTGTCATGTGGGAGGATCAAGAGGCTTAGATCCTCCACCGCATGGAGGAAATCTTAGTGGAGGATAAGGTTCAATATTTTTCCCCACTCCGGGGATAAGGACCATAACAACCAGGATAACAACCTCAACAACTACAACAATAAACCCCTCAAATATTCTTTGAGATGACCCTTCATTTTCACTAATATCAAGGTGTGGAAGATGTGGTAGAGAATTTGAACAAGTGTGAAATTTTATGTAGGGCCAAGGGAATAACATCTCTAGATCAGAAGGCTAGCCATTTTTCTACCACACTTCAGGGCCACACACATAGTTGGTATAGAAAGTATGATCCACACCAATAGTAGTAGTATATTATGATGCTTTGCACACCGCCTTCTTAGTTGAGTTCCATATACCTAAATTTGAGAAGTAAAGCATTAGCGCACTTAAATCTATAAAATAGGGGTTATTTTAGAGTGCTAGGAGTATGATGCATATTTCAAGAGTTTGTTGTCTAAGATTTCTTATGACATTCATCAGATTCATCATGTGCAATGGTTTATAGGAGGAATACTTGACACCTTTCTCGAAGAGAATTATCACATAATACTTTCACCAACTTTGTATGTTGTTTTAGAAGAAGTATTATGCGTAGAAGCACTTGGGAGTGTAGACATGGGGTAATTCCATTTCTTGAGGCTCATATTGTGGAAATGGCTACTAAGTTGAAAATTTTATCTACCAATTCAGTTCATGAGACGCGTAGTGGATTGTGGTGCACCGATTGTGAAGTAGAGGGTCATTCAAAGGATAACTATCCATGTAGGGATTTATGCACATTGCTAACAACTTGCAAAAATTTTCACAAAAACCATGATGTTTTTAAATTTCTGATTTTGCAATGTGCTATGCAAAATAACATTTCATTGTATAAAATATATGATGCACATACTCATGACACAACCAATTTTCATCTAATTGATTAGATTCATGAGGCTTGTGAAATAGGGTTGCACTAGACCAGTGTAGAGAGTAGCTCACAGGTATAAGAGAGAAAAAATAATGAAGGGCGGAACAATCGTAATGGAGGATTTAAAGATTGATATTGAGGTAAAGGCTAGGGTATCGAGGATGGTTTTCATGAGGAACATGTTACAATTATGGGTTTCTTGATCATTATCACCGTGATTTCTGAAGAATCAAACATGCGCATATTATGGCAAGGTGCATAAGGTTAAAGAATTCCCATATTTAAATGCTCACATGTGTAAAAATAATAAGAAGGATAAGGGTTCCTCCATGATCTAGGTTGAACGTGTCAAAAAGGGAAACGGATGCCTAATAAATTGGCCATTGCAGACCCTCATTCATTATTGATGACCACACATGCGCAGAGCAAACGTGTGTGAGCAAGGAAGAGAAATACCACTCATTAGAAGAAAAGAGGTTGTTCATACGAAGTATCCACATGTGAAATAATAGAAAATATTATACCAAGAGACAATGGGAATCATCAAGGAGCTCAAAAGAGAGATACAGTGTCTGAAGGAGTAAGTGCATGAGAGAGAAAACATGAGGAATGCTGAATTATCACCAAAAGATGCGGATGACCTCATAGAAGTATGGAGAATGCTCAGGCATGATGATATCATACCTCTTTTGGGAGAATGGTTACAAGACAAAATGTTGTGGAAAGGTGTAGAAAGCGAGCACCATATTCTTCATTCTAATTTACCACCACAAGATCATGAGTATGACAAATAAATCACATTGGATGTAATGATAAATGGGTGAATGGTAAGAAATATCCTCATTGATACATGTGCGAAAGTAAATGTCCTCACACTTGATGCTTGGAACTAGATGGGAAGGCTGTTATTGCAACCATCCTCAAATGTGTTGTACATGGCTAACAAGACAAGGGTTATTCCCATTGGGATTCTAAAGTATAATTCTATCACCATTCAAGGATCTAATTTCAAGGGTGACTTTGAGGTCTTAGAGCTAGCCGAAGAAAACAATTTTCATGCACTACTACGTCATCCTTGATGTTATGCCAATAATACAAACCTATTATTTAAAAATCATTATGTAATTTTTGAGAAAAATGATAAGCATGTTATGATACCAATAGATGACACAAATATTGTGCCTTACATAGATCCCATCAATGAAGAATATCTCAATCAAATTTACATGCATATGGTGTGTGACCCAAAGAATTTGGAGCCATCAAAGGAGGGCATGATTTAGTGTGAAGGCATGTAGTCCATAGGTGATACTACTAGTGTTTCTTGTGATAATTAGGATCATGGTACTTATGAGATGATTGGTCATGAGATTAGAGGAAGAGTGAAAAAGATGATTATATTGTGACCATTCGAGCTAGTTGGGAAAGGTTAGTTTTTCAAAGTACACTAGAGAAGAAAATCTTGAATCATTCTTGTACGTAATGGAGGAACAATGTTGTAGTGAGGGGGATAGAAGAAATGTGGTGTACACATTGAGAGGGATAATAATGCACTTATGGGATATGCATATAGGGGCAACTTGCTTGGTTGGAGTGAGTTAAGGGTAGCCTTTTTGACAAGGTTTATCAGAATAACATTCTCCCTCAGTGCACGGAGTATGATGGGAAAACACCTCCTATGGTTCACATCCACAACTATGAATGAAAATAGACAAAGGAGCATGATGATGCTCTGCCACCATCCTTATGGATGCATAAGTTTTATTCTACATTACACGATGCACATGTGCACGGTATAAACATATTGAGATAAAGAAAGAAACAACGCATTGGTGTGACCTAACTATAGGTATTTCTCATACCTTTGATTAATTTTATACTAAACCACCATTTTCAGGAAGCTTTGCAGATTATGAGGCATATTACATTGGGGATAACATGAAGGTTGAAGAACTTGTGACTCGGTTATTTAGTGAGGTTGATATTGAAGCGCATGATGATGTGGTGGAATGAGAGGAGACCTTGTTGGTGTGCGATTAGAAATAAAAGGAGAAGGGAAATATTATATATCTCATAGATGATGAAGAAGTCAAAGATCTATACATTAAGCACATAGAAGGTACATGTGAGGTATTGGAATCAATAGATGAGAAAGAAAAATCCTATCGTGTACCATTGAAGACTAAGAAAATAAACATTGGAATGGAAGATGCACCAAAGGAGGTGATAATTGGTAACTTTTGTCCTAAACCAGAGGTAACGAAAATCATAGAGCTAATGCATAAATTTTAATAACTATTTTCTAAAGGATACCATGAGTTAAATGGTGTAGATCCATCGTTGGGAGAAATGAAAATAAAACTAAAAGATGACACGTGATTGGTTTGGAAGAGGCCTTACCAAATGAATCCTAATCTATGCATAAAGGTGAAAGATGAAATCGATAAAATGTTGAAGTTTGGAATTATTGAGCCCATTTAAGAGTTAGAGTGGATAATCCTAATGGTTATATGCATTAAAAAGGATGGGAGGATAATTATTTGTGTTGACTATAGAGTTTTGAATACTTCATGTGTAATTTATCCTTTTCCCATGTCGTTTCTTGAGGATATCCTATAAGGTGTTGTATGGTGCAAGATATATTATTTTATAGATGAATTTTCAAGCTATCATCAGGTAAGGATCATGCATGAAGACTAGGAAAAGATAACATTTTCAACTAAATGGGGATTCTTTACTTACATGGTTATGCCTTTTAGCTTGAAGAATACAACAACAACAGTGTTCTCGTGCATTGTTTTTCAAGCATTTTAGGGATTTATTCATAAATTTATTTAGGTATATTTGGATGATTAGACTATTTATGGTCTAGTGAAGGATCTTTATGAATGATTGAGGTTGATTTTTGAGATATGCAAGAAGCTCATCATCTCCTTCAACATTAAGAAGTGTATTTTGCAACACCATTTGGTACCTTTCTTGGACATATTATATGTAAAGAAGGATTGTTGGTGGACCCAACCAAAATTGTACTTATTATGGGGTTGAAGTAGTCAACTAATAAAATTGAAGTGTATGGATTCCTTGGGCATATTATTTATTACCAAAAAATTATTAAGGGTTACACAAATATTGTAGCGCCACTCAAGGAATTGTTAAAGGAAAATAGAAAATTCTATTGGGGTGACGCGTAATAGCTAGCATTTGAGACTTTAAAGGATAAGCTAACCATTGTTCCTATTATGCATTTCCCTTCTTGGAATAAGTTATTACATGTTCATGTAGATTCATTTGGTGCAATCATTGGTGTAATTTCAGCACAACCAAGCGAAGGGAATGTAGATCATCCAATCTATTTTATAAGAAGGAAGTTAACACCAACCGAACAAAATTATACAACCATGTAGCGTAAAAAAAATTTCAATGGTGTACATGTTTCATTCCCTTCATTTTCTAGAAACACCATTCATTTTCTACATTGATCACGTGGCACTTAAGTATCTGGTTAACACGACAATTTTACAAGGGCGGATTTTTTTTGGATCCTTTCATTATAAGATTTTGATTTATCAATTATAGTGAAGCTCATAATTATAAATTTGGTACTGCAGACCATTTGTCACGAATTAACTTTGGTGAGGATGCGTAAAGCATAGAGTAAACTATGTCAAATGCTTGATTAATCAAACTACATTGCACACCAACTGATTTAGAAGATATTGTATTACTATTTCACATAGGAGTTGCACTTGAAGGTATGAAGACCCTCGAGAAGAAGAAACTAGAGAATCGCATGACGCCATACCAAATAATTGGAGGATATTTATAAAAAATGGTTAGAGATGAAGTATTACATATGTGTGTGTTAGAGGATGACATGGAAGAGGTGCACGAGAGGAATAACTGGAGGCCATTATACATGTGAAGCAATAACGTGCAAGATATTACTTGTTGGATTATGGTAGGAGACACTTTATAATGATACCAAGGAATTTTTTAAGGCTTGTGATCACTGTCAATGAATATGTTAGCCAAGAAATTGGAATGAAATTCTGTGGCGGGCCATAACAAGTGCATAACCTTTTGAGAAGTGGGTAATTGAATTTATAGGCTACATTACACCAACTACATGGAGGATAAACGTGTGTTATATCATTACATGCACAAATTACTTGACAAGGTGGGTAGAGGATGCACCTAAAAATGATTGAACTATAACTATAGCAACAAGATTCTTATGGGAAAATATCATTAGTAGGTATGGTTATCATTAGTAGGTAAGGGAACTCACTTATTAAATGAGACAATCATAAAAATGTTGGTAGAGTTCATGGTAGCTCATCATAAGACTACCCCCTATTACCCACAATAATAAGATCTTGGGACAAACATTTATAAAGATATGTGATGTAGGCAGGAAATATTAGGACAAAAGGGTATCATTTGTGTTATGGGCATATATAACTACATACAAGAGGTTGAATAAGGCCAAACCTTTTCAATTGGTGTTTTTCATGGAAGCATTTTTACCATAGTTAAGTTTACCATCCTTGCATATTGCGTGTGTAAGAGGATTGGATAATGAAAAATTAATAGAGGAGTGCATTGATAAAATGATGCAATTAGATGAACGGTGCACAATTGTGAGATGGAGTCGAATATATAAAAATATAGACAGAAGGCCTAATATGATAAGCACCTTAAGAATAAGTCTTTTACTATGAGAAAGATGGTGTTTTTGTATGACTACAAGTTTATGCACTATCCTAGGAAGATCAAATTGTATTGTTTGGGACCATTTTTAATAACCAAGATATTGGAATCAGGCACATATCAATTACAGGTTTTGGATGGAACTATGTTTCCTAGATACTTTAATGGGAGTAGGTTGAAGCCCTACTATAAATAAGTTTCTTTTATGTTTGTAATAATAAATATTACCAGTTAGGTTAGATTTCCCTTTTTCTTTGTTTGTTTTTTTATTGTAATAAGTGTGTTCATGCACAAGAGATGATTACACTTTGTATTAGATCTGATGCACAAATGATCACACATACTTTTAGTGTGGGGTGAAGCAGATGTAGGTGCATGACACATACTTGGTAGGAGGTTGGTGAATGAGCGTGTGATCGGGTGAGATAATGTTGCACAATAGAAAAATGTGTTGATGTGCAAAATAAATAATTTCCAATGATTTGGATACGATGCTGAAAGGTTCTTAAATATGAACATATAGTTGTTCATATAAGAACCATGTGAATGAAGAGTGAATAGTGTAACACGAGGGAGGTAGCGAAAAGACAAACTAATTGATGAGTGGTGTAGAGGAAGAGTTTGTGTGATGCGGGAAGATGTGTGTATGGTGTTCAGTAGTCTGGTAAGTAGTGTTGCGCTAAAAGGTTACGGTCTACCATGCATGAGAGAAAAAGAAGAAAAATACATGAAAAAAATTGAAAAGCGCTTTAAAGATAGGAGACAATGATAGGTGAGTACAATTAATGTGGTTGGAAGTTTTAACACCTATAAAAGGGGTGTGAATGAGGTCATTCTTACCTTTATATTCGAGAACTTGTGTGATAGAGAGTTCAATTGTGACAAAGTGTGAACCAAATTTGATTGAGTACAAGCAAGAAACCTTGATGGTAGTGAAATCCTTTTGAAGAAGTAGAAGCCAGGTGAAGGGTTGAAGATAAGATAATGAGATAGGTTTGATAGGTGAAGACACATAACTAGGGAAAAGTTTTTGTAGGTTAGAGTAAGGAAAACAATTTGTAAGTTTAGCTAGGTATGAAGTTGAGGTGAACAAGTGGAAGATTGAGTAAGAAATTATAAGGAACAATTCAAGTAAGTACATGTGAAATTTTCATCACCTAGGGCACACAATTTTGTAGGTTGAATAAATTATACTAGTTAGAGAAGAGAAATGGCACTAAGGAGAGCACCAAAGAAAAGGGATTCTATAAAATTTGGATTTCATTAAGAATCTAAGAGTACAATAATGTAAGAAATGAAATGTAAATGCTAATTAATTTAAAAGAAATAAAATGAAAGGGGAAGGTATTTTCCTAAATTTAACTTACCTCAAAGGGATTTGGGACTTAACAAAGTGATGAAATGGTAGAGCAGAGTGTCACCACGATCTTTAGAAAATAGCAAAGAAAGGAATATTTGTCCAGATTGGGGCACCCTGAAAAGGGATAAGGGTGCCTATGTGTGCCCGGTCTCAAGTATGGGTACCTTGGTTTACGAAATAGCTTGAAATATGATCCTGATATGGTTGCTAGGTATTCACAACACTTCACCTTTGGTCAGGTGAATGTCACACTTGCTTCGTTGATGTTACCACAAACTTGCAATAAAGAATCACCTACAAAACCCCACACAAAGCATCAAACCCTAAAAATAAAGATGCAAATGAAGGGGTTAGACTATCCTTAGCTACCAAATGGATGGACTTATGACTAAGCATTGCACTACATCTTAGACCCAATGTAGTTCTATGTGCTTATGTGTGTAATAATGTGCCTAGGTTTCCCTAGCACCAATGATGCAAAGATATCGGGAAGTAGCTAGATAAAATGCAAAATGGTGGATGAAATAGAATGAATACACCCCTTCTTATGCAGTGTGTGATGTAGAATAGTGCCCAAATGTAGTCCCTTGCTCTATGTAGATAGCCCTTAGTATAAATAGTCCACCCATAAGGTAGTATGTATGTTGTGTTTATATAAGGACCCTTGTTCAGCTTTTAACACCAATGACCCAACATGTCGACTAGTACACAAGGAGATGAGAGGAACAATCTGTAAATATTGACCTTGAATGTGCAAACCAAAACCAAGTGTGATGGGGACTAAGGTTCCCTAAGTTCCCTAGTCAAAGACAAGTGAAAAATTGAGTGAGTACTTGATAGATAAGAATTCCTAAGACCTAACCCGAACTATGCGAGTGAGTAAAAATGCGCGAGACAAAAATGACAACTACCAACAAGAAAGATAACTGGACTATGGAATGGGTCATCAATGAATAATTTTCTTACGCGAGATCCATATATGAAACAACATACTTTGTGGTATAATAATAGTAGTAAGTGTGTGATTTTGTGACTACACTTTCCCCCACTTTATGTTGGTGAGAAAAAGCTCAGTAACATAAAGTAGTTAGAGATGCGTACCTGAGAGAAATCCAGAGAATCCCATGTTGTATAAGAATGTGTAGATGTGGTAGAAGAGTGTGTTGAATGAGAAAATATAGCATGGTGAACCATGAACCAACGTATTGATCCATGCATTGTAGAAAGGGATGAAAAATTATGATGAAGTGTACTAAACGAGAGTGATGAGCGTAATGTTGAATGATTGATGATTTTAAATTTTGTATGATGACAATGTGATGGGGTAAGGAGTGATCGGGCCCAGCCCAATTTCGTGTGTACAAAAACTAGAGGATTTGGGCGCCATGCCACTAGAGGAATAGTGTAGGGAGAAATATGCGTTATTCTCCAACCTTTAACTACATCCTCAAAATATCTAGCCACTGTAGATGAACACAGATCAAATTTTCAGTGATTTTATCCAAATATATCGATCAAACATGTTGACCCATATAGGAGTAGTATAATAAAGGAAATGACGTCTCATTTCCCCCACTCCAAGGGTGTCATTGCAATGTATGGTGGCATCTAAGTTAGGTCATCTAGAAGCAAATGTAAAATGTAGAACAACTTCCCATGTTAGGTCATCGAGAAGCAAATGCAAAATGTAGAACAACTTCCCATGTTAGGTCATCTAGAAGCAAATGCAAATGTAGAACAACTTCCCATGTTAGGAAATCGGGAGGTTGAATGTGTTGTTTTATATTGATTGAAAGGTATTATTATTTATATTGTTAGAGACTTGAACATATTTAGTTGGATGATTGATTATTTTACTCATAGAGATATTTTATGCTTGTTCTTTGCCTGAGTTAGGTCATTAGGGGAATCAATAGAAAATGATGAAATTTCGTGCATGGTGTATTAGTAAATGTTCGAACAATGATGAATTCAAGGTGTTAAATGAACACGTAGTATTGTAAGGGTAATTATAGGATGACCTCAATTATATTACCCTCTTTTGGTGAAATGGGAAGTGATAATAAGAATGAACGCCAAGCTAAAAGTAAGCCCGGTAAGAATAGCAATAAAGTGTATGATAGATATCACAAAATTATGTGTGTATTTAATGAAATATAATGTCAAGGAGATATAACATGTGTGTCATGTGTATGATATGATGGTAGGTGAAATTCTAAAGATAATTACACAAATGGGATAGAAATCAGAGTAAAAACACTCAAGATATTGGAAAAATCATGCAACATGTATTAGTCGAGTAGTGAATGTGAAGTACGACCATGGTAGAATCAATAATAAAAAGTGACTATAAATAGTAAAGTGAAAAAGTGATTATTCAACTCATTTGTCTTTTACACGAGTGTGAGAGTGAGCTCTGAGTGTGTAAGGATGCCGCAAGTTAGAGCACCATGACCTAGCCATTTCGAGATGGTAGCGACCAATGTCACATCACGTATAATGGAAAAGTTGGTAAGTGTGATTTTTTTTTAAAAATGCATGTATATTAGTCATTATTATTAATTTCTTACAAAAATCTTATTTTTATTTTCCTCATTGTTTGGGAGTTAGACAAGAGTAGTGAAGGCACTAATGGCCTTCAAGATAGGCACACCCATACATGGCCATTTATATCCTGCTCCTAGGTGCTCCATCCTGTTTCTAGGTGCCCATGTCTAGAAAGTCTAATTTTTGTCCTGAGTGATGTAAATGTGAAATTTTATGTGTAGTGATGTCATAAGTGGTGATTTTTACATATGTATAGTGTTCTAACATGTTGTTTTTTGTTATTTGGTGTTGTGTAGAGGGATATCCATTCAAGGGAGTTCTATGGTGGTCACCATTTGAGTACTTTTCTTGGGTTGGGTTTATTAGACAATGATTGGGAGGTTATGGACCGTGTCGGCCTATGGCACATAGCAAGGATGGGGGATGTACCCCATAATATGCCCATGTTGACAACTTTGTGTGAGATATGGTGTGTGGACACTTGTACGTTTTTGGCTACCTATAGGTATAGTCACACTAGATAATGTATATGTGCATACTACAATTATTAGTTGTTAGCGAGAGGGTACACATCATGGCTATGGAGAATATGGAGATATAGATGAGGGCCACTACGTGGTATTTTGTGAGGACTCAAGTGTCTACCAAGGCCCATATTATCTTATATATGATTTTGAGATCGGGGTTCCACACCTACGAAGTGTATAGCCATGTTTATTGCATCATCAATCATAGTTGAGGGAGGTGGTGTGGGCATCTTATATAAGATGCATGATATTTTCTCTGCAGATAGAGGAGGAGGGTACTAGGTATGCCTGGGAATGATGTGTGTTGGCCCACCTGTATAGAGATCTTTACATATTTACACAGGAGGAGCATGGAGGTGGGATTGGAGTGACTACTTTATTACATGTATGGGCCTATGAGCATATAGCTATTGAGGCCAGTTGGTGGTCCATGGGTAGAGTGGGCTAGGCCAGACATATTTTCTAGGAGATGGGTTGGTGTGCGTGGGTGGAAGATGGATATTGATACTTATAGAGCCTTGATAGATTGTATGGGGCCAGAGGTGGTGATATGGAGGCCATACCAAGATTATGGAGGATGGCTAGAGGATGTGGTAGAGTTACAATGTATATAAAGGACTATGTAGTTGGAGGATTAGTTTCCAAAGTGACCGAGTTATTTTAGGTGGAGCGGGTATCTTGATAGTTTGGTATGGCTCAAGATGTGCCCCTAGATCCATATGTGTGGGTTAGAGCTGTTAGAGCACTAAGGAGGGTCGGAGCTAGACCAGGGCCCATAGGAGAGCAACTAGTACCTCCTGGGCCATATGAGACCGATGTGGCCATAGAGTTGATTAACACAGATGTTGTAGGGTGTACAAATGCATTTTGTACCATCGATGGTTGATTTTGTTCCCATTGTTTACATATGCGAAGGACTACCACAGGAGGAGGAGTGAAGGGGAAATGATATGCCCCCAATAACATAGCGTCCACGATAGAGGAGCATGAGTATCTATATAGTTATGTTGTATGATTGGTTACTTGTTTGTGTGATGATTATGGTTGTGTAATGTAGGTGACGCATATTGGAGCTTGATTGTGGACACATCTATCCACACATTGACGCGGAATGTGCCAACCGACATACTTATGGGTGGAGGGATGTTAGAGCATGTGGACAACATTGCAAGTGATCATGCCCATTTTTTTGAGTCGATGGCCATATACTAGCAATGACATGTACCTTGATACTAAGTGAGAGAGACAAGGCACACAAGGAGACACAATGAGCTAGATAGGTGATGGGTGGCGGTCCATTATCATAGGATGTGTTTACACAATTTATCACACTACATAGTCACTTTGCAGATTATTATATAGAGGTGACACTACTACAAATACTGGTGGAGAGGTATCAAGGTCATAATTAGTGGTGCAAAGTTAGCGGTGAGGCATTGAGTTCTAGAGCACTTGCAATACTAGGCGTGGTGAGGATGATGAGATATGAATCATGTGGGTGTATTCAATGCGGGGATTTGCCCCCAATTATGATATGTTTTGTAAATTTGATTGTAATGTATATATATGGATGGATTTATTGGCATATGATGATTGTATTTGGTGTGTATTAATGTTATGATGTGATGATGATGTAAAAAAAAATTATTGTTATGTATGATGCTTGGATGCATTGAGTATTGGTTTTGTTTGTTGAGTTGAATTGTAATGTGTAATTATTCATATTGTGATGATGATATTATAATGTCTCGTAATGATATGAAATGTATGATTGAAAAACAACCTTTTGTGATGAATTCTCGGTGATGTGTAAAAGTGTGATATAATCGTAATATGTTAGTATGATAAGAATGGGGGAAGATTAGAAATTCCCCAATGTATATATTATGAGGTTCATTTACATAAGACCCATCGTGCAATCAAGAATGAATTGTAAATCAAGAGTGCGTCATCAGGAAATGATTCGATAGGGTGCGCTAGATGAATCAATAGAGTGTATGAAGAGAGGTTCTTATTGTAATAGATCCCTAAATTTTCATGTAAGAAATATAAGAACATGACTTCGTCATTAGGGGTTGAGGTGATAATAATCAACTATCAAATACCGGTGTGGCACGTAAGCGGTGGAAACGTGTGGGATGTAAGAAGCGTGAGTTTATGAGCCAAAGTGAATGTAATATGGAGAACCGATGGGAGGTACAAATGCCAAGGGCTATGAACTGAATGTTAAGAAGTAGCATGACATGATGGATGAGGTGGATGATATAGATGATATGGTACAATGATGGATGGATGCGATTGAGAGCGCACACAAGTGAAGACTTATGGTGTTGGATGAACAATGACCTTAGCACTAGAAGGAGGATATAACTCAACCTAGGTAGTAACTCATGGACAAGGAAGAGGAGATACGGACCGCTCACGTAAGCGAGAGCCAAAGGATATGATTCCCTTATCCTCTAATTGTTACAAGTGATCATGAAGGGAGAAGCAATCATTGTCCCTATGGTCATTAATATGATGATAATTACAATATGGTAAATCACACTAACATTGTAAACGATGTTGTGGATGATGTTGGTTAGAAGGTAAGTGAATTAAATTCTCATTGAGCAAAGTGTACAACACATCATATGGTGACCATGATGAGATAAATGCAATGGCTCATGTGAAAAAGTGTAGAATATTGAGTGTACCTGTTGCGGAGTAGGAGAATAAGGATGATTTTACGATGTAGTAGGTTAACCTTTCTCATGAGGAGGAGATGGAGATTGTGTAGGACGCTCAACATATTTTAATGGAGAAGAACTAGATGATTTAGTAGTAGTAACCATAGGTGGAATATTTATAACATGTGTGGCAATGAGGTCTTGTTTTAGATCAATATCTTTATAGCATAGAAGTGTCGATGATTCACATGTGTCATATTGCAATATTTGTTTTAATGATAGAATCAAACCATGATATAATATAAATTTCTTCTCTAGATCGATAAGTTGAAATACTAATTGGTACACACAAGCATTGAATCATAATATGTAATCCATGAGAGGTTCATTTTTTCCCTGATGTAAAGTAGGTAGATGATCATAGGTAACTCTAGGGTCATTTTTATGATAAAGTGTCATAGAAAAGCATCTTCCATCTCATGATAAGTGCTAATAGATCCAAATTGTAGGTGAGTATACCATTGTAAATTTTCATTGGTAAGACTATGTCTAAAGGATTTGAAAAATAATTGATCATTAGAATATGAAGACATAGCCATACGATAATGTTTGAGATATAAGTAGGGCTTTCAAAGATCTTGTTGAAACATGAAAAGGTAGGCATGATAAAATCTTAAGGAAATGTTGAATTATGAATCTTCTTAGGGATAGGGTTGTCATGCAATAAATTGTTATCAATGGAAGCATAATAGGCTTTACTTGTCTAATGTCATTGATTGAACCGAGATTTTGAGTGACCAACATCATGCATGAGAGAAAATGTATCTTGTGAAGGAATAGTAGAGGATGGAAATAATTTGTTAACCGGTTGTATTTTACCATTGTGAGTAATCATATGGATGTCAAGAGGAGATGTAGGATGATTCGATGCTAAAGGAACATTAAGTGTAAGTTCCCTAGAAGATATAGGTGATGAAGGACATGCAATAGCCTTAGAAGCTATAGGACTAGCATCGGAAGCATCCCTAGGAGATGTGGTGTCGAGATGGAGATGCAACAAGTAGGAGGAGACATCTAATAGATGGAGATTAAGTGATAGGAGAGGATGAACTAATAGATGGAGGTGAGTCATGCATAATGGTAGATACAACCTCGGAAGAAAGTGACAATGGAACAGAGATTCACACTCAATTGTATGTAAAGTAGTAGAATTGTGACTATCAATGGTTTCATCAAAATTAGAGACTCGTATATGAAAATTCCATAAATTAGATCATCAACAAGTGTGAATGAGTATTTGATGGATTATGAGAAGCATTATCAGATATAGGAGAAACATAAGATGTAGATATAGTAGTGGTGAATCGAGGAGAGTAATTATGCACATGTGTACTAACGTCAAGACCAAACATGAAATTAGTAAGAGATTCATCTAGAATTTCCTAAAAAATGTGAGAAGAGGGATCATGGCTAACAATATAACAAGGTCAACAACGAGAGAAAAGCTACCGGATCCAACGCGATGCTAAAAGAAGAATTCTCAAAGTTGGTAGGTATGTTGCATTTGTTATCTAAGATTTTTTTAATATCATCCGACATAGTAACATCACGATAAAAATTGTAAGCTCAGTTATGGTTACCTCATCATAGATAGGATTTATACTAACTTTAGGCATGATGAGCCGAGAAGGAGAATAGCTATCCTTAGCCATGGATCCTAGGGAAAAATCTTCTAAGCTACGGGTTCACCAAAATGATTCTATAAAATTTGGATTTTACTAAGAATCTAAGAGTACAAAAATGTAATAAATGAAACATATTGAAATTTAAATGCTAAGAAATTTATTTAGTAATTTAAATGAAATAAAATGAAAGGGGAAGGTACTTACCTGAATTAAACTTACCTCACAGTGATTCGAACTAAACAAAGTGATGAAATGATAGAGAAGATTTTCCTAATGATCTTCAGAAAATAGCAATCGAGGTAGATATGGCGGACTAGGGCACCTAGAAAGGGATATGGGCATCTTTGGGCACCCTGGTCTAAAGTATGGGAAACTCAATCTTGGAAATAGCTCGAGAATCTGATCATGATATGGTCATTAGGTATTCGCAGCACTTCACCTTTTTTCGAGTGAATGTCCCACTTTCTTTGTTGATGTCACCACAAAATTGTAATGAAGAATTACCTCCAAAACCCCACACAAAGCATCAAACTCTGAAAAATAAAGATGCAAATGAAGGGTTCAAATTTTCCTCAGTTTCCAAATGGATGGACTTATGACTGAGTGTTGCACTACATCTCAGACCCAGCATAGTTATACGTTATTTTATGTGCAATAATTTTCCTAGGTTTCCCTAGCACCAATGGCATAGAGATATCAAGTAGTAGCTAGATAAAATGTAAAATGTTGGATGGAATATAATGAATACACCCCTTCCTATGCAATGTGTGATGCAGAATAGTGCCCAAATGTAGTCCCTTTCTATATGTAGATAGTTATCCCTTAGTAGAAATAGCATGCCCATAAGGTAGTATGTATGTTGTGTTTATATAGGGATCTCTTGTTAAAATTTTGACACCAATGACCTGACATGCCAACTAGTACCTAGGGAGATGAGAGAAACAACCATAAAGAAATATCCCTTAGTAGAAATATCTTTCCCATAAGGTAGTATGTATGTTGTGTTTATATAGGGATATCTTGTTCAAATTTCAACACCAATGACCCGACATGCCAACTAGTACCTAGGAGATGAGAGAAAAAACTATAAAGATTGACCTTGAATATCTAAAAAACCAAGTGTGATGGGGACCAGGGTGTCTAGAAATTAAGATGAGGGCACCCCAGGCACCCTAATCCCTATCTAAGTGCCCTAGTCAAATACTAGTGATGACACCGAGTGAGTACTGATAGATAAGACTCCTAAGACCTAACCTAAACTGTAAAAATAAGTGACAAATGTGTGATACAAAAAACAACAAATACTAACAAGATAGCCAACTGGAGTATGGAATGGGTCATCAGTGAATAATTTTCTTATGCAAGATCCATATATCATACAACATACTTGGTGGTATAATAATAGTAGTAAATGCTTGATTTTGTGACTATAAAAAGAAACCAACCATGGAGTCTCAAAAATAATGGTTCTCTAAAATGCAATACCCCCAAGAGGTGATTGTAGGGCAGCCATGGGTATCGAAACTCTACAAATTCAATATTAGCAAGTACAATCTGATCACCGAATACGGGGTCATGAGATGGACATTCAAAAGGATGTGGTGAAAGAGTTAATCCAAAGTATTATAGAAGGTTAAGTAGTCTTAGGCGACACGAGGCACAAGGCCTTGGATACTTTAGAGTCTTGCATTTTTCAAGTTACCTTATTTTAGGAAGCTCCGCAAACATGTACTAATGGTTTATTTCAAGGTACATGAATAATATTTTTACTTTCGGGAGGATAATGAGATTAAAGGAACAACTCATTCATAGGGTGATTAGGTTACACGATAGTGGCGAGGAGATAGCTTTTGAATTACATGATGAAGCAGAAATAGAAGCCACAAGCAAAAAAAAATCTAGTATCAAAGGGGGACACACATGTTCATCATAATAAATATAACATACCTAAGGACGAGTTATTACGTTCCTAGTAATTTGTAACTTAGGGGCTTCGAGAGGTGGATGGAATTGAAAAAGTTCTTACATATTACGAGATAAGATGGTGCGAGAAGATAAAATATAAATTTTCCTTATACATCACTTGAAGAAATCATTAAGGAGGCAAAGGACCAAGTAGATAAGAGGTATAATATTACTTGGGGCTCCATTCTCTTACTAATTGTCTTATAGGAGATAGGAGTACTGAATGGCCCTAGGGATAACATGTGGGAGCACCCCATAGAAAATAAGTCTCCAGCAGAGAGGTTCTTCCGACATACTTGCAAGGGTGAGATCACCAATCCATGTAAGGCACGCATAGAAAAATGGTACAAAAGAATGTGTGACACATTTGAGAATGAGTAGCGTGTACCAAGAGAACTTCTAAAAATATTGGATAAGCAACAAAATTCATGGTAAAGCAACATTTTTTCCTTGGGATATTTTTCCTAAACAATGGAGAGATGGGGCCATGGTGTAAGTTGTCATTTTTGTTCACCATAAGATACTTTAAAGATGTAGTGAACAAGATATTAGATTCACAACTATTGAATTTCAACACAAGACTGGTGGACTTAGACTACTACACCAAGTGCGAGAATATGTATGGTTATGAGCCCAAGGTTTCATGTGTAGAAATAATGGAAACATAAAGTATGGACCTCAACCCCATCGTAACCATGGAAGTTGGTAAGGATTATTTCAGAGTCTATATATACTAGTGCTTGAAGTTGAAAGATGGGAAAATAATATATGTGCACAACCTAAAGATGTCGAGAACCTAAAGAGGAAACATACGGTGAAGATTCCCAAATGATTGCATGATGAAACTCCTCTAAAGGAGGAATAATAAGATTTATTTGAGGACCGGTTGGATAACAAATAAATAAATAAGATGAGGATGAAGTGTGAGGAAGTAAGTTCCTTACACACATATTAGACTCTAGAAATAGAGGAACACAAGCCAAGCCGAAACAAGAGGAAAAACCCCACATCATTCATAATTTGGACAAGGATGAAGAAGATCCAAAGTATAGGAGGAACCGTGAGTGAAGTAGGAATAGGAGGAAGTGGGGAAGCGTGAGTAATATATTGTTTAAGGATAAGGTGAATGCTCGGAATATGAAAAGGATATGTGTGATGCACAAGAAGAGAAACACAAAGGAGATGGAGAGGAAGAAAATCATAAGAAGGAATATGGGGATGACAATGAATAGGTATTTGGGGAATACCAAGGTACTAAAGGAGAGGCGAGCCATGGAAAATTTAATATTTCACAAGATACACCGAGGAAGCCACGCACATGAAGGAGAAATTGATGGAAAATCCCACAGGCACCCCCAATATCATACCTTGATGATCCAAAAAAGGTGTTAACGGCAAAATTTCAAAGTTCAGTACCAATGGAAGACTTATTTTATTGGGAAATGTTTGATAAGGCCAAGGACCTCTCACGCACTAGAAATATGCTCTTGTGGAACATGCGAGACTCACATGGAGGAGCACAGAAAGTGAGAAAGGAGTCTTTCTCAAAGATGAATCTAAAGAAGGATCAAGGAAGGGTATTTCGTTTGTTGACTTCGTAAAGAGATTATATGAAAAAGCATGCAACATGTTAAATAAGATGGCCACGAGGTTGGGAGAATAAATATCAACAAAGTGGTCATGGTGAAGAGGATGCAGCGGGACATAAAGTGCAAGGGTTAAGTAACTAACATCTTATGGAGGAATTGAATAAATAAAAGAAGATTACTATTGATGTGTATAATAGAACAAATGATATGGTAAGTAATATTATGCACATGTGCCCAGGACTTAGTAGAACATGCCAAACTATAGTATGATACAAAGATAGAGTATTTGAAATATATGGTTCGGATGTTTTTGATCAAGGTTAAGAAGCTGGTGGGGCCATCAAAACAAGAATTTACCAAGATGAATAAGGAAAGGGGGAGAAAAATATTGAATAATATGTAACACTCAATGTAGATTTGAAGAATGCCACGTAGAAGGTACAATTTGTTTTTGACAACTTCAGGATTTTCTTTGATACTTAACATGTGCACGCATGCTAAGGAGGTGGATTTGAAGAAAATACAGGCCACTGATGAAAATCAATAAGGCTGAGTGCAACAAGGTTAGGAATAATATATAACTAATAAAATCCATGAAAGACACATTTGAGGAAAGGCTCAATAAAATCCATCCCTTGGTGATGTACAAGATAGATATTATAGAGGGTGTTGCCTCGATTTGGATGTGGTGATTAAGGATCTCAGTAGGAGAAGGTTAACAAGATAATGTTGGATAGGGTTCTAGACATCGTCAAAACAACGTACGAGAAAGTAGCTAAAGAGCTTGAGGGTGGAAGCGTGGAGAATATGATAAGTAGATAATTTCCCTAACTCCTACTATCGCCATAGGTGGCTTGAGGATTGGGTGCGCAAGGCGGAGGGTATTCTTCATTCCTTAATTTATTTCAAGGGTGTTTCCTTTATTCTTTTATTCTTTAAAGATAATTCTTTCAGATTATTCTTTGAGGAGTTGGTCTTGATTCATACTATTGAATTGGAAAGACAATACTCCTAGTATGGAGTAATGTTGGGTAGAAAAATGGTTAAGTACTATCCATGCGCAGGGAAAGCATAGGTAACATAGAGAAAAGAAAGTTCGGTGCACAAAGGTGTGTGCAACACAAAGAATGAGGTCAACACATAAAGTGCACATGCATAAGGGTTTCAAGATTTAGCCAAATCCTTGTTAAAGACTAAAAATAGGAAAAGTGCATATGGTGTTTCTTGAAAGAAAGGTCCATAAATAGATAAGGAATAGATAAAGCAACGATAGAAGTTGAAACACATGAAAAGGAGGACATATAATTATATGATAAAAGTATGGATAAGGTTGAGACGTCGGACTAGGAGGAAGAGGAAAATTCTCCACGACCCCTTGTGACCGCATCCCATTTCGCAACCTAACCTCATTACCTAAACTTTACACAATTATTTATTAATTACCTTGTAATTGATAAATCCACATCACCTTACCCGCCACCTCACTTTGCCACCTCATCATGACCTAGCCCTAACCTAAACTAACCTAATTAAGACCCATGACTTGGTACAGACTCACATCCATAACTAATGCCTCCTTACTCGCACCAAAGCCGACCTTCTAGCCACTTGACCAATCCCATGCATAACTGATCTCTCGGGAGAAAGCGGGGAAGGTGGGCTATTTTACTAAAAATAGCCTACTTTTTCCTTACCGATGCGGTTCTACTCGCCGCCGTCGGTTACGCAACCGCCATCGGTTCCTGTAAATGGGCTCCCAAAGCCAAAACAACGGATCGGAATTTCATTTTTAGAGATCGGTCGAAGGATTTACGGATCAGCGAGAGAGCATTGCGGCGAGAGCGAGTCGGATCTTCACTTGACGCGAGCGAAGCGAGTAAAGAAACCAGAAGTGTTTGCAACCAAGGAGATCAACTTGCATCTCGGTCAAAACCAGTAAGTCAGATCTTACATGTCCTTTTGTCATAACATTTCTTATGTTTCTTGAATCTCAGTCCTCCTAAATCCGTTTCTGAATCCACTACCCAACGTGCCATTGCATCTAACTGTCATTCTTTCACTCCTAATCATCCCATTTCCTAATACCATCAAAAAAAAGCCAGCTATTACAAACACCATATGTACCAAGAAGATCCTATAACCCACCGGTATCGGTTATCAGTAACCGGCATCGGTCATCAATAACCGCCATCGGTTCCTCTGATCAAAATCCAGAAAACCAGCCTTTCCCCCTACCCAGTTTAACAAAATAATTTAATTGATATTTTGCAGTCTTTTGTGTTAATTCATATTAGCGAGAGGTGACCACCTTCGAAGGGAAGTTTTATATTTCCTGGGCCCAAGGCAGTTTCCTCATTTATTGTTTAATCAAAATCTTGTGGTCTTGTGTTCTTATTTGCAGGTAGTCCTTCCAAGACAAAAAGGAGTTCTCCATGATCGGCTGATCTTTCTCTACTGATGCGCGCACACCATCTCGACATTGGCAGGTATTCCTCCTAACCCTAACCTCATCTGTTTCTAAAAGGAATGAAAGGATAGAAGCAACTCTATTCCCAGAAGCCGAAACATTCCGAGCGAAACATTTTGGCACGCCCGGTGGGACCCATTTTGGGTTTCTTTCTCTTGCTTATTTTCATTTTAGGAAGCATATTTGCTGTTGTTGTTTTTGTTATATATTTAGTAAAGAATTTGTCTTGCTTTCCTGGTTTCGCATTAGTGAAAGTCATCTCTCTTGCTTCATCGAATATAATTTTCGATTTGGGTTTAAAACACGTGCATTGCATTCCTGCTTGTTGTTCTCCAATTCTAGTGAACATAGATTAAGTACAAGTCGTACACGTGGGGTGATATCCACGGTATTGACGGAAATTAACCTTAGTTTCTTTGCACAACACATCCGAATCACTTCACAATTAACACAACAGCTCAAACATCCCCCTTTTCATGCGGTATTCCTCCGCCTTGGATTGAGGTAACCTTATAAGCCAAAACAAACTTGACATTTCCCCTAGGTCTTGTTGTTTAGGATTCTGACATCATCTTACGTCTAAAGGCATAAGCCCATGATAACTAAAATTAACCCTAGGGTTAGTCTCTAGATTTGTGTGTGCCTCTTGCTTGTTTTCAAATCCTGTTTTCTCTGTCATACTTTGTCTTCTGTGATCAATAAGTTGATAAACATACTCAACGTTGCTAAAATCAAATTAGCAGCCTTTTATATCTTCTTATCCTAGACTTTTGACACGGCATCGGTTAAGGGACCGGCGTCGTTTTTCTGTGGCCCGACACGGTTACTAAGCCGATATCGATTCTTGTCCTCATCAGCCCACGACAAAGCAATGACTTGCCAAATTCACCATTACGAGGTTGTTTTTGTTCTTGATAGATTGAAACTTTCTGTGTGTTACGGTCATGGTTGTCATCACTCGGAAGCAAGCCGCCGCCATGGTTTCACATGCACTGCTCTGTGTCTTTGCTGAATCACCCCTTCACATTCTAGGGAACCCTACGGACACGGTGAGATCCCCAAATTCTGGGAGACAAGGACTTTGCCAAATTTACGGATGCTAATCCCAGTATTTGTCTGATACTATTTGTCTCATACCCACGACCGTCACGCTTTGATGGTCGGCTCCTTATTGGCATGCCTATTAGTATAGCTGCTCATTTAGCTCCCACTCCTCCTCGATAACAATACCTTACTTCTGCATCACTAGCCCCGTCTCCCGATCCAAGCGGCTTGAGAGGTTCATACGACCCGATTAGCTTTCCTTTGGTTAACCTTGGACCTCACGTATCGTTACCACCAACTGCCCCTATCTCATCTCTCTTTCAGACCACTCCATTCATGACTTACTCTCTGCCACCTATTCACACGAGCTTTCTTTCTCAAGCTCCGCCTACCTTTTCATTCCCATACACGTATCCAGTAACCTCAACACCTTATATGGGACATCCTATGATACGTGGCACCATCACCTCATCCGACCTGATTTCATCAAACAAATGATGGACAAAATGCAAAACACGGAGGCTTAGTTTGAGGAAGTCGTAGCGCCTTGACATACGAGCAAGTTTGTGGGAGCCCATTCACCCTCTGTCCCCCTTCATTCATATCCTCCTCATATGGGAGTTGCCAAAGTTTACTCGTTTTAACGGTAAAGAGGATCCTCAACAACACTTGCGATCATTTAGACATGCTTGTTATTTGATTGCCCATGATGATGCCTTGTTACTCCGCACCTTTCCCATGTCCTTATCAGGACCTACCTTGGAGTGGTACGGTGCTTTAACCCGGCACTCAATCTTCTCTTTTAACCAACTAGCCCAATCTTTCTTGGATCATTTCTCCATTAACATTGCAAGAAAGTATCTATCTTGACCTCTATGCCATCAAACAATTTGAAGGCGAATCTATCGCAGATTTCGTTGGACGATGGCGGGGCCTTATCGACCAACTTACGTATGCCTTGCCTCAAAGCCGAACTCATCGAACTATTTACGCGGGCTGCGCTAAGCATCATCTCCCCTACCCTCCAAATTCAAACTTTCCGCACATTCGGCGAGGCCTTTACCATGGCTCGGAAGCTAGAAAGTCGAGCCTTAGAAGAAGAGAAATTGCGGTTGCATAACAAAAACCCCAATTTCGAACTCTGATTCTACCAACAAGCCAAACACCACCACTCCTCACGCGTCACTTCTTCTAAATCAAAAGGAGCTGTCCACGCGGTAATGGTCAAATCTCAAACACCGTCGATACTCCGAAAACCACTTATAAGTACAAAGCCGAGCCCACCAATTACACTCCTTGGGAGAAACTTATGGCGTCATCTGGAGAAATTGCTCAAAGTGGGGCTATCACCTTGCCCCTGTTAAACCTCACTCTGGGTTTGACTCCACCGCATGCAATACCTTCACAGTACAAAGAAAATGACTTTTGTAACTTTCACGCGTAAAAGGACATAGTCATGAAAGCTGCAAGATGTTGAAAAACATAGTGCGGGAAATGGTTGTGTGAGGGGATATAACCTCGATAATCCTAACGCCCCTGTAGCGAAATCTGAAAATTTTCAACAAGCCATTCCCGAATCACTCGTCCAACGATAACGTGAACCAAGATATCTTAGCAGGAGAGTGTTCATGAGATCCATGCGGTCTTCGATTCTCGGCCAAAAGCCTCTATTGAAAAAATTTTAAATCAAGCCTCTCCACCAACACGGGAGTTTGAACCTCCTTCACCACCATCAAGCCAAAGTGAAATCATTCCTTTACCCATAGAAGAGTTAAGCGCCAGGACTTCTCTTCTCATCAGCGAGTCTTCTTACACCACATCCCTCTGAGGCTGTGAGGCGGATGCTATCTAATTTATCTATTTCCCAAACGTCCCCTTCTACCACTCTTGCTACACAAGAGGAAGGCTCGCCACTCCTTTTGACATCCTTAGCCGAGAAATCTCTTACACTAACATCACCACATTCTTTAAACGTGACGAGATCCCCTCGAACACGCCCTCCTACCTATTAGTCCCTCATCGCCTAAATCTTTTCAACGACCGGTTGACCTCTTAACATCTATTGATACAGTGCCTCATCTACCTCTGTGTCACACCCCATGATGGATTTGGAATTACTGACCCACCTTTCTTAGTACCAAAATTACAAATTACACTGGAGGCTTGTCATTCCACGAGAAGATAGACGAGGCCCTATGGGAACGTTTGAGTACCCCTTTTCCTACTCAAATGCAAATGACTGATCCTGATGTCTCCACCATATACCCGAAGTGCTTACAGAAGCTTAAAATGCCCCTGTTCTCGCCTTCACCCCCCTCACCTCTACCAAATGCCCCGTCCACTTCTATCAACTTAGCCAGATCTTCCCATACGCTTGGGACCTCACCAATGCCCAGTCTAACGCACCCGCCTAAGCGACTCGATCTATCCAAAAATAAATCCGCTCCGCCGCCTAGGAGACAAACTCAATCCCTACCCCTATCACAATCAAAACCATCATCGTCATACCTACCTTCCATATTGGGACCCCATCCCTCTACCTTACATCAATATATCATACCTCCTGCGTTTTCTTCAGAACAACTTACGCCTTCCGCACCTATCTACGAAATTCGAGGGTATAGCAAACACGTCACTCCGCGTATCTGTCCACCTATCGACCCTAAACAAATACCATCATCAAAAGATTTGTTTTGTTACTCCTATTTCCCAGTGGTTGTTTTACGATACCACGTCATCTGTGACCTCATCATCAACATAACCTGCGCCAAAGAAATCACGTTTAGTAAAAACCATGTATCAACACCCCTCGGCTAAACCGCCACCCATACACGAACTAACCACGCCCAAACATTACCAAAACCCACACTGATCAATACCCTCATCCTCTTCCGATTTTGACCCACTCAAAGGATCTTACGCCAAAATCCTTGCTATGTTGGTGGAGAATGCGACCATTTCCCTACCTCCACTTAGACCTTATGACCCGTCTAAGCCCGACCTATGGATTACGATGAGTCTAAAATCTGCGCTTATCACGCACACGGGACATGATGTGGAGGGATGCAAAGCTCTAAAAACCATCCTTCGCAGTCACCTCTCCCGGATAGAAAGATTAAGAAAGACAACTTACGAAGGGAGAGACCTTTAGTTTCCATTCCCTCTCCTATACCATCACATCCCCGCCTCACCAAGATCTATCATTATTGACCCCACCTCTTGAAGACCATGAGTTATCCCCACCATCTTCCTCATCTCGGGTCTACGAGATTAATATGATTAGTGTCATTACTCTAGAGGCGAGAAAAACAATGGGAAAGCAAAAGAAAACACACTGCGGCATCTCTTTCTCGTCGAACATCCAGATTGCACCACCACCTAAAGTGGTCATTCGCGGACCCGCCTATCCCGTCTCTAATGGCATTGCCCACCGAAATATGATTAAGCGGCTTCACGATCGCAGTAAAAATGACCTTTGTATGATCTCATTGGACTTTGAATCTCATCGACAAGCTCTCGTTGAGATCCTTGAGGATAGAGGTTTTACCTAATGAAACCACACTGTTACCTCCATTCTAACACCCGATCACGTTGCTTCTCTCACCCAAACAACCCCTTGCCCTGACCATACATCTCTGCATACAACAATTTGCTTTGCGATCGGTTTCTCACGAAGATGAAATTGTCGACTTTGAGTACGAGAAGATCCCGACCCTGCCCTTTTCATCTCCGCTTACGTCGGGACATTCGAGTACGTCGGGTTATGATTGGCCATGGGGCGCTAGCTAAACATCATCTCTTGAAAAGCCTTCCAACGGATGAACATCCCTTCTAGTTGCATGTGTGCGACCCCATCATGTTGCGGTCATTGATGGCCGCTATTACTTCTACCTTAGGCACCGTGATCCTCAACATTCGCGTAGGACCACGTACTTTACCCGAACTCTTCTATGTCCTTGAGGAGAGTTCGATATAATATATTCTTTGGGTCGTCCTTGGATCGAGCCATGGGATGCGTTCCCTCGACATTACATAGATGCATAAAATTTGAGTACGAGGGAAGTCTTACACCGTAAAAGCTGACCCTCCCCCTTTAAAACCTGCGATATGTTATACCGCCCTAACGATGTGCTTATACCAATCAAGACACCCATACATTCAACTCAACCGTCCTCCTCAAATGTACCTCAACCATCCACCCCAACCAGCGCCTACGCCTTGATTGATGAAACCACCATCGCAAAAACCACTTCCCTTCCCATGCTAACATTCCGACCTCAGGACCCCTTAGTAGATGTTTTCAGCGCCTTCTGGTTTGGGGAGTACCGCCTATATAGCGTTAGTTCTTTCCCTACCCCGAGAGTACGGACAATTACATGCACATCCCACCTACGGCCGTCGCGTGGGGAGATAATCTCTTACGGACCACCCTATTGCCGCACTAACCTAACATATGGGGGTGTTGGCGCATCCTCCATTACCCCTGAACCTCCTCTTGGTGTGGTTCCTTTCCGATCGATTTTCAATACTTGACAAATCGTCGTTTCGCCCTCACCTTCTTGACTCATTTGTGCGTGGAAGGCTTTGGTTTTGGCCTTCTACGAACAAGGCCGACATACACTCATTCCGTGACTACCCGTAAACATAATGATCGCGGTGGTCTCGGTTTTCCCGAAACACCTACACGGGAGACACCTCTGTCATTTGTATCTGGAAGAAGAAGGCGTCGCCCCTACCAAACCATCATCACCCACTTTGCCATCATCACCCACGAGAATCTATAGACCACTGAATCCATCCCCCTAACTTTTTTTTTCATAAATGCTATCTTCATAGGTCCTCTCACTTATCAGCGCGATAATGAGGACCCATCTTCTCTTCCCATACGTATCCGGACATGATCGAAGAGGATTCGCCTTTGATTAATGTTGTTGAATGCGAGGATAGCGACTCCATCCTCACTTACCTTGGCGCGGATGATTCTTATATTCAACGAGCCTTACCATCGAAACCCAAACTATCTTTGAGCAGAATCTACCATAGAAATCAATATCCACACGGAGGAGGATCCTCACATTGTGAAGATTGGACAATCCCTTAACACATCGAACAAGCCGCCTTTACTACCTTTCTCGTGCTCGTAACCAAGCTTTCGCATGGTCTTACGGTTGACATGCCGGGAATTGATCCTACTATCGCCGTCCATAACATCACCTAAACCCGATTCCAAACCAGTCAAACGAAATTGAGAAAAATGCATCCACGCATTGCTCTCTTGGTCAAAGAAGGAGCTCAATGACTCCTTTCTGTTTCCTTCATCTTACTATTGACTATCCTCGATGGATTTCTAACATCGTACTGTCACTAAAGCGGCAGGGGGACTTCGGATATGCGCAGATTTCGGGATCTTAACCTCGCTTGCCCCGAGGATGACTTCCCCCTCCCAGTATTGATCAACTTGTTGATCTCACTGCCATGAGCCATGAAATGCTTTCTCTCATGGATGGCTTTTCGAGGATCTGACCAAATTTTGGTTGCCCCTGCCGATCAACACAAAGCTGCCTTCATAACTCGTGGGAACCTTACATTATCGTGTCATGCCATTTGGCCTTAAGAATCTTTGGTGCTACCTATCGGCGGGCTATGACCTACATTTTCATGACATTATGCACACTATCCTTGAAGACTATGTCGACGATCTTCTCGGCAAGTCTAAACATCGTAGTGAACATCTCGATGTTTTAACCATTATTTTGATGCTTTGTTACAATATTACAATCGCCTTGACCAGAAGAAATGTGTCTTTGGTGTTCTTTCGGGAAAACTTCTTGGCTTTATCGTCTCTTTGCGTGGCATTGAGGTCGATCCATCTAAAGTCAAAGCTATCCTAGAAATGCCCCCACCCAAAAATCTCAAACAATTGCGTAGTTTACAAGGTAAGCTCGATCTATCCGACGTTTCATCTCCCGACTCTCGGATCGGTGTCGACCTTTCCATCACCTCCTTAAAAAGGATATTGCATTCCAATGGGGCGAAGAATGTCACCAAGCCTTGAAGCTCTCAAATCTTATCTCTTGCAGCCACCGTGCTTATCCCACCCCAAGACAACCGCCCTTTCTACCTTTACCTTTCCGCCAGACCATATTTGTAGGAGCCATGCTTGCACATCGTGACTACGAGAATCACGAACAAGCCGTTTATTATATAAGTCGTACTTTGGTGGACTATGAGACTAGGTACACACATGTAGAAAAATTGTGCCTTGCCCTATCATTCGTGGCCACCAAACTCGACACTACCTTCTAAATCACAAGACTTTCGTCATCACCATCAATGGACCCCATCCATTACATGTATGCCAAACCTCATCGAACCAACGCATTGCTAGATGGCTCATGCTTCTCGCCGACCTCGACCTTGAGTTTATCCACGAGAAATCAATCAAAGGACAAACCATCGCGAGACCGACTTGCGGACGCTCCTTTCTAGGGGAACAATTTACCAATTTCACATTTCGACGAACTCATCGCTACTCTTTCCCTCACGGAGAGTCGTACCCAATGACCCTCTTCTTGATGGATCTAAATGCGGTAGCGGCGGAGGAGCCGGCGTTGTTCTTATTCCTCTCAATGTTGAACCTATGCCTCTTTCATTCCGACTTGATTTCCCTTGCACTAATAATACGGCAGGAATACGAGGCCCTTGTTCAGGTCTCGAGTTGCGTTACACTTAGGTATCAAATCTATCAACATTTTTGGCGACTCTCGATTGGTAGTCAATCAAGTTATGGGCGTCTACCAATGCAAAAACGAGGAACTTCAAAAATACAAACACTACGTGGATTCACTTCTAGCTTTATTTACCCACTATTCTATACTCTGAACCATTCCCAGCTCCCTTTAACAAATTTGCGGATACTATGGCTTGCTTAGCCTCGCAAATTCCGCCTTGCCATGTTGACTCGAATTATTCGTCGTGGTCCAACAACTTTTTGCCCCATCTATTCAACCCCGGTAGTTTGTATGATAAATCTTGTGTCCACTAATTCACGGGATACAGTACCACCGATTCCACGACTACCTTACAATCTCTGTCCTCCACACGACCTTACTAGTACGGCAAACGTGCTTTTCTTAAAAGTGTTTCGCGTTATGTTGTCATGGGGGACTCCTCTATAAACGTGGCTTTGATGGTATCCTACATTTGTCTAGCCCGGCGCGGAGGCCACTCATACCATCCAGCGAGGTCCATGCGGTATTTGTGGTGGACATTTTAGCGGCCTTGCCGTGGCCAAATGAATCCTTCGCCTTGGTTATTATTGGCCTACTCTCAATAACATTGCTCTACGAATATGTTAAGCGTTGTGTTATGTGTCGACAACATGCTGACCTTCAACATACTCCTAGCCACCCGCTCCGGATCGCTCGAGATCTTTGGCCCTTCTCTGATGGGGTTTAGACCTTATTGGTGAGATTCACCCAACCTCTTCACAGCGTCACCGTTGGATACTCACAATGACCGAATATTACACAAAATGGGTGGAGGCTATTCCACTCATTTCAATCAAAAAAAAGAAAAAATTATCGAGTTCATTAACCACCACATTATCTGTCGTTTTGGTGTTCCTCATCGCTTTGATAACGAGATAATGGAAAATCTTTCAAAAACAAGTTGTTGCAAGACCTTTGTGACAACTTTGGTATCAAACTTAGTTTCTCATCACCTTACTATCCACAAGCCAATGGGCAAGCCGAGTCCTCTAATAAAACACTAACCAAAATCCTCATGAAAGTTGTCGATGAATCGGAAGAAATTGGCACGATCACATTCCCTTTGCCCTTTGGGCTTATCGTACTAGCATTCGTACCTCTACTAATGCCACACCTTTTTCTTTGGTATACGGTGCAGAGGCTGTTTTGCCTCTCGAAATACAAATACCCTCCCTTAGAATATCTCTTGGGATATTCTCACCAGCGATGATTTCCGCCAGAGCGGTTAGCCCAATTGGAGCTTCTTGTGACAATCGTCTTACGACTCTTGATCACCTTCAAATCTATCAAAAACGCATTAAACGTGCTTATGATAAGCGACTTCATGAGCGTACCTTTAAGGTTGGTGATCTTGTTCTCAAAGAAAATCAACATGTAACCAAACTAGAAAAGAGCAAGCGTGGAAAATTTGCTCCCGATTGGATTGGGCCTTATATAATCACTCATACCTATGGATCGGTACTTATCGTTTAGCTTAAGCAATGGTAAACTGAGCTGAACCCCATAATGCCTTGCATCTTCGACCATTCTCTTTGTTGAAATTAGTATTATATCACTTCTTATCTACCTGCATCGCTCGTCCCTTGAGCTCACTTACCACTACATACACTCTGTTTCCTACACTTCATAATAACAATCAGGATCACATAGTTTGATCCTCACCTCCCCTTGATGATGCCTTCCCCTTTTTAGTCTAGTCCATGACTTCAAAGTATTAAAATAAGCCGTATTCTTAGGGGATTTTCTTGAGTCAAACTTCCTACTAACTAGATGCTTCACGCCAAATGAACATCTAGTCATTTAAATTAAATATATTTGCTCCCTCGAAGGACAGCTATATGCCAAACTATTGCTTTCTTTATTATATATATTGCTCCCCAGAAGGACAGCTATGCATTACAATCATATCTGCTACTATAAATGTTGCTCCCTCGAAGGACTGACTATACACGAGTCGCCTTTATCGGAAGCTTCTCGCATTGATCGGCCGTGAAGACCTCAAGAATAATACAATCAATATCCCCTGTAGACTTCCCGCATCGATCGGTCTACATTGATAAAAGAAAAGCCTCATTCAAAAGGACTTTTGAGTCATGGACTTGTCTATTTAGGGTAGGTTCTCTTTCGTCAGAGCACTCACTTTGTAATAAGTTCTGCGTACCTCAGTTATATCATCCACCTCACCTCACCACTTGTTTCAACTCAAGGGATGTGACGTATATCCGATATATTGTGATTATACTGACTCTTTTCACCTATCGACTTCTCGCCTATGCAAGGTACCTAGGGATTCAAGCTCATCCTATGTTAATATGTGGTTTGTTTAGCTCTTCTCAACTACGGGACACTCTTTCCTCTTTGCCTCGCATCTAGGATTGTGTGTTGATCTTAATCAGAACATGGTTCCCTTCTATTTGGGTAAGCTAACTTTCGCTTTACCTATACCTACATCAACATCGCCCATACCTTACCAACACCAACAACATTACCCTATCAACATCAAAATCTTATCAACCAACAAATTGCCTAACCATACCCAAATTGCCTGAATTCACCTTTCCCTGGTCCTAAGGGAGAACTACATCGGTCTGAGGCCCCTCCTTGCTTTGAGCAATGGGCTATGTAGGCAGCACTTTGGAGACATGGGGTCTCCCAAGGTTAGCTCGACCATCCCCTACCATAACCTATCCTGTGTGGTGAATATAAATATTTTTGTGTATTTCTATTTAATCACAGTCCTCTTTATCCTTTTTCAAAACACCGAAAATCAAAACACAAACAATCTTATTATTATCGTAACTCAAATCAACATACATATTCAGTTTTATTTAGATGTTAAACAAATACATCTTCTCTATCATCGACACGCAGGTCGGCATCCTTATTTATTCTTATACCTTGCTAACATTTACTCAGACCCTCACGCCTCATCCCGAACTAGGCGATGATCGTGATTGTCGACCCCTCTCGCCGGGCCTCTGTCCTCAAAGGTACCACGGCTATTGGTACCCACCAGCGATCTGCCGATCTCTCTGTAACATATGAATACGCCCTCTCGCATGGAGGACTTCAGCCTCTAGTCTCCCCCTTAGTGACTCATGACCACTAACAATCCTCTTGTCTCATTCACTGCGTTTGGAGCTGCTTTGAACCAAGCGCTGCGAGACGTTCCCTCTCTGCTGTAATCACCACTATGTCAGGGCGCTCACGTACACCTCGCAGTTCTACTACCCACCATAATCTATAGGCCTCTGTCGTTCCGCATCCATTACCCTGCGATCGGGCTGCTTTACCTCTTGAGCCCTTACGGAGGTGTTGGCGGGGAGGTGAGAATCTTTGCCTCGGCGTCGATCCTCATATATGGTCTATAAGCCGGGGTATATCTGCACAAATCAAATTGTCGCGCACGCGATCTATAGGAATCCTCTCATACTCACCGGCTGTGCCTGCGATCCACCTCAATCGCTCTACACCCCTCAACTCCTCGGCTATGTTCTCTGTTACCATATAGTTTCCATATGGCCTCAGCAGAGATATCATGCAACCGTCACTCTCTCCCATACCTGCCTGTAATACTCAATATCACCCATCACAGCCTGGGATCTGGCCTCTTGTTCTGTTTGGACCCATCGTCTGAATCCCAACCTCTGTACTCCGGTCTCTCCTGCCTGGATGGATCGGCCTATTGGTCGCACACAAACAATGTGCTCATAGGCCCAACAGTGTAATAAGTATGAACTATCCAGTGTCGTCCTGTGATTTCGCCTACAAGCCCATAAACCCCTGTATAGCTCGCAAATATGCGAGGTGCCCATGCAAGCGTAACGTTCCTTTCTACCATCTCCCAGGATAACACACATCAATGCCTTTGGAAATCTTCCCCCTTAGCCTCGGTAATGCATAATACCCTCTCTGCTATCATTAATATCACTGCTAACCTTGTCTCCTCGGGGTGTCTTTGCATACATTACCCCATATGTAAGCGATAAACCTCGTTGTGTCAAATCTCGTGCGTATGGACCAAATCTGCTGTTATCGCTCCCCGTGCCGTGTTAGGTAGTGCACGATATCTTTGGTTCTCTGTAATAGGGAGTCTCAAAATCGAAACACATCTTCGATATTCTTGTCATTTCACTGTTGGCGGATAGAAGGTATTTGTCTCGGGATTCCATCTTCGATCAAGCGCTGTAACATACCATGGTTATGTGCGATTCGTGAATAATAGCAGATTCCACTTAACCCCAAAGCGATTTATCAAGCGTCCATTCATTGGTGTTACATCCGCTTTCGGATTAAGTGACAGCAAGGCTGGCACACTATCATTCATCCTCA
The DNA here is from genome assembly GCA_018340775.1 of Taxus wallichiana var. yunnanensis. Classification (NCBI taxonomy): domain Eukaryota; kingdom Viridiplantae; phylum Streptophyta; class Pinopsida; order Cupressales; family Taxaceae; genus Taxus; species Taxus wallichiana. Next base: position 645,606,689 of record CM031235.1, read on the forward strand.
ATCTTGCCTCTGCTGCATACACCAAAACAACAAACAACCATTCAATCCGTCGGGGGTTTTCAAACATTCTAGAAATTCCTCCGATGCGGTGCGGTTATACATAACCGATATCGGTTGAATACAAATCCGGTTCTCCCTAACATTACGGTCACACATCGATTATATACACCTTCCCTAAAAACAACCACCTACGACAATAATTTTCTCGTTTATTCCTTTTTATACATACAAACATACTCCTGACCCACGATTGCCTACCCTGTAACACTTACCTCACTGCTGACCCTTGTTATCATGTTTTCTTTCTCATATCTACCCACCTACTCTCCCCATCTTATTCACAAAACATGCGGTAGTTAAATCACAAACAAAATGATACCTCTTGGGTTGCGTGCTTGAGGTGGCCCTTGTCGCCCTCTGTCCCTTGCTTTGGATGCTTCTTCTCGTTACGCCATGATCACCACCCTTTTTAACTTTGTCTTTTGCCTTCTAAATCTCGGATCACATTCACTTTCCTTGTCTCTTTCCTCCTTCTCACCCAAATCTCTCATCACAAATACTGTCTCGGTCGTCAAAAGCATCGCGTTCGCGTATTTAACCTCTTGCATGGCTCTAAAATTAACACTGAAGTTGCCACCCTAGCTTTTCTATTTTTAGAAAAGCTCATACCTAAATAACCGGTATCGGTCATATAACCGATATCGGTCATATAACTACCGACATCGGTTACCTGCCGATCTAGGTTAGACACACTGCCTTTTTGAAACAGGGTTCTTTTCTTCATTTCTCATCTAAATTTTTGTCGCGCCCGCCTCTTTGCCTGCATAAACAACACAATTTACCACATTTGTTCATCCACCACACATAGCATTATAATTTCATTAAACATCATTTATTTTATACAAATACACAACCATCAACTACGAATATCAGGAAACTATCAATCTCTACATCATTTGGATCCAACTCATCAGTTACATATATCACAATGTCACAAAACCAACAATTCATCACATCACATATCATTCATACATACGTACAACAAAAACAAAAACATCAACATCATCCATCTATCAACATATCAACTAAAACTTATCATACATTACATATTACCAACCATTAACAAAATATTTAAACACATTTTGAATACTGCACGAGGATCAAAACATCGTCTCTATATATATATACCAGTTTTCAAAAATACAATGTGCCCTACATCGGGGCCTCTGTGATCTCATAATATACCAAAGCCGGCACGCAGGCCGCAATACCTACCAAAAATCTCGACTCGGCTCGCAGGCCGGTCTCTCATATCAAAAATATACTCGGCTCGCAGGCCGGTATCAAATGTACAACCTGTACTCGGCTCGCAGGCCGGTATATAATAAATAAATGAATCAATGCAATGAATAAGTGTCGGCACGCAGGCCTCTATCAATACAACCTGACCGGTTCGCGAGACCGGTGCCGTGTCCCTATACAAAACCATGTCGGGGATCTATCAGCTCTCCCCACCGCCCTCGGCACCTCTCCCATTGGTCCTGTGGTGCCTCTCGCCTCCTGCCCCGTCACGGACACGCCGTGTGGCTGCCCTCCCGAGATCTCGGGGCGTGCGAGGTCTCGCCATCTATGCTGCCGCATCGCACGATACTCGACTCAAGTACTATCGAGAATATCCACGATAATATCGGGCCTCTGCTCTAACCTCCATATAGCGATCTCGCGCCCTTTGAAGGAGTGGGCTGGTCCTGGCACCCAACACCAATACCCCGAGCACGTACTGCGCACTTTGTATGGCCGCGGTGGTCTTTTGCTGTCTTTCTTCACTTACTGCGCTTGTTTGTGTGGCGTGGTCTTGGTGGTGGTCTTGCATTTGTGCTGTACAATACTGCACTGTGGGCTGTGGTCTTTGGTGGTGGTGCTACGTACTTGTGTGCTGAGCTGGGCTAGCTGCCTGTAAGGCCCCTATCTCGTGCTGCTTGCCAGCCATTACCTACCCCTGTAAGAGCTGCACGACCTCCGAGCTGATCCTCTCTCTATATGGCGGCCAAAGTGCAGGCTGTGCGGTGATACTATCTCGCTGCTCTCTCTGCCTGACCCACCACACCTGTATGCTCCGTGCACCCGGCATCATCCACACCCTCACCTCTTTGGTCTCTCCGCATTACCGGTCTGGATCAAAAGGGTGGTGGCGGCTGGCGGTGGGGCCTCAACATCATCCCTCCCGTCTTTCGGGGAGGAGGTGGCTCTCGTCTGTCGTAGCCCCATCTACTGCGTACCCTCTCAGGGGTATCGCTCGTACTCTCCCGGCCTCGATCCTGCTTTATCAAGAATGTATCTTTGGATCGGGCGCGGTATCTGTGAGCTCCTCTGCCAGCAGTGGTGACCTCTGTGGGGTCTCCCTGATGTCTCTTGTTGTAAGGCCCTCTGTGAGTGTCATAATAGACCACATCCCGACCACCTGCCTGTTGCTCGTGGCTGGCCACGACCCCAACCACCCACGAAAGCCATTCGGCCCGACCTAAGGCCTCGACCTACCATTCGGCCCGACCTAAGGCCTCGGCCTACCGATTGGCCCGAGGCCGAGGCCTCGACCTACCATTCGGCTCGACCTAAGGCCTCGCCTTACCTAGTTGGCCCGACCCACGGCCTCAACCTACCTATTTGGCCCGACCTAAGGCCTCAACCTACCTATTTGGCCCGACCTAAGGCCTCAACCTACCATTCGGCCCGACCTAAGGCCTCAACCTACCAATTGGCCCGACCCGAGGCCTCGACCTACCATTCGGCCCGACCTAAGGCCTCGGCCTACCGGTGGCCCGACCCGAGGCCTCGCCCTACCTATTTGGCCCGACCCGAGGCCTCAACCTACCTATTTGGCCCGGCCGAGGCCTCGCCCTAACCATTAGGCACGACCCGAGGCCTCAACCTACCCCATCTAACCCGACCCGGGGCCACCGCCCAACCACTTGGCACGACCCCCACCGTATCACTATCCTTCCATACCATACCCTGATCAACGTTTTATTTTATACATCCATCATGTACCTTGTGTTCAATCGAGCTCACTGTTCGTGTTTTAGCATGATTAGGGTCCTTGACTTGATCTGTCGACCGACCAGCTTTGCCTGAGACCTAGACCGTGACGTTTATCTCAACCAAACCAACCTTTTTGTGCACCGCCGAACATGCCTAAACGTTCTGTACCCTGTTATATACCACTGGAGCTACTTCCTATGCCTTGGATACCAGGATTATATCACCCTTGTTTGGATAAACTATCGACCTTTGCCTATACATTCTTTGGTTTGCTACAAATCGAATCATGTACCCTAGTCGTGCCTCTATTGCATTTCAACGTGCGTCTGCTTCCTTGGACCTACCCCACCATCTCACCATCATCTCTACACACCATTTACCCTTTATCAACCCTATCCGTGATTTCACGCGATCTCAATCGTGATAGATTTGAGGGGATTACCTATACCCTTAACGGGAGAAACCACTTCATATTATTGTCAGCGTGACTTTTATAAAACAAGCTACCACGCCGATAAGGGGCTAATGTAGACACCAAATTCGTGTCTCACGACCCCTTGTGACCCCGCATCCCATTTCGCAACCTAACCTCATTACCTAAACTTTACACAATTATTTATTAATCACCTTGTAATTGATAAATCCACATCACCTTACCCGCCACCTCACTTTGCCACCTCATCATGACCTAGCCCTAACCCTAAACTAACCTAATTAAGACCCATGACTTGGTACAGACTCACATCCATAACTAATGTCTCCTTACTCGCACCCAAAGCCGACCTTCTAGCCACTTGACCAATCCCTTTGATCTCTCGGGAGAAAAGCGGGGAAGGTGGGCTATTTTACTAAAAATAGCCTACTTTTTCCTTACCGATGCGGTTCTACTGCTCGGCCCGTCGGTTCACGCAACCGCCATCGGTTCCCTGTAAATGGGCTCCCAAACCAAAACAACGGATCGGAATTTCATTTTTAGAGATCAGTCAAAGGATTTCTGGATCAACGAGAGCATTGCGGCGAGAGCGAGTCGGATCTTCACTTGACGGAGCGAGAGGCGAGTAAAGAAACCGAGAAGTGTTTGCTGACAAGGAGATCAACTTGCATCTCGGTCAAAACCAGTAAGTCAGATCTTACATGTCCTTTTGTCATAACATTTCTTATGTTTCTTGAATCTCAGTCCTCCTAAATCCGTTTCTGAATCCACTACCCAACGTGCCATTGCATCTAACTGTCATTCTTTCACTCCTAATCATCCCATTTCCTAATACCATCCAAAAAAGCCAGCTATTACAAACACCATATGTACCAAGAAGATCCTATAACCCACCGGTATCGGTTATCAGTAACCGGCATCGGTCATCAATAACCGCCATCGGTTCCTCTGATCAAAATCAGAAAACCAGCCTTTCCCCCTACCCAGTTTAACAAAATAATTTAATTGATATTTTGCAGTCTTTTGTGTTAATTCATATTAGCAGGGGAACTGACCACCTTCGAAGGGAAGTTTTATATTTCCTGGGCCCAAGGCAGTTTCCTCATTTATTGTTTAATCAAAATCTTGTGGTCTTGTGTTCTTATTTGCAGGTAGTCCTTCAAGACAAAAGGAGTTCTCATGATCGGCACTGATCTTTCTCTACGGTGCACGTGCACACCATCTCGACATTGCAAGGTATTCCTCCTAACCCTAACCTCATCTGTTTCTAAAAGGAATGAAAGGATAGAAGCAACTCTATTCCCAGAAGCCGAAACATTCCGAGAGAAACAATTTGAGTTAATATTTAGAATGGTTATTTGGAAATCATTTCTAGGATTAGGAATTTTGAGACTCTCATCATCCATAACATTATTATTATGATGTTTCATAAGGATGTGAATATTCTTTTGTGCTTGAGATTGGGGCTGATTTTTTTGGTTGAGTTTTTACAAATGTTTCCATAATATATTTTTGTCTCTTTCCCTTCTCAATGTTATCATCCAAAGTTGTAGGATAAAAATACCTAACCTTGTAGTGAAGGTGAGGTTCTAAGGAACTATGGAAGATCTTTATGAAGAGTGTCATCGATGAAAGAGTGTTTTCTTATAGTGAAAAGGTTTTTCCATAAATTGATGAAGGATGGAATATTCTCACTATCACCTTTTTTAAAATTGATGAAGATATTAAAATTCTTATTAAGTAATATTGAGAATGTAATTATTTGAGTATACTATTGACTAACTCCTACCTTGAGTTTGGTGTGGAGTTAGAAGGAGATAATGGTACCGATATAAAACATCAACCATAATAGTCTTAGCTAAAAGTTTGTGACCAAATAAGAGTTATCTTTGATCTATTACTTTTTAGACATTACCAAAGGCCTAATGTGAATTATAGGGTTGATTGACCCATCATATGTGATGAAAAGGGTGATACCTCTAATATCCATAATGGCTATATAGGGAGCCGAGGTTTTCTCTAAATAGATTGAAGTACCTTAATAGTTATAAGATGTTTCATAATTGGATTTCCACAGTGATCTACTATAGTATGTGGGGAAGGACACTAATTAGGCATATCTTGGTACTAATTTTGTTAAGGTATAACATTCATGTGAGTGAGATTTGTGTTCATTTGAAGAAATTGATTATTGACACTAGCTTGTTGCAAGCTCATTGGTTTAATGAGTTACAAGATAAGATGAGTGGGATTATTGAAATAAGAATTTTGATTAGGTTTTTATTATATTTTTGAGGCACATTTTCATGAGAACCTTTTTATGAGAATGATAAATATCATAATAATTTCCCAAGCAACATTGTAAGCCTCCATCTTAACCATGATGGCTTGAGGAGGCTGATTTTCAAATTTGAGGTAATCTAAGATGAATTATTGTATGGAAAGAGTATAGATATATTATGTATTAATTTTTCCTCTTTCTTAGGCTCTTGCTCTAGAATAGTATTGTTGATATTAGATCGATTTGTCCTTATATTTTTGTTTAATTGTTGAACTCTCTTTTGCATTGGTCTTAGACATATTGATATCATAATAAAAGTGAATATGATTAAATGAGGAATATTGGTCTTAAGAATCATCATTATATTGAGGATCATAGAAATAATCCACGTTGGATTAATTTAGGAAAGATTAGAAAATATTTTGAAAATGATATAAAATGTGAATAAGACTCGATCGGGAGAGAGAGTAAGATTCGGGTAGAATTACCAGTGTATGCAAATAAATAATGGTTCGATAAAAAATTCTTCCATCTCTTTAAAATTATATTATTATAGACTAGGATAAAAAAGGTACTACAATAAATATGCACACTTTATATTGTAATTTTATGTATACATGGAACTAAGGAGGTATTACTCTACACTCTACGGGATGTATAAGGTTCCAAATTCGACCTAGAATAGGGTAGTGCCATCTAACTAGATACCAATTATAAAATGGTTATAATGAGACTGTAACTAGGATTGTAATAAAGTTAGTATAAGATCCAAGATTTTTTAGGATATATTTGCAAGGATTACAAAAACAAATAAGAGATATTGCAAAGTAATATCAAGGGTTATGTAAGGTTGTAAAGATAAGGGTGATAAATAAATAATGCAATAAAGAATAATATGCTACCCTATCCTAATATATACATGACCAAATTCACAACATACAAATCTGAAATGAAAATAAAGGACAAGACATGTTAGAGATACTTACTTGCATGAAGACATTAGTAACACATTAACTTCCCCAGTTACGAAATACCTAATGAGAGGTATTTGATATGGAGGACAAAAATGAACAATAAAAATACCTAGGAACACACTTGATTGAATAATATAATCAATCTAAATTCTTGGTAGACCATGGAAAGTTTAACACTTATGTTTGTACATCATAAGTACGCTGTGATAGTAAAATTTTGGAATCAAATAAGAAAAATAGGGTAGATTCTTTGAGAGCTAGAAGACTAAATTAGTGATGGATGATATATGAAATGAGGGCTCAAATACCTAGTATATATCCCAAGGATAACATTACCAATTTATGTTGTGTAAATGATTTTGGCTATGAAAAACTATTAACCCAATGATATTGATCATGGTCGATGCCATCGATTAGGTAAATCTTCTCAACATGCAATATTAACCGAGGTCGATGTTGTCTACTAAGATAAATACACATGTGAGGAGATGAAGAAAACAACACAAGATAGATGGAGGTAAAAATTAGAGGTGAAAAGGGGAAATAAGATGAAGGTGTGAGTGTGCAAAACGTAGGTGAGAGAGTGATAATAATAGGATGACAAGGTGATATCGTAAAGAGACTATTAAAAATGATTTTGGGGTGTGAAAGATGACTACAAGGGGTGTGACAACATGTGAAATATATGATATGATTGGACTACACATATAATATCTCATTAGTAACATTATTTATTAACCCAATACAACCTAAAGAATGCACCTAACCATTTATTATTACTCCACACTCCCAATAGTATCCCTTAGGACACTACTTTGGGGAATATAATCTTAACGATGTTTGCAAAGAAAAAAATTAGTAAAGTGAAAAATTATGTGTATATAATGAGAATACAAGAATTCATAAGATATGATAGGGCCAAAATTTTGACTAAGGAAGGATCATGTGGTGTATATGTAAAGGTGAAATACACATAAAAATATCGTGAACGGAATGGGGTCATGAGGACCAAGTGTTTGATGTACAAAATATGAGACCAACACAAAATTTGAGCGAGAAATGTATGAAGAAGTCATCGACCAAAAATGATTTAAGATCCTCTCGTACGTGATGTGAAAAGATCGGTGTTGAGAAAAAATAGATTCAAACACAAAAAGATGTGTATCTTTGTGGAAGTTAGGGTTTTGACAATTGGGACTCAAAAATCATGGAATTATCCCAAGAACCTTGGAATCGACTAGAACTCCATAACCTTAGGAGATGAAAATAAGATACACATGTCAAATTAAAATTGATTGCATCAATCTATATCAACACAAAACTATATAAAATCATAAATGGAGTGTTGAATAAGTAATTGATAGTCGAGAAGATACAAAGGAAGATATATCGGATTGACATAAGAGCTAGAAATTATAGGGAGAGTTTTGGAAAATTCTTATGATTAGAGAGAGAGAAAGGCCATTATTTTTGTAGTATCTTAAGTGACTGATAACCTAGATATCAAATACAAATTGTGCATGTAACCCATTGAAATCGTTAATAGAGTGGGATTTGGCATTTATCTCTTTTTGTGTTTATATTAGTTAATGGGATAGGGATTTCCTTAGTTGGAAAGCTTGACTCTATGGCTACACATTTTTATATTCACTTGAACCTACTAGAGTAAAAGTATAGTTTTCCTAACCATTTGTCGATGTAATCATATCATAATCACCATAACCACTATATTTTGCCCTTTTGAAAAATACACATTATATTCATAGAACAATTCACACTACCCTAACGTTATATATCTACGTGTTGAGAAATTACAATAAAAGTAGGTTTGGAATATTTTCAAATTTACAAATCATATAATTTAGGGATTAGAATTAAATAAAATAGATGTTAGGGCATTTTAGATATAGCATGGTAAAAATAAGAATACTTTCGAAATATAGATCAAGCACAATATGAGAAATATCTAACTATGTGACGTGTGTAAAAGAGAACATTATTGTCATATTATAATATAAATAAAAAAAATTATATTGAAATTGTGACATTAATACAAACTACATTTAACTAGGATACTAACATGTGAAAACAATTAATTCTTTTCTTTTCTTAATTCTGCAACATCACCGAAAACCAAAGGAATACATAATATGTTTTGGGGCTTTTAATCAATGAAAGAATACCCTAACTAGGTATATGTTGATGTTTTTCATGCCTTTAGATGGTAACAATATTGAAAAATCAAACCTCAATGATTGGAGTAGCTACGATAGCATGTAAACCAATGTTGTGTTTGTTTAAACCTACATCCTTAGGCTTTAAAATGAATGATCTAATCACTACTTGATTTCCATTATAATGCTTGTAAATGTTCAATAGTTTGATAAATAATGCTTAGTGTATTTATGATTGCATATTGATAAATGACCAAAAATTCTATTATATTTATAGATAAATCAAATAAAAATTAACTCCCAATTAGCATGAAATCAACCTCAAACACTCGAAAAATGAAAAGGTGGGACCCACAAAATAGTGCATCCTAACTTAAAGGGGCCACAAAAACACATTCCATGAGTGCCTTAACACTTTTGACATGCTCTAAGAGTGTACAAACAATTTGATGAAAAGGGTGCAAACAAGGGGATCTAAGGAGAAGGAAGCTTAGAGAGGATTCAAGGACCATATGAAGTCAATAAGACACATAATCAAAGCCTAATTTGGACCGATAATAGAAGAGTGCATAAAAATATTTAAAATGTGTAATTTAAAAATTAATAAGAGTGTAAGGGCATTTTTAAGTGAACAGAACAATCATATTTTGAGACAATTAACGACCTCATATTCAATTCATATATTGAGTAGGGTAATATATTTGTATGTATCATCCCTAAATAATGAAAATAATAGGTATTCAACTTTGTAGTAGTAAGGATAATATGTGTAATCTATATTGATAAACAAGAGGATTGGAGGAGAGAGTAATCTTGTCATCAAATAATCTATCAAAAAAACTTATAACCTTAAATTTGATGTCCATTCCACCATTATAGCGTAGTTTTATGTGTGTTTAAAGAAGGTGATCAAAAAATTGTGGCGTCATATGTATATGATAGAATTTAGAGTCATTTTCTTGACAAATAAATAATTTTTTACCTAACATGACACAATATAGCTAGATTTCATGCCATCTATAACCAATCAACAAAAGCATTATTAAAAAATATTTAAATCATTAATCAATTGGAAAACTCGTACTTACAGATTTTTCAAATAAATATATGTAAAATATTGTAATGCATGAAACAAGCATGGACAACACATGAGTAGGATGTTTTGAGTGGTAAAACATAACACTCATGTAGTAAGCATGATAACATTTGGGTGTGTAGGCCTCATAAATTCCAAGATAATAATCATCACCATTATTAGACCACATGCTTTACACTTTCGGTGATTACTCCTATTTCTTATATTATTTGAAGTCAACGATTAAAACACACACCACACGTAGGTAGAAGATATTTATTCTATCCAGCCTACTATGATCGCTGCGTTTAAATTTGACGTCCTTTTACATGTTTTTGGTGTTTACATTATTCTTAACTTGAAATTTTGGAATACATTATTTATTTTCATAAATATAAAAATTGGATATATATGTAAATGGGGTGAAAAAAATGAAAGTTACTTTTTTCTTTTATTTAAAAAACCGTGACTAAGAATCGACGGGCATAGGTGATTGTTAAATTAAAATTAAAATTAAAAGAGCAGGATCATCTTTTCATATGTTTTGTCTCACGTCCGAAAAGGAATACGGTCGTGATCATAACCAATTGAAGATTCAATATTTTCTTGTCCATCTATAATTAATAATCATAGCATTAAAAACAAGATATACTAATTTCGTATCATGCTCTCTCCCACCCCTATGCCGAATATTATTCTATAAATGAGGGCCCATTTACGTCATACTTTATTTTAGCAAAGAAGCAACTTTTGTGACTCAAATTAATTTTTCATTTTATTTTATTGTATTGAAGTATTCAAAGTTTTTTGTTTGGTAATTCGAGCGATCAATGAAAAATTAGTGACAGAGTTTTGAAGAGTGAAGCTCTAATATAAGGTGGGTACCAGCGATCAACCTCATATTTGACTATTCAAAGCTTTTAAAAACAATTACAAGCAATTGTAAGCGGGAAAAGATAGTAGTAACAACCAATAATAACAATCCGTGATTGCATAAAGTGTGTAGTACACATTGACAATGGTGTACAAAACCCAACCCGTAATAACTACACTTAGGAAAAAAACACTTATAAGGCAACAATGTTGATAGCATAATATCATTCACAATCCATAAAAATACAAGTTGTTTTGTGTTAAAGTATTCCATGATAACAACTACTTTTATCGTCCTTTGAATTGAATTGGTAACTAGAATCTATTGAAATTTATAAACGGCGGTGCATCAAAATAAAATCATTAAGCCCCTGTTGAATTTTACATGTGCCTATAAATAATGCATCTTGAACATAATCATATTTTACTTTTTTTTTTTGTTAATTCTAATGTTATTATTATTCATTACAAAATTTATTGTAATTTACTATTGGAACCGCCTTTATATTATATTAACAAAATAATACAGAGTGTTACATAGTAAAGTTGGCCGACAAAGAACATGACCCAGAGTCCAGCAATGCCCACATGTTTACACAAAAAAAGGCCATGATGGCTACAAAAGCGGCCATGAGGGCAACAAAGATCGGCCACGAGGGCGACACAAAACCAATAAAAAATAAACTACATTAAGGCATAGTCAAGCACACACAGGAGCACTTGGAGGTGGTGGTGGATCATATCTCAGCGAGAATGAGGCCGAGTGTATTAGGATCGTCGGTGGGGGTCAACCATTGACCATCGATCGGCATCTAAATATTGAGCGGAACCATAATCCCCCAACCAGGTGGAGGTGACCCTCCAAATCTAGGCGATCCCCCAGGCAGAGAACCCCAGTTTGAAGAGGTGGCGATGACTTTTCCTCGTGCGAGGACTTCAACTAGGCTCGGAAGAGGAGGGGTCGGGGCGAGCCCGCGAGGAGAAGGCAGAGCACATTGAGAGTGGCTGCGAATGCGGCTGCTGACATCTGGGAGGCGGAGTAGGAGGAGGACACAAATCGTCATACGGAGGGACTTGACTCTTGGTGTAAGGCACACCGCCCTGATGGTCGAGCAACTATTGAAGGTGAGAAAATTCCAGAGCCACTTTTTAAGCGTGGACCTAGATCTGCGCATACACACGAGAGAAATAATCGCCACCTTTTCGTTAATAGAAAGCTCCAAAGTGGGCTCACATTGCTAAAAAAGCATTATTCCTAGCCTTCCAAAGTTGAAAGAGAATAACAGAACGGAAAAAATTCCAAATTGAAGCAATGTAAGTAGGCCAGTTAGCATAATCTCCAAAGAAGGCAGTCTTCCAATAAAAAAATTAGGATGATAAGGCTGGAAAAGGGAGTGGATCCAACGCCAAACACTTTGAGCATGAGGACAAAACGAGAAAATATGCTTAAAAGACGGGATGACCAACTACAACATAATCATTTGGGGTTGGGGATGTCAATGTGGCTTAACCGCTCCCCCAAAGGGAGGCCTTGGTAGATTAGGCACCAAAGAAAGAAATTCAACTTAGGGTCGAATAGAGGATTCCAAGCACGATGGAGGCGGTGAAGCCAAGTGGTAGTGGAAGAGTGCAAGTTCCATCTGGTATTAAGCTTGTCAATGGTAGGCGAAACATGGGAAAGAAGGGAATAGATGACCCTCGAGTTATAGTTGAGAAAATGTATATCCAAATTCCATCTCCAATCCTTCCACCAAGCAGTAGGTGGTTGTATCCCAAGTTTGAGCAACATCACATTTGGCATAAGAGACTATATTTTGAAACTGAAGGCAAGTTCGTATTTGCTAGCTAAAATTTTGTTTAAGCTCTATCCAAGGGATTGATCTCTTACGGAGACTAGATCTATGATAGTGGAGATGCCTTTCCTAGTAAGCCTCAATGCCTTAACATCTAGAAACTCTGCAAGGGGCAAGCTGAATGATGAGAAAACATGCGACCACCAGATGTTATGATCATTGAAGGATAGGTCAGAATAAAAGCCATCTCCAACCCACCGCATCGAGTGCTTCACTGCCTCAAAATATTTCCAGATGCTCTTCACCATGAAGGTACTGGTATTTTAACTGGCACTCTAGTGATTAATAAAGTATGAAAACCAATATTCTTCCAACAATTCTTACCATAAGGAGAGCCAGAAGAGATATAGTTTTGTAATAAAATTTGCCAAGCTTTATTGCCATGAATGCTACAAATTACCCACTTGGCACAAAGAGAGATGATCTATCTGTACACATCAATGATACCCATACCACCCTGGTCTCGTGGAAGTGTGTAAATCTCCCACACCACTGGTGGAAGCCTCCCTGTCTGTAACTCAACCATAAGTAGTCCCTTAATAACTTAGCCAACTTTTCAAAGGAAGTCTAAGAAGGGCACCAACAAGCCGCATAGTAAACTGAATAGCAGCCAAAATCTTAGTGCACACTTGGAATTTTCCTGCTAAGGACAAGGGTCGACAGACCCATTTTCACCTTTTGTTCAACCCGATCAATGACGAACTGCCATAGAGTAGCATAATTACTATCAAAGGAAAAGGAGATACCAAGAAAATGAAATCTTTCTCCTCGATGTATCCATTTCTAAGGGTAAGATTCAAACTAATTAGGCATAAGCTAAGAGCTTTGTGAAGCCCAAATACTTAGCAAGCTGAACATTAGAACCCGAGGCTTTGCAAAAATATCTAAGCAAGAGAAGGTTTCCTGAATGTTCTGCTCGGATTCAGCTAGAGTGAGAAAGGATTCATCAATGAAGTGGCCATTAATGAGATGAGTCTTGTGATTGGGGAGAAATATACCCTGAATATGCTAGTGCTCAAAACTATCCGCAATGAGATACCCAAGAGTGTCAACAACCAAGAAAAAGAGAGCGAAGCAAGAGGACAACCCTGTCTTATAGATCGAGAACAACCCCACTGAAGGAGACCGATGACCATTGATAGTAAGACAAGAGGAGGCTTCGCAAATAATGTTTAAACAACATCGAGGAAAAAAGTTCCAAAACCCAAAGCATGAAGCATAACAAAAATGAATGGCCATTCAATTTAGTCATATGCCTTCTCAAAATCAATCTTCAAAAAAATCACCCTCTAGAGAGAAGTCTGAGCCCATTCCATACCTTCCCATACAACAATAAGGTATAATGGCCTTTGACAAATCTAGATTGCTCAGGTTGCACGATCCTAGGAAGAATGGAAGCAATGCGTAAGGCAAGAGCCTTAGCCATAATCTTATAGGAAACATTGAGAAGAGTAATGGGCCTCCAACTAGTAATAAACTCTGGATTCCCAACTTTAGGGATAAACTTAATATTTCCTTTATTAATAATATCTCCAAGGGACTGGTTCTGCAAGGCTTCTTGATACATCCTTAGAAGATTATTACCAACAATATGCCAAAAAACTTTGTAGAATTCACATGGAAAACCATCTAATCTAGGAGATTTATCATCAGCAAGACAAAAAAGGGCACCATGAAGCTGTTCCAAGGTGAGAGAGGCATCACAATCTTTCCTCCTTCCGAGTCGAGCTTGTTAGGGACAATTTCAATACATTGTCAGAGAAGCTTGAATCTCGATTGAAGGTTGTTGGGCCTAGAAGACCAACATATAATGTTCCACAAATGTTGTGGTAATATCTGGGATGGTCATGACCCAAGCATGGGCAAGTTGAATTGCCTTAATTTTCTCCTTGGCATATCTAGATATGAGGGATTTAAAAAAACCTTTGGAATCTCGATCACCAGTTTTAAGCAAGTGAAGCCGAGCATAGACCTGAGCACCCTTGGCCTTATGATGTTATATGACCTTCAACTGATGTCTAAGTTGAGCAGCCCGAACTTGATTTTCCACATCAAAAGGTTGAGATTCCAAAAGTAGGGTAGTCCTTTGAAATTCCTAGTGAAAGCAAGCGAGTCGATCCTCTTATGAACTTGGGCAACTTGCTTGCCAAAATGGAAGAGAAAATTAGTAGTCGATGAATTGTCTAATTCCACTAGGACACCGTTAGCATCATAGGAAAATATGGTGCCATATTCCATACCTTGGCAATAAGATACAACACCGTTGGATGACTCAACAGAGAAAAATTCATATAGAATTGATTATTTGGAACCTTGAGTTGGACTCCACCGATCTATAAACTTCTACTTTCAACTTTCTACGAATCACACAACTATGTTGTTCTACTTTCAACTTTGGAAAATGACAAATTTTCTTGAAAAATTAGAGCTTCGTGACTGATTTTCTAGTCTTTATAGAAAGGAAATTGCAGAGAAGGAAAGAATTAAAAATTCAACACCAACAATTTTATCACGGAAACCTCCAAGGAGAAAAAGTAGCCAAGAAGGGAAACTTCTCTTTCTTCCCACTTTTATTGGTCTAATATAGACAATTACAAATTTACAATAAGTATGAAAATAAGCAACAATGTAAACCTTCTCTCCAATTACTTGTTTTCTCTGTTTATACACCTTGCTCTCTGATTCCATTCTAGCATGAAGATCTTGCTCACTGCTCTCATTAAACTCTACTTCTCAATTTCTATGGATCTTAAAATATCTATTCTCTTGTTCCTTTTATGCATTTATAGGTCTTCACATGTCCTCCCGTGCACTGGAGAATGTGAAAGGGCATGGAAGGGAAGAGACACGGCTGGGTGCTTCAACATCACGTTCCATTCTTCTTTTTCTATTTGAAAGTATCAGGACCGCCGCCCTGAGCGGACGGTGGTCTCGGGACCACCACCACTGGCTGGCGGCGGTTTTAGGAACCGCCGCTCTGCACAGAGCGGCGGTTCCTTCCAGAACCTCCGTTTACCTCATTTTACTCACTTTTCTTGTTTCTCCTTCTTGGTGTTGATGGAACTAATGAAGTGGTGTGTTTTTTAGATCCCTATGGATCATACCTCCCCTACTTAGGAGGCTTTTGGTCCCACAAAATATTAGTGGGGGAGTGGTAGAGGAATCAAATCCCTCTCATGCTCATTCAAGTACCACTGGGTCTACCTTGGTGTCTTCTCTCATCCAACCTGCCAAGACTCCTATGGATCTCTGGTTTGTTGTTCTAGTGCTACATCCTCCTCCGAGTTTCCTCGAGTACAATCCTCTTTGGAAGGTAACTTCTATATCTTTCCTTCTTTTTCATGCATAGATGGCATTAGTGGATGTGAGCTCTTACAACTTACTATCACATGCATCTGCATGAAGTATGGCCTAAAGGTTTCTTCTCCAACCTGCTCAAGTATGGCGAAGGTCCCATACTGTAGTGGTTTAGTCCTTTCTTATCTTTGTCTCTTGTAGTGCCCACTTCCCTTTGACACTTTAAGATATTGATTTTGATACTATTGATCATATTATGGACACTATTATGTTTTGTTTTAGTATGATGGTTAGATGTTAGATCATGGATTAGTATTGATCTGGATTTAGTTATTATGCTTGATGATTACTAGAGACATTTTCTATATGTGGTTGATGATATATTGTTGTGACATGGACATATTATAGATGTTGATTTGGACTTATGATATTGGATATTTTAAGTAGATCTGTTATGGTATATTTTGATGACGATATAGTTGATTTATTTAATTAAAAATGATAATGTTGAATTATTGATATTGTTGTGATCTGTGTGTTTGGATGATTTTGAGATATTTTTATATCATTTTTGGATGTTCTGATATGGCCATGAGGTGAAGGAGGTATTTGCATTTTGAAGGTTAAAAATCACAACAATGTCGGGGGACTGGAGACTAACCATATTGAAATTCCGGGTGAATTCAACAAGGTCACCATGGCAATTGTGTTGTGCGTTGTGTGTTGAGTTATGTTAGGATTTCCCATGGGGGAATTTCCATTATATGTGACCATGGGATATGTGTTTTAATTATGTGTTCTTTTTAATTATTGTTGTATGTATTTTTCTTAGTAATGTGTTCCTTCTTTTAGTTAATTTAAATGTGATAGTTTTAATGTGAGAGTCATATAGTTAAACTTTATTTAAATTTAATTGGGACATGGAATGTAATTAATAAAGTTGTTGATTTTAAATAATAATGTTGGAAGAGTGTGTAAGTTAATATGTAAGAATGTGTAAGAAAGATGTAAGAGTCTTGTAAGGTAGATTTTGGAATGTTAAACACTTCATCTTTTATGAAATTCGAATTTGACCTTGGAGGCCAAATTTGGAGGCTTGTGGGCCAAACTTGTCCCACACCTCTTAAAATGATCCACCAACCATGCCTATGGTTTGGAGGTTAAATTTAGGCATTTTTAATGCTTTTTGAAGTGACAATTTGTAAGTTTTAATTGCACTTCCCTTACATATTTTTAATGCAGTCCTTTTGAAGTATGGGTCATTTTGGAGTGTGTAAGTCATTTTGTCATTTTTATTTATTGTGTTTTGGTGAGGATGTTGACTTTCCTCTTGGGGTTGAGGAAGAATGATGTGGCATCCCACAAGGATCCACATCATCCTCTCCTCTTCCCTCTCCTTTAAATTCAAAGCTTCTTGCTCATTTGAGGTTGTTGAAACTTTGTTATTTTCCTCTTGGGGGCACATTTTTGTTGTTGTTTTGGAGCTTGTTGTGGAGGAAGCTTGGAGTCTTTTTGCATGCTTATACTTTGCTGGTTTTAGACTACACTTTGACATTTTGGAAAGCTTGTGAGCTTGGAACAAACTCCATTATGGAGAGGTAGGCATCTTGAGCTGTGTTTTAATTGTTTTCCTTCTCTTGCATGCATGTTTATATGGTGTTGTGTTTGTGTTCTTGGCTGGTTGGGTAGATTGCTTAGGGCATGGTGTAGGAGAAGACTATGGGGATTTCATATGGGGGCATAAGGGATTGCCAATGGCACTAGTTCTATTGTGGAGGGATTTTTGGATTGGGATCCACCTTGGAAAAGAAACTGCTTGCATTTCTTACTCTGGGGGCATAAGGAGGGGTTGGGAGATATAAGGTTTATGGGGTTGATATGTTTATTGGCGGTATGCATTTTGGTGGATGCCCAATTCCAATTTGGGAGGCATAAGGAGTTCCCCATAGTTCTTTCTCTTGTTGGCTTGCTTGATCAAGCCTATGTGTTGTATGAATTGTTTCAAATGCAGTTGGGAACTGTTGTCTTGTTTTGAATTGTGCATTTTATTGATTGTATGCAATGTGAATGTTTCTTGTATGTGATAGAAGCATTTATTGCCATGTGTTGATATTCATGCTCCATTTCAATATGGTTGGGGCTCGGGGGCCAATGGGGAAGGATGGCTTCTCCTTTCTCATTGGATGTCTTGGTTGGGTGGAGAGTGTTGCCTTTCCCCTTCCTTGTTGTGATCAAAGTTGCAAAGAAGAAGAAACAAGCATGCTGCTGTTTGGAGAAGGAATTTCACAGTTTGATAGTCATTTCCCTTTGAGTAATTCAATGTAACTTCTCCCACTTGAGTGGATGAATGTATAAATGTTGTAATGTGAAGCATTGCATTGTTAATGGAAGTTGTAGTTGCATTGAGGAATGTAAAGAAGAATTACACTTGTTTTATGTTTTTGGAAAGAAATGTAAAGGATATTATAAGCATTGTAATTTGTATTTTGTAATCGAATTGGAAGAGTGTTAAGTTGTAAAAGTGTCATTGAATTATGAATAAAATATTGAAGTAGTTTCAAAATTGGATTGTATACTGGAATTGTTTTGCTATCTAAGAATGATATCTCTGTTTTGAAAAGGAATAAGAAACAATGTTGTTATTGTATGTATTGTATTTGAAAACAAATGAAAAAGGAAAGTTGTAATGTTGTATTTGATGAAAAATGAAAGAATGCATTTCTTTCTCAAAGTGTATTGCACATTTGATTTGAATTATTGTTGAAATTTAATTGATTACTGTTTAAAAAGAAAAGAAAGAAGCATGCGTATGGAATGAAAGATAGTGTTATATTAATTGCAAAATTGTATATTGAAATTGAAATCAGAGATGCATTTCTATTTAGAATTGAATGGATGATCTAATAAGCATTGTATTTGACTAAATTAGAATCATATGCACATTCAAAAGACAAATTGCTAAATCAATTTAAAGAAACAACTCACTATTTTAAAACTTAAATCGGCAATGCACATTTTAATTAAAATGAGCAGTTCGATCTTACACTCAACAATAAGTTATGAAACTTTGAAATTTACATTTAGGAAGACTTAAGAAACTCAAATTCACTAAAACAGTTAAGAATGAATCTCTAAAACTTAATGAATTTCAATTCGGAGCTTACATAGTCATTTTTCCATCTATTGCCAGAAAAATGCAACCTTGAACAAATTGGATAAATTGACTTCCCTAAAACACTCTAAACCCTCTCTAGAGAAATCCTCCATGTCTATTTGACATGTTGAGTGAAGGAGGAGTTCAAAATTTATCAAATTGAGATGTTGGAAAACTGCTAGTTCACAAATTAAAATCCTACAGATATTTTTAGTAAATTTACCCTTAAAACTTTATCAAAAAGTAAATTTTATGTTCCTTGTGCAAAGATGGCTTCGATATATTTATGAAAAGTCTTTGTTTTCCCAAAATCGAGCTTTCTAGCTCAAGTTATGGCACTTTGAAGTTTTTGTGCCTTAGCGGGAAAATTTGAGAAAATTTTCCATGGCCCGAACCCAAAAAAATTTCCGTCGAATTTCCCTTAGGAAAAAAACTTAAAATTTGGCACTAGAAAAATTTTCCATTTCTCTCTGCCGGCTCGCATGACTAATTAGAGGATGCCACGTGTCCTCATGAGGCAACAATGGAGGCACAAAACTTTTTGCCCTTTGAGATTTTTGAAAAATTTGGAAAAAAATTCCATTTTGCCCCGCCGGCCCTCGGCCAATCAGAGAGTGCCATGTGGCACCTTGGGGGTGGCGGAGGAGGTTCAGGAGAAATTTTTCTTTTGCGCCACATGCTGAAAAATTCCAAAAACGCCGCAACCCGCCAACCCACCAAAGGGGTTTTCCCCTCCTCTTGACACGTGTCCCCTTGGGGAAAATTTGATCCCAAAACTCCACTGGATCATATCTTGAGTTCCCGAAAGAGTTATGAGGACTTCTTTATATCACCAGAAAGGTGAGAACATTTCCTATCCATTGGAAACTTTTTAGGAAAATTTTGGAAGCGTTAATTATGAGAAAATCTAGTTGAAACTACGAGCTGTTATAGAGTGGGTATATGGGTAGATTTCTCCTAAAACCAACTCGAACATCTAACCCTAAAATTTGAACCTTGTGAGCTTGATATTAGTTAATAAAGGAAACTTGTGTTTTGGTAAATGTTTTTGTTCGAACCTACCGTGTGGCTTGTTTTTCGACAACTCGGTTGTGTTCACTTCTAATAAAAAAATTATCCTATAATTTTCTAGCTAACCCTAGGTTCTTTTTTGGGTCTCAGTGGTTGTTTGAGCGAGAACTACATCTCTTGAGATGGATTGGATGAATCCTCTCCAAGTACGCTGCTACTATAGTCACCACCATTCCTTGTATCTCCTCTTCTTCTTGCTGCCCATGGTCAGGTCTAGTGAATCTGTAGGTAGATACGGTGACTGCATAGCGGAAGTTTGTTTTGCTCCTTGAATGAGCAGTTCTGTGGTGGCTTCTTCTACAAAAATTGACAAGTGCTATCCAAATTCTCCATCCTTTGGTCAGAAATATCCATGCTCTCACGTCCATTTTCTTTTCTTCCAATGAAAGCAAACAAAACTGATGATTTTCCTAAATAAGTCTTGGTGCTTGGTTGGCACTTACCATAGCCTTCTTTAATTTGCTCTAGTGTGCCCGGATGTTAAAACTGACTCCATCCTTGACCCATCTATATTGGTTCTCCCTCCTTGTGAACACAACATCCTGGTATACAAGTAAGGACTTCCAAAGACAACATCAAATGCATCAAGTGGAATAATATCAACCTCTAATACATCTATGTATTGGGTATTTATCCCAAACTGAAACTTACACTTCCTTGTAACTTGTATTTCTACACCCTTCTTCACCCATCCCAGTGGGTATGGATGTGGATGCATGTAAGTCTCCGAGGCCAAGTTGGTCTACAACCACATCATAAATTAAATTTGATTGAGAACTGAATCTACTAAAGCATTTACCTTAGTCTTCTTGATTTGGATTCTAATTTGAAATAGCTTACTCATCTCTTCTTCTTCTTCTTCCCCGTACATGTTAGTGGCCATGCATCCCAACCTCTCATCTACATCCAAATCATCCTCAATCTCCACCTCTCTTTCTATCTTCACAATGGCCATGGATTTCTTGGAATCCTTGGTTCGGTGCTTTGGGTGCAATTCCGGATGCAACTTCCAACATGTGGCATCAGTATGTCCATTTACATCACAATTCTTACAAAAATTATTAGGATCTTTACAAGTATGCAAAGCAGTAGTGGCATGTTTACCTTTCCATTTACCTCTGCTACTTGTCTTCCCTTGTTCTTTGTCCTGTTTGTTTTGTTGACTAGTATCCCTTTGGCTCTATTTCTCCTTGCTTCTTCTCGTCATCAATGTAGTATGCTTATATACAAGCTTCATTGAGATCCTTGGGCTTCGTGGAGATTACCTTCCTTCGAAGGTGAGTGTGAAGTCCTCCCAAATACTTGGTCAGAACATCCTCATCCTCCAAGTCCATATTAAGTGACATGGCTTGTCTCCAAAATTCCGTAGTGTAGTCTTGCACACTTTGACCGCTGCCCTATCTAAAGTACTGCCACTTAATCATCATGTCAGTCTTATGGCCAATAGGATAGAAGTTAGCTCTAATCAATTCTTTAAAACCTTTCCAAGTACTGACAATTGGACGTTTCTTCTTCTCACAAGTGGCTAGATGGGTTACCCACCAAACCAGAGCATGACCTTCCATTTTGAGACATGAAAAGGTGATATTTTTGCCTCAATGAAATTATGCACACTAAAGTAGACTTCCATTTGTTTTAGCCATTTATCTAGTAATTCTGCATCTACTTATCCTTCAAAATTCTTTATTTCCACTTTTGTTTCAACTTTAAAAGGTGTATGTGTAGATTTTACCTTCTTGCTTACAATTGGTGTCTCTTCATGCTCTTCCCATTCTTCCTCTTCGTGGATCTTTCCAATACCAAATTTTTTGGCTATTGCTCAAACCATCGATTCCATGGATTCTTGCTTAACCGAAGTCGTCTTTTGTAGATCTAAAAGCTCTTCTTATTTCCTATGCAATCTATCCATCATGGTCTCTAACATCTCGACTCTACGAACCAAGTTCTCTTCCTCCATTTGAGCTCAAACTCTCTATTTCCACTTCTTCATAGAAATATCTGGCTCACAAGGTAAAACTTCTTCACCTTTGGATCTTGCCACAGTCCTAGATATATAATCAGCTCTGATACCAAAATGATCCGTAAACTTCTACTTTGGAACTCTACGAATCACACAACTATGTTGTTCTACTTTCAACTTTGGAAAATGTCAAATTTTCTTGAAAAATTAGAGCTTTGTGAATAATTATCTAGTGCTATAGAAAGGAAATTGCAGAGAAGGAAAGAATTCAAAACTTTAACACCAAAAATTTTATCCTAGAAACCTCCAAGGAGGAAAACCAATCGGGAAGGGAAAATGCTCTTTCTTCCCACTTTTATTGGTCTAATATAGACAATTACATATTACAATAAGTATGAAAAGAAGAAACAATGTAAACCTTCTCTCCAATTACTTGTTTTCTCTACTTCTACACCTTTCTCCTACAATTCCATTCTAGCATTGAAGATCTTACTCACTTGCTCTCATTAAAATATACTTCTCGATCTCTCTAGATCTTCAAATATATATTATCTTGTTCCTTTCATGCATTTATAGTCCTTCACATGTCCTCCCATGCACTGGAGAATGTGAAAGGGCATGGAAGGGAAGAGACACGACTAGGCACTTCAACATCGCGTCCATTCGCGTTTCATTCTTCTTTTTATGTTTGAAAGTATCGAGGAACGCCACCTGAGCGGACCGGCGGTCTCGGGACCGCCACCCTGGCTGGGCGGTAGTTTCAAGACCGTCACCTTGAAAAATGGTGGTTCGAAAGCGCCCCTGCAGCGGTGGTTACGAAACCACCGCTCTCTTGCATGAGTGGCGGTTCCTTCCAGAACCTACGTTTACCTCATTTTTCTCACTTTTCTTATTTCTCCTTCTTGGTGCCAATGGAACCGATGAAGTGGTGTGTTCTAAGGTGAGAAAGGCATCACATTATTTCCTCTCCTGCTTTGAGTCATCTTGTTAGGGACGATTTCAATACATTGTTATAGAGATTCTTGACTCTCGATTGAAGGTTGTTGGGCCTAGGAGACCAACGTATAATGTTCCACAAATGTTGCGGTAATATCTGGGATGGTCATGACCCGAGCATGTGCTAGAGTAGGTATGTACCTTAGCTCATGTTCACCTAGGTACTTTATTTACCTTTATTGTATTTATCCTCACCCCCTTATGTGTGTGGATATTTCTTTTATCTTATTTAGATATTAGGAGATATTATCTAGTTGTTAGGTATAGTTCTTTCCTTGATCTATGGTATTGACTAGATCCTTGATGTCTAGTTCTCTCCTAAATCTATGGTCTTGACTAGTTCTTTGATGACTAGTTATTTCCTTGATTTATGGCTTGATCTACGACCTTGACTGGTTCTTAGATTGTTATTCCTTGCCTATTTAAGCAAGACCCATTCTCAATGTATTGCATTGAGTTCCATAATAATATATGATATTGTTGTTCATTTGTTTGCAAAGGTTTATGTAAAGTTATTCTGGTGAATTGCTTTCATCTTATAGATCATGGTGTTTGATTAGCATCTGTGTTCTTGGCTTGGTATGATCTGGTTATCGTTCCTTTCATGGTATCAGAGCAAGAGATTGCTATTGACATCTGTCTATAAGTTTTATTTTGCAAATAAATTCATTGTATATTCATATATTTGGGATTTGGTTGTATGTTGTTGCTGCATGCATTTTTATGGAAAACAGAGGCTTCGATTGGATCCGGAAGGTGTGAAAACCCTAACATTAACTATAAACTCGACCGCAGGGGAAAATCCTTAGCCCTTGGTCATATGGTATAGTCATATGAGGGCTTAAATCTTGTGATTCCAACTAGTAGGTGCTTAACTTCAGCCCCCTTTAATTTTATTTGTGTGATGAAGGCAACAACAATTTATTTTGTTTTAGTGGCAACTAAAATAAATAAGTAGAGCATAATCTTGCAAAGCTTGTAACTTTTGATCGGTAACTCGGTTTTGAGTGCCGTTTTTTACAAAAGTGTTTGTTTTTTCATGCTCTTTCCATTGGAGTTATTTATTTTTAGACTTGCACTATAATTATAAAGTGTCAAATATGGAGGAGTGTTGTAATCAATTGTGGATGAAATTTTGGTTGAGCCCGACATCCTAAACTTTTGGGAGTTGCAGTTTGTACCTATCATGGATTCTGAGAATGATATGCTTTTATCTAAAGTATGTGGACTTCAAGAGGATATTGTAAAATTTGTGGAAGAAAATAGATTGCTGAAGAAGTGAAATTCTCTTCTACAATCACTCATTCATGATAAGGATACAATAATACAATCCCTGCAGAACAAACTTGCTAGCCTATAACATCACCATCATATTGTGGACAGCCATATCCATGCTCCTAGTCCACTTGCAGTTGTTGCTCTTGTACCCATTGACATTGATCTACTAGTCTTTGAGCCTGAACCTACTTTTGATGCTTCTAAACCTATGAGGCTTATTACTGCATGCTCTTCCACATCTGTGCCTATTATAGTACCACATGTTGTGTATCCTACTTACGCCATTGCATGGCTTTTTTAAGAAGCATACCACTGCATTCAGTTCTCACATGCTCCGTTCTATGGGTCTCACTAGCGGAGTCATTGGCAGACATTCACAGGGTATTGTTTCCTCTATTCCACATGTTAAGCGAGAATTCTTGTCATGACATTGAGTTTCGAGCGAGATACTTCATTGGGATCACACATTGACAGAGCTCATTTTTTTGTTCGCTCGACTCTTTCTGAGGATCATGAGCAACACATGAGTTCTGCACCTTCACTCAAGCTTGAGAAACCTGAGATTTTAGTTGTCAGACATGATCAACTTGATACACATTCTGATGTTCTTTTGCATTCACCCATTGTGCATTTTACACCAAGTCATATGCAGGCATCTTCTTCATCCATCCGTGTTGATTTGGGGTAGATATCTGATCACTCATGGTAGCGACATAGGAATTTGTTGAGAGGACTCTACAAGCGTGGCTCCTCCACCATTCGGCCTCTTGCTCCACTTTTTATACCTTCTGCATTGTGATGCTTCTTGTTTTGAGCATTTTTCTTTAGCAGGTGTAGTGTATCTCTCTTGTTTGTTGAGAGATTTTGTATTTGTATTTCCGACACTTGCCATGTTGACAGTCTCTCTTGTGGGGGAGCTATTCTGGTGGAGCCCAGTGTTATTTTTTCAGTGTTCGAGTAGTTGATTTTGGGCAACTCATATAGATTTGTAGCATCACTCCACCCATTCAGCAGTATGGGAGGGTGTGGTGTTGATCCTACTTCTTTAGGTTTTGTGTCCTTACCTTGTTACCTTGGCTTTTCTTGGATCGTGACACTCTAGATTTTGTGTCCTTGCCTTGTTGCTTTGGTTTTGTTCTTGGATCATGGCACACCTATTTGCAGTAGTTGATTGACAGATTATGTTTGGTGTTTCTTTTTTTGCACTTTCAACATCACTCCGTTGACAGTCTCCTTATATGGAGCTATTCTGGTGAAACCTAGTGTCAGTTGTTTTTGAGTTTTGTGATTGAGCAGTGGATTCAGACCACAGTGCACACCAAACTTCTTCAACATTGTATGATTTTTTTGAGCTGAGCTTCTTGGGATTCCTTGGAGTGGGTTTTTACTCTCTTTACTTTGTTGTTATTGGTTTTGGGTACCTTGCGGTGTCCCTTTTTCCCAGTTATTGTACATGAGTACCTCATCAGGCCTAGTTGTCGGGACTCATACTGTGGACATGCCACTTCTATTTTGGCCCCTAGCTTCACTTGAGGGGGGTGTTAGAGTAGGTATTTACCTTAGCTCATGTTCACCTAGGTACTTTATTTACCTTTATTGTATTTATCCTCACCCACTTATGTGTGTGGATATTTATTTTATCTTATTTAGATATTAGGAGATATTATCTAGTTGTTAGGTATAGTTCTTTCCTTGATCTATGGTATTGACTAGATCCTTGATGTCTAGTTCTCTCCTAAATCTATGGTCTTGACTAGTTCTTTGATGACTAGTTATTTCCTTGATTTATGGCTTGATCTATGACCTTGACTGGTTCTTAGATTGTTATTCCTTGCCTATTTAAGCAAGGCCCATTCTCAATGTATTGTATTGAGTTCCATAATAATATATGATATTGTTGCTCATTTGTTTGCAAAGGTTTATGTAAAGTTATTCTGGTGAATTGCTTTCATCTTATTGATCGTGGTGTTTGATTAACATTTGTGTTCTTGGCTTGGTACGATCTGGTTATCGTTCCTTTCAGCATGGGCAAGTTGAATTGCCTTAATTTCTCCTTGGCATGTCTAGATATGAGGGATTTAAAAAACCTTTGGAATCTCAATCACCGGTTTTAATCCGGTGAATCCGAGCACGGACGTGAGCACCCTTTTCCTTATGATGTTCTATGACCTTCAAATGATGTTTAATTTGAGCAACATGAACTTGATTTTCCACATCAAAAGGTTGATATTCCAGAAGCAGGGTAGTCCTTTGAAATTCCTAGTGAAGAGAAGAGTTGACTCTCTTATGAACTTGGGAAACCTGCTTGCCAAAATGGCAGAGAAATCGAGTAGTATGCCGAATTGTCTCATTCCACTAAGACACCCAGTTGGTAGCATAAGGAAAATGTGGTGTCATATTCCATACCTTGGAAATAAGAGATAACGCCATTGGATGACTCAACGAGAGAAACATTCATGCATAATATATTATTTGGAACCTTGAGTTGGACCCCACCCCACGTAACTCTGAAGGAAATAGGGGTTTGATTTGAAAAAATAATGTTCGGTCAGGTAGTGATTGGAGAGTTACCGTTAGTTGCCATCTCAAATACCTTCTTGAGATAACATGACATGATCAAGCCTTTTGAGCACATGCGTCGGTCCTTCTCAAAAATTGGACCACTCGGTTTTGTGAAGTAAAGTCGTGTTGCCTTTTAAAAAGTGGGTCATTAAGGCTCAATAGTTTTTGAAATAAAACCATGCTTCACACTCACCAATACACCAACGCATAGGAAGGGCCCCATTTTATCCTTGAGATGTTCAACAATATTAAAATCACCATAAATCAACCAATATGAGAGAGGTAAATTATCCCTAACCAACGCTATAATGCCAACCTTTCTGGGCCATCATTAGAAGCATAAAGATTGAGCACACCAAAAGAAAATCCATTAATATCCAAAATAACCCACACGACCTAATTATTAGGATCATGACCCATGGAAGAGATCATGCCAGAAAATCTAGGGGACACAGAAATAGAAACACCACCTTTTCCTTCCAAATGAGAAGAGTAAAAATGTGTATAATTCAGAGCTATGCACATTAATGAAGTCTGAAGAAGAAACCAATAACTTTAACCTCTTGTAAACAAATAATATCTAAATTACCAATTAAATGACAAGCATGCTTCATAAAATATTTTTGGAGGATTTTATGAGACCTCTAACATTCCATGAGAGACAATTCATGGAATTTCAGACATAACTAGCTCCCCTGCCCCTCATGTAAATCATCTTCCGAGCTCAAAATACCCAAACTGTTGGAAAGAGTGACAAGCTGGTTTGAACTATAGATACGAGACTAATTAATTGTTATGGTAATAAAGTATATTTGTATTTATTACTTATTATTGGTATGGGACTCTTTAATCACTATGTTATTAACATATTTATGTGTTTATTAATTATTGATGAGAATAGTTAGTTAATTGTTAGGATATTTGTGTATTTGTATGTTTAAAAATTGATGGGACTTGTTAATCCATATAGTTTTAGTGTATTTTGTGTTTATTGATGATTGATAATATGTTATACATTTTTATATTAGAAATATACTAGTGGTCGCTCCAAGAGGAGCAAGATTACGTCGTTGATGTGGCATAAGGATTGGAGTGTAATGCAAGTCTTGTTTTAATGTTTGTAATTTTGTAGAGTTGCTTAAAGTGTAGTGTGGAAGATGATGATGGTTGTGGGTGGATTGTATTAGTGTTCCAGGTAAGGGTAAAGTGTAATTGGGGTGGTGGGTGTTTGTGGGGTGTTTGTAAGGATTGAGGTTGTGTGTTTTGTTAATAGTGTCGTGGTGATGTTTACCTTTGTGAGTGTGGGTATTGATCCTATGTGGCGGGGCCATTAAATGGGTGTTAAGTTTAAGGCTTAAATTTATGAATGTGAAATTTGGATGTTATATTTAGGCTGAGGCATTGAAGTTTAGAGGTCATTCTATTTGGTTCCATGTAGGTGGTGTTGTGGAACACCTGTTGGCGATATACGATTGAAACTAATAGTTGGTAAGAGTAAAAGAAATATATAGCAAGGGCCTTGTAAGTTACAGGAAAATGTATGTGCATATCAAATAAGGTTTTGGGTGGCTTACAAAAAGCAAGATATCAGAGAGAGGGTGCAAGTGAAATCAAAAATGTGTTCCACACTAGTGAGAAAGTGTTTTGGGAAAGTTCTGTAATGCAATGTAAAAAGGGTAGGTAACCATCAGGGTATGTGCTTTTTCAAACAATTTAGGTGACCAACGATAGGTAAATAGGTATAGTGTTTTTTTAAAACCCACTAACGTAAGTGTTCGACATAATTTGAATTTGGTATTTGTTAGGTAAAACCGTTTCAATTTTTAATATGTTTTCCATTATAACCAAGTATAGGATGAATGTTTGTCTTTATTATTGTATTATTCACAAATATATTTATTTTATGCATGGGTTGTGAACAAATTCGTATGAGTGATGTGTAAAAAAGAAACTTTATTGCACATCAGTTGTTACAATGTGTATGCGTTGTAGTATTGGTGTATAGGATCATTCCTTGAGGGTTTGTATGGCGTTCTCACTTGTGATGGTTTCTTTCTTGCCTATCATTGTGCATGTTCTATTTTTTCTTGTGTGAGTAGCTTTACGTGAATTGTATGTTTTGTAGTGGTCTTCTGCACATTTCGATAACAGGTGTTGGATGTAGCTACAGTTAGTGGTAATACGTGGTGCTATGTTATCAAAATTATTTTCCATCTTTAGAGTACCTGTGTGGAGGTTGGAAATAAATTGTATAAATAATGATATATGAAAGCTAGGTGTGTTATATGTATGGTATATAACTAAAACAAATAGGGAAGGAACTCATTTACGTAGAAAACATGCTAAATGGGAGTAGTAATGGTAATTTTCCTGAGATTTACTTGAATAATCATGTATAAGCTTTGGAAAATAAAAATGGTAGATGAACAAGATGTGAATAGGTAGGGGAACATCAAGAGAAAAGGAAACTACCTGACATAGTACCTATTTACCTTAAAAACATAGTGTGTAGTAGATTTATATTCGTTGAACGGAAGGATTGGTAAATGTGGTTGTTGTTATTATGGGCTAGTGTATAAAACATGGTTACTTCGCACAAACCCGAAAACCACATGGAAGACAATGTTGAGTTATCCTCTAGTGGCTTTGCCTGACCAAGTTCCAGAAAATGTTGTTAACTATTGGTTCAAGAATACAAATGAAAGCTTTGAATGATGAATAAGATTTTGTTTTGTATTTGGAATTTTTCCCCCCTATACTCTAGCAAACAAGTGTGCCTCCCACCAATAAGGTTTAGATTTCCTATCTTCTTATAGTAGTAAAGCTAGATAGTAAATTTAGATTGATTACAAAATTTTGTTTCTACAAGCAAATTCATGGATTTTTAAATTTGTATTGGGAGGAATGTTAATTGTGAAATTAAATGAATTAATTTAAGCAAGTTGTCTATATTAAAATAATAAGGGTAAGATGTGGAAAATATTTAGTACTCAACAAGAGGTAGTTATAATTGATTATTACTAGGGATTTAATGGCCATCATATGTAGTGCCTAATTTGGGTCACATTCCTTGTTTCCTTGTAGAATTTAAACTTGTGTGACCTCTATCAAGTTAGTGTGCAATTTTCAAAACCTGAAACAAATTTCTCCTTAATTATAGGTTTTGCGAGATGTTATAGTGTAGTATGGTACTCTATATGGTCCTTGTATATTTTTATGGTATTCACATGAAGCATTCAATTTGGTGGATGATATAACCAACTCGTACACTATAACCAACTTGGTCTCTCTCATTATCTATAACCATATGATTAACTCTAAGTTATGAAGAACCCGTGATATGGTGGAATGTAACACATTAATGATGAGCGGGCAACGTACTTGAACAACAAATCAAACTGAAAAAAATACAACATAGCAAACTGAAAACAAGTGAGAGACATTTGAAAACTAATGAAGACGGGAAAAAGTTCTCAAGAAAGCCTCAGAGAAACAAGTAGAGTTATGTAAGCATTTCAAGCGCACACTAAATGATTAAAAAGGTTAGGGAGGGCAAAAAATAAAATGTATAAGGTTACTAATACGTCCTCCCAATGGAAGGGCAACCTATTTAAAGCTATTGTTAACTCTCTGGAATGGTAACAGTTGTCCAAAGATTGACATGTTTCTTGGTGGTGAGTAATTAAATGCTAACATTCAAAAATTGTGAAATGAGGGGAGTTCGGGGTTCTTCAATTTTCACCCATGCTTAAGAGTGGAAGAATCAAAAGAGACCGCATTAAATAAATGTTCTTTTTCCACGCAGATCTGACAATAGATACATAAAAGAATTCGAAACCACCATATAATTTTCTCTACCTACCTCGATATCACTCTTCCCCATAACTAACTCATCAAAAGATTGTGATTGGGATTGGGTTTCAAAAAATTTCATAGCTGATGCAATGTTTCAATTATGATTGTTATTCCACACAGTCTTCATGTAAGCACAACTCAAAAAACACATAACTACATAGATAAGACCAAAACAACACAATGAACGAATAGACAGAGGCAAGGAATTTTGGAAGCTTGACTGTCACATTCTGAATCGGTGGGTATATAATAAATTCACATAAAAGATACCCACTTACAAACCTAGCTTAAAAAGCATAGTAAGCTTTAAACCTCACCATATCCACCTTAGACAAAGTTAGTAATAAAACAACAAAATAAAGCTCCAAAACTGCAAGTGGATCGTATATTCGAAGAAATTGGAGTCTCACACAATACCAGTAATAATTATGTCAATGTCAAGTTTTTTTGTGTGTGAATTGACTATGTTGTGAATTAAATGCACTAAATCACATTTGGATTTTAAACTTTGAGTCTAAAAATTGTACTAATTTAATGGTTCATTTTCAAAGCACAAATGCACTACTCTTTTGGTTATTTAATGAAACTTTTTAAAAATGAAACTTAGTACATGAAATTTATAGTTTGTGGTATGTACATGTGGAGGCTGGCAGTGTCTTACATTGGTGGTTTCTCGTTATGGGGGTGGGGTTATAATATTATATGTAGAATTTTTCCCTAAGGATCTGGATGGTATCTTCATTGGCAATGGCTGCTTGCTGTAGTGCCTTTTGTGATTGTTCTAATTTATGTTGTGTAACCAATGCTACATAGATTGCATCATTGTCTATGGGTGTGGTAGCCATGTAGTGTTCTTGTACTCATTCAGATAGTAGTTGTTGTATGTGGGTATAGTCAGTTCCAATATAGGTTGTTATGGCGTCAAATTTTCTCGTCATCTTGAAGTGCCTGCAAGGAGGTGTATAGACAATGTATTAGAGGCATAGCTTCATAAATTTGAATGATTTTTTTATTGAAGAGAGACAAGGATTCATTACAAATAAGAACATTGATACATACATCATATTAGATCATATGTATTCATTTTTTGTGTTCTTCTAGAGATACAAGAAATCAAGCCTTTATCTTTACTTGCATATAGTTAGCTCTTTCTACATAAGGCATGCAATTACATTTATTAATGCATTTGCTTAATAGGAACTTGTGTGTAGAAGTGGGTTAACTATCTATTGAAGCCAACTATGACAATCATTTGTTCAACTAGATGGTTGTGAAATCCTTTATTATTTACAATTTTAGGAGAAAATGCAAGAAGGAAATGAAAGTAGGGCCAAGTATTTTTGATATTCTTCTATGGTTACATAAATAGTTCCATGAACAGAGGGTGCATGAATGTACATGTTATGTAGTGGTGTAGTTATGGTTCTTTTGGGTGGTAGGAAGTGAAGGATTTGTCAATCAATTTTTGTAGCACATCAGTGTAAGATTTTTCCTTCATTTGTGTGCTGGGTAGTTTTACATGGGACATTAAGCATCTCACGTTGAGGGAACTATGGTTGTATAAAAATAAATAGAGCATTTCAAGATGTTTGGTTCAAATCTGAATGTTTTCACAAATGTACTATTATCAACCCTAAATTGTAGTTGCATGACAAAGCTTTTATTATATAAATTTAATGTTGTGTCTTAAAATTTGACATAAAAAATCTAGGTTAGGTTATGTAGATAAGGCTAGACCCAAGGGTATACAAATGATATTCAATTAATAGAGGCCTAATAAAATATTGTAAACTTAAGGAAAAATCCCACCTCTAAGTAAATCTTGGATGGAAAATGGAATATTTAGGAAATGAAGATGTTTTTGTGATAGTAAATGGGATCTTGAATAGAAAGTGGAATTTTATGAACTTTTGTAGTACAAAATTCTACTTTGTAAATTAGATTAGATCTCTAATTACGTAGTTTTCAATTTAAATCCTCAATTTACCATAACCAGAGGTTTTTTTGTTTTAGAAACAACTAACAATATTCTCTATAGCCACAAGGTTTATAGAATCGCTCAAGTAAGAAATTTTACATCAAAGCATGTTTATTAGTAACAATGGAATGACTTGAGTTGCGATGTCCACAAATTTGTTTTATGCAAAAGGAATGTAGACATCTCTAAACTTTATAGTTATATCTTAATTTAGTTTTCAAGAACTTATAGACTAATGGAAAGATTAATTTAAACTTACATTACATTTTAGACAGTCATGAAATTGGGGTTGTAATAGTTTCCCCAAGCCTTATATTAAAATAATTGATGCTCCCTAGAGTGTGCTCAAAAATCATGCAAAGCGCCTTCTTTTAGTCCCCCTTGTACACAATTTCACCCAAAAATTTTGTTGATTAATTTTATGTTTCGAAGCTTAGTTTTTCGATATGTATGTTCCTTTGTCATTAAGGATATTCCCTTTGATGAAGTCGGGGATTTTTATTATGCTTTAGTAAAAGACCGTAGATACGAAGCGCGCCTCGTACATTAGCAGTAAATCTAAGACCTTTCCTTTCCAAAGTTGACTGCATTAATACTCCCATTTTGGCATAGGATGGGAGGATGCTGAAAAAGGTTGTGGAGTTTGGCTTTACAACTGCCAATCGTATTTGGTTAGAGGTTTCGAAGAATTTTTAACAAACCCATTTTGTGCATATCCTCCTCTTACTGTTGTCCACGAGACCACATCTCTTTGAGGCATTTTTTCAAACAGTAGGCGTCCCTTTTATATGCTTCCACATTTTGCATATATGTCTATCAAGGCATTTGCAACTACGACATCTGAATAAAATCCATTTTTGATTATGCTTTGATGGATATCCATACCCTGTCCTAAACGTCCCATTTTGGCACAGGTTGGGAGGATGCTGGAAAAGGTTGTGGAGTTTGGTTTTATGCCTGCAAATTGCATTTTCATAAATGCTTCCAAAGCCTTTTCAACAAACCCATTTTGGGCATATCCTATTTTGTGCATATCTTGCAGCCATGGCACGCCATGAGATGACATCTGATGGAGGCATTTCTTTGAAAATCCTTAAAGTGTCATCAAGAACACCGTTTTGTGCATAGCCTGCAATCATCGTAGTCCATGAAACCACATTTGTGTGAGGAATTTTGTCAAATAGTTCATGTGCCTTGTGTATTCTTCCACATTTTGCATACATGTCTACCAGGGCATTTGCAACTACGACATCGCCTTTGCATTATGCTCTTATGGATGTGCACACCCTGTTCTAGAGCTTTTATCTTGGCAAAAGATGGGAGTATGGTGGTTGTATGTTGTATTTGGTGAAACAGTGCCAATACCTCATGCAGACACCCATGTCTTCTATAAACTACAATTATGGTATTCCATGAGCAGATGTCTGGTTCTTTCAGGTAGCTAAAAACTTTTGAGCATCCACCAAACTACCACCGTTAACATACATGTTGATAAGGTTTTTTTGGAAAAATGTGCGGGTAGAAAATGCAAATCCCTTATGAGTGATACAAGAATGGATTTGTTTGCCATATGCAAGGGCATTCAGGCTTGCAATAATTGAAGATATATAGAAGAGTCTACAGGAGGACTATTAAGAGTAAGGAGAATGTGTAGCCCCTCTTTCGACCAACCCTGTTGAATTCGACTATGAAATACTAACCGCACCCCTAAATTTGGCACACCTATGCTTATGATCTGTGTAGTGCAAAAACCGCCTGCTTAAATCTAGTTCTATGCTAAGGGTTGGGATTGATGGCCAACATACAAATGATTATCCTAAGCACCGTGGCTTTACGTGGGTTTATAGGATATCGTGGGAAGGCTGTCCTCATAATTTTATCAGTAAAGAACATTGCAGTGAAATGCAAAAAACCGACAGAAGCTGAGAGAGAGTGTCGTCGTAAAGGAAAGAATGGCAGGATGGTGGTAGTGTGACAGGGAACATGTAACCAGCTGTGTCAAGAACGTGGATTGCGAAGGAGGGTGGTGAAACCTGGTCAAGCTGGCGAGCGTCGTCGTTTACATCTAAGAGAGCAGTAGACAAGCCTTCCGAGTAAATATTCCATAATAAGACCTTAAGCAATATTCCATTAAAATATAAAAGTTTGTGCTTAGTTAAAAATTTGGAATTATTGCATCGAACGAATACATTATAAACATGCCTTCGATAAAATTAATAATAAAAATATTCAAAATGAATTTTTCTTTGTAGTAGTTTGGGAAGTTCATCTTAAATGTAGACAATTGTTTGTATAGAGTGTATACTTGGTGTCTTTTTGTTTTGAGAGTGTGATGTATAACTTCTATTCATATGTATTGGTTTTTTTATTTCCATTTTTAATATAATTATTATTTACTTTGAAAATTATTTTTAATTTTTTTTTACTTTATTTTCAAATCTTATGGATAAATGGATTGCAACTAAATACAACATCAATAATCTAATTATGTTAATTATGACCCACAAGTATAAGATCCGATAATAACTTAATAATAGGTAATTATGAAATAAGTAATAGGAAATTTACATATGGTTTAGATGTATATCTTGGTTGAATTGGGATAAAGTGATACCAATGTAAATTTGACTTTTGGAATGTACACTTAGCAATGATAATGACTTTATCTAAAGATTGGAAACTTGTTATAGACATATGTATAAAGCATCAAGGGTGCTCTAGAGAGATGGAAAAATACCTAAATGAGTTGATGACTTTGTTTACATGGTCGTGATCTTTTATTTTCATACTTTGAACTATGTAATACAATAGATGTAACCCTAAAAATACCTTCACCGCCTTTCCCTAAATGAGGGAAATTAGTTTTCCCTCATTTATTGTATCTAAATCGATACTCATATAAGCCACCAACTCAAGCATTGGAAGCCTTGCAACCATCTCAACCGGGGTATATTCCTCTTGTCATTTCTTGGATCTTCCTAAGAAGTTGCAATAGCATTATACCCCTCTTCCACACTCTCAAAAAAACATTTCCCAATCCCCAAGAGCTTCATGAAGAACCATTTTTAGGCCATGATTATTTGTAGGCTAACATGTTTGAATGGCCAACCATTTGGAAAGACTATTGGTCAACCTTGTTCAATCCTGGATGTAAACCTAGGAAATGGATAAGGATGCTCACCATCCTTTAGAGCATGAAAAAGTGGAAATTCATTTGGAGAAGTAACCTAAGGAGTTAGAAACTAGAAATGTCACATCCTGTAATTTAATTTTGTTTGTCACAAGGATAAGTTGTAATATGAAGTGGTTTACTAAAGTAGGGGGAAAGGTTTTTCACTTAGCTAAGTTTGTAAATATACGTACATATGTATACCCTGAAAAGGATATACATACTTACGTGTAGTTGTAAGCCCAACCACGTAACAATGCTTGTCACCAAGAATTCGTGGAGTACTTGACATTTATAACTTATTCTTGTTATGCTATGTTGTATGAGATTACTTTACCTTGTTGTGTGCAATGATTTCGTAACATCGGTGTGCTATTTGGTTGTTGTACCTGTTTATGAGATTTGTTTATCTTATTGCTGAAGTTAATGGTTTTCCGATGATTAGTAAATTTGTACTTGGATGCAATGGTATTATTCATCATTAAGAAATGATTATTGTGGTGATATAGGTCTAGGACCTCATGGCATATAATTATATTGATGTTTTATTAGGCCCTTAACCAAATAATTTGGTGGCAATATTAAGGTCTTTGACCTCATGATAGCAAAA
Organism: Taxus wallichiana var. yunnanensis; assembly: GCA_018340775.1. NCBI lineage: Eukaryota > Viridiplantae > Streptophyta > Pinopsida > Cupressales > Taxaceae > Taxus > Taxus wallichiana. The sequence goes on from CM031235.1 coordinate 645,643,321, forward strand.
TTTGTATTGTTAGACATAGGTCTAAAGACTTGAAGGCATATACATTTTAATGTTTTAATTATGGTTAATGATCATAGAGCATTATTGTTCTTCATCTCGTTATATGTGAATTATTTTGTAACGGTGATAGACATGTTTCATTGTTATACTTGCTTGCGAGATGGTGCTCCAAATTGTTTGTTGTATATGATGATTTCACAATGTTGATAAATTTGTCATGTGGTTATATTATAATTATTATGTGTTGGGAATTAAGTCATAATTTTAAATGATATGACTAACCATCTTAGTGTTTGACATTGGAGGTCAAGGACCATAATCCATTACAAAAGTCTTCATTTCGCTTCAGGTAATGTTTATAGTACGCGATAAAGGTAAACATATTAACTTGATAACATGTCTTGCATTTAATGTATGGACAACATTGGAACTAGTCACAGACCATGGTAAGGATGGCAAAAGTCATTGTTTTAAACAAAATGGTCTTAGACCATGTTGGGGTGACATGGATAATGTTTAGTTTGAAAATTTAGAAAGAATAAAATACCATATAATAATGGTAATTGCAAGGCAAATATATTTGTGATTATTAGTGGTCTTAAGGCATATTTTAATGTTTAACTTGAATAGCCCTAGACCAAATCTTGGGCTAATGTTTAATGTTGATTATTGTCGAGTTGATTTTAATTATTACCATGTTAAAGTTAAAAATGGATAAATGTTTGGGATAATCTTTGTTGCTCATAGCTCCTTTTAAGGGAAATATGGAAAGCGGTGGTGGGATTACTAAGCCCACTGCGTGGCACCTATGCATGAGTTAAGAGCATTAAATTTACTAACAAAATGTGAAGCTTCTGAAGAAGCTATTGCATGCAACTACATAGATTCATTCTATCACTTTTTTTGGTTTGGTTAGAGATCTCTCCTAAGCTATGCATGCGCGTTGAAGGTTAATTTTTGCATTATTTTTTTATGGAGCCTGTTTTGGGCGATTTGTGCATGGAGAAGATTAATTGGTTCATATTTTGAGTGTGGTCATCCTTGCTAAAAATAGGATCTATCATTTGTCTTATATTTGTATAAATATGAAGAAGAAGTTTGGGGTTTATATTTCACTTTAATGGAAATAATTGGGTCGTTCTACGTAAATATTTTGCATGAAGGACTAGTGAAAGGTTATTGAATTTTGTTAACTCAAGAATGGATTCCATACCCAATTTTCTACTTTATAATGGAATATATAATATTGTCTAGTTATTTTTCTTTTGTTATAAATATGAGAATGTACACTTTGTCTTGAAAAAATAGATTTGTAAAGGAAATATGAACGGAGACATAAATTAGTAATGGGTGTTTGATATTTGACTTCCTCCTTGTCACATGAATTACGGATGAAGATTTATTTCTAATCTTGAATTATTCATTTCTTTGAAGTAATGTTTACAAACAAGACCCTTACGAACCGAGATTTTAAAGTTTGAGTATAAAAAAATTAAAAACCCATACCATTCTTGAGTATATTAGATATACGTTATTTTGGTTGTTAATTATTAGGGGTTAAATTTCTTGTAAGAATTGGAGAAGAATTATTGTTTTAAAACGTATAATAACATCTCCTTCTCTCCTTTTGTTTAGTTTTTTAATGCTAAATAGTTCACAATACAGTCACCTTTAGAACCTAGGATAGTGCATGGAACCATTGACTGTTATTTAAGTGATGGGTTTCTTGCTAGAATATCCGGGAATACGTATTATATCTAATAAGTGAATTTAGTATGATTTTCCTTACATCCCTATAAGGGATTTACAAAGACTCTTCAACTCAATCAAGCTTGATAATGGATCCTAATAATTTACCCAATATGACTATGGTCATTTTATAAATATTCAAAAGTAACTTTGTGCCCTAAGGGTTGATGATAAATTATGGGATGCAAATGCTTAATCAGGAAGTGAAACCTTAGGTCCTATGGAAAATAAGGTTGGATTAATTCTTGTGGATTTCGACACTACTCGTAGTGAGGTTAATTGGTTGTAGATAGAAGATCCTATGTAACAATGATCTTAATTTTACCATTATCAAACTATGGATAGTTATAAACAATGTTTAAGTAGGAATACTAGGTTGGTGATATTATTTTTAGAGGCTCATTGTTGCATACTTTATTTACAATTATGAGTTTGGAAAATTCGTATAAACTATTTTACTATGATAAGGTATTGATCATTATTGTTTGAAAGTAACACTTCTTGCAAGGATTTTTATCTTGACATAGTTGTTTAAGTAAGTAATTCAGTTTGAATGTTGATTTTTTGGAAAATAGAGACTATCTTTATATTTGCTAGATGATTTTTACATCATTTGATTGAATTATTGATGAAAGAATGAAGGGTAAATAACCATTTATTATTGTGTATTTCATAATAATGCAACAAGGTCTTGAGTAGAGGATCCATTCTAGTTCAATGAATTGGTCGTGCATATATTATTATTATTTTATAGCTTGTAGGATTGGACAATATTACAAATTGATTAAAGGGCTGGATAAAGCGTCATTCATTATTTATTAATGTAATGATTTATATGATTGCAATAAATGTATTTGTCCTTGATTTTTAATGTGAAATTATTACTCACAATTGTATAAAGAAAACGCGCTACGATGTATTAAATGATTATCTTCGATAATCACTTTGTGAATATGTATTAATGTTATTAATCTAAAGATTATGGTTGATTCATTAAGATTATGTTTTAAGGCATATTTTTATCGATTTATAATAGTAAAGTACTTATTGTGAATTGATAATTAATGTGATAACATAACCATTTTGAGATGTCGTTATGGTTTAATAAGTAAATAACGAAAGTGGTAAGACAAAACAAAGAGTACAACACGGTACTTAAATAAAATAAACATGTGAATAATTTATATCTATTCATCATAGATAAAAAGATAATGCATATCAGTTTATAATCATGAAAAATTGGAAAATAGATTGTTGACTTTTAAAAGTAGAAACTTACATGTTTACGATTAATTACATTCGTTGTAAAATATCATATTATTTCTACTTATCTTAGCGGGTGATTAAGCTAAAATGTAAATATGTGAGCCTAATATGGATGCAAGATTGCAGTAAAATGAATATATAATGAAATACTGAAATTATACCCAAGCAACTAAGCGATAAATAATGAAACCGTAATTGCAAAGAGAGGGTAAGAATCCTTAGCTGATTCGTAGAGTTCTAGAGACTGCATAGAGTTGGAAATTAGGAAATGTGAAGCACTGACCATCACACTGGATCACGAGAAGATGCATATCCAAGGACATAGGATGGAGTGGGGTGCTTGGAGAGGGCCCTGGGGTGCTATGGGTGCAAAGACCTATTTTTGGGTGCTTAGGTCTGCAAAATGCTCATAAAACCTCCTATGAGGTGTCGCAAGGTGTTCTCTTTCAGTCTCCTTTCATCACTCTGAGGTTGCACCAAGATCATCAAATTCATTGTAAACCTACAATGAAGAATGAACCTGCAAAACCCTCAAATAGACATCAAATCCCAAAAAAGAAAGATGTAGAATGAGGGGTCAAATTGTCCTCAGTTGTCACAATGGTGAAATTATTACTAAGCATTGCACTACATATCATACCCAATGTAATTCTGCGTGTGTGTGCATAGAATTATTCCTTAGGTTGGACTTGTGTGTGTCACACTTGGATAATGAGCAATTACCTAGATGTAAAATTTAGTAAATGTGTGCATGGAATAGAATGAACTTCCCTCTTATGAAGTTTGATATAGAAAACCAACCCTTGTGTCCCTTGTGGTGGAGCTAGATGGATGCAATGGATCTCTCAAACACCTTGATGGATGCAACCTTAGGTGGTGATAAATAGTGTTTAGTGTTTGATCCCTTATTATGATCACATAGATTTATATTTATATGATTCCCTTGCTTGAATTTTGTAATTAACCCCGAAAAGGTCGACTACCAAAAAGATAAGATGCTCAAACGGATAGAAAGGACCCAAAAAGTGTGAGTAAAGTACAAATAGGACAAGGGCACCTAGAGGGGATGAGGGCACTGACGCTAGCATCCTGGTTGGGTGCTAGTGTCCAAGATGACAAATGCCAAAGTATGAAAAGGAATATTGAGCAAGTAAGGGTGTAAGACTGAAAGTAGAAACAAAAAGTAAAGAAAGGTGGCCAAAGACATGGGTTAGTTAGTAATTTTCTTACTTAGGAATCATGTGAATAGTAGTACATAATCGGGACTAGATAGTTACCCAAAGTGCATGGTTATGTGTCTATAATAGGAAACAACAAAAAATGATATGGAATAAAGTACAAAGATACTTCATAATCATATGAGATAGTATAAATGTACACGAGATGACTTAAGTAAACTAAATTGACCAAGTGTCTTTTAATGATCACGATTGATAATTAAATTAGTGTTATGAATTGATTTAAATCTCACATTTTACTAAACCTAATCAATGATCATAGATCGATATAGTTTGACTTATATGCAGTAAGAGGTACATACATTATTCAGTGACTCGATGAGATCATTGTACACCTCTATCATGAAATGGATAACATAATGAAAATCTTTTAAACTTTCATATGAAAAAAACCATAATGAAATTTAAATGAAGGCACGCATCATGAGACGACATTCATGTCATATGAGCCATTTCCATACCATCTCGATATGGCTATAGGGAGAGGAATGAATATGAAATGACTTAGGTCATTACATGAACGTATCTTTTCCTGTAGGGATCCTAAGGTGGTGTTGACATGAATCATATGACCCAAATATTGAGTTTTGATATCTGCAACTTCATAACCTAATAAAATTACTTATTGTAAATGGATACTTAAAATGATTAACTATAAAATTGATATGTAATCAATGGAAAATAATCCAAATAAATATGTTGAGATGGTTGTGTGGTGAAGGAAAACAAGTTTCGTAGGATTGTGTGCGAGTCTCTCAATCGGCTTGCTAACGCAAAGCTTAAATAACTATGGCCATAGTAGTGTAAATGATTGTTCACCAAGTATTCTTGTTAGCGATCTATGGATTTGGATGGAGGTTCTTGTATGATAGAAAAGTGACATGAAAGCATGAGAATCTACAAGTAACCCTTCTTCGTACCTAACCTCCCGAGGTCGTGCCGAGACAAGAGATGGAAATGAAATATATGTGGGTATGGAAAAACTAGTTGGGTAATCTTATATCCTCAACATGTAATAATGGGATTTGCGAGTCTAAGGAAAAGAAAGCTCTCCTAACCTGAATTGGTGTAATGGATCATTCAGATATAATAGCTTGCTCGGAGGCTCCAATCAATGTCGAGATCTATCGAGATCCTATCTATTGGTTGTTGGATGTGTGGAAAGTGACTGTAGGTGCTTCGTGTATATTTCCAAATAAGGTCATGGAAAATGGTAGTGAGAGGTGTAGTGGATTTGTAGGAAACTATGGGTGGTTTTCTGGTCTAGCCCAGAAAATATTAGCTTGATTGGCTTCTATGTTTAATGTAGAAAATTGTGTTATGATATCCGGTGGGAGTGGTGAGGATCTAAATACTAGCGTACGTAAACTAGTGTCAATGTTTAACCTGATTAGTAGGCCCGTTGGGTTGTGGGACTGGGGATCACAACCATGAGTTTGTGGTTATTGTGGACCTATTATGGTCATGTGAAGAGTCAATCTCTTCTTCTGACTATCCAATGGTCATAAGCCTTTTCATCTTCTATGTTTAATACCAGAAGTTGTGCGATCTTCTCATAATACCTTATGGGTGTTCTAACAACTTATATACGTAAGCTTGTGTCTATGTCGATGAGAAGGTCTCCTGCGTTTGGATGCGGAACTAATGGATCACAACCAAATATTTGTTCTCTTTCTGGTTCTTGTATGGTCATGTGGATATCTTATGAATGCAATCTATAGTTGGGTTGACTTGACCAAAATGCATATGCTTTGTTGTCTTCAATGTTCAATTCTCTCAATTGCTCACTAACTGCTTATGGGTTGATTATCATTTGAAATACGTGAATCATAAGGCCTTGATCTATGTCCATTAATGTTGCGAAGAGATTTGGCTAAGGTACTTTTGGTGTCCGAATACGTAATCCCTGGACTCTTTGGGTCCCATAATTGTCATGCAAGAGATAATCAAACTTTAATTGAAATAAGTAAACTAACTATGAAAGATATATCTACACTATGCTTATATTCCTTTTGTTTTTGTATTTTCAATGATGTGTATTTGAATGAAATTTAAAGAGCAACTATTCTAATATATTCAGATAACGAACAATTAATCTAATAACAAAATTAAAACAAGCAAATTAGCCTGATATAGCTATTTGCCTGTGCACTTGTGAATTTATCCTAAATATTTAAATAACTAACTAATTTAATTGAAATACCTTCAATCTTACCTCAGAAGTGAGGAATAAATCACAGCTTCTTAGAAGCTATCATTCCCCATGACTTCCACAGTAATTGAAATAAAATGATTTTCTACTCTATTTGATATATTGTAACTACAACTTTGATAGTTCAAACCTGGAGTTTTACAAAACAACGACAATTCCAGTTGTGTCATGACTTGTCCCCTCAGTGTGATCTCTTTGTTCCTTCGTGTTCTCATGAATCCAGAAAAGTGTGAATGTGATAGTGGCAATAGAAGGAGATACTCAAACAGTGGTAGCTTGGATGTAAACTGAATAGAATGCAAGTAAGAGAGGGATAGTGCAAGTGAACAAAGCTTGACTATGCGATTCCTAGCAGGATTTATTATAGGGATACAATGCAAATATACCGAGAATTCTAGGATCTATTTCTTGTGACAAAACAACAACCTACAACTCTAAGATTATCAAATGAACTCTAATCTAGAACTGAAACTATCTTATGCTAAGCTGACTGTGTTGAGGATAATAATGGAGCAAAATGAAAGTGTGAAGATCGAGTGATCTCTAAATCAAAAAGGAAGAAAGGAGCCTTGAACTAAGAGGCTGAGAATTCATGCAAAATCTAAACCTATTGAAACTTATGGAAGAACTTTAAAACACACTGAATAATAATTCATAGAGGGAGAGGGGCCATTTGCTTGTAAACAAGCTTGGTATTTATAGCATTTGGATTTACCAGAGGGTAAGTTTGAATTGAACTCTTCTATTATAAACAAAGAGAAATTACTATTTACCAAGCGGCTAAAACTTAAATGCAAGCAAGAGTGGTTGAGAAATGCGAGCACCACTTGATTTTTCATGTTGAAAAAGCGTCAGAAAGTTCTAGAAAATGTGCACAGGACATTTGCTGCTGTCACGGGAAGAGGTCATGGGACCACCACACCCGAGAGCGGGGTGGCGATCACGAAACTAAAGACCAAAATGTAAGAAAAGAGCGGAACAGGGGTTAGAACAAAGCATGCTGGAGGCTGGATATGGCATTTTGGGATGCAGATGTATACTCAGTGTGATTTCTGGATTCCAAACACCTTGCGAAGAGATCTGAATCATCATTGGGGTTTGTAACCTCTTTCGGCAGTATAGTACCTACAATTTTGGGTACATACATATTGCCCCCTCGAGAAGTGTTTTAGCCATGAAGGGGCATAAAATGGTGGGTCCGAGTATGGCGGTCCCAAAATGGGGAGTTAGAAGCTATACTTGACATACCCATGTGTCACAATGTCGCCATCAGATTCCCACTATCTACAAAATGAAAAGAGGACTCAAGTGCAAATAGATAAAGAAATTGAAAAATAAATACTAAATTAAAATGAAATGAGGACTTACCATTTGCGTGGGGATAAGAACTTACCTCTGTCGGACTCCAACTCGTGAAAGAACAATCAAAACAAGTTAGAATAATATATATATATATATATATATATATATATATATATATATATAAGGAACTCATTTTCCTATTCATTTGTGCGTATTGATTTGGCAATTTTGAGCTTTAGGACCCATGGTAACCGTTTTTGACGAGAGTACAAGTAAAAATGTTTGTTGCGAGATCGTGATCATGCCTTAGAGAGCAGGAGATTGACCTATGGAGTCTCAGGTTATCTTTTCTCAATTCATTTCTTTTAAACCTAAAATATAGAAATGTTGAAATCTTTATCTTGGGTGGGGGTATTTTTGAAAATCTTAGTGTTAAATGAGTCTTTAGGGGCGCCCATAGGGTAAGTTTTTATTTTAGTTGAAATGGTGTATTTTGCTTGTTTTAAGGAATTTTTAGCGATTAATGGGCACACGCCGAATCGGAACAGCAGTGCCCCTACATAGAGAAATGGTCACGGGACCGCCACCCTTGGATGGTGGCGGTCATGGAACCGCCGGTCTACACAAGGCGGCGGTTCTGGACAGAAGGTAAAAATAGATACCTTAGTTAAATGTTTTTGCATTTTTGATATTTTCCTATGTTTTCGATGAGTTTATCTATTGGATTATGTTGCTAACTTGCTCTTTTTCTATGTTTTGGGTGGATGTAGGAGGAAAATATTAGATGGAGTAGAGAGAGGGAGTGTGATTGGCTCCCAACAAAGTGTTGGATACGTTGACCTAGGTAGAGAGAGACACTTTGCAGAGGGCCAATATTTTGAGGATCTCACAAGTCCCTCATGTTGCTCCTGCTAGTCACATATTGTGTGACTTGTTCTCGTATTGGGATGTGGATCAGAACACTTTCCTATTTTCAGGTGTTAGGGGTGAGTGGACTATCACCCTGGAGGACGTCTATCACATACTGGGGGTTCTAATTCTTGGGAGGCAGCTGTCTCTTAAGATAGTAGGGTCCAGATCTCAGATGGTTCAGTGGGCTACCTATATGGGAGATGTTGTTGTCTCCTTTGGCTCGAAGAAGGGGGTTAAGGTCCGATCCATTGCTGCTTCTCCTATCCCTATTATCCGTAAGGCTATTATGGGTATCTTGGCATCACATTTAATTAGGGATAAGGAGGGGATACTCTCTTATATTCTTTGAGTTCCCATTATTACACAGATTGAGGCCCATGGCCATACTTATGCTTGGGGAGTAGATATTCTTGGGACCACATACCATGACTTATACAGGGTGGTCAGGTTACAGGGCAGTCCTTGAGTCACCCCACTCTAGTTATGAGTTGGGTGTATGAGTGCATCGTCCCCTATGGAAGGGGTGTACTAGTAGAGGATCCGGGGGCTGTTAGAGTAGCGAGGTGGACGAGGATGATAGTACTTAGGATGCCACATCATCCAGTGGCTTCATTGATTACCGTAGATATGGATGCCACTCATTACCAAAGGCCATGACGGGAGTATGGGGAGAGGAGACACTTACATTGATTGCCTGCTCTACTACAGGTCAGTTAGTAGATAGGATAGAGAGGGTGGAGGTCCACCCATTTGACCGAGTCCCTCAGCAGTTTGGTCTCCCCTACGTTGATATGCTTCCTCTAGCAGGGGCAGTATACAGGACTATTCGTGAGGCCCGAGGAAGCCCTAGAGGAGATTGAGGTTGGACCATAGTTACTCCTGGAGTTCTTATCACGGTTAGGTGGGTGGTTTGGGCCGAGGGGCAGCCAGTGCTCCTCGAGCACCTTTAATTTAGATCGAGCCGATCCTACTTTCGGTGGGGGAGGATGAGATTTTGATGTGGAATCGGACTCTAAGGAGTTCACAGGAGGGGAGACAAAGGAAGAGACAAAAGAGGAGATGATGGGGGGTGAGACCGGTGGGATGGCTAAGGAGGATGAGAGTGATTATGAGTGGCATGACACTCGGGATGTCTTGAGGGTGAAGAGGAGGAGGTGAGTGCGAGAGAAGGTGACCACGATTTTAGAGGAGTTTCCTTCTCGGGGCATTGGGGAGATGATGAGTCCATGACGGGGATGTCATTTCTTTCTGATTTGGGGAGGTTCCATAGTCCACAAGCGTGAGCATCGAGTGAGGCGCAGATCCTAGAGACCCTACCTAGATGCCTGGAGATCCGAGTGAGTTACTACTCTTTTCTTGACCTTTTTAGCTAGAAATTTTTAGTTGATATTTCCTTTTTGTTGTTTCGTTTGCTTTTGAATTTATTTTTGGTGATTTTCTAACTTGTTATTTCTCTTTTTTATTTGTAGCAACTGGTGAGGGATGGCGAGACTTGATTTGTCGAGTGTGTGCGAGACACCCTATTGCTCCCCTCGGAGAGTACTCGGGCCGAGCTTACTAAGGACATTGGAGAGCCTTGATTCAATGGAAGCGCAGACATCTTGATGTGTTTCCCTTATGCGGAAGGTGGCAAAGTTAGTGACCTCCCTTCGTGCTAAGGTAGCTAGGTATAGGACTGCTAAGCGTCAATGAGGCGGAGTTGTTCTTATAGTGAGACCATAGCCAATGGCCATGATCATGAGCACTCAGTTCATTCAGAGCGTCATCGTAGCAGGAGTCCTAGATGTGATTGTGCACCCTCTAAGGGATCCCACAGGGATTGAGAGGCCATTTGGTCTTTTTGTAGTGATTTTTCTAGATGTTTATATGAGTTGTTTTTGTATTTTTGGGCTCATTGAGCATTTTGACCATGCCTAGTGCATGATGGCATTATATGTAGAACATGATTCATATATATATATATATCTTTTTGTATCTAGATATTCTTTGTATCTAGAGTTTTTGTGGTTTGTTTCCCATGTGTACACTAGATGTTTTTAGAATCTTTGTTTCTATATGCTTTTCAGAATGTATGCAATGAATTACAAGTGTTGAATAGAATGTTTCTCTTTTATTTGTTTTTGTAATGCTGATATGTGATGATGCAAACATATTGTAGTACTAAACTTTTGGATTCTTTGGGCAATGTTCATTGCTTCTTCTTGTTTTGGAAAAATGTGATGAATATATAGTGATAATGAGATGAACTTGCCCCATTCCTAACTCCATGCAACTAGTAAGATGTGAGGGCTCAACACCAAGAGTTAGGAAGGGCGCAAATTGTATGAGTTTGACTAAATGGAAATGATGAGAGAAAGACAAGGTATTGATAGAAATCAAATTTAGACCTATGTACTTACTCTTACTCAAAACTACTACATAGTTCAAAATGTAACTTACTTTCTAGTTTATCTAGACTTAGATCCATGGATGGCAACTTGGTTGACAAAATCTGGTTTTAAGGATTTGATCTCTTTGGAATTTGGATACTTAATTTCACTTAATACACTTTCTTTGCATTTTTAAAATGCTAAGATTCATTGATTTGCGTGAATGGACCCCCTACGCCCTATCTCATGCTACTGGTAAGAAGCATGGGCTCATCACCAAAGGAAAGACATAGGTGAGTAAGGGAACTTCTTTCCTTTCTCAACCTCACACTACTAGTAAGAGATGTGGGATCATCACCAAAGGTTGGTGGGGCAAAGAAGTGTGTAAAAATAAAATATTCTATTTTGTTTAGTATTTTTTATTTAATTTGACATTTCTAATTTGTGATTTTGGAGTATCCTTGTTTCAAAGAGATGTAAGAAGGATAGATGTGACACCAAGAAGCTTATAGAATAGACCGTAGGTAAGAACAACTCAACCTAGCGAGAAAATAATGAGTATGACCAAGTATACGAGGCCTCGGTATGGTTTTTGTCAAGACTTTGTCTGTCGAATTGATGAGATGATTTTGGAATCATTTGATGATATTATGAAAATTGAAGAGATATGATTTGAATGCTTTTGCCAATATTTTCAGAAGCTTATAATAAATTGCTTAAGAATAAGTTCCTTGACCACAAAATTTATAAAATGAGTGAACAAAATGAAACAACTAAGTGACTAATGCAATGTAGGTAGATATAATATACAAATGGTGATGTTGATGACCTATGCATAAAATTATTTAAGATGTAAGGAATTGACAGTTTCATTGAATTCCTCACCTTCTAGTGTACACAAGAGATACACACCATTTTTGTAGTCTTTCATGACTCGGTATGGGCCTAACCACTTGGGCTAGAATTTCCTTCCTTACCGGTTTTCTTATCAATCTGGTTGTTTAGTCTTAGAACTAGATCTCCCTCATATATTTCTCGTTCGTAGACCTTTTTGTTATATTTTTGGCACATCCGGTCAGCATAGGCTTTGTGCCGTTGTTCAACATTTAGCCTGGCCTCATCAAGGATTTCTAGTTGAGAGAGGTGTGCCTCTCTATAGGCTTCTTCTCCCAAAATTCCTTGTAATGAGATGTGGAGACTAGGTATTTCAACCTCAAGCGGGAGAACTACTTTTTCCTCGAATACTAATGAGAAAGGGGTTTCCCTTGTTGGTGTTCTTATTGAGGTTCGATGGGCCCACAAGGCCAGGTATAAATTTAAATGCCAATCTCGTCTGTTCTCCTTAACTATTTTGAGGAGAATGGATTTTAACGTTTTGTTTGTTTCCTCAGCCTGTCCATTGGCTTGGGGGTAGTAAAGAGAGGCCGTGTGATGGTTTATCTTGAATTTTCTACATAACTCATGGACCTCATTGTTTTTGAAGGATGTGCCATTATCTGAGCTAATGGCTTGCGGGACACCATACCTATAAATGATTTGATTTAGGATGAACTTAGCAATTACAGAACTTGGTATAGTGGTGAGAGGCATGGCCTCTACCCATTTAGTAAAATATTATGTGGCCGTGATTATAAATTTGTGGCCATCTGTTGATGAGGGAGAGAATTTACCTATCAAATCTAGGCCCCATGTGGAAAAGGGCCATGGGGTTGCGATTGGTTGTAGAGCCTGTGCTAGCATGTGAATCTCGTGGGAGAAATCTTGACATTTATGACACTTGCACACAAACTCTCCGTGTCATGTTCCATAGTGGGCCAAAGATAGCCCATCCAATGTATTTTGTGAGCAATGGTGTGGCCCTTTGAAGTGGCCTCCACATATCCCACTATAAGATTTGTAAAGAATTTTTTGATTATTCTATGTCAACACATCTTAAAAGCATTCCATCGAAGGCTTTATGATAGAGCACCTATTCTAAAATAAAGTATTTAGCAGCAATAATGCGTAATCACCTTCTCTGTTACGATGTGGCACCTTCCGGGTATGTATGGTCCATGATGAATTGACAATGTTAGTGTACCAAAGACATATAGAGATAGGGGGCCTGGTTTCGACAAAATATATGTATTCATCGAGAAATTCTAGATCTACCAGATCACCTCCATCTAATGGATTGTCAGCTAACTAGTCTGTAATGATTTGTCCCTTAACGGATTTCTAGTTTACAAACGTTAATTCAAATTTACCCATTAAGGTTATGAAATGTCCAGCCTTTTTAGATAAAGACGCTTGCATGAGGAATGTTTGTAAGTGATCTGTCTTTATGATTACCCTTGTTTCTTGATTTAAAATGTAATGTCTTAAAAATTTCATTGTGAAGACTATGGCAAGGCATTCTATTTCTGCCTATGTGTAACATGTTTCATAATCAAGAAACATTCGACTAATGAAATAGACTACACGTTCCGTTTATCATTATCTTCCGAGCCACATGTAGGCTAGTGAGACATCGTAGCCCATGAATAAAGGATCAAAGGGTGATCGGTCTAGGAGCATTAGCATGGGAGGAGACAATAAGAAGCATTTAACCACTTGAAGGCCTCGTTACATTATTTTTTCCAATCAATGCTACAATCCTTCTTTAATAAATTGTTGATGTTTCATTGGTCTCAAATTTTGCTTGATTGGCTTTACATTTGGTTTGGTGACAAGATTGTGTCTTTGCGATATGTGGTGTAATTCCGTCATTTATTTGTAATTAAATGCAAAATCCTTTTTTGATGTTCCTTGAGGATGCGGGTATGTATTTTTATCTCCTCAGGAGTTAATGAGGATCCCAACTTCAAAATATTTGGTTCTTCCTTCGTTCCAATATTTATGTCAATCATTCCTTCGATTAAGGAAGTGTTGCCTTCTTCAAATTTAGGTGGGGCTTGAAGGTAGTTCCAAACCTTCTCCATTCTCTACCTCATAGATATCAAGATTCTTTTGCAGGGGGATTCTATCATGGGGTTTCCAAAATAGGAAGAGGAAGATGGGATTAGGGAGAAATCCTCTATGTGATGAGCGAGATGTAATTCTGCACAGGCATTGAGATATTCAAGAGTGACCCTATCGTTGTCAAAGTGGTCTAGGATAGAAAAATCATTCTCAGCTTCTATATGTGTCAAGATCAGGTTTGTTGGTATTTTACGCACCAATGGTTTAGTACGAAGTGATACCATGAAACTTGTATTTTCCAACTCATTGCTTGTAGTAAAACATGAAGTTGACATTGCTATTGAATCAGTGAGAAGGTTTTGTTCTCATGGGATTGCTTTGATTGATATGAAGTTGAATCCTTTGGTTAGATCTAATACCATCGTTTTATAGAGTTGTAAGTGTTCAGATCTAGTCTCATATACCTCAGAGACTTGGTTTGTGACTAGTTGCAAGTCTCCTAGCACTCTAATGTTATCAATGCCCATCCTTTAGCTATGATAAGGCCAAGGATAAGGTCTTTGTATTTAGCCTTGTTGTTCATACATTCGAAGTTTAACTTTAAGGAAAAAGGTAGAATCTTTCCCTTGGGAGAAGTAAAGATCACACCTTCCCCTGCTCTGAAATGACATCTAGCTCCATCGAAGTGGAGAGTCTAATATTTTCTTGGAAAAATGGATGTTGGAACATTCTTCACGTCTATTTCTTTTGCCTTGGTTACTTCTACCATAAAACTTCATCTACTAGAAGGGAGCCAATTCCTAGGGTGTATCCCATACCCATGGAATCAAATGGTAGGAGAATGGGTAGATCTTTCTCTAGTAACTTGAAAATTTTTGTGGTAGTCCCTAATGATACCATCTCTATGATGTTAGTCTCATTTTTGAGTGTTGGAATGCCTTCAACTAGATTCGTAATTTCTAATTCTGTTGTAGGTATCAACTTTTCTTCTAGTTTTGAATTGATTGGTTTGTTAAGTTGATTCGTTGGGAGTTCAAACTCAGAGTGAACACCTGGTCTCTTCTTCAAATATGCTAGGTGTATATCGAATGGTTTTGGGTCACCTTGTGCCACAAATATTTTCCCTAGGTGCAAAAATCTTATTTCCTGGAATAACGTGGAAGGGATTGCCTTCATGCGATGTATCCATGGTCAACCGAGAATCATATTATAGTTGGTTTCCCAATCTATAATATAAAATTTAGTGAGGACTGTCTTGGGTCCTAAGGTGACTGGTAATACTATAGTCCCAATTGAAGTGGCCTTGAGGCTATCATAACCTCTTAGCGTATTTTGTGTTGTGGAACAATTTTTTCTCCATATCCTAGATTTTGAAGAAAAGCGAAGGGGACTATGTTAACTACTTCCCCATCATCAATTATTGCATTCTTAACATAATTATTGTAAACCCATACCTGTAAATGCAAGGTTGTGTCACCTCTACCACAATTTCAACATTTGTTGGCATTTTTCTTATATCAAATATAAACTCAGTATCCCTATCTCGGCTGCCCTAGAGGGTAGACATCAAAGTCTAAATGGTTTACTTGTGTTTCGGGAGGAGGAGTGATGTTAATTAGATGACCAAGACCTAATGCTTCTAAGAGAGTAGCCTTGTGGGCGGGAGATGTTTTCAACAAATCCAAGAAGGAAATGTGAGAGAAGGTCTTTGTTAGGTCATTAATTAGATCGTAAGTGCCTATGGGTTTTACCAATGTTTGTTGAATGTTGTATGGTTCTAATGGATAGGTTAGAACTGGTTGAGAAGAGTAATCTCGTGTTCTTGTTATGGTTTCTACGTGTAGCTTGGTATCTAACTCTACCAGACCAACTATCTTGGTTTGTGGTTGAGTTCCTAATTGGAGTGCGACTGGTGGATTTAATGAAGTTGAGGCTTCATGATCATTATTTCATGTCATAACACCCTTGTTTGTCCCATTTGGATCTAACCTGTTATTGTTAGAGTGATTTGGGAGAGGATAGTTAAAAATCTTGAGGGATGCAATTTGAGAGGAAACTACTCTCGTATAAGTGTTTGGCGTGGAGTGCTGCAGAATTTTCTAAAAACATATCTTTAAAGAGTTGCCTTTGGTCTTCGGAAAATGTTGCATGAATTTATCATAGTCGCGGTAAGTCCTAGTATCATGGCCTTGAATTTTGTGGAAACCATAATATAATTTGGGATTATAGTTTTGAGGTTGTTGGTTTGAAACTGTTGTGGTTCAAAACTCTGATTAGGTTGCTATTTGTTAGAATTAAAATTTTGAGGCTGTTGCCTTTGGTTTTGATTGTGATATCTAGTTGGGTTTCGGATTGGACCTTTTGTCTGGATTTTCTGTTGTTCTATTGTTGTTGTTGTCATGATGGATGATTAAAATCCACCACGTTGATTGTTGGAGTGAAGTTATTATTTTGCTGATTGTTAATGGGTGGTGAAATGTTCATGACATTTGCCCTTTTAACCTAGTATGTGACTCCATCCGTTATAACCTCATGAGTTTTGTTAAGGATTTTGGGTCCTTGATTGGTATTCCCGACATTAGGATAAGTTGTAGTGTTTTGATTAGGAGCGATTAATTTCTTGTTTGTTCCATATGTCTTACGATTACTGTCTATTATCACTTGATCTATTTGGAGAGCACTCTCGAGTACTTCATCATAAGTCCTTAGTGGGAATTTTGGACTTCTTCCTTTATCTCTCTATTGAGAGAATGGAGGAATAAGTCACATATTTCCATCTGATCCATGTTTGGATCACTTGCTGATGAGTAGAGGATTGTACACCATCTTTGAATAAAATGGGCAGTAGATTCATTGTGCTCTTGTTTAATATGTAAGAATTCCCTGATCCTTGTTCTTAACAATTTGTTCATTTCAAAATATTTGATAAACTCGACACAAGTTGTTTAAGCGAGTGTATCGGGGCTTTAGGTATTTTGTAATACTAATCAAGGGCAATACCCTCTAAGGTTTTAGGGAATATCTTAGCAACAACCACATCCCAAGGGAGCAATTCTCAAATGGCCATGGCATAGGCCTTGATATGTGCATTTGGATCTCCCTCCCCTTTGTATTTAGGAAAATCGGGAAGAGTTCTTGGAAGCATGACACTTCATACGGTGAAATCTAGAGGTTCTTTTAAATATTCTGAGTAAGTACCTACCGCATAGGTTTCGACCATTGATGGTGCCTACTGAGGGAGTGGAAGTGGAATGGATTGTTGATATGGCATAGCATATGTATTTGTAGGGACATAAGGAAATCCCTGTGGTTGAACAAACATCCCAGGAGAGGAGAACATGTCTCCTTGTGGTGATTTTGAATAAATGTTTAAGTAGGGAGGAGCATTGTTATGATATGGGTTGTTTGGTACTAAATCGGGAGGTATCATACTTTCAACTGGAGTAGCATTTGAAAATGTAGTTCTAGTTGGTGTTTATTGTGGGTAGTTATACAAATGTTGAGGAGGTATGCCTAATGTGCTCGATCTGTGAGGAGGTCAACTTGACTGGGATGATGTGGAGGGTTAGAAGTTCCTGCTTGCCCAAAGTGTGAATTTTGATTTGCTTGAGCAAGTTCTAGTCCTCTAACCTTCTCAACCAAAGTTGAGATGACTTCGATTGGTGATGACATAGTGTTTTTCCTTAATGGTTGTTTTTGTACACCTTGAGGTTGTAGAGGTGTATGGTATCCTGCTATGAATTGATCATTACTCTGCCAAGCTTCACCAAGAGTATTTTCCATAGGTGGAGGAATAGGGGTGTTTTCTTGGAGCATGGTGTTGGGTTG
This sequence comes from Taxus wallichiana var. yunnanensis, assembly GCA_018340775.1. Lineage (NCBI taxonomy): Eukaryota > Viridiplantae > Streptophyta > Pinopsida > Cupressales > Taxaceae > Taxus > Taxus wallichiana. The sequence continues at coordinate 645,661,137 of CM031235.1, forward strand.
TGTTTACAAAATTCCTATAGGTGGGTACATGTTTTGGAAGCATTTTCACTTCTAGCGTAGCATGCTAAATACTCCTCATCCAAAAATGGGAGTGGATCTAACTGTCTACTGATTTTTGGTTTGAAAAAAACTTGAGGAGATGAAATGGATTCTCCAAGTAAACATCATATTGTTAGAGCTTGAGGGCTCTGGTTGTTGCATTTGTGTGAGCTGATCCATCTCCTCAATTCGGAATGAAGAACTAGAGCTAGTTATTTGAGGAGGAGTTTATGATGACAAGTAGTTTCTTGAATAGTTGTCACCCATGCGAGAAAGTGAGGGTGATGGTTGTCTATTTGTTTGACCATAATATGCTTTGAGACCTAAGAGAGGTCTATCATATGCATCATATCTCGACATATTCGGGGGTATATAAATACCCACAAAATAATGGGAAAGAGTGAAGATGGATGAAAGAAATGAAAATAAAAGGGGAACAATTGTTTGGTTCACATCGGGTTCACCAATTTTGTACGATAGAAAAGTGACATGCGAGCATGAGAATCTATAAGTATCCCTTCTTCGTACCCACCTCCCGAGGTCGTGTCGAGACAGCCGATGGAAATGAAATATATGTGGGTATGGAAAAACTAGTTGGGTAATCTTATATCCTCAACATGTAATAATGGGATATGTGAGTCTAAGGCAAAGAAAGCTCTCCTAACCTAAATTGGTGTAATGGATCATTCAGATATAATAGCTGCTCGGAGGCTCCAATCAATGTTGAGCTCTACCGAGATCCTATCTATTGGCTGTTGGATGCATGGAAGGTGACCTATAGGTGCTTCATGTATATTTCAGACAAGGTCATGGAAAATGGTAGTGAGAGGTGTAGTGGATTTGTAGGAAACTATGGGTGGTTTTCTAGTCTATCCCAGAAAATATTAGCTTGATTAGCTTCTATGTTTAATGCGGAAAATTGTGCTATGATATCTAGCGGGAGTGGTGAGGATCTAAATACCAGCATACGTAAACGTAAGTGGTGTCAATGTTTAACCGACTAGCGAGGCCCATTGGGTTGTGGGACCTGGGGATCACAACCATGAGTTCATGGTTTTGTGGACCTATTATGGTCATGTGAAGAATCAATCTCTTCTTCCGAATATCCAATGGTCATAAGCATTTTTAGCTTCTATGTTTAATACCAAGAGAAGTGTGATCTTTTCATAATACCTTATGGGTGTTCGGAAACTTTTATACATAATCTGTGTCTATGTTGATGAGAAGGTCTCATGCATTTGGCTGAGAACTAATGGATCACAACCAAATATTTTTCTCTTTTACGGTTCTTGTATGGTCATGTGGATATCCTATCAATACAATCTATAGTTGGGTTGACTTGACCAGAATGTGTATGATTTTTCTTCTTCAATGTTTAATTCTCTCAATTGTTCACTAACTTCTTGAGGGTTTATTTTCATTTGAAAGATGTGAATCCTAAGGCCTTGATCTATATATCATTAATGTTGCAAAGAGATTTGTTTGAGGTACTACCTATTAGAATACGTAATCCTGGACTCTGGGTCTCGTAATTGTCATGCAAGAGATAATCAAACTTTAAGCTGAAATAAGTAAACTAAATATGAAAGATATATCTACACTATGCTTGTATTCCTTTTGTTTTTTTAATTTTCGATGATGTGTATTTGAATGAAATTTAAAGAGAAACTATTCTAATATATTCAAATAACGAACAATTAATCTAATAACATAATTAAAACAAGCAAATTAGCCTTTGATATAGCTATTTGCCCGTGCACTTGTGAATTTTTCATAAATATTTAAGTAACTAACTAATTTAATAGAAATACCTTCGATCTTACCTCGGAAGTGAGGAATAAATTATAGCTTCTCGGAAAGCTATCATTCCCCATAGCTTCCTTGGTAATACTCAAAGCAAAGCTGAAATAAAATGATTTACTACTCTATTTGATATATTGTAATCGCTAACTTTGATAGTTCAAACCTAGATTTTTATAGAATAATGGTAATTCCAGTTGTGTCGTGACTTGTCCCCTTAGTGTGATCTCTTTGTTCCTTCATGTTCTCGTGAATCCAAAAAGTGTGAATGTGATAACAGCAATAGAAGGAGATACTCGAATAGTGGCAACTTGGATGTAAACCGAATAGAATGCAAGTAAGAGAGGGATAGTGCAAGTGAACAGAGCTTGACTATGTAATTCCTAGCAGGATTTATCACAGGGATATAATGCAAATATACCGAGAATTCTAGGATCTATTTCTTGTGACAAAACAACAACCTACAACTCTAAGATTATCAAATGAACTCTAATCTAGAATTGAAACTATCTTATGCTAAGATGACTGTGTTGAGGATAACAATGGAGCAAAATGAAAGTGTGAAGATCAAGTGATCTCTAAATCAGAAAGGAAGAAAGGAGCCTTGAACTGAGAGGTTGAGAATTCATGCAAAATCTAAACCTATTGAAACTTATGGAAGAACTTTAAAACACACTGAATAATAATTCATAGAGGGAGAGGGGCCATTTACTTTTTAAAAAGCTTGGTATTTATAGCATTTTGGTTTACTGAGGGTAAGTTTTAATTAAACTCTTCTATTATAAAAAAGAGAAATTACTAGTTAGCGGTGGCTAAAACTTAAATGCAAGCAAGAGTGGTTGAGAAATGTGAGCACCACTTGATTTTTTACGTTGACGAAAGTGTCGAAAAGTTATGGAAAACATGCATAGGACCATCGCCCGCTTAGGGCAGCGATTACAGGATTGCTACCCTATCCGGGTGGTGGTCATGGGACCACTACCCGGACATGGTGTCGGTCCTGAAACTAAAGACCAAAATGCAAGAAAAGAGTGGAACGGGGTCAGAACAAAGCATGCGCAGAGGCTGGATATGGAATTTTGGGATGCAAATGTATACTCAGCGTGATTTCTGGATTCCAAACACCTTGTGAAGAGATCTAAATCATCATTGGGGTTTCTATAACCTCTTTCTACGGTAGTACAATACCTATAATTTTGGGTACGTACTGATTACTTCAATGACTTTCTAGTTGACACTAAGAAGATTCACAGGTTCTCTTAACCTATAATAAGGTTTAACCAAATGGTATACAATGTATATTGGCTCATAAAGAGTGTTAAAGGGAGATCGATAAGGATCTGGAACCCTTTGCAGTTGCACATGGTTATCGTAGGTTATCTAGATGGATTCTAAATATTAATTAATGCTAGAGTAATTTAGAAGTGGTTGATTAATTATGATTTTCATTACAAAATTATAAGAACTTAAGGGATTTTGTAAACTTGATAGTATGTTAGGTTTATTCTATTGCATGTTGATAATCATTGAAGGAATAAGTTAATTAATGTTTTAAAAAAATCCCTTAGTTTGTTGAAGCATAACATGGGTGTTACAAGAAAAGAACACCATCAACGTTGAAGGAGTGGGCTAGATATTTTAAGATCAAGAAAGCTCCTCATCAAGAAATTTGTACCAACCAACATCTTTTAAGTGTACCATGGTCTCCTAAGGTAAGATCCATCACTAGAAGTCAAGAAATAGTTAATTCAAATTAGAATGAATATAAATATGACAACAAAGCCATAAATCAACTCTTTCAAGAAATTCTTGCTAATTATAATGATCAATTCATAAGCTGGGAATGTGGTTGTTGAACACAAGGATGGGGAGCAATAAGTGTTTGACACCAAGGATGATTATTTAGAGATAAAATATAACAAAATATCATTGATATCCATGGGAATTGTATTTCTAATCAAATGAGGTGCAATCAAATATAAAAGGTGAAAGCAAGGAGGTACACTCTAAGATTGAAGCTACAAATAAAGAAGACAACCTGCAAAACTCAATGTAGACACCACTTTTTCACCCCTAAGTGACCCAACACACATTATCATAGTTATCATTATTATCCCTATCCTAAGTACACTTTAAATTATCATCGTAAATCCTAAACTACCTGTGTAAATATCATTTACCCTACCCTAACCACTCAAAACCAACCTAGCCTAATTTACCCTACCCATCCTAACCCCCTAACCTCTTCCTACTTGAATCCCTAACCTCCCACCATTTACCAAACAACCTAAAACCTCAGATGGCAAGTGGTTTCAACCATTTTCCATCTTTCATTTGTTGGTTTGTAACTTATCTAGAAAAATTGATGGCGATCTGCGATTGTCAACGATCATTCTGAGACATCGAAGTTCTATTTATCCAACCTCTTCCTTCATTTCCCAGTTATAATTTGGATGCATGGACAAACTATTTTAACTACAAACAACACCATTATGATTGAGATCACCAACACCCTACTACGAAATTCTATAAAATCATCATCGAGACCACAGTTAACCTTCTTGGGAGATTTTTGACCTTCATAATATCTCTCAAGCTTATTACAAAATTTATTAAATTTTCCAAGACTTTTTTTGCATCAATTATAATCTCTTATCCTTCGACTACATCATTATGTATAGCACTCTCAAGCCTTGTATCTCATTTATTCATGTATCTATCTTTACAATATTTGTAATTTCCACAATGATCATTGTTAATCCTTGGTCATCGTTGATTAGTCCCTTGACCTCTTTTTCTTTCATTATCCTTGAAAACACATCTAAATCTCTATTTTCATATTCTCACAGGTTTTAGAATCTGTATATTCTATCTCATCACTTTGTCATTTTTTTTCTGGCATCCATCATTGTTTGATATATCAACCTTTTGTCAAAAGTAGCATTTTTCCCGATTGTTGTCGATCCTGTCTTTTATAATCATTTTTAACATTATCATATTTATGTCAATCTGATTCTTATCTAACAAGTTGTTTAAACGATGTATGTTTTGTAGATGATCATTCTAGGTCCTTCACACCCAATCACCAACATATACGATCTCTTAATCGTGAAACAGTCATTCATGTGGGAATTGTTTGACATCTCACATGAGCTCATTCTCTGTACCATCGTACTTATAATAGAAATTTAAGACATTGAATACCATCTAGAAATCATACGAGAGATACAAGGTGTAGTGAAAAATCTTAGTTAGACTATTTCCTAGATTTTGAGCTTCTTTATTGCCTAGCCTAGGCCACTTACAATACATATTGAGTTCTAAATACACATTTTTCATTTATATTATCATTATCAAATCACTTAATTATATTAAAAGATTTTAAAAACTTAAAGGAATTCATTTAGATTCCTAAGATCGACATTATTTGAGCAAGCCGTTAACATCCTTATCTAATATATCTTTGTTCGATTGTATTTATATGCATACCTTATCACTTGGCAAAAGGATGAGAATTTTTCATTGCTTGTGTATTCGATCATCTCGACATTGTGATTTTTGGCATAGGTATCGGTAAACCCCTGCCTTATTTTAGTTTTTCGTACTTTTAACATTTATAGCACCTAACTAAAAACTCCATAAACACTCAACATAACACTCAAGAAATCATTAATACCCAACCATTCAATCATCTTGGATAATTACCATGAGAAATATAATATCAAACATTATTTTCTAAATTTTCTTGAGTTGAAGTAGTAGGGATGCATCATGGAGGATCATTTGGAAAATTTAGAGTTGAAAAAAATCATATAGAGGTATATTCAGTTTGAATAGTGAAGGGGAAGAAGTGTATTATGATCTTGAAGTTATGGATAAAAATAAGGACCAATAGAACTCATAAGTACCCCATTTAAACATATGTTATTCCTTAATAAGAGACTTATTATTATCAAACTTAATTTGAACTACATGTAGAGAAAGAAGTGTCGGTGATATCTAGATGAAGCCACAATTGGATAAGGAAGGTAATCAGACAAATCTTGAAAAGAGGGAAGAAGTGTTTTTGGACACTAATGTGAATAAAATTAAATATTTAAGGAATGAAGAAGAAAATGAACAAGATGATTTGGTTAAATGAAGTAACCCTAATTACTTTGCATGCTTAGAAATTTCTACCATCCTTAGAGACTCGAACTGTTGAAGAAACACGAGATACATTTAGACGATGAGGTAAATCAATTATATCTCTAAGAGGCTAATGAGGAAAATATGGAGATGGTAAATATTGGCAGAGATTTGTCTAATTTGGGTATTTATTCAAGTGTCTAAATATATTTGCAACAATAATAAGATTATCTATAATCTTTGGGACCTTAACCATTCATTTAAACCTCCAAAATAAGGTTGGCTCTTTTCCTTAAAAGCTCTAGATTAACCACTACTCTAATCTAACTTAAAAATTCTGCAAAGTTAAGGGAGAAAGAGTGCTAAAATTATAAAATAATGGTGATACACTAGAGTATGAAGGGACCACTCTCCCTAAGATCAAGGAAAAATAGGATGAACATAGTGACAAAAGGAAGATATGAGCCATGATCCACAATGCATTCAAAGTTTTTAATCCTCTATGTAAAGTAAACAATGGAATGAAATTATGTAAACATAACTCATACATATCATACAATAACACAAGCCAAATAATAGATAATAATCACAATAAAATATATATTAATGCTTGAGGAATATACAATCTCTCACAGTCATTGAGAAGGCCTTTGGACACATTACATGGTTCAAATATAGAGGTATGCACATACTCGAACACTCATAACCTAATCATATGGATTTTCCTTATATTCAGGTTAGGATATTTTTAGTTATGAAACTCATTACATTTATAGAAGAGAAGAGAGAAGAAGGGATCTAAAAATGCCATAGGAGATGCTCAAACTGATTAAATCTTCCAAACTACCCCATAAGTTAATTCCCCTAACTAATGAAGATCCAAACCCATGTGGTTTCTTGGGTTGTAAGAAAACCTTCAAATATTATCTATGTGGATAAGATCTAACTTAGATAAATCGATTTCTGTGAAATTTAGGGAATGGATGAAGAGTGAGATGCCAAATGTCCATTTAAACCATAATCATGCATTAGACCACTGATAATAGCTCATTTCTTTTTGCACAGACCATTCAAACCATTCTCTTCATTATTTTGTGGAGGTCGTGATGATATTATACCATCCAAGAAGCATCATGAGACAAAATGAATCAAACAAAAGCATCTATAATTGAATTGAGCATCATTGAATTACAAAAATGACCCAAAATTTTGTCATTAAAATATCCCAAGTATATTCATCATTCTCCACAAAAGTGATCTTTTAGTGAAGCCCTCTAATTTTTTTTTCAATGAGACCAGTCTCATGTCAAATGGAGCTCCAAATCAAAAGATATAGCATTTTTAAGATTCTTGACAAAAATGTGAAAATCCTTTGTTCCACAAAATTTTCCACCTAAATGTTTCCTTTTCTCCATGGGGTCTGAAATTTCACATAACCTCATTTTTACAAAGATTCACATTTGTCTCATTTCACATATTCATCACTCCTTCATGCCATGGATTTCATCTTCAATTTTTCCTTTATCCACGAGCAACCACCACTCTATAATCCCTTATGCCATTTTAAAACTCTACATATTCATTATGAGGAAAACACTACATCCCACAGAGTCCTCTATGCTCCACAATATTTCCTTTATTGCGTGGACTTTTTCATATTGTGCATATTTCCTTTTGTTCTATGGAAATATTTCCACAAACCTTTCTATCACTTTACATAGTGCCACATAACCTATTTCTTTATTCCTAGAATTTCCTTTGTCTCCTCCGTGTTTAAAATTTATAACATTTCCATGCTCCACTTTTCCTTGACCCATGTTATATGTATTCATGGATTTATTACTTTGTTAGAAAAACTTGAAAAATCATGAAACACTACACATTTTGAACTCTCTGCGAGAATATTCAATTCTTGTCTTTTTTAAAAGCACTATAGTTACCTCATTCCACAGAACACTAAGTTTCAATTTCCATGAAAACACTAGTTTTGAATTAGTAGATTTCCTTTTGTCGCACTTTAACTATCTTTCTCTGCTTCATGGTGTTGCGTGACACATTTTTTATGTTTCAAGTATTTTTCTTTATGAAATTTTACTTTATTACATGAACATTTCAAACTTTATGAACTAAAAATATTCATCCATTCCCAAATAACAATAAATTCTATCCCCATAATGTCGCAAAGTACTTAGCCTTTTTCCCGGGTTAGGTAAACCCACAAAATACTAAGTTCTACATTTCTGCGGAACACTATATTTTTAAAACCCACATATTTTCAAACAAAAATAATCTAATTCCTTGACAATTATGAACTATGAAAAATTGGATGTGATCCACATAAGTAATTTGAAAATCTTTGAGACACAAGAGGCACACAAGCATTCATCTTGTAACTAGTTTCTAAATAATAAGAAGAATGCTGATTTTGGAAATATTTCTCATGACTCAAAGGGGCCATATTCGTGCTATATGTGAGAACCGGTTGCCTTGTTCATCCATCGAGCATGGAGTGAGTATACAAATTTGAAAAACCTTATAAGAATTTCCAAAAATCTATCCTTTTCTACAAAAAAATTGCAATAACCTAGAAACCACCTTATGCCCCAAGATAATTCTCTCTCATATGCTTCTAATACTTGCAACACTAAAAAATTCTAAAAACATTCCATAAGTTATTAAAAGGGAATTAGAAGGCATCTAGGAAAGTTGGTTTTCTCGGTAGATGGATAGGAGATTACAACACTACAAGTGCATCCTCAAACACAACTAAACTAAAATATTAAAAACGTAAACACTAAAACTTGATATATATGACCATAGTGATATGATTATGCTAAAATTTAAATACAAAAGCCTAATATGATGCTATAGTAGAAATAAATGAATGAAATAAAAAAATATACTAAAGCAAACTAAGCAATAAATGATAAAACCCTAATGTGTAAAGAAGGGTAAGATTCCTTAGTTGATTCACTGAGTTATGGATAGTTCATAGAGATGGAAGATAGAAAAATGTAAAGCACTAACTATCGCACTGGAGCTTAGAAAATTATAGAAATTGAGGTACAAGCTAGAATTGGGTGCATGGAGAGGGGCAAAGACACCTACAGGTGCTTAGGTACTGATTATGGGAACCTACGTCTGCAAAAATAATTGAAAAATCAAATTCTCAGGGTCATAAGATGCTCACCTTTTATCAATTTGTATTCACACAATGATCGTTGAGGTTAAAATAAACCTACAAAGAAGTATAGACTTGAAAAACCCTCAAATCCCGAAAAAGAAAGATGCAGAATGAGGGATTAGAATATCCTCAACCACCACAATGGTGGACTTACAAATGAGTGTTGCACTACATCTCAGACCCAATGTAGTTTTGTGTGTGTGTGTGTGTGGAATTATACCCTAGGTTTCTCTTGTGCTAGTCGCACTTGGATAATGAGCAAGTAGCTAGATGTAGAATGTAATAAATGTGTGCATGGAATAGAATGAACTTCCCTCCTATGAAGTGTGATGCGAGAAAACCAACCCGTGTGATGGAGCTAGATGGATGCAATGGAGATCTTATATTCCTTTGATGGATGTAACCTTAGGTGATGATAAATAGTACTTAATGTTTGGTCCTTTATTATGATCACATAAGCTTGTATATTTATATGATTCCCTTGCTTGATTTTTGTAATTAACCCTAAAAATTTCAACTACCAAAAAGATAATATGCTCAAATGATAGAAAGGACCCAAAAATTTTGAGTAAAGTAAAAGAGGACAATGGCACCCAGTTGGACAAGGGCATCGGCGCTAGCATCCTAGTCTAGGCATTGGTGTCAGGATGAAAAATTCCAAATGTTGAAAAGGAAGGCTGAGCAAGTAAGGGTGTAAGTGAAAGTAACAACAAAAAGTAAAGGTGGCTAGAGACATGTGTTAATTAGTATCATTCTTACTTAAGAACCATATGAATAGTAGTATGTAATAGGGACTAGATAATTACCCAAAGTGTGTGATTTTTTGTACGCATTTTCCCCTACTTTATGTTGGTGAGCAGAAATATCAGTAACATAAAGTAGATAGAGATGAATACATGATATCCATGTAGATTGATGTAGGAAACATGTCGAGGGACTAGAAAAAGTGTGGAGTGATAAAAATGTGAAGCATGGATGCTAAGGAGAAGAGCAAAAAGTGATGAAAATGAACCTAGGGTAGAAAACGCATGTGTAGGTTTCGTGATGTACTTTTTTTTTATGTCGATGTGTGTGATGTTGTTGTTATGGTGATGTTGACTACTACTTCCCATACAGATGGACCTACAAAAGAGAAGCCGACAAGTAGTCAAATACACATGTATATGATCAAAATATGTAAAAAGTGTGTAAGGAAAGTATGTAAAGTGTGAAAATGTGAAAAAGGAACATGTGCACCTGATCCATGATGAGAAAAGGGTGTAGAAAGGATCCTAAAGATGTTTTTGATGCACAAGTTTTTCAAGAGATCTCACACCAATGTAATGGAAGAAGTGTAGGGAGAACTTTCTGGTGTCATATGCTAACCTTTAACTTCTTCCCATTGTGTAAAACACCACTGTAGATGGTGTGTATGTGCTAAGGAATCTCTTCCCTATAAAATCCTCTTTGTAAATTCCCAGTTCTAAAGGACTCTTTAGCCCTGTCAAAATCCTCTATGACATGTCGAATAACTATGTAATTTTCCCCTATTACTAACACTCAGGGAAGGTCATTTTGTATTAAGGACACAAGAATGATTCTCGATCCATTTCCCAACTAAAAACTGTGTTGTACTAGTACCATGTTGTGTATAACTCTATATGGGGTGACTGATTCACCCATATGATTCCCCCTCATTTGGGGTGCATGTAATGTCATTGAAGGAGTATGTGGCCCAAAAGAGGACCAACCGCTATGTTTGAATTATTCTCTCATAGGGGAAGGGAATGTGCTTGGTAAACTAAGGAACACACAAACAATTGGTTAGGAAACATGTGTTAGTACAATAAAAAACAAACACTCATGTAAAATATGAAATGTAAGCTACGCAAGAAATGTATAAGCTAAAATGTAAGAAGAAGACAATGTAGACCGTGAAAACTAGGTTGTAAAAATGGGACATCACTCATGATGTCACAAGACAATCAAGGACATAATGGATACAAGAAATAAAGAAAAATCAAAACATAGGGAAAAGCCAAACAAATAATGACAAGAAAAAAAAGCAAATAGTGTAGCATATTACCATGGAAGCAAATAGCCCTGCATAAAAATGTTGCACATGAAGCACCCGTTATCATGTTAGAAAGATAAAAAGTATGTCAAAGTGTTTTATAATATGAGAGAATAGTGTGCTATGAAAAAAAATGAAATAATAAAACCTATAATGTACAAAATTAAATTCCCATAGGAGCCGCTTATGGAACTGGTAATAGGTATTGCGCCAAGCATCATGTTGCATGTAATAGATCTATAAAATATTTCATCAAAACTATAAAGGCAAGTGAATGCACATGTGTGTATGATAAAGATAATGACATAAAGATATATATCTAGTATGTGTAATAATATATGCATATACAAGTAAATGTAAGCAAGAGTAAATGTAACCAAGATATGCAGTATGATGTGGATGAGGTGGAATGGAATGCAATGTGAATGATATGGAAGCGTGCCCCCGAGTGGATGTGAAAACATATGCAATGAGGTTCATTTATTTATGCCCCCTCAGCATTCAAGAATGAACCATAAACAAGAGTGTGTCATCGGGAAATGGTTTGAGTGATGTGTTGTATGTAGAAAGGGTTGATGAATTAAGTGATGATTGTAGAATGGTAATGCATTGATGATGTTGTATGTGACATAGGGATGATGGATTTTGAATGTGTGATGATTTAGCCTAAATCATATATCACTAGATGGGTGAGTAAGATGCTAGTACATGTGATGATGTAGCACAAGACGTATATCATGAGATGTATGGATAAGATGTTAGGAAGTGGTGATGATTTAACAGAAATTGTATATATGATATGTGTGAAGAAGGTGATGGCTAAAAATGTCGCATAGTGTGATTAAAAAGGTTGATTGATTGATTGTGAAGATTAAAGTGTAGAATGATGTAAGTGTGATGAGGTGAGGTTCACTTTTGATTTGGACCCTTAGTAGTTGAGTATGAACCATTGGACTAGAGTGCGTCATTGAGTAGTGAGTGTAGTGCATAGAAGAATATGAGTAAAATGTGGAATGTGTAGTAGATGTGGTCATGATAAGATGTCATAAGTATGTGACATGTAAAGTGTGTAATGTGTGATAGAGAATGTAATGTGTAGATCATAAAAATGTATAATAATGTAGTGTGTAGAATTTTTAATTTACAATGTGTGTAAGATGTGGAATGTGTAGTGTAGTCATAATGTAAGTATGATAAGGATAATGTAGAAATAGATGTAGTGGTGAATATGTATGAGAAATAGAATGATGTATAATGTAGTGTCTAACATCAATATGTAGTAGTAGTGTCTAATGTGTAGTGTGTGAGGTTCATGTGGATAGGATTCCTCAATAGTCAAGTGTGAAAAGAAGCAAAAAGTGCGTCATTGGGAAATTTTGATACAAATGTATGCATATATGTAAGATGAATGCAAAATACTAGATGCGATGTGTGTAAGATGTATGGTAGTTGATAAGGAAAAAAAGGTGTGGGGGGAGATAATAGGCATGATGCCCCCCAAAGCATGCGATGGAGCATGTAATATTAGATAAAAGTGAAGGCTGGAGACCCTCCACCCAATGTTGATGGAGATGAAGGTGTGTGACCATGCTCTAAGAGTGGTGGTATATGAGATAAATGTTGTGCAGGTGATTGAAGTCTATATGCATGTGATTGATGAGCATATTGTGGTCATCATGTTGTAAAAAATGTGTAGGTGATACCTATGTGAAGCAAAATGTGGTGGTGATGGACACTAACATGGAATAAAATGAGGTGGTGACTTGTGTTTATATGTAGGAGTTGTCCTAGTGAGGGATCTAGACTGATGTACTAGACTAGCATAGCGATGAGACCATGTAGGTTGTGTGCGAGTAGGTGAGATAGGAGCAGATTATACTTTAGGAGTGATAAACCATGGGAACTAGATATACTAGGTGATGCATTGGAAACTATGAGAGGAGAGTGCAACCATGGAGTAGATGGAGGTACACCATTGATATAAATGACTTGATTTTTGTGAATTAATTTTAGATGCAAATGATTCATGAAGATGATAGATTTAGACCTATGAATCCAATTGAGGCCTAAGAGCATGTCACACCATCGATTGCTTTTTCGATAAGGAAGGGAACCAACATAGTAAGAGAACCAACTGTAACATAAATATTGACAATGCCATAGGATTTTCTCATTGGATATGAAATTTGGGAAATCAGATAGCCAATAGCGAGAATGAAGTGGAATATAAAACACGCTAATGAGCCATGAGGGATCAACCTTGGTATTATTTATAAAGGTAGATCCAATAGAGGCATTCATGTGTAAGTGATTAGAAGATAATTCTACATGATAGTCATGGTCAGAGAAAGAAATAACTGGTAGAGAAGTGTCAATATGAACAACTAGGAAATCAAGAGCCCCTGATGTAGGAGGATGAACTGTGTGATATGTATGAATAGCCGAGGATTCATCTAGTTTCTTGTCGTGTCTTAGAAGTGGATTATTGAATATTTTGAGCTTATGATTTTCATTTACTAGCATAGATTCTAAAGGCTCTAGAAGCTCAAGTTTTTTGTCATTAATAAGATCTTGGATGATGGTGCAAAGTTTGAAACACCTATTTGTAGAGTGTCCCACACATTGATGATAGTTACATCAAAATTTCTCATTGTAATTCCAACCTTTTGGATGAGATGGGTCTAATTCAAGTGGGGGAGGAAGTGTAATAAGATTTCTCTCAAGTAGTTTTGTAATATAATTTGTGGAGCAATGGTTAACTTTGTAAATGTACACCTAGGAAGTTGTAATTGAAGCTCTCTAGTGGTGGATACTATGTTGACAATGATTTTTGTGTCAATTGGCTTGGTTTTTGATGGTTTGAATGTTGATTTATTTTGAAAACATGTAGAAGATGATGCTTTCTCTTGATATTTAAGATTTCTTATAGATAAGAGATTAGTTTCATAAATCTTAAGAGTATGACATAGTTGATTGAATGAAGGAGATGTCTCAAAAAGAAAACTCTCCTAGAGAGGCGGTAATAGACTCTGAATGAATAAGTCTTGAAGATAAGAGTCCACAAGCACATTGGAAATCTTAGCTAAGTTGTTTTTGTATCGTAAAACATAATCTACTAAGTGTTCATTAGATCCTTGTTTGAGTTGTGCGAGTTGTGCATAGAAATATTAGAGCTGATATTGATAGAGAAGTGAGTGAGAAAAGAATCACTAGATGCATGAAAGATGTTACTAAATGAACAAGTAGGTCATAGAACCAACACATCGCATAATCTTGGAGACTATGAGGAAAGATATTAGCGAGGAGAATGTGATCATCCATAAAATATAGATAAGCCACATGGAATGCTCAGAGATGCTCTTGTGGGTCACCATGCCCATTGAAAATGGGAAGCTTAGGGGTAACAAAGTTAGGTGGAAGGGAGTAAGAGGATATAGCTGGTGCGAATGGATTATGTTTTAACAGAGTGGAATCCAAAGATGGAGACATACGAGAAGTAGCCTATTCGATTGATGAATTTTCACTTGAAGGTCTTGATAAAGGGAGGCTAAATATTTGGTTCCAGTGAAAGGATATTTCTATGTATGAGAAATAAGAGGTTGGTTATAATGATTAGTAGGAGTAGGAATAGAAACGGTAATGGTGGAAATGGGTGGAAGGGTGGAAGAGTGGAAGTAATTGGTTGAATAGCAATGGTGGTGGGAATAATGGCGGAAGCATTAAGCTCTGTGAGGTTTTGTTTCCTCATGAGAAACATATAAAAGCAAGTCTAAATCTTGGGGATTCTCAATGATATGATCATTAAGGGATTTAAGATGGGCTTTAGTAAATTCTTTAGAAGATTGAGCCATAGTAATAAGAGGAGAAGAGCTTGAAGTGGAAGGTGGTTTCGAATGTTGGGTTCACCAAAATGATTATGCTAAAATGTAAATAACACAAGCCTAATTTGATGATATAGTAGTAAAGTAAATGAATTCAATAATGAAATATAGAAATATACCAAAGCAAACTAAACAATAAATGATAAAACCTAATGTGCAAAGAATGGTTAGATTCCTTAGCTGATTTTCCAAGTTCGGAAAGTGCATGAGCTGGAAAAAAATGTGAATCAAGACCGTCACATTGGAGCTTAGAAATTTACTGAGAACTAGAGGAATATCTTTGGACGAGGGGAACTGGAGAGGGACAAGGGTGCCCGTGGGTGCCTAGGTGCTGATTCTCACGGATGCTTGGGTCTATGAAAATGCTCAAAAAACCCAAATTATTAGGGTCACAAGATGTTCGATGATGCTCACCTTTTATCACTATGGATTCACACAATGATTGTCAAGGACGCAATAAACTTGTAAAGAAGTATAGACCTGTAAAACCCTCAAATAGACATCAAATCCCCAAAAAGAAGGATTTTGAATGAGGGGTCAAACTGTCCTCATCCACCATAATGGTGGACTTACAATTGAGTGTTGCACTACACCTCAATCCCAAAGTAGTTTTGTGTGTGTTCGAGAATTGTGCCCTAGGTTGCTCTTGTGACAGTCACACTTAGATAGAGAGAAAGTAGATAGATGTAGAATGTAATAAATATGTGCATGAAATAGAATGAAATTATCTCCTATGAAGTGTGATGCAGAAAACCTGCCCTTGTGTCCCTTGTGATGGAGCTAAATGGATGCAGATGAAGCTCTTATATGCCTTTAATGGATGCTGACCTTAGGTGGTGATAAATAGTGCTTAGTGTTTGGTCCTTTATTATGATCACATAAATTTATATTTATGTGATTCCCTTTCTTGAGTTTAAGTAATTAACCCGAAAAGGATGACTACCAAAAGAGATAAGATGCTAAAAGCAGATAGAAAGGACCCAAAAAGTGTGAGTAAAGTATAAAGAAGATAGGGGCACCCAGTTGGATGAGAGCACTTGACACGGCATCTTGGAATAGGCGTTGGTTTCGAGGATGAAAAATTCCAAAGAATGAAAAGGAAGACTAAGTAATTAAGGGTGTAAGACTAAAATTAGCAACATAAAGCAAACAAAGGTGGCCAGAGACATGGGTTAATTAGTACCATTCTTACTTAGGAATCATATGAATAGTAGTATGTAATTAAGACTAGATAATTACCCAAAGTGCATGATTTTGTGTCTACATGATCCAAGGTGACAACGCAACCTCCATCGGTGAAAAATTCCTAGCAATTTAGACTAAAACAAAATGGGAGAATTCTTGAAAAACATAGGTTAGGAGCAAAAATCACCCATAGTCTAAAACGAGGCCAAGAAGACACCAAAAATGAAAACAAGGAAACAAACAAGGAAGGGAAAGAAAAATATTTATATTTATGTACAAGGGGATAGAAATTTATTAGAAGTAAGGCTTTAGAAATATCCCATTAATTGGGATAGGAAATATTTCACCCTTTAGCCTTGCTAATTCAAAATCATTACTCTCCTTGATCTCTACTATTTGATAAGGGCCACTCAAATAACATAAAAATTATTATGTTTTCCTAGATTGGAGTTGTCTTCATACCATTTTAGGACCAATTATCCTTCGTATAAATGCTAAAAGTGAGATCTCCTCTTGAACCACTTTTGCATGGCTTGTTGGTAGTCTTGCAACTTCTATCTATATTCTTCCCTGACATCTTCTAATTTAACCAAGTCAACAATCCTAATTTTTCTTGCATCATGATGCTCTAATTCCAAGCTGATGAGCTAAATCCAGAGTTAGAAGTTTGAGTGAGATGGTAAACCACACTTCTCCCATATACAATCATGAATGGAGAGTTCCCAACACATTTCCTAGGTGTAATTTTATCATCCTAGAGTGTTGTTCTTGTCTTAGTGTGCAATTGCCTCTAATTTTCCTCCATTGTTCTCTTCATGATTTTGATCAAATTTTGTTGTAGGATTTGGTAAGGCCATTTTATTGAGGATAATAGTTTGAATATGTCTTAAATTAAATGCCATATGTCAAGTAAAAATCAGTCAATTTTATCCAATTAAATCCTTAGCATTATCATATATAACTATGTGATGAACTTCAAATTTGGTCATAATATCTTCTAAGAAGTCTATGATGACACTAATTTGATCTAGAAACTACCTATAAAATAATAAAAATATCCTATCGTAGTGAAAATGAATGAAAAACTTAACCAAATTTATTTTTATCAAGTATGTTATGAAATAGGTGTTGTCCTTTCTCGCCCCGGGTAAAAATGGACAACATTGGTCTCTGAGCTAAAATTGTCAAAATTGGTGTATAAAATTTTCCACAGTTCTTCTATACTTTCGTAATGCCTTAGAAGGATATTCAAACACATGGGAAGAAGGATCTTCAAACATAGCTCAATTAGGCCCAAATCAACATATAATTGCACTAATGAAAATTAAAATCGTCTTGTTGGGTTTGTGTTTGCATTAGGTAAAATTATTATAGGCTCCCAAGCTTGAAATTGGAACATCATGTTTGACAGGGTTGGGGAGATAGCTCAAGCCATCATGATAAGTCTCTTTCATAATTAACTCGGTCAAGATAGGAATGAGCTCGGTGAGTCTTAGGCATATCGATGAAGTAACCATAATCGAGCTCAAGTGAGTCGATCAAGAATCAACACAAAAGAATGAGCTCAAATGCAAACACAACTCGATGGATGAATCCACTTGGGCTCGGTGTTTAAGAATGAAAAAAAGGAATATGTAGGGGGTAGCTTTGTTGGCTTATGGTAGAATGTTGTCTTGAGTCACAATGGGGTTTGAGATGAGCAATCGGTGGAGAATAGTCCTATAGGATTTAATATGAGCTCAAACGTGCGGGCGAGTTGATCAATGTCTCCATGAAGGAATGAATGAATGATGAGCCCCTCATCGGTTCGGAGGGGGCTATGTAGTCAGTGTGAGTTGACATTAGGGTTTGGGTGATGAGCTCGATGCCAAGGCCAATGTCGACATAACTCTATCATGAAAAGGTCAGTCGGGCTCATGTCAGGAAAGGCTGAGCATCCATCAAGACAAGAACACGATGGAATTGGAAAACCCGATGGCATAATTAATATACAACTTAACATTCAAAGCAATGAAATAGATCATAGTGTTTGAATTGCTTGCATAAGTTAAAATTATCTTGGAGGATACCACAAGGTTGGCACATTTCAAACAGGTGGTTCCACTCGATAATGGAAACAAGAGGAAGGCATCGCGAGTAGACTCGATTTGGAAAGAGATCACCATGGATCAAAGCGAGTTTTGCAATGTGTTCAACACAAGGTTTTTTTGGTAGGGAGATTGGTCATGGTAGATGGTGGTAATGAACCATGATATGCTTGGTGCAGTGCGATAAAGGGAAGAGCTCGTTGACATTTACGGAGAGTTTGTGTCTTCGGAGCGTCAAAGCTCGATGATGGTCACGGTGGTGGAGCTCGGTGGATTCATGAAGGAGTTGAATGTGTAGTTGGTGAGCTTGGTTAACACCAAGAAGTCATGTTTTTAGAGTTATTTGTTTCAGGATTTCAGAGATTTTAGGCTTAAAGACATCATGTGATTTAAAAAAATTTGAAGCCGAAAACTGAAACTCGAAATTCAAAGTTTTAGGTTTTCGAGATTCAAAGGTTACAGAGATAGTTAGAGCTCATATTTTGAAGTGGTGATATATTGGGATGCTTTCCATTTAACTCGACAAGTCATTAGGGATGAGGTACTAGTTGGCACAAGCTTGAGAGGAAGAAATTAATGTGTATGCTTGGGTCGACCATCGTGATGATAGTGCAACAAGTTGAGACTCGTTATGAGATGGAGCTCTCCAAAGCAAGGAAATCATCATCGCGGTGAAGAATGTGACATGCTCAAGTCGGGGATGCAGTTGTGGTGAGTGAGCTCGGTGAGGCCTTTGTCTCTACAGGAGCTCGGCTCGGTCGCTTGATGATGGCGCGGAATTGGAGGTGAAGCTTGCCGGGGAATGGAGCATAAAATTTATGGGATCTCAGTGTTAGTGGAAACTCATGAAGACATGTTTAAACTCTTTATGTCATTACAAGAGTCTAATTAAATAATGAGTGTGAGGGAGATCTGATCATTGATGGAATGAACATGAATCGCTATAAGCCAGTATTACAAGCTAATGGGTTTCACATGAGTCATTGAGCTAAGGTAAGGATTGGGATATGAGATCATATAGAGTTAACATGAATGTAAGGTGTGCAATTCTGGTTTAAGCTTCGAGTGTAGTTGTGCAGTGAAATAGTTTGGAGCTCAGAAAATTGGAGCTCAAGATCAAACGCATATGGTAAAAGTGTTAAAACAAGGTCGTTTGAGCTCATGATTGAGCAAGGAAGGTTAATGGCTTGTTTGCAAGATGACTTGGGAAAACCCATAGAAGTATCATAGATGGCTTGTTAAATAGCCATCGGTGAGATGGCTAGGAGGATTTATGGGCGTCGACCGAAGTATGAAGACCTTCATTTGAGCTCGTGAATGGATTAGGAGGTGAGAATACATAATGAACAAAGACCTCACAAGATTATGAAGTTTAGTGGACGCGTAAAGAGTTATGTCACATTCATAAGAAGGATCTTGGATAGACCAAGTGGCTCGATCAAAGCACAAAAAGATGGGAAAATGTAATATGTTGAGCTATATGGTGAGTATGTGGGAAATAGTTCATATCAAGTAGGATTTGAATGTGGACCAAGGAGAGCTCGTGTCATAGAGCTCGCATGGGAAATGGTGACCGAGTTGATCCATTCACCGAAGCAAGGTCGGAGAAAGTTTTCATGGAAGATGAGTCATCAAGATCGGGAGGAATAATCGGGATGATGAGTAACTCGAACCAAGATCACTAGGTGTTATATGACTTAGTCAACAAGCTCACGGGAAAGGGAGCTATTTGGATGACTTGCTTTATCTTGAGCTCATGAATGGCTTGACATCATGCGGTGAGCTACATAAGAAAAAGAAAAAGAAAAGTGAGCTCGGCGTCGAAGCGAGGGAGCTTGTTTATTGCGATGGTGGTGAACATATGTGTGGAGCTTGTGGGAAAACTCATGCATGTGGTCACAACACTTAAACGACATATCATGCTCGAGTTTAGTTACACAAAGAGCTCGATATTTGATGTATGAGCTCGGATGCATGGAAGAAGTAGATGGAACTCATTTGAAATTAAGCTCGGTAGATGTGATGAACAATGGAGCTCGAGATCCAACTCGGTGAGCCAACCACTTTGAGTTGGGCCATTTTTGGTATTTTCCATCATCACAAACCGATCAATATGGGGCCCACCAATTATTTTAAATTAATTTAATATTTTTATTTAAATATTTTAAATAATAATATTTATTATTATTATTTAAATATTATTTTAATTAATTGAGAAGACTATGTCAACAGGCATTAATGATGCATGATGGAACCTTTTCAGGTGGTTCAACCAAATGTAATAAATGATACATCATGTGCCTTTCATTTAGGAAGGAAATTTAATACTCCTCTCCTTGCTCTCAATTTCTTCTATAAATGTAAACTAGAAGTTCATTCCAAGGGGGAGGTCCAATGAATAGGTGGGTTCCAACCATTAAGTTTTGATAGGTCATACAAGTTGGACAAGTTAGACACTTTCCAAGCTTCCCCTCTCTTCACAAGCTGAGATGCTATGATTTATAGGCTTTCAAGCCTTTCTTCTAAAATTGTAATGGCAGCTGTGCCTTTTCACTGATGTAATGGTGCATTATGCAAAGTGCTTGAAGTAATGATAATTATGCTTTGTGATCATTTGTATGTCCTTTCATGATTTTTATTACTTCTACTTTCCTCTCTATCATGTTTTCAGGAGAACTATTCAACCAAGGCTTCTCTTGCAAGTTTTGGAGGTCATTGTGCTTATCAAAGAGTGAAGTATTGTATGTAAAATGGGTTTGTAATGCATGTCATTATTCCTCACGACCATCTCTTTTCATTGGCCGAGTGATGCAGCCTAGAATTACAAGATAACACCCTAGTCACATTAGCACATCACTCATCCTAGAATGAGAGCTCACTTGAAACATGTAAAGGTACCAGTCCCTCTTTAGGGTTGTTGTAGCGGGATGTTAGTGCGATGAATTATTAAACATATAGATCCATAACTAATCCATCATTCTACAATGAATACCATATTTAGATTTATGAAAGAACAAGCTCAAATAATACTCATGATTGAATCAAGAACATGCACCACTTGATTACACAAAATAATGACACTTGATTCAGCCAATAAATTCCATCTATTAATAAACACAAAATATCATTACAATAATGGAATTCTATACCAATGCGTGTATGGATCGATACAAGTAAGATCATTATATACCTCTCTATACATATATCTATGTATGTGATTCACATCATATATATAGGGTGGGGAATTTCCTTCACCGCTTCTCTATTAAAAAAATAGGCCACATGCTATTAATAGCCATGCGCGCTTACTGAGCATAGCCACACATGCAAATGTGCTATCTATAGACCTCTTGTAATTAATTGGAGTGGAAATCCTATTCTTAGCTCGTCTCCATGTAAAACAAGCTTCGATCCAATCCTCTAAAGATAGACAATGCATGGCATGCACATCCCTACATCGTTGGTGTGTTCCACATGCCATCTTCTAAAAATAGGTCTTCATGCTCAAAATAGGCTAAGTCCTGAATGCTGAACTTGCCCTCCGTGCATGTGCTCTTCATGTCCATTTGCACCCTTAAACCTGGTCTACTTTCCCACATGGACTTCTTGTGTGATTTATGTCAAGTGTTCTCTGATCAACATTACCCCACACTAATTGTATTGTCACCCGACAATGGGTATCTCTAAAAAAATTGAAGTAAAGAATATTAAATGGAAAGAATAAGAAAGAATGTAGATGAATAAAGAATGTTTAAAGAGGCAACATCCTCTGTATATGTTTGAAGGATCAACTCTGGATACTCCTCCTTTATTCCGGCCTCCAAGGTCTGCCATTCAATGAGTGCTTGTTCTACTTTCTTTGGAATGTCCACAACAATGGATTCCAACTCATCCTCATAATCTCTCCTTTTTCATTCTATAGAACCAACACAATGTTGGAAATTGATTTCATTATTCCTTCTAGAAGATCCATTTTCTACGCAATGAGCTTCTTAAGTTCTTCCAAATTTGAGTCTTATGCGGATCTTGTGCTAATGCCGGGGCCTCGTGCTTGTACTTAACCATTAAAAAAATTTCTGCAGGGGCCCAATGTTTCATCCTTCATTTCTCTCTGGACCTCATTACTTTCTTCGAGGGTCTTTATATTGATAAGCACCTTTGGAGCTGTGCAGATGTTTAAAGCCTAGTCTACTTTCTTCAATACCTCTTGTAGCGCTTGCAACAACCCTTCATATGATGTAATCTTTCGCATCACTGACGCTTTCTCTCACCCTGCCTCCTGTTCTGAGTTCCTTGGCACTGGTATGTACATAAGTTCATCTTCAAGTCCTAAGTCCACTAATTTTCCTACATAGTTTATCGCTGAAGGAAATGTCTATGGTACCTTGGCCTCTAAGTGAGGCCTCGGCTGTTATGACATTGTCCCTAATCTCCTCTACAATGCTGATAAATACATCATTATTCTTCCATGCTAAGTCCCTCTCTTGAGTTATGTGCACTATCTCTGCATCCTTTGTCTTGAGCTCCTCACACAATTCTCTTATTGTTATAGCTTTGTCCATGTTTCTCCTTGCAACTTTAGTAGAAAAATTTACCAATGCGTTTCTGACCTGCTCATCTAACATGACGGTAGGCTTTACTATCATATGTCTAGATTGTGGTGCCTTCTTGACCATCTGCAAAGTCAGGCTCATCCATATGGGTGTACATTGACCATGATAGTTGCTTCCAAGTGCGCACAATCACCATATCCTCATCCATTAGCTCCCAGAAAATAAATCCTTCTCTACTATTATGCTTTGGAAGCGGGCATGGAAAATTTTATCTGCATCCTTTGCATACCCCATGGCTGGTGGAATGTGCTCTCCACTTTTATCCTAGATTCTGCTGCTTAGGGACCTTATCTTCCAAATTTGGGACTTGTGTCTCCATGTCCGAACATTCTCTGTAGAACCCATTTTCTCTCCTTTGGTCCCTTATTTCCTTTGATTCCTCACCTTGTTCTTCTATGTTCTTTGGAAGTGTAGGAGAATTAGGCATGCTTTCCTCGACTCTTTATCCTCCTTATTTAACTACAATTTTTTCATTCTTTACATGGTTGCCTCCTTCTTTCCTTTTTCTCCTATTGCAACTACCTTCTTCAATGCCATTTTACCTTGCAATCCTTTATAGATCCTTTTCGTTCAAATTCTGCAATGTGCGAAGCAAATCCTAGTTCGATTCAGTGTTCCCTAGGTGAAATTACATGCCCCTAACTCATCTCTATCACCTCACTTCACTCAAACCCTTCACCATTGGGGAAAAAAGCTTCTTCTGCAAACAGATCTCTTTGTCACGACTGGTTACACACCTCTCGCACCTTAAAATGATCACTCGGCTCTTCGCACTTGGCTTCTTTCAAATAATCTTAATCACAATGGTAAAAATGAATTCACATCCCATCCTTATATAGATTTTTCAAATTTTGATGCATTTATTGCTCCTTCACCTACCAAATATCCCCTCATTCATTGACCAAATTCATTCGTTCCATGCGGTACATCTTTGCACCCTAGCTATAACCTTCTAGCATGCCTCCCTACCCTCTGGTCACAAACTTCTCTTCAGCGCACACCCTTGTACCCAAGTACCTCGTCATTGTACCTTCTCCTGGTAGTTATCATGGCCTCCGCTTACCTCATGTTATATTGTTCCTTCTTTCATCTCCATCCTTGGTCACTTGTGAGAAGTAATCTTTCTTTGACTTAAAGCACACCCATAGCAGACTTATTCCTTTATCCTTTCAATTCCCACTGTCTTGTACCTAGATATAAACAACCACCCCACACTAAAAGTATGTGCAATCCTCTGCACATAAAAATTCTTCACATAGTAATTAGCTTCATGCGTGCAAGTGTGCTTATTACACAAGAACAAAAACTAAATTAACAAAGCATAATGATAATCAAGGAAATATATTAAGTAAATACATAATTGAAAACCTAATCTAAATGTAAATACTACCTTATTATAAACACCAAGAAGACTTATTTATAGTAGGGCTTCAACCTACTCCTGTTGAAGTAACTGGGTAGCCGTGTTCCATCAAGTGCTTCTAACTGGCAAGCACCTATTTCAAGTATGTGAGTGATGACATATGGCCCCAACCAATGTACTTTGAGCTTTCCTAGATGGCACAAGAACTTAGAGTCATAAAGAAGTACCATTTGTCTAATCTCAAACTTCTTATCCCTTATGTTTCTATCATGCCATGCTTTTTGCCTGGCCTTTTCTTGCTTACGAATCACAGCCGTGCTATGGGTCATCGCTCATCCGGTTGAATCATCTTCTCAATACACTATTCTAAAGATTTCTCATCAGCTAGACCTCCAGTGCATGCAATGCACAAAGAAGGTAACATAAATTCTATAGGAAGAATGGATTCTGCACCAAACACCAACTGAAATGGTGTGGCTTTGTTCAATCTCTTATAAGTTGTTCTATATGCCCAAAGAATAGCTGACACTTTATCATCCCAATCCTTTCTTCCAACATCACAAAATTTTGTCAAAGTTTGGCTTAAATTTTATTGAAAGCCTCAACAATTCCATTTTCTTGAGGATGATAGGGTGTTGTTTTATGGTGTGCAACCATAAACTCATTTAATAGGATCTGATTGTCTCATTCAAAAGTATGTACCCCTATCACTTGTCAAGCTTAAAGGACATCCATATCTTGTAAGAAAATTCACCCGAGAGAAACTTAGCTACTATAGCCATTATATAGTCTTTTGTAGGTGCTACATCTGCCCATCCTATGAGATAATCTATGCAAGTAATGATATAGTGCGATCTAGTCTTCTATGCACGGCTGGAAAAATAGGTCCTAAAAATTTAATGGCCCATTTCTCCAATGGTTCAACACTAGTAATCGGTCTCAAAGGAATCTCATCTCTTTGCCTTGTTTTTCCTAAGTCCTCTCATAGCAGTCACACCTTGCAATACACCTTACAATTTTTATACAAAGTGTTTACCACCATAATCCAGTGAGTAGGATCTTCTAGGCACTCGCATCACCTGCATAGTGGCCACCTGCAATACCACCATGGGATTCTTCCATAATATCCTTGTGCTCATGTTCTAATACACAACGGCATAATACTTCATCTCTGCCTAACTTGTAGAGGTCACCACTGATTAACATAAATGGTGCCACACATATATCAAGTTGTTTCTTTTCTAATGCCTTCATTCCTTCTAGTGTTATACTAGTTCGTAGAAAGAAAACAATGTCTTCTAATTCCATGGGCATGCATTGTAACCTATATAATTGTGCATCTAGCATGGTTTCTTCAATTATCTATGCTTCTTCTCCTAAGTGAATTTTAGACAAGTGGCCTAGTTCATAATTACTTTTCCCGGCTTCACCATAACCATGAAGTTAAAATCTTGAAATAGGAGTACCCATATGCATATGCACCCTTGCAAGACTGGTTTGTTCACCAAATAATTTAATGCCATGTGATCTGTATAAAACACAAATGGTGTTGCTAACAAGTACTATCGAAACTTGTGCAATGCATAGATCATTGACAAAGATTCACACTCTGTAGTTGTATAATTCCTTTCTGTAAAAAGTAGGAGTTAGCTTCCTACTAGCAAAACAAATCAGATGATCTATAATACCTTCACCAAGGTTGAGATAACACGGTGCTAATGGCCATGCCGAAGCATCCACATGCATATCAAATGGTTTATCCCATGAGGAAAATGTAGAATGGGCATGGTAGTAAGTTTCTCTTTTAATATCTTAAACGTGTGTTGTTGCGGTCCTCTCTAATAAAATGTACCTTTCCCTTTTAGTAATTCTTCTAAGGGTGTAGCAATTTTGGTATACCCTTTACCGAACTTTCGATAGTAACCTATATGACCCAAAAATCCATGCACCTCACTTTGACTGGTGGTAGGAACTTCTAGGTCGAGAATGACCGCAACCTTAGTGGATCAACCAACAACCCTTCTTTACATATTATATGCCCTAACAATATTCCAAAAGGTGTAGAAAAATGCACTTCTTGATGTTTAAAGAGATACTCAATTTTTTGCATCGTTCAAACATTAAGTGCAAATTGTCACAATGATCTTTCACAAGCCCATATACTATCCAATCATCTAGATAAACCTACAAAAATTTGTGAATAAAATCTTTGAATGCCTGAACAACTATACGCGAGAATACAGTAGGCATGTTTTTCAATCCAAAAGGCATCATAGTATAGGAAAAGCTTCCCCATTCAGTAGTAAATGTAGTCTTTTCCTAATCCTCTTGAGAAATCCTAACCTGATGATACCCAAAAACCCATCTGTGAAGGAATATATTTTGCGCCCTACAACTCCCTCTAGTATTTCCTCCGTAAATGGCATAGGTAATGGGTCTATTACATAGGAAACATTTAGCTCCTTGTAGTCCACACATATTCTAATTCACCCATCCTTCTTAATACTGATCACCATTGGACTAACCCATTTTAACTCATCAAGGGGCTTGATAATTCCAGATTTAACCATTTTATCAATTTCTTCTTTTACCTTTTCACGCAAATTATGATTCATTCTATAAGGTCTCTTTCTCATAGGGCATGCGCCTTCCTTAAGCTTTATCTTCATTTCCCCAAGTGATTCATGCATGCCTTTAAGTTCATGATACCCTCGAGGGAATAAGTCCTAATAATCCCTAAGTAACTCAATGATCTTTTCCACCTCCGAGTTTGACCAATAGTCTCCAATTATGACCTCCTTAAGCTCAGCCTCCGATCATATATTGACCTTTTTGGTCTTCATTGGTTCATGGTATGTGCACATATCCTTATATGCACTATCCAAGACCTCGTGCACCCCCGTGAGTGGTCAATATCCAAATTTTCAACTTCTTCATCATCCACGATGTACACCATCTTACCTTTTTCTTTCTTAAGAGAAGCATGATCAAGCAATATGGAGTCTTCTCCTTCTTCTTCAAAACATGTGCCTGATTCTGTCTCACCCATTAATTCCTGTATGATTTCCTCCGCCTTTGCACTATCTCCCATGGTTAATCACTTGAAATTTTTTAATGCCTCTTCTATTGGAGGTTGGGAAGAAAAATAGTCAAAGGTCTGGATCATTCATGTAGTCAAATTTTGCCAATTCCTAGTCTCTCGCTGTTCTACATATACATACTGTGCACGTGTTCATCCTTGTAGAGTATAATACAATCTATGCACCTAGAGTGAAGGAGGTAATGCTTCT
Source organism: Taxus wallichiana var. yunnanensis (assembly GCA_018340775.1). Lineage (NCBI taxonomy): Eukaryota > Viridiplantae > Streptophyta > Pinopsida > Cupressales > Taxaceae > Taxus > Taxus wallichiana. The sequence continues at coordinate 645,688,760 of CM031235.1, forward strand.
ATCCATTTGCCCGAGTCTCTCACCTGCTGAATGTGATGTTGAGCATGTTGATCACCATTATAAGTGTAGATCTACGTAGGCCCATTGATTCTTATAAACCTAGTATATAGGGAAATTCTGATCTCCTTCCACTTCATAAGATTATCTCTATGAACTACCCACCAGCGCATTGTTGTCCCATGCAAGACATGTGCTAACATGTCTCTTCTCCTGACCTGGTCTATGCACTGTGCTTCCATGGCTTCCAAAAATATAAGAAGATCTTCTTATCCTTTATACCAAGTCTACCGCGCCACCTATGTGTTGAATATAACGAAGTCCCTTCTTGTGCACAACCACATTTTTCACCTTTTTCCCTACTAGTTCATATGTACCATGAGCCCAATTTTCACAAGAAATACTCCTAGTATCACTAATAGAATGAGAATCATCCCATTGTATGATACCTTCATTTGATGGATCATTGACCTCACTGGATCTGAAAAGCATGGACATAGATTCTGTTTAAGTCCTCCTCACTTAGAGGCTCAACATATGGTGTATACTTCCCATCTCATTAAAGGTATCACAACCCTTTACTCCTTGTTCTCAAATCTGATATACCCCTTATTGAATATCAAGTCAGCATTTTTACATAACACCAAGGGCGTCCAAGCAAGGTGGAAAACTGTCTGCCGCTTCTACAAGTGCTAATACCTCAAAATCCCAGTGAGCTTGGCCCTTGTATAGTTATAGATGCATCCTTCAAAAATCCTATGGGAGTGGCCTTATTTCATTTTTCCATAAACAAAAAATTAGATGATGGATGTAATGGGGGTATCCCCATGTCTACCCATGTATCTAATGTAAGCACATTTACTTCCGCACTTGTATCTATCGAATATTTATCATGACCATCCATCCACAACAACATTTAGAGTAATTTCCTTATCATAGTCAATGCTATCAAGGGGAATATTTGCATGCAGGATCTGCCTTTGAGTCTCAAGACTTACGTGTGGAGTGTTCCCCTTTAACCAACTTCCTAACAGTGGGATGATGTTTTCCTGGTGCAACATTTTGCATCCTTCACTCAGATCATCGATATCCATTTGGACTATCTCACGATGCTTTCTTGTGCTCCTTTAAATCTTGTATTTCACCCCTGAAGATTCCTTAGCACTTCTATGGTGTCTTGATAAACCTCCTTCTGATGAGCCAAATCTAGGTACCTTGCATGCAAAACCTCCTCCTTGGTGATCGTAGGCTTTTGGTACGATGCCTCTCTTATGGGTGCTACTTTAGTGCATGTGGTAATATTTACAATTAAGGCCTCAGGTTCTGGTGTTATCTTGGGCATCCACTAATTTTCCTCCATGCACTGGATCCTAACCATCCCTATGCCTTTGTTTTCCTACTTATGCTATTTACTGAGATGCTCATATAAGTCTGGGCACTCCTCATAGCTATGATTCTTTCCGTAAAAAGAACATGTAACATTCTAGGGACATTCACACCTATAATGATCAGGGGATCCACATGTATAACACATTCCTTGAGGAAACTCGCTTCTTCTTCCACCGCGGCCTCATCCTCCGTATCCACCTTGATATCCACATCCTCTTCCATGACCTCCTTCAAAATGGCCCTCATTCATATCATAGTGCATTTGATTATGATCCCGATCCTTACGCTCATTCTTACCCTTAGAACTATCTATTACACTTGTCTGTCGTACCCCAATGTTTATATCATCCTGGATCTAACTAATCAATTGACAATCCTCAGTATCATGGGTTATGGACCTACAAATTTTGTAAAATTTGGATACATTCTTCCGTATGATGCGTTGTAACAAAAGATAGTGACTAGCATCATGATTCAAATGACAAATATCACAGTCCAACATTAATGAGCGTACTGTTCTGTGATGACATCTATCCTTGGTGTGACCTTCTACTTCACAATCTATACACAAAATTCTTGAGCATGTTTCATGGGCTGAATTTTCTGATAGCTTCTCTAACTATTTAGCCATAGCTGCAATATGTGCCTCTAAGAATGGACTAATACTAGTGTCAATGCTCCCAACTACCTCAATATGCAAAGCTACTTCCGGTGCTTCGCATGGATCAGTATATGTCTTATGTGACAATGCTCTTATGAATGGTGTAATCAATCCGCCAACAACCCATTGTACATGTTGGCTAGTGTGAATATCATAAGAAAGCTTAGATAGAAGTGTCTTAAAGTGGGAATCATACTCACGTACACTCTCAGTGGTGCCTTGCTTGATATCTTTGAGTGTGCTGATACTTTTCTACTCAAATTATGGGATATAGAACTCTTTTAAGAAAGCATCCTTTAACGCTACATAATCCACACAAGTTTGATCAGGGTCAAACTTCCTATACCACGGTTGTGTGTTTCGTCCTGTAAGGTAGTAGCAAATTGAATTACCTTGCACTTCAACAACCGTGATCCCTTTCGTGTACCATAATATTTCACACATGTGCACATGCTCAACAACATCCTCTATGCCTCTATACTCTAGAAGACGAAGAGACATCTCCATATAAATGTTTTGTGGTTGTTGCGGACCTTGACCACCTGATCTAGAACCTCCTATGTTTCCTATGCCTGTAGAATCACCAGATCCACTAGAAATAGAACCACCTATACCTTCTGACCCTCCACCAGTAGTTGGAATAGGACATGTAGATGTACTCCCCTATGCTCGACAAGCGGCAGTACTATATTGAACCCCTACAGTCTGTGAGGTAGTCCCACTTCCAGAGGTAAACCCAACATTCAACACACTTATGTTCTATGTGAACGATGAGCATGAAAACACACCTCCAAATAACATTAAATTCATTTGTCCTGCCATTGATGTAATTTCTCTCTTACTTCCCAAACTTTCTTGTTGATTACTGGTCATACTAGATACTGAAAAACCAAGCACAAGGGCTAGGTCACCAGGTGGATTAAGATGCGTGCCCATGGCCCAAGTAGTCTCTGCTAGCGTACTTCCATGTGAGGCCAAGGGGGGATCTTTGTCATGCTTTCCAAGATGGGGGAGTTCCTAATTCTTTGGCTCCACGTCTTCTACGTGAGCTTTAAATCCTTCACAAGCCATCTCTCTCCTCAACGCCATACTTTCTGCAATGGTATGCTACTTCTATATCTCCCTCTCATGCGCCTCATTATACTTAAGCCACATTTCCTCTCTTTACCTTTCTTCCGCTAGGTCTACCATCTTTCACTAAACCTATTCCTAGCCTCGTGCATGGTGAGATTTAGTTAGCCATCGGTTTACTCTCTAAGTTTAAAGTTACCATTAAGATCTTGATCGCCAGTTGAATGTCTTGCGAGATATGTCCCTCAGGATACCATAAAAATTAGAATTTAGCTACCTATGAGAAAGAATACATTGAAATTGAATATTCTAGAATATAAGCTGTTTATAACACAATGAAACCATGTATCCACAAGTGTGATTCGGATAAAGTCAAGCATCATATAGGGCTGAAATTCTTCATGTGTCTAGATAAGTGTGTGATACCTCCAATTCCACTTATATGCATACGCAATCAGCCACTCATATAATTATCTTTGGAATGATGGTAAAAAGATCTCATATAAGTCATGTCATAAATATTCTATTCTACCCAAGTGTGTGCATTAAACTCAGATCGATTGTTGAACCGTCTTGTAAATTCTTCCTCTGGATCGTGTATCCACTCCTCAATACTTTCTAGAGTTAACCAACATGTCTTCATTGCGAACCGTCTTGAAAGCAACCAAAAAAGAGGTCCAAGCAATGAAACCAATGATGTAGCCTAGAATTACCAGATAACACCCTAGTCATGCTAGCACATCACTCATCCTAGACTGAGCACTCACCCGAAGCGCGCAAAGGTACCAGGTCCCTCTTTAGGGTTGTTGTAGTAGGATGTTAGCGTGATGAAGGAATAAACATATAGATCCATAACTAATCCATCATTCTATAATGCATACCATATTTAAATTTATGAAAGAACAAGCTCAAACAATAATCATGATTGAATCAAGAACATGCACTACTTGATTACACACATGAATGACACTTAGATTCAGCCAATAACTTCCATCTATTAATAAACACAGAAGCTCCTTACAATAATGGCATTCTATACTAATGTGCATATGGATATGATACAGTAATCCTGTCATATACCTCTCTATACATATATCTATGTATGTGATTCACATCATATATATAGGGTGGGGACTTGCCCTTCACTGCTTCTCTATTCCAAAAATAGGCCACATGCTATTAATAGCCACATGCTACTTATAGTATATAGCCACACATGTAAGTGTGCTATCTATAGACCTCTCATGATTAAGCTGAAATGACAATCCTATTCTTAGCTTGTCTCCATGCAAAAAGCTTTGATCTCGATCCTCTAAAGATAGATAATGCATGGCGTGCACGTCCCCCAAATCATTGGTGTGTTCCACATGCCATCTTCTAAAAATAGGTCTTCATGCTCAAAATAGGCTAAGTATTGAATTTTGAACTTTCCCTCCACACGCGTGCTCTTCTTGTCCATTCGCGCCCTTAAACTCGGCCTACTTTCCCGTGCGGAATTCTTGTGTGAGTTTTGTCAAGTGTTCTCTCGATCAATGACCATCCGAAAAGTTGTCTTGCAACACCCTTTCTTGGTGAATCACCACTTCTAGTATAGGTTTTATTTCCTTTCAAATAAATTTCCCTAATCCCATTAAATGTTAGCAAAGGACTAGATAGCCCTTTTATCTTGCATTAGAAGTAGTGTTGTGTTTAGTTTACGAAGAGGAAGCCAACCTTATCACGGAGGTTCACCTCAAGCCCAAGTCCCATAGCTTGAGAGGTGATTCCATGTGTCCTAATCACACTAAATGTCATGATTCATTTTAGTTGATTCGGTGGGTATAGTGATTTGGAGACAACAATAAGCATTCACACAATACTAGAATTGAGAGATGAAAGACAAGGAGACAAAAATTTTATCCTGGAGAAATCCAATGTGGGAAAACGCTATATGGGTAATAAATTACTTACCTTCACTATGTAAATATATAATATAATACAAGTTTACTACAAATACCTTCAAGAAGGATTCAATCTCCTTATAATTGCATTACTTGCTTACAATCCTCAATAAGAAAGAACTCAATTGTCTATGAACAAAAAAAGAACAATTCAAACTTTCTCCTTTTTCTCCCACTTGAATTCACTCCAAATTACTTGCTAGAATTAGTAAAAATATTGTATTTATATTTTCTCTATCCAAGGATGAAAGGAGAGGTGAAACAATTTGAACTAGAAGCCCAAACATTTGCAACTATTCAGTTTCCATGTTTTGGATGTTGTCGTGGTATAATCACCATGAGTCTATAGAGCGAGAGGTTACACAAATTCCATGGCCTAGTGCCTATAGGTTGTGGTCCTACAACCTCCGTGGAGGTTACACAACCACTACTTTTTGTAGAGTGGCGGTTTCATAACCGGAGATGCGGTTATGTCACAATCTCACTGTCACCAATAAAACAACACATAAAATGGTCTTCTTCTCATTTGAAGGTGTCTGGATCACTTTCATCCTAAATTAACCATCTTATAGAATAATGAACATGTTGAGGGCATGTAGTGTAAGTTTCAATAATTTGGGTACTTTTAGATCCATTTTTAGATCATACCTCCCCAATTTGAGGCTTTTAAGTCCCTAAAATATTCAAGAACTAATGAGGTGAGGAAATTTCTTCCCCACATCTTATTTTGAATACCACTTGACCTTGGTAGGAAATTGACCTTTCAACCCAATCAACCACCTATCTTGCACTCCTCACTATGTTGTCCTCTCTTTTTGTTGCAATACCACATCTTCCTCCAATTCTAACCGACTTTCCTAAGTAATATCCTTAATAGATGGTAACAACAATCCCTCTTCTTCTTGGTATAATATGAAGGGATTAAAGAGATGTAAAATATCAAAATTGATAGCTAAATATATTCTCATATAAGGAGGAAAATCCAAGTGAAATGCATTCTTACCCACTTGTTCCATAATTTCAAATGGGCCATATGAAGAGGCTTGAGTTTCTTAGCTTTACCTTGTAGCCTTTCTCTTCTCAAGTACAACCATACCTTATCACCAACAAGGAAATAATGCTCAATTTTGTGCTAATCATACCTTTCTTTGTACTTGGCATGTGACTCTTTCAACCTCTCTTGTGCATGGAGGTGTATCTTCTAAATTTTCTCAATGAACTTCTCAAGTTTGTGGACATCCAGTTCCACTTTCCCATTGTCTCTACATGGTAATCTCAAAATAACATCAAATGAAATCTTATAAAATAAGCAAAACATGTCTCAAATAGGTTCTTATTGGTATAAACATGAACTTACCGGTTATAAGAATGTTGTATATACACCAAATTTTCATCCCAAGTCATAGGATGTTTCTTGTTGTACCCTCTCAAGAGTGAGTCAAGGTATGATTTACTAATTATGTTTTCCCATCCATTTTTGGATGGAAATAAAGTAGACCTCTTAATTTTAGTATCCATATTCTCCCATAAAGTAGACCAAAAATTTCCTATGAACTGTGAGTCCCTGTTTGAAACAATAGAATTAGGAAAACCAAAATGAACCCACACATTAGTAAAAAATAACTCAATTTGCATCATTGGCTTTAATGGTCTTCTTGTAAGGAATGAGAATACACATTTTATTGAACTGGTCCACTACCACAAAAATATAATCATACCCTTTCTTGGAGGTAGGAAAACTACCCACAAAATCCATGGAGATGTTTTCCCATGGTTGGGAAGAAACTGGTAATGGAATATAAACCCAACTTTCTATTACTAGGTTTTCTTGTACTACATAAAACACAACCCTTGATAAATTTGGCAACTTCTGCTTGCATGTTTGGCCAATAAACATACCTCTGTAAATGTGCAATAGTCTTTGTCACACCAAAGTGACCAACCACCTTAGAAGTGTGTGCTTCCCTCATCAACTAAACTCTTTCCCCCTTAGGCACACAAAGTTTCTCATTCTTGTAGAGCAACCATCCTGGAAGTAGTATTCTCCCCTAAGTGAAAATCCCTCACTTGGAGGTTTCTACTGAAATATTTCTCCAAAATCTAGATCCTTCTCATAACCTTCTTGATATGCTTCACATATAAAAGGTTCAAGAAGAGTTAAAGTGCCCATAGATGAAAGTAAAGGAGGTCTAGACAACATATTAGCTAATTGGTTAGTCACACCTTTCTTATATTTTATAATCAAATGAAACTATTGCAAGAAACCCATCCATTTAGAGTTTATATGTCATTGAATTTTATTTTGAGCATGAAAATATAGAAGAGGTTGGTGATTCGTGTGCATGATATTTTCCTTACCCATGAGATAATTTTTCAATTTCTTTCCTGATTACACAAGAGTATACAATTTCTTATCATGTGTACAATAATTAAAAATGGTTCCATGAAATAATTCAAATGATAACATATGGGCCTAGCTCTTTAAAGTAGGACAACTCCCATATCATAGTTCAAGCGTCGTTTTCTACTTCAAAAGGAAGCTACAAGTTAAGTAATGCCAAAAATGGAGCATGACTAATCTTATATTAAAATTACTCAAAATAATCCTATTTTTTCTTACCCCAATCAAAATCCTTACCCTTTGTTGTTAGGGAATGTAGTGGCACTACTATGGAAGATAATTTCCTTATGAAATTTCTAAAATACTAAACTATACCAATAAAATTTCTGGTCTTGATCAAAATAGACGGTGTAGACCAATCCGAATGACCTCTATCTTAATTGGATCAATCTTCAACTCTCTATCTCTAGCCACATGCCATCAAAAACAAGAAATTATTGAGAAAAAACAAACTTATTATCCTTCAATACTAGTCGGTTATCCTTCAAGACTTACAAAACCTCATGTAAATGGTTAATATGCTCCTCAATTTGTTTTTTCTAAAACCACAATTTCATCCAAATACACAATGAAAAGGAATAAATTAATAGCCTCATTACCTCATTCATCAACCTCATATAGGTAGTTGGTGCATTTCATAGCCCAAACAATAATACCAACCATTCATACAACCCTTACCCAGCCTTGAACATTTTTTTCCATATGTCCTCTTCCTTAATCCAAACTTGGTGATACCCATATTTCAAATCAAGCTTAGTAAAATATTTAGCATGATGTAATTGATCCAATAAATCATCAATTCAAGGAAGAGGGTACCTATTTTTTATGGTTATTTTATTTAATTCTCTATAATCAACACACATCATCCATGAACCATCTTTATTAGGTAGTAAACAATAGGCGAAACCACATGGAGAAGTGTTAGGGCAGATAAAGAAAGTAATTTATGTTTTACCTAGTTGGCATATTTCAAGGACTACTTGTATAATACCAGTTTGGAAGTGGACTGTCAGTAGCAACTATATTTCATGATCAATTTTATTGACTATAGGTATCCCCTTAGGATCTTAGAAAAATTCCTGAAATGTCAAACCAACTCTTTCATTTTTCTCTTTTTTATTAAACATGCTACAAGTGATTTTAGGTGCAACAACTTCATCTTATTATATACCTCTCAAAATAAGTAATGTAAATTTACCCCTAGCATTAATAAGCTTCTTAGCTTCAACAAAACTTACCAAAAATATCTTTGAGTATCTTGTAAATTTAGAAATGAGGTAGCTCTTACCATCCTTCACCACGCAGTATTGGTTGTCTCTTCTTATGAAGATGGCATCCCTGATATACAAGTATGGGCTGCCAAACACTACACCACACACATCAAGAGGAATAATATCCAAATTAGTTTCATCAATGAACTTCTTATCAATACCAAATGTAATTTTTCATTGTTTGGTAACCTTGATGTCTATGCCTTTCTTCACCCAACCCAATGAATATGGATTTGGATGATTGTAAGTCTCTAATTTTAGCTTATCAACTAACTCCTTACTTATCAAATTATCTTGAGAAAAAGTATCAAAAAGAGCATCCACTTTGGTTTTCTTCACTTGGATTTTTATATGAAAAAGCTTAGTAAGTTCATTTTCTTGAACATCATTATTACTACCCAAACATACCTCTCTACGGATGAAGGTACAACACATTGTCTCATCCACCTCTTCACTACAAAATATCTCCTCCTTGGAGGGCAGCCATGGCATTATTTTTATTCTTCTTATTCTTGAAGGGATGTAATTACAGGTGGAGCTTCAAAAAATTTCCTCGAAATGAGTGTCAACATCACAAGGACCATAATTAAATTTAGTATCCTTATTAGAAATGGAATTAGTATTCTTCTTAGCTTTCCTTTTGCTTTCTCCTTTTTCTTGGTGTGACCTTATTTTTTTAAGCATGCTAAGAGGTAAATGAACTCTTCTTATTATACATCTCTCTAGATAGTGGGCTTGAGCACAATCCTCATCTACATTCACCGAACTTGGCCAAGAGGATTAGTCTCCTCAAGTGACTATAGATTCCATTAATGTACTTCATCAAAATTTCTTGGTCTGCTACATCGTTTATCATTTGGATAGCTTTCTTCTAGATCTCACTGGTGTACTCTTACAAATTTTGGCCTTGCTTCTGCCTACAAAATTTCCAATACATGGACCTCTCCTCATAATAAATAGGACATTTTTTTATTAACCTCTTAAATTCATCCCACTTATAAATAGGAGGAAGTTTCTTAACAACCAAAGTAATAACCTATCTTTCAAACAAATTTAAAGCATGATTGGTTAATTTTAACCTTGTAAATGAAATTTGTTGACTCTCATTGATTTCATGTAAACTGAAATATACGTCTAGTTGATCTAGCTAATGTTATAGCTTCATAGTATTCACGTACCTATCATAAATTTGTATTTATATCTTTGCCTTTTCTTTGAATATAATAGGATTAATGTTGGTACAAGGATTTTATTACTCATATTCGTGGAGTGTCTTCTTTATGGTCTCCTAGTTCCTCTTCTGGAACACCATGTTTATCCATGAAAAATCCCATGATGGACCTCAACCTCCCCATATACAAGTAAATAATTCCCACATCTTTAGACAAAATTTCCACATCCACCTCCAAATTTTACAAAATTTCTTCTTTAGTGTCACATGTATCTCCACTACGAGCCATGTTTTAGATTCCTTGCTTCCACTTCTTGGTGGAAATATCTGTTAGTATGAAATCACAGCACCCCCAAATGAGTTATGGATCTTCTTTTCTAAGGTAAGGTCATTTGGTGTGATTTACATAACATTGGATCGTTCCCCAAGCTGTGGGACTTGCAAATGGGAATGATCCTCAAGAGAAGGTAGGTTCCTCTTCCTAATCCTAGCAATAAACTACTTCTAAGGAAAGAAATGTGACTATCTACTCCTAATCTAATAATTCCAAGGGACCAAGGAGGAGAGAGAGAGAGAGAGAGAGAGAGAGAGAGAGAGAGAGAGAGAGAGAGAGAGAGAGAGAGAGAGAGAGCATGAAAATAAAGAAATCCTACACTACAGAGGTGATAGCACCGAGAAAAGGGAACTACTGCGATAACAAACCCAATGCTGAAATGGAGAGAGGCAAGAAATGGAGAGGATGGATAGATGTATCACGCACAAGGATAAAGTTCACACTGAGAAAACCATTTCAAACCCCTTAAACACAGCTCCCAAAACCTACAATGGACATCAGAGATATGCACAATATACCTAGCAATGGTGAGAGGTGAGAAGAGACAACAAAATGAGAAAAGGATGGATAAAACGCATCACGAAACATATTTGATTGCTCTAAGAGTTCACATAGTACACCATTCATGGGCAAGAGGTAAGAAAATGCCATTACAAAGCCAAGGGATGAGGCTTAAACTCCACATTCAACCCTAAAGAAGAAAGAGAGAGGGGAGCAGGGAAGAAGAATGAACAACCCTTTACAATGAATCCTGCCACTGTATTTATAGATTTGATCGAAGAGAAGAAAGAGAGAAGGAAGCAGGAAAATTGGGTTGAAGATCAAAAGCTGTTGTTAATGCTTCTGATAAAATATGCCCCAAATCCATCTTTACTACATGATCCCTTGATTTGGCACCTTGAAAGAAGAGGAAACAACAGAAACATATTGAATCCGATCTGGTTGTTGAGATAGATGGATCTTGCATTGAAGGCCCAAAGATGTTTCCTCCATTTTCCTTAACCTAACCTCCTCAAATTAAAGTCTTAGACCTCCATGGCATATGCAAGGTGAGATCTTTCCAATGGTGTCGATCTGTAATATTTCGAGCCTTAAGTCAAAAGATATGCCCCTTCAATGTTTGTATTGGGTCCATACAGGAGGGTGGGAAAATAGCTTGAAAAATGGGTCCCCTTTGATATGGGATACATGGTAGTCGATTAGAGAAAAAATTGGGCTCGCAGGTCTGTAATTTATCTTTTCCCCTTTTCGTAAAATTCAAAACTCAAAAACCCCACATGCCCCAAAGCTCGCCTTTTGACTCGCTTGACCATTTTCCCCGCCTCCACTTCATCCTGAAACACGTGGAAATGTGATGCTTGTTTGAGCTTCTCTTTTTTCTCACACAGGGTTGTTTAAAATTTCGCAGGCCCCGTCATTCCATTGTAGAGTCTCCCTACAACCTTGTTTGTCATCCTGGAATGTGACCTCATGAGTCTGAGTCATTTCCTTCATAATTTCCTTACATGCAGGAGTTGTCTTGACCAAATTTGCTTGGGGTGAATTTGGGATAACAATATCTACTTCAAAAGGAATGAGGATACCTTCAACTCTTTCACCACCCTTTCGAGTGAGAGACATCTAACTAAAAATGTCAACACAAGTTAAACCACACAAAAAATTAATCTTAACTACTTTGATACCAATCTGATCAATAAACTATCTCTTATGCAATAAAAATATCCTATCTTATTGATAATGAATGAACAACTTAACCAAAGTTATTTTTATCAAGTATGTTATGGTAAAAGCATTTAAATAGTACTATAATTTAGAGATGAAAGACAAGGAGACAAATATTTTATCTTGAAGAAACCCAATGTGGGAAAAACTCCATCTGGGTAATCAATTACTTCCCTTCACCATGTAAATCTCTAATATAATACAAGTTTAATGCTAATATATGACCTTCAAGAAGGATTCAAGATCCTTCTACTTGCATTACTTGATTACAATCCTCAATAAGAAAGAACTTAGGTTTCTATGAGAAAAAGAACAATTCAGACTTTCTCCTTATGCTCACATTTGAATTCACTCCAAATCACTTGCTAGAATGAGTAACGATATTTGTATTTATATTTCCTCTATCCAAGGATGAAAGGAGAGGAAAAACGATTCAAATCGGGAGCCCAAAAATTTCTAATTTTCAGTTTCCATAATTTGGATGTCATCGAGGTAGAACCGTTAGAGTTTATAGAGATGTGGTCATGCAACTGATGTGGCGGTTACACAACTACAAGTGCCTGCATGTGGTAGTCCTGAAACCACCATTATGTGCAGAGTGGTAGTTTTGTAACTATTGGGGTAGTTCCGTCACTATATCACAGTCACCAAGAGAAAATAACATAAAAATGGTCTTGTCATTTGAAGGTTTCCATATCACCATCATCCTTAATTAACCATCTTCCAGAATAATGAACATGTTGATGGTCTGCACTACACATTTTAATAAGAGAATACATAGAGTTGGGTACTTCTAGATCCATTTATTGATCACTTTCAGTTTCTTCTTTGAGATGTACAACCTCCACTCACCTTGTAAAATAATTTGTAGCAGTTAAAATCTAATGATGACCATCAATTGAAGGAGGGTTCACCATGCCAATGAAGTCTAAACCCTATTAAGAGAAGGGTTGATATGTAATAATGGGTTGAAGTGGTAGGGATGAATTCCTCTTTTATCTCTGTGAAAAATGAATGTTATTTGTAGCTCCTTATCCATTTATAAAAATTTGAAAACAAATTTGGCCAAAAATATCCATCGCTCAAGATCTTGGTCATAGTCGTTTGACGAGTAAAGTCCCCACTAAAAAAATCCCACATAAAATTCTATGATTATCTTCTCAACTTTGTCAGGCTCCACACATCTCAACATCACACCATAAATGTTTCTCTTGAGAAGTACATTGTCAAACATCTCATAGTTAATGGCCTTCAATTTAAAATGCCTTCGTGTGTTTTGTTGAAATTGTTGAGTACATTTATAGTATGAAGATATTTAACCATATTTTAAAACCAATCATTTTCAACACTTCCCTTTGCTATAACTTTTGTTGATTAGACATAAAATGGTTCTTGCATGAGCCCTTCATCTTTGGCCAAGTGTTGACACAATTATAAACCTACGATCATCTTAGTGGACTTTATTTCAATGTCAAAATCCATGAATTTTCAAATCCAAGCATATATTTTATCGCTTATTTCAGTTGCTCATAATGTAATGCTTGATTCTTGGATGAATAACAAATACTTTGATCCTATTGTTATACAAAAAGTGTTTAATTTTTTTAGAGCTCTCAAAATAGATTTGTTTTAACAAACTTGTATATGAGCTCATAATCTTTAATTGTCTTACTTGTAAAAGCTATTAGATGCTCCAATCCTTTCTAATTTTCCTAGGTTAAGATGGAAACAATATTGCTTTCCCCTCTAAAGGCATATAGGATAAAATATTTTTCAAAATCATGGTTGATGAGAGTGGGAGCTTGGGCTATGGCCTACTTTACTTTTAACAAACTATTATTGGCCTCTTGTGTCCATTAGAAATTACTACCTTTCTTAAGCATTAATGTGATGGGCCTTACTAAATTAGAAAAGTTAGTGATGAAATTTCTTACAAAATTGATCTTCCTCAAGAAAGACCGCACTAATTTTTGTGTTGGGGAGTAGATAGAGAAAAATTAGGTGTAGTTCAATCCAGGTTCAATAGAAATCACATTTATACACAACATGTCCCAAAATATTTCCCTCATGGACAACAAAGATACATTTATTTGGATTAAAATATATTTAAAACTCCCCACATATTATAAAAATATGCCTAAGGTGTATTCGATGATCTTCTTCTCTTTTTGAAAAAATAGTAATATCATCCAAATAGATCAAGAAAATATCACTAATTATCCCTTTAAAATATAAATCCATTTGTAGTCTCTATTATCATTGCCTATTTCAACAACTAATCCCAAGCACATTGGCATATCATCTAATATTAGCTTGAAATCTCACTTGAGGCATGCACAGCACCGAGTCCATCCTTTATGTGAGATTCATGAGAATGTTCTTTATTAACATGATGATGCAATATAACCAGAGAATAAATATAATTATCCATAGGATTTTAGATGTAAGCTTTTACTCTTAGTTGATGTATCCCAAACACATATTTAACATGATCAACTGAAAGTATAATCAACCATGAAATAACATTGAGGAAACTAGTAACACACACATGAACATAAAGGGGAAACACGAACAAGATCCATTGCAAGAGTGTTACATAACTATGGTACTTGATGACCAAAACTGCTATGGTAGTGATGATAACTCTGCTATGGTAGTGATGATACTCTAAAGAATAAAAATAGTGGTAGGAAAGAATCTAAGAAAATAATTAAATAATGGGGGTGCTTATATGACCAATTGAAGGAGCTCAGGGAATTCGCATTTATCTCATCCTTCAATTTCTCCAAGGTCCTTAATTCGAGATAAATCCTTTCCCGCGCATCCCCTATGACATTGGGCACCTGGTCTAGGATGATTTCCTCCACCTTCCCCTTTAATGTACTGATGGCCACCCCTAACTCCATGCAGACACCCTCAAACTCATCCATCTACTCAGTGATGGAGTCTCGGAGCTCACCGATTCTGAAATCTAGCTTTTGCGCTTTGTTTTGATCTTCTCTTTCTAGGTCGTGGTGTTAATGACCAATTGTGCACACTCTTCCTTGTTGGTGGGGATGGTCTCCTACAAAAATTTGAGGGTTTCCTCCTCTGTCATCCACACGTCAATTATTGGCTCGCATTTCCTAGATGTTGAAGCCTCTATCTACTAGTATATTCACCTCCTTGAGTTGGGAGAGAAATTCTTCCAACTTAGTGATCCGGGCTTCAATGGAAACCTTTTTCTCTTCCTTTTATTTTGTGAGCTCTACATCTATTAGGCCCATGCCATCCTTGATGTTAATGAGTAACATCCCTACGAGGTCCTCAAGATACTCCATCTCATCCCCATAATTTGTCCTATCCTAGCTTACCAATGTTAGACATTGCCCTAGAATGTTCTTCATGAGGGCGCCAACTCAGTCGTATGCCTCCTTTGTCTGCGCCTTGCTCTCCCCTTAACCCTTAGCACAACCTGTCTATTTCCTTCTCCTTGCTCTTTCTTTCTGTGACCAAGGTCCGAATAATGGCCCTTGTATCTAGACTACACCGTATCACCTCTAAAGACATCTTTTGTAAGGCATTACATGCTTGCTCATCTGTAAGGTGGTTAGGATCCACCACCTTATATGTATCTTCCCCCTTCTTCTTTAGGTGAATGGTTTCGATCACATGATTAGTGACCTTGAACTCAAGTTCCTCAGTGTGGTAATACATAGTCCAAGCTGAGCATCTTCCTAGTTCTAGGCACACCCCCATCTTGATCCATGTCGTGCCCGTTTAAAAAAACCACTTGAGACCCAAGAAAGAAACCTAGGGTTAGCTAGAAAATTATGGGATTTTTTTTTTTGTTTGAAGTGTCTACAACTAGGTTGCAAGACATCAATTTTCACTAACAGGTTCTAGAACAAGACCAATGTACTACAACATATGTTCCCTTCATTAACTAATAACAAGTTCACAAGGTTCAAATTTTAGGGTTATATGTTTTAGTTAGATTTAGGGAGTAATTTACCCCATGCCTACTCTCTAGTAGCCTCAGAGTTTCAACAGGATTTTTCTCATACTTAATGCTTTCAAAATTTCCCTAAACCATTTCCATCAGATAGGAAATTTTCTCACCTTTTCGGTGATATAAAGAAGTCCTCCTAACTCCCTATAATTTCCAAGTTATGGGCCGATGGACTTTAGGGGAGAAATTTTCCCAAGAATAGTCTGTGGGTCTAGGGAGGAAAATTTTCCCCCTTACGTGGGTCAGCGGAGCGGGGAGGAACTTGGTGCATTTTTCCTTTTCGGGCGCAAAATAAAAATATATATTTGCACACCCACGATCCATGTGGGGAGACACGTGTCACTCCTGGATTGGTTGGGAGGGATAACGGGCCGATAGAGTGGGTTGAGACTTTAAGTCTCTTCCACCACAAAACACACAGGACCAAATTGGTCCGCACCCACGCCAACACCGAAAATTTCACGTGTCACTCAGGGATTGGCATGGGGAAAATGGATGGGTGGGAGTGGTAGAAGATTTGGGATTTTGAGATTAAAAGCTCAAGGGAGAAATTTTAGGCGCACCTTTATCGAAGGTAGAAAGGGTGCCACGTGTTGCAACCCTATTGGGCATGGGCGATGGGGCGGCAGAGAAATCCAAGGGGTTGAGCCAAAAGGGTTTCAAACCCAAAAATATTGTGCAGGCCCGTGCATCCATGAAATGAGATTTTCTAAGCCAGGCGGGGTTGTGGGGCCGTGGAGTCAAAAGGAACATTTTGCCAAAAGAAGAATTATAAGTTAAGTTTTCAAAATTCTCCCGCGCATCCATCGAGCCACGTGTCAGCGTGGGATTGGTCACGGGTTGGCGGGGATGTGTGAAAACTTGAAATTTTTTCAAGTCCAAAACTTAAAGGGGTTAAGTTCAAAAGGGGTCCTCCCTCCGTCGTGCCATGTGTCAGCACGTGATTGGTTGCGGGCCGGCGGGGATGCGGGGAAAAGTGGGAAAATTTTCCTAGGGTAAAATTTTCAAAAAAGGTAAGTTTAAAATTTTGGTCCGCCCCTCCGATGTGCCACAGTGGTAGGTCTCGATTGGTTGAGGGATGGCGGGGCCATGGAATTTTTGTGAAAATTTTCCAAAGTCAAAAATTAAAGTTAACAGTTAGATTTATTTTAATTTTTGAATGTCAAATTGAAGTAAAACTTCAAATGGCCATAACTTGAGCTAGAAAGCTCGGTTTTGGGAAAACGAGGACTTTTCGGAAATCTCGATGCCCTATTTACACAAAAACCATAAAATTTACTTTTTTTTTTTTGATGAAATTTATTGGGTCAATTTTAAAAAATCGATTTACGAGGTTTTAATTGTCAAACTAGAAACTTTCAACTTTTCAATTTGATTAAATTCGGTTCCCTCCTTCACTCAACATGTCAAATGACATGGAGAATTGATCTAGGGAGGGTTTAGAGTGTTTTTGGGAAGTTAATTTATTCAATTGATTTAAAAATATTATTTTTCCATCAAATGACAGAAAAATGACTGTTAAAGGAATTGTATTCGAATTAGCTATGGTGAAGTTGTTTTCTTGAGTTTTCTTTATCAAATTGAATTCCTTAGTGTCTTAGCATGCTAATCCATAACATTTTTAAGTTGATTATTAAGTGCAAGTCTGAACTGTACATTTTTATTAAAAACTAATTGCCAGTATAACATTTATAGCATAGATCTGTTTCTTCTAAATCTGAATATCAATTTTATCATTTAAATGTGTATATAGTTTCTAAACTAGTCTAATACATTTGCTTGTTTAAATCAACCATTCAATTCCAAGTTAAATTGTAGTTCTGATTTCAATTCTAATATACATTTTAAAAGGAATACAACATTGTCTTTTCTTCACACGCATTCTTCCTTTTCAAACAGAAATCTCATTCTTTAACAACAATTCAAATCCAATACACAATACAATTTTGAGAACTAATGCAATCCTTTATTCATTTCCAATAAAAATTTACAATTTTCTCCTTTCCATTTGATTTCTAAATACAAAATGCAACTTACAAAATATACAACATTCTTTTTCAAAAACAGAGAGTAGCATATAACTCCTTTACATTTCACATTCCAATTTCAATCTTCCATTGTCAATACAAATATCTTCACATTACAAATTTGCTAAACAATTCATCCACTCCAAAGTGGGAAGGATTACAATGAACTTGCTCATAAGAAGGGACTGTCAAACTACACATTTCTTGGCTTCAAAATAGCAACATGCTCCATTTCTTCATCTTTTCATCTTGATCACAACAAGGAAGGGGAAAGGAAATGCTCTCCACCCAACCAAGACATCCAATGAGAAGGGAGAAGCCATCCTTCCTCATTGGCCCCCGAGCCCCAACCATATTGAAATAAGAGATGAGATTCAACTCATGGCAACAAGGCTTCCACAAAACATACAAGCAACATTTTCACATTTAAACAACACAGTTCAAGAAGAATGTAGGTTCACCACTACATTATATATATGCAAACAAAATTGAGGCTTCTTCCAAGAAAGCCAACAAGAGCAAGGATCTATGGGGAAGCTACTTATGCCTCCCAATTGGGAATTGGGCATCCACCAATAATCATACTACCAATATCAATATCATATCCCATAAACCTTATGCCTCCCAACCCCTCCTTATGCCCCCAAAGTTTCTCCCTTATGCCCCCAAGAGTAAGAAATGCAAGCTATTTATTTTCCATGGTGGATCCCAATCCCAAACTCCCTCCACAATAAAACTGGTGCCATTGGCATTCCCTTATGCCCCCATTTTAAATCCCCATAGCCTTCTCCTACACCATGTCCTAAGCAAGTCTACCCAACCAGCCAACACACACATAACAACAATCACCATTTCCTACATGCATACAAGAGAAAGAAAGCATTTTAAAAGGGCTCAAGTTCCTACCTCTCCATAATGGAGTTTGTTCCAAGATCAATAAGCTTCCCAAGCCAAAATGCAGTCCAAAATCAGCAACACACTAGCATGCAAATGACTCCAAACTCCTTTCACAAGAAAGGCTCCAAAACAACAAGAAAATTCACCCCCAAGAGGAATAAACAACAAAGTTTCAACAACCACTAACAAGAAAGGAGTTCAAATTTTAAAGGAGAGGGAAGAGAAGGGGATGATGTGGATCCATGTGGGATGCCACATCACTCTTCCTCAACCCCAAAAACAAAATCAAAATCATTCACCTAAACATAATAAATAAAATGACAAATTAACTTACACACTCCAAAATAACCCATACCCCAAAAGGACTAAATTTAAAACATGTAAGAGAAGTGCAATTAAAACTTACAATTAGTCATTTCAAAATGCATTAAAAAGGCCTAAATTTAACCTCCAAACCATAGGTATGGTTGGTGAATAATTTTAAGAGGTGTGGGACAAGTTTAACTTGTCCCACAAGCCTCCAAATATAGCCTCCAAGGACAAATTCGAATTTCCCAAGAGGATGAAGTGTTTCACACTCCAAATCTATCTTACATATTTCTTACACATTCTTACAACCTTTCTTACACACTCTTACAATATTACATTTAAGAGTAACAACTTTATTTATTACATTCCTATGACATATTGATTTATTTATTTTAACACATGATTATTTACAACATTAACACAACATAAAATAATTAATGAAAGGGGTAACACATCACAAAATAAATACATGAAACATTAATAAAGAAACCACATTAATAAATTACACAAACCCATGGTCACATATAATGGAAATCCCCCATGGGAAATCCCTAACACAATACACACCACACACACACACACAAAACATGTTGCCATGGTGACCTTGTTGCATTCACCCAGAATTCCAATATGGTTAGTCTCCAGTCCCCCGACATTGTTGTGATATTTTAACCTAAAAATGTAAATACCTTCTTCGGCCTTGGCCATATCAGAACATCCAAAATGATATAAATATACTAACAAAGCCATCTATTCATATAAATCACAACAACATCAAGAAATCAACATTATCATTTTTAGTTTAATTAATCAACTATATCATCATCAATTAATTCTCATGTTAGTTCTATTCACAATATCCAATATCACATGTCCAAATCAACATCTATAATATGTCCATGTCAAACAAGTATATCATCATCCACATATAAAAATGTCTCTAATAATCATCATGCATAATAACTGAATCTAGATCAATAATAATCCCTGATCTAACATCTAACCATCATACTAAAACAAAACATAATAGTGTCCATAATAAGATCAACAGTATCAAGATTAGTATCTAAAAGTGTCAAAGGGAAGTGGGCACTACATCCCCCTCCCCTTAGACTTGACTTCCTCCTGGAAGTCACTGGAACAAATGTGGAAACTACACTCATAATACTATGGCATCCTCCCAAGTGGCTACAGTCTCATCGTATTTGTCCCACTACACCCATACCTGATTAATCTCTCTACCTCAAAGGCCTAGGGTCCTATGATCTATGATACAGATGGGATCCACCATCACCTACCCCTGATCCTACACTGCAATGATGTCCAATCCAACACATGAGAAGGATCTATAATATATCTCCTAAGAACCGAAACATGAAACACATCATGTACGCGAGACAAGATGGGTGGCAATGCTAGATGGTAGGCCAAAGGGTCGATACACTCCAAGATCTCAAAAGGACCAATGAATCTAGGAGCTAACTTAGAACCTTTTCCATAATGGATAGGGCTCTTATGTGGCCTGACATGAAGGAACACCTTCATGCCCACATCCGCATACTTCTTCTCTGATTTGCATTCTTCTTCTTCTTCCGTCATGTGCCTCCCTGCAATCTCTATCCGATCAACACTACTTGCTGCTCCATTTCCTAAAAAATAGCTAGTATAAGAGATACTCTATCTTCTAACCTGTCCTAGCTAAGAGGTGTCCTGCAATCTCTACCATCTGAGCCCGAAAAGGAACCATGCCTATGGAACTCTAAAAACTGTTATTGTAGGAAAACTCTACTAAGTACAAGTACTCCCACTTAGACTACTGATCCATCACATACATCCTAAGCATATCCTCTAAAATCAGATTCACTCACTTAGTATGTCCATCTGTCTCAGGCTGATATGTTGTCCTGAAGTTGATCCTCATCCCGAGGACATACTATATGGTAGTCCAAAAATGTGAAGTGTACAAAGGATCACGGTCATAAATGATCTTCCTTGAAATCCCATGTAACCTGACAATCTCATCCAAATATACTCGTGCCACTTCTCTAGCTGTATAAGTGGTCTTCACCAAAGAAAAGTGATCCACTTTTTCAATTTATCAACCGTGACCATAATGGCGTCGTGGTGATATCTCGACATCGGTAGCCCAACAATGAAATCCATGGAAATAGTGTCCCACTTCCATTCCGGTATGGCATGAGGATAAAGAAGACTGCTTTGGATGTTGATGCTCAACCTTAACCCTATGGTACTCTAAATACCATGACACAAACCGAGCCACGTCTTGATGAAGTCCTCTCCAATGATACAATCACAAAGTCGTGTGCATCTTCTTCACCCCAGGATGGGCTGAATAGGGTGCACGATCTGCCTCAATCAAGATGTCCGCCTCAAGCCTCCATCTCTGGGAACATATATCTAACCTCGTATGCCCGAGAATACCATCTACCTCTAAAGAAAAACCATCAAAATTCCCCTCAAGGGGTCTCTATGACTCAATCTCTGCTCATACTACAATGTAGAAGCTATCAAGAGGAAGCTACTGAAGAATCTTGCTCTATAAATATGTGCTCCTTTGAGGTGGCCATAACCACATGTCTCTACTGCTTTGAGAGCATCTGCTACCACATTCTCCTTCCCCTTCACATGCTCAATCTCCATGTCATACTCATAAAGAAACTCCATCCAACGCCACTGACGAGCGTTGAGATTGGGCTGCATGAAGAGGTGGTGAAGACTCAAATGATCAGTCCTGAGGGTGAATCTTCATCTAAGAAGAAAATGTATCCATCTAACCAAAGCATGCATAATTGCCACAAGCTCAAGATCATGGGTCAAATAATTAAGCTCGTGATCTTTGAGTTTTCCATACTCAAAAGCTACACCTTGTCATCCTACATCAACACACCTTCAAGCCCTACTAACAAAGCATTTGTGTAAACAAAGAACTCACCCTATGGATCTGGAACTGCAAGAATGGGTGTTATAGTGAGGCACTCCTTTAGTATCTCAAGGCCCGCTCACATCTCATGCTCGAGCAAACAAACTTCTTCCCTTTCCTCTGAAGGGAAGTGATAGGGTGCACAATCCGTGAGAAGTCCTGAACAAATCTCCGGTAGTATCCTACTAATCCCATGGAGCTACGCACCTCAATCATCAGATGTAGTGGGTGCTAGCCAATCCATAATGGCTCTAATCTTGGAAGGATCGACTATGATACCTTCCCTAGAAATGATATGGCTCAAATACTACACCTCTGTCTAAAAGAAAGAATACTTCTCCAAGTTCTTGTAAAGATGTTGCTCACGAATACATGAAGAACCTAGTGAAGGTTCCCCTCGTGCTCCTCACGTATATGTGAGTATATCAAAATGTCATCAAGGAAGATGAGCACAAAGCGGTCTAAGAATGTCCTGAATACCCCATTCATCAAACTCATAAACACTACAGGGATATTTGTCAAACCAAAAGGCACCACTATGAACTCATAGTGCCCATATCTCATGGGGTAAAAGCACAATAAAATGTCCCACTTTTAGGTATGTTTTGTACCATTATAAACATGAATGTTTCAGTTTCATTGATTTTCTAAAGGTAATAGCCACAAAACCGTACACATTCATGAAATTCCACAAACTAACGAAATGTTGTGTTTAGAGTTTAGAATACATGTAATTTTTTTTTTTTTTAAATGGCAAAAAAATGGTCTTTTTCTTAATTTTATTCATACATTGTTTCTTATGTTATAAAAGAGGAATGACTATCCCCAGGTGGTTGTTTTAAATGAAAATTTATTTTTTCACCATGAAATTTTAGATATATGTTCAAGATTTGAATTTTGACGTGCTGTCAAATTTTCATATTTTTTTAAATTAATTATTTAGTAAAATATTTTCAAATAAATGGCGATACAAATGTTTATGCCATTAACTTTTAAGATTTATATCGAAATTGAATTTTTTTTTCAGCACGAAGAAGACTTCAACAAATAGTAAGTTTATTTTTTCAATTTTTTTGATATATTTTGCTATTTTTCAAATTGGGTTGATTGTGTATGATTGATTGTCCTAAAATACCATGTGTTAGCAAAATATAAAAAAAAGTAAAAAAAAATTAAAAAAATGAAAATTATATTTTTATAAAGCTAATAAAATTCTATATTTTGTGTTAAATTTTTGTAATTTTATTCATTTGTTAACCCTAATTACGTGGCACCTAAGTGGCACATTTTGGCATAAGATTATCCTCCAAATGGATTTGGCACCCAAATGTGCCACATAGGTGCCACATAAGGGGGTTCACGCGAAGGGGGTTCGCGTGAACCCCCTTCACCCGAACCCCCTAAACCTTAAATCTGCTACCCAAAACTATATAAATATCTATATATAACTCTTTTCTACCAAAATTATTTGAACCCAAAGTGGTTCACATAAAGGAGTGTTCACACAAACCCCCATTCGTGTGAACCACTTTCTTTGGCCTACATGGTAGTTTCGACAAAGGGGGTTCACGTGAACACCCTCAATTTCCGATCGTGCCCAACCTCTTAATCACATTTTTGGGACATGAAGTGGGACACAAAATTATTCTTCGACCCCATACGGAAGGTGGTCTTATGAATGTTTGCCTCCATAATCCTCAACTGATGGTACCCTGACTTGAGATCAGTCTTAGAGAAAAGCTGTGACTCCTTCATCCGATTATACAAGTCATCAATACGAGGAAGAGGATAATGATTCTTGATCGTTACCTTTTTAAACTATTGGTAATCAATACATAACTACAAGGATCCATCCTTCTTCTTCATAAAGATCAGGGTGCACCCAAGGGGATACACTAGGATGGATAAGGCCCTTCTCTAAAAGGCCCTCAAGTTACAACTTGAGCTCACAGAGCTCAGGGGGTGGTCATACGATAAGTTTCTTGTGAGATAGGCTCTACTCCGGGAACTATTTCTATATTAAAATCAATCTCACGTGGGGTTGCATCCCAGTAGCTCCCCTAGAAAGACATCGAGAAAACTCTCTCAAGATGGGATGGTCATCTAGAAGAATGGTCCACTAGACCCATCCTACGATCTGTCACCGACCGTAATGACATACATCGATAACCCCATTGCACACACCGCTTAAGCTGCATAGTGGAGATGGTGTGAATAGAAACGAGTCTCCTAAACCCTAAGATCACCAACTCAAGTCCCAAATCATCTACACAAGATATAGTCTTGTGATAAGAATCCATCCTGGCCCTATGTGCAAATAACCAATCCATACCCAAAATGACTCCATACGAGCCCAAAGGAAGAATACAGAGATCTAAGGTAGTGGTGAAAGGTCCCAAATCTACAACACACTCCTTAACCAAGGATTCTATAGAGACCTTGGCTCCTGAAGCCATCTCAACGTCCCAATAATGACCCTGCCTAACAACCACCAGCCTGCATCACTCTACTAAAGATGGTGTAATAAAATAATCGAGAAGAACCATAGTCAAATAATACAGAGGTAGGAATACCACCAATGCTACCTATGGTCTCAATGAGTGTGATCGATGCTCGCTTGGAAATTCTCAACCACTGCATAAATCCTATGGCTACATCCCATGTCACCAACAGTCGACTCGAAATCTGTGCCTTACCCTTTATAGGGTTATGAGGGCAATCTCTCCAAAAATGTCCCGCAACTCCACATCCAAAGCAACCACCTGATCCTCTCCAAGGAGTAACACCTCTAGTAGGTGCCCTGGAAGTCTATGGCATGGATCTTGATAATCCAATCGTGGTCTACTGCAGCCTCTGCTGGTGAGCTCCCACTAACTGAGCTCTAGGTCCACCCTATTTCCTAATGGGTCCCCTAGGAGGAGGCCCCATACTCCGACCTCTCTATGCATAAAATATCTATGAAGGTCTATGGGGTGGGTGAGGCTGTTGCTACTGCTGTGGCCTAAAGGATGATTGTATTATACCCTGGCCACCACAAGGAAGAGGTCTTCGAACCTCTCGATCTACCGTCGTCGCATCTGCTTTGAATGCGGGTCCGGACTTGGTCTCTAGCCTGCTGGGTCTTACCTCGAGTCTCCTCTACAATATAGGCCTTCTGGATGCCTCTACTAATGTTTGCGGATAGTGGATCTACACTGCACCTCCGATATCCAAATTCAGGCCCCGGATGAACCTGTGAATCTGCACCTGCTCATCCTGCATATACTCTACATACTAGAGTAGATCTAGAAATCTACTCTCATACTCTGCTACTAAAAGAGAAGCCTGTCAGAGGTCATGGAACTCATCAATCCTCTATTGGATGAACCTTTGTGATAAATACCTACTCCTGAATCTCTCCTTGAATAGCTCCTAGGTCACTGTCTCTGAATCTACATGGAGCTTCTACTCCTTTGTCCTCCACCACACTCCTGCTCCATCCCTCAGTAGATGGATCACAACACAAGCTTTCATGTTGCTAAAACAAGGAAAAATCTTGAAGCAACAAATCAAGCTCACTAGTCAGGCCTCTACCTAAAATCCACTTGTATCACCTAAGTAATGTGAGGGATGAAGCTTTAGGATCTCCCTAATGTGATCCGCTGCTATGATCTGTTAGCTTCTATGTATCTTAGTACACTCATCCCTAAGCCTAGGGCTCGAGACTACTCTCTATGCTTTGGAACTCGTCACCCTACCTCCTAGGTGGTGACTCACTTGGGATGAATCTAGATGGGAGTTATCTCCTCTATTCTCCTCACTAAGTCGAGGAGATACCTGACCCTCGATAGAAGGGGATCTATCATGACTAGTTGCATGTCCTCCTCCTAATCCTCCGCGTAGAGCGACATTAACATTGTGAAGGGTATGTAGAATTTGAGGTAGAATGGCCATCACACCTTGATCCGGTGGTGGTGGTGGTGGTGAGTTTGAGTCTCTACAAAGGTTCCTCTCACTCCGAGCCTCCTGCATAGACCAAAGTGAGAGTCAATTCATTTTCCTAAGTTTATACAACTTCCATGTTTACTAAAATATACAAATTCTAGCTAAGTTGTTTACTAGATTTACAAGTGTACTAGGTTTAAGTTTTCATGTCTCAAGTTTTCTAGTGTTCCCAATGGTACAAACCTTTGAACCCTTTGTTTTGATACCAAACTATAGTGCCCGTTTAAATAAACCACTTGAAACCCAAGAAAGAAACTTAGGGTTAGGTAGAAAATTATGGGATAATTTTTTCTTTGTTTGAAGCGTCTACAACCAAAGTTACAAGATATCAATTTTCACTAAATGAGTTCTGGAACAAGACCAATGTACTACAACATATTTTCCCTTCATTAACTAATAACAAGTTAACAAGGTTCAAATTTTAGGGTTATATGTTTTAGTTAGATTCAGGGAGTAATTTACCCCCATGGCTGCTCTCTAGCAGCCTCAAAGTTTTAACAAGATTTTTCTCATACTTAACACTTCCAAATTTTCCCTAAATGATTTCCATTGAATAAGAAATTTTCTCACCTTTCTGGTGATATAAAGAATTCCTCCTAACTCCCTATAATTTCCAAGTTATGGGCCGAGCGGACTTTAGGGGAGAAATTTTCCCAAGAATAGTCTGCGGGTCTAGGGAGGAAAATTTTCCCCCTTGTGTGGGTCAACGGAGCGGGGAGGAACTTGGCGCGTTTTTCATTTTTGGGTGCAAAAGTGCAAAATGTATTTGCACACCCGCAAGCCTAGTGGGGAGACACGTGTTGCTCCGGATTGGTCGGGAGGGACAGGCGGGCCGATGGAGTGGGTTGAGACTTTAAGTCTCTTTTGCCACAAAATGCACGGGGACCAAATTGGTCCACGCCCACACCGACACCGGAAATGCCATGTGTCACTTAGGGATTGGTGTGGGGAAAACAGATGGGCGGGAGTGGTGGAAGATTTGGGATTTTGAGATTAAAAGCTCAAGGGAGAAATTTCATGCACGCCTCCACCAAAGGCAGAAAGGGTGCCATGTGTTGCAACCCTATTGGGCACGGGCGATGAGGCGGCGAGAGAAATCCAAGGGGTTGAGCCAAAAGGGTTTCAAACCTGAAAAGATCACGTGGGCTGCGCATCTATGAAATGATATTTTCTAAGCCAGGCGGGGTTGCGGGGCCACGGAGTCAAAAGGAACATTTTTCCAAAAGAAGAATTATAAGTTAAGTTTTCAAAATTCTCTCATGCATCCATCAAGCCACATGTCAGCGTGGGATTGGTTGCGGGTTGGCGGGGATGCGTGAAAACTTGAGAATTTTTTTCAAATTCCAAAACTTAAAGGGGTTAAGTTCAAAAGGGGTCCTCCCCTCCATTTTTGCCATGTGTCAGCGCGTGATTGGCTGCGGGCCGGTGGGGATGCAGGGAAAAGTGGGAAAATTTTCCCAGGTAAAATTTTCAAAAAGGTAAGTTTAAAATTTTGGTCTACCCCTCCGATGTGCCATGTGGCAAGTCCCGATTGGTTGAGGGATGTCGGGGCCGTGGACCTTTGTGGAAAATTTTCCAAAGTTAAAGTTAACAGTTAGATTTATTTTAAGTTTTGAATGCCGAATTGAAGTAAAACTTCAAATGGCCATAACTTGACCTAGAAAGCTCATTTTTGGGAAAACAAGGACTTTTCGAGAAAGCTCTCGATGCCCTCTTTGCACAAAAACCATAAAATTTACTTTTTGATGAAATTTAGAGGGTAAATTTTGGAAAATCGATCTGTAGGCTCTTAATTGTCAAACTAGCAATTTTCAACTTTTCAATTTGATTAAATTTGGTTCCCTCCTTCACTCAACATGTCAAACAAACATGGAGAATTGATCTAGGGAGGGTTTAGAGTGTTTTCAAGAAGTTAATTTATTTAATTGATTTAAAAATATTATTTTTCCATCAAATGACAGAAAAATGACTGTTAAAGGAATTGTATTCGAATTAGCTATGGTGAAGTTGTTTTCTTGAGTTTTCTTTGTCAAATTGAATTCCTTATTGTCTTAGCATGCTAATCCATAACATTTTTAAGTTGATTATTAAGTGCAGTTTGAACTGTACTTTTTATTAAAAACTAATTTCCGATTATAACATGTATAGCATAGATCTGTTTCTTCAAATCTGAATATCAATTTTATCATTTAAATGTGTATATAGTTTCTGAAATAGTCTAATACATTTGCTTGTTTAAATCAGCCATTAAATTCCAAGTTAAAATGCGCTTCTGATTTCAATTCTAATATACATTTTAAAAGGAATACAACATTGTCTTTTCTTCACACACATTCTTCCTTTTCAAACAAAAATCTCATTCTTTAATAGCAATTCAAATCCAATACACAATACAATTTTGAGAACTAATGCAATCATTTATACATTTCCAATACAAATTTACAATTTTCTCCTTCCTATTTGATTTCTAAATACAAAATGTAACTTATAAAATATACAACATTATTTTTCAAAAAGAGAGTTCGCATATAACTCCTTTACATTTCACATTCCAATTTCAATCTTCCATTGTCAATAAAAATATCTTCACATTACAAAATTTCTAAACAATTCATCCACTCCAAAGTGGGAAGGATTACAATGAACTTGTTCACTAGAAGGAACTGTCAAACTACACATTTCTTGGCTTCAAAACAAAAACATGCTCTATTTCTTCATCTTTTCATCTTGATTACAATAAGGAATGGGGAAACGCAACACTCTCCACCCAACCAAGCCATCCAATGAGAAGGAGAAGCCTTCCTTTCTCATTGGCCCCCTAGCCCCAACCTTATTGAAATAAGAGATGGGATTCAACTCATGGCAACAAGGCTTCCACAAAAATACAACAAACAACATTTTCACATTTAAACAACACACTTCAAGAAGAATGTAGGTTCACCACTACATTATATATATGTAAACAAAACTGAGGCTTGTTCCAAGAAAGCCAACAAGATCAAGGATCTATGGGGGAATCTACTTATGCCTCCCAAGTGGGAATTGGGTATTCACCAATAATCATACTGCCAATATCAATATCATATCCCATAAACCTTATGCCTCCCAACCCCTCCTTATGCCCCCAAAGTTTCTCCCTTATGCCTCCCACCAAGAGTAAGAAATGCAAGCTATTTATTTCCATGGTGGATCCCAATCCCAACTCCTCCACAATAAAATTGGTGCCATTGGAATTCCCTTATGTCCCCCATTTGAAATCCACATAACCTTCTCCTACACCATGTCTTAAGCAATCTACCAAACCAGCCAACACACACATAACAACAATCACCATTTCCTACATGCATACAAGAGAAAGAAAGCATTTTAAAAAGGCTCAAGTTCCTACCTCTCCATAATGGAGTTTGTTCCAAGATCAATAAGCTTCCCAAGCCAAAATGCAGTCCAAAATCAGCAACACACTAGCATGCAAATGACTCCAAACTCCTTTCACAAGCAAGGCTCCAAAACAGCAAGAAAATTCACCCCAAGAGGAATAAGCAAAGTTTCAACAACCACTAACAAGCAAGGAGTTCAAATTTTAAAGGAGAGGGAAGAGAAGGGGATGATGTGGATCCATGTGGGATGCCACATCACTCTTCCTCAACCCCA
Organism: Taxus wallichiana var. yunnanensis; assembly: GCA_018340775.1. Lineage (NCBI taxonomy): Eukaryota > Viridiplantae > Streptophyta > Pinopsida > Cupressales > Taxaceae > Taxus > Taxus wallichiana. Next base: position 645,718,517 of record CM031235.1, read on the forward strand.
AAAACAAAATCAAAATCATTCACCTAAACATAATAAATAAAATGAAAAATTAACTTACACACTCCAAAATAACCCATACCCCAAAAGGACTGAATTTAAAACATGTAAGAGGAGTACACTTAAAACTTACAATTATTCATTTCAAAAGCATTAAAAAGGCCTAAATTTAACCTCCAAACCATAGGTATGGTTGGTGAATAATTTTAAGAGATGTGGGAAAAGTTTGACTTGTCCCACAAGCCTCTAAATATAGCCTCCAAGGAAAAATTCGAATTTCCTAAGAGGATGAAGTGTTTCACACTCCAAATCTATCTTACATATTTCTTACACATTCTTACAACCTTTCTTACACACTCTTACAACCTTTCTTACACTCTTATAATATTACATTTAAGAGTAACAACTTTATTTATTACATTCTTATGACATATTGATTTATTTATTTTAACACATGATTATTTACAACATTAACACAACATAAAATAATTGATGAAAGGGGGTAACACATCACAAAATAAATACATGTAACATTAATAAAGAAACTAAATTAATAAATTACACAAACCCATGGTCACATCTAATGTAAACCCCCTCCCTCCCCCATGGGAAATCCCTAACACAATACACACACACACACACACAAAACATGTTGCCATGGTGACCTTATTGCATTCACCGGAATTCTAATATGTTTAGTCTCCAGGTCCCCCAACGTTGTTGTGATATTTTAACCTAAAAATGTAAATACCTTCTTGGACTCATGGCAATATGAGAACATCTAAACTGATATAAATATACTAACAAAGCCATATATTCATATAAATCACAACATTAAGAAATCAACATTATCATTTTTAGTTTAATTAATCAACTATATCATCATCAATTAATTCTCATGTTAGTTCTATTTACAATATCAATATCACATGTCCGAATCAACATCTATAATATGTCCATGTCAAAAAAAGTATATCATCATCCACATATACAAATGTCTCTAATAATCATCATGCATAATAATGAAACCAGATCAATAATAATCCATGATCTAACATCTAACCATCATACTAAAAAAACATAATAGTGTCCATAATGAGATCAATAGTATCAAGATCAATATGTAAAAGTGTCAAAGGGAAGTGGGCACTACAATCCATTAAATCCCAACCATGTAAATTTTTTGATGGGAGGGTGGCCTGAAACCTTACGTGCAGGACCTTATTGGGGTCATCTACAAATTCCATATGTGGGGACATAGGTGTCCACTTATTCCTTGTATCCTTGTGCTTTGTCCTCTACTTCTTTTCCCCAGGGGTGAATCTCATATCCTCCTTTATAGTAAAGGAGTCCCCCTTGTCTTCCTTTAGGATGGCGTCTGTGAGTAGTGGCTTCACGCATCGAATCTTCTCATCCCTTACCAAATGCTCCTCTCTATCTTCTCACACCTCTCCTACATCTATGGTTGTTGCCTCGGCCTCTGCCCCTCTAACTCCACTTCCAATGTTGCTTTGAAAGTGGTGGGTTCTTCTTCCTCCAAGCCTATTGTGGGGCTTGATGCATCGTGCATATTTTGTTTATTTTCCTCAGGATCCTCATTCTCTTCTTCCCTTCATTGTGCCCTAGTGATGATATTTTGGCACCACCACATTCGAAGTGTTGGCACCCTTGCTGCTATTCCGACACATATAGTACTTCCTCTTCCTTGAAGTATCTAACTTCCCTTCTTGTTCTTTTTTGTCGCCTTCATGGGTGGGATTCACGTATCTTGTGGTTTTGGAAAGGGAGAGTCTGTAACCTCCACCTCAATCCCTCCCTGTGTTTTAGGGCGTAGCTACACAAACACCTGGTGGACATACCCCTTGATGGTAACACTAACTTGTGGGTGTAAGTCTAGAAAATTTGGCTCCAAAACCTCGATGAAGGAAGACCAAGTGCAACATGTGGACATCAACATCCACCTTGTCTACATCAAAACTAACCTCTTCGGATCCTTAATTTTGTTGATGGTGTGCTTCATCTATCTGGTAGTGAACATGAAGATGGCCCCATCTCTTCTTTGGCCATCATGAAATTTTCTAGGCAGAAGTGTTGGGCGATGAAAAATTTTACCTTATCACCAACGACCCTTGGTAGATCATGGGGAAGGACCACTCATTCTTGAAATCTCCACGTAACTACTTGAACCAAATTTCCATTCATGACTTGTAAGCATTTAAGATGGTCCCATCACAGGTGAACTATGTGAATTAGACTGTAGGGGATGCGTGCGTGGGTGGGTGAACCCAAATGTTCTTGTCTAGTCCATCTGGGATGCCAATCTCCTAGAACACAATTAATAGCATGATGGAGCCCCAAGTGATCTTCAATCCTTCCTCTTTCTATACCGTGCCTCTTTAATAATTCCATTCACAATGAATTGGGAAAAGTTATAGTGTGCCCTCTTGGAAACCCTATAAGCCACATACATGAATCTATGGTTGATGTTCATCCACCTTTCTAATGTGCCCATTTATAACTAATGATTCAGGAGGTGACTCTCAAGACTTTGGTCCGGAAGGTCTGCAATTACCTGTGCCCTACCCTCCTCATAATTTATCTTCTTTTCAACTCCTCAATCTTGGTAGTGGCACATAAATCAAGTTCCATATCTTCTCCAGTATTTCCCTGTGCCTCTTATTGTTTGAAAAAAATGACCTATGATCCAATTTTTATTCTCCTGAAGTAGAAGAAATATTCATGCACCTACGACATTAACCACCTAAAAAGAATTACGGATTTGGAAAAGAAGGGAAGCTCCCATAGCTGTAAAACCCCAGTATTTTGCAGCTCTTGTTTCACCGAGTCATCAACCTTAGGGTTTATGAGCTCGTCTACCATCGAAGTGTTTGACACAAGGTCCACCCAATTTATCTTTTCATTTTTAGTTGTTTTGTGGTTGTACTCGCTAATTTTACACTGGTATAGCTTCGAGCTCCATTTCTTGGCCTTGATAACTATTTTAGGGTATTGCTCTCGAGTAGATCTCCACAGGATCCTCCTTTTCCACCACTAGTTTCTTTGTGCATGCCTTCTTTGGTGCCATCTTCCTTTCCTTTCCTTCATGCCCTAGGTGCTATGTTCCTCTCTTTCAACCTGCTCAAACTCAAAACTTCCTCACTTCTCTCTCACACAACCTCCTTTCCACTCTGTTGTATTTTTCCATCGTGTTATGTCAAAGATTCTACTACAGATTTACGCAAGTCCACTCATTTGATATTACTTTTCATCACTCTTCTTTGAAAAACCTTCTTCACACTTCGAGCTCGGGATCATAAAAGAAATTATCTAAGGCAAGGTAGTTGAAATGACTATCCTTATCTCTTATTTATACTTTATCGATTCCTTAGAGTTCCTCTAACCATGTGTCCTAATGTCGATTTTAATAAACCACTTTTCTTTACTTAAGACAACTTCCTCTCGTGCTTCATAGTTATAACCTATAGGTTCTCTAATACCACTTAAACTGCCACAAACCTCCTTCGTGCGCATATCGTGGCCTGGAGTACTTAACCTTTGTGTCATCTATCGAGTAGTTCCCTATACTCCTGCCTACCTCATGTCATATTGCGTAATCCTTTCCATCTCGTGGTCTTCATCTTATTTCAACCCACCTTTGAATTTTACACACATTTTCCATCCATGCACCCTTTCCATCTCATTGCTTGTTCTTCTTCCTTTGCGCTAATTTTTCCCAACATTTTGGCCTCCATGTTCAATATAGTTGCTACCTCACCCCACAAAAAATGTATGTGCGGTCCCCTACGCATAGAACCTCTTACAATGCAATTAGCTACCAGCGCACCAATGCATAAAAAGGCCAAAAAAATATGACAAAGGAAACAAACACAAAGACATAAATCTAAACTAATTGGAAAAACTGCCTTATTTCATATTACACATAAGCCTTATTTATAGTAGGGCTTTAGCCTACTCCCATTGAAGTAACTTGGTAACCTCATCCCATTTAGTTCTTGTAACTGGCATGCACCTGAATCAAGGATGTACAAGATGATATATGGTCCTAACCAATGAAATTTCAATTTCCTAGGATGGCACAAAAATTTAGATTCATAAATCAAGACCATTTTCCTAACCTTGAATTTTTTTTTAATATGATGATCATGCCATGATTTTTTTTTGCACCTTTTCAATCTTATGAATCCACCTAGCAAGTGATCACCTTTCATCCAAATGATTTAACTTCTCCACATGCTCATGTAGTGCTTTCTCATCAGCTAATCCTCCTACGTATGCAATACACATGGATGGTAGCATAAATTCTACTGGTAAAATAACTTCCACACCAAACACCAATTGAAATGGTGTGGCCTTGTTCAATATCTTGTAGGTAGTCATATACACCCATAATACAACTGAGACTTTTTCATCCCAATCTGTCTTCCCACATCACAAATTTTGGTCAACATGTGACTCAGTATCTTGTTAAATGCTTCAGTGGTTCCATTAGCTTGGGGGTGATATGGGGTGGTCTTGTGATGGGCCACCATGAACTCTGCTAATAAAATCTTGACTGTCTCATTCAAAAAGTGTGTGCCTCTATCACTAGTCAAGATTAAAGGGCACCCATACCTGTTGAGTATGTTTTCCCACATGAACCTTGTCGTTTTGGTTTTGTGCAATCCTTTATAAGTGCTACTTCTACCCATCTTGTTAAGTAGTCAGTGCAAGTGATGATATAGCGCGAACCATTCCTTCACACTACAGGTGAATTAGTCCTAAAAATCAATGGCCCACTTCTCAAATGGTTCTATGCTAGCTATTAGTCTCAAGGGCATCTCATCCCTTATTCCTTGGTTTCAAGGCATTGGAAATGGTCACAAGCCTTGCAAAACTCAATACAATCCTTGTAAATGATTTCCCACCAAATCCCTATGAGTAGAATCTTTTCAATAGTGGTATTCCCTGCATAGTGTCCTCCTGCAATCCCACTGTGCACTTCCTCCATGATCGAAACACACTTATGTTCTAACACACACCAATGTAAAACATCATCGCGGCCTAGCTTATACAAGTCTCCACTGATTAACATGTAGGGTGTGGTGTGTATGGATAATTGCTTCTTTTCCAAGGTATTCATTCCCTCGGGTGCCACACTCATTTTGAGAAACACGTAAATATCTTCCAAGTTAGAGGGTGTGCACCATGATCTAAATAGTTGTGTGTCTACCATTGTATCCTAAATACTTTGCACATCTTCCCTTAATTAATTTCTTGATAAATGGTCAAGCCCTAAGTTACTCTTTCTTGGTTTTACAACAACTGTAAACTCAAACTCTTGAAACAATAGGACCCACCGACATATGTGCCCTTGTAAAATGGGCTTGTTCACCAAGTACTTCAATGCCATGTGGTCCATGTAGAATATAAAGGGTGTTTCCAACAGATATTACCTAAATTTTTGCAAAGTGTGTAGATCATTGATAGTGCTTCACGCTTAGTAGTAGTATAGTTCTACTCTACTGGTGTCAACTTTCTACTAGCAAAACATAAGGGGTGGTCAACAATTCCTTCTCCAAGTTGTGCTAAGATTTCCTAATTGACATTATCGAAGAATTAACATGTACATGGAATGCATTATCTCAAGAAGGAAAGAAAGCATAATATGGGTGCAGTGATAAGATTATTCTTCAATATATCAAATGCCATCTATGCGCCTCTCCCCAATGGAATGTACATCCATGCTTCAACAATTCCTACAATGGCGAAGCAATTTTGGCTTACCCTTACTAAATTTCATATAATACCTGTATGCCCAAGGAATCCACACACCGTGTGCTCTGGTGGTAGGCTCCCCTAATCCCACAATAACAAAAAAATTGGTAGGATCCACTAGCAAACCTTCCTTACATATGATATGCCCCAACAGGGTTCCAAATGGAGTAGCGAAGAGAAATTTCTTTATGTTGAGGGATATGCACAACTACCGACATCTCTTGAACATCAACCACAAATTGTCACAATGGTATTTCACTAGTCCATACACTATCTAGTCATCAAGGTAGAAATGAAGGAACTTATGGATAAAATCCTGAAATTTCTAGACCACTATGCATGAAAACATAGTAGGCGTATTATTTAGTCTGAAAGGCATGACCGTGTAGGAAAACATTCCCCATTCTGTGGTGAATTTTTTTTCTTGGTCTTCCTTTGTGATTCTAACTTAATGATATCCCGAGAATCCATCTGTGAAGGAATAGATCTCGTGCACGATGATACTCCTATAGGATTTCTTTGGTGAAAGGGGTTGAGAAAGGGATCAATGATACATACTTTGGAATCAAATCTTTATAATCAACACAAATCCTTATCCTCCCATTATTTTTAATGCTAATAACCATGAGGATTATCCATTCTTATTCCTCCGATTTTAAGTATTCCTAATGTGATCATCTTGTCTATCTCCTCCTTGACTTGTATGTGAAAATTTGGATTCATTCAGTAAGGTCTCTTCGAATCAATCATACTCCTTCCTTTAGCTTTATCCACATATCTCCTAAAGAGTTTTGAATTCCCTTAAGCTCATGGTATCTACATAGAAATAAATCTGAAACTCATGCAATAGATCAATGATCTTTGAAACCTCCTTTTCGACCAATAGTCCCCAATAGTAGCCTCCTTAGGTTCCATTTTTGAGCCAATGTTAACCTTATTTGTTTTGAGGGGTTCATGGTAGGTGTGCATTTAATCATCAACACTATTTGTTACTTTGTGCGTACCCACAATATGGTTAACATCCAATTTCTCCACTTCTTTGTTGTCTATCACACAGACCATATTTCTCTTCTCCTTCTCCATGCAAGTGCACTCAAGTTGTATCTCATCTGATTCTCCCTCATTAAAGTGCTCTTCTAAGCTAGGCTCACCCAATAATTCCAGTATTATATCCTCTCTGTCATGGCACTATCTCCCATAATTAGGCACTTAAAACCTACAACACCTCATGCACCAAAGGATTAGCACTTTTATACTCAAAATCTTAAATCAAGTTATTTGTTAACTCCTACCAATTCCATATTTTATGGTATAACTCTAAATGAATGTACCATGTACATGTACATCCTTGTAGTGTGGAATAAAAATTATGCACCCAGAGGGAAGGAGGTAAAGCCTCTGTGCCTTCCATCCAGATCCTCTCGCACTCCTAGACATGATCATGAGGTAGATCCTTTCCCATCATAGACACAAAGTTTAGTTGGCACATTGCTCCTAAAAATATAATAGAGAGTGCAATTCTCACCTCATGCCACCCTAGAAGATTATCCTGATGTGCCATCCACCAATGTGCTGCAGTTCCACACAAAGTGTAGACAAGCATGCTCCTTCATTTGATTTCACATCTCCATTGGGATTCCATGGCTCACAGGAAAATATTAGGGTTTCCATCCCTAGTGTAGCTTGGTAACTGCTTCCCTTTTAGGTGCCTAAGTGGGTGTGCCCTTGTCACTCTTGTAATGAGCCTCTCAATTTCCACCCAATTAACTCATAAGTCTTGTGCACCCAATTGTCACATGCTACACTAGTGGTATCACTCATAGATTGAGCATATTTAAACTGAATAACTCCTTCCATAGGGTGAATCACTTCAGGGTCCCTGATAGAGCACACATAGATCCTATCAATAAATTCTTCCCCAAGGGCTCAATATAGGGTGTTGACTTTCCATCGGTCAAGGGGATGATAACCCATTCTTCCTTGTTCTCAAAGATTATGTACCCCTTATTGAACTATAGGTCAACATTGTTCTTATAACACTAGGGGTGCCCAAGTAACACTAGAAAGTTTTCCACCTTAGCTAGTGCCAAGACTTTGAAATCCCTAGTGAACTTTTCCCCTTGGATAGTGATAGTAGCATCCTTCAAGAAACCAATGGGCATCACCTTTGTTTTGTTATCCATATACAACACATTTAAAGATGGTTGTAATGGGGGTCTTCTCATTTTATGCCATGTGTCTAAAGTGAGAACATTAACTTCTCAACCTGTGTCTATCATAATATTTCTCGAATGTCAAATACCACATTCAAGGTAATATCCTTATCATAATCAATGGTGTGAGGGGAAGGTTACCATGTAAGACTTGTCACTCACGATCTCCTCCAATGCACGTTACTTTTTCTCATAACCATTTTCATACTAAAGGAATGATATTCTCCTACTACAACATTTTACATACTTCCCTGACCTCATCCAAATCCTTTTGTGGAGCCTTGGTGCTCTTCCTCTACTCTAACTATCATGACTACTCCTTTAGGAACTGGATCTCTCCTTGTAGGCTCTGAATTACATCCATGGTCTCTTGATAAACCTCTTTTTGATGAGTAGGTCTGGATACTTCCGTGCACCACCTCTTCTCTAGTAACCAACAAAGTTTTCTTTGATATCTCCCTGGAACATGTAGTCTCAGCTCGCATGGTCACTAGTACAGGTTCTAACTCTAAGTCACGTGTCACCCTTGTCATCCATTGCGAGTCCAATTTCCTCACGTTTAACATTCTTATGCCTTTATCCTTCCATTGTTGTTGGTTCATATGTTCAAATAGATCTAGGCATTCCTCATACTTGTGCTTCTTACTATACCAAAATCATTATAAGAGATCAAGTCATTCACATTTATAGTGCTCTGTAGACCCACAATTATAACAAGTTCCATGTGGGAACTCACTTATTCCCCCTCTGTTGTTTCCTCAACCTTGAAATCCTCCTCAGAAACCTCTTCCACGTGCCCCTCCATCTATGAGCCCTTCATAGTGATGACCCTCAACCTTGGAATTGTTTTTATGCTAATTTGGCCCACACCAATATCAATGGCATCATGTATCTAGTCAATCAATCTACAATCCTTGGTGTCATGAGTAGTAGAGGTGAAAATATTGCAATAACAAGATACATTCTTATGGATCACATGCTACAGTAGTGGACACCTACTTGCATCATGATCTCCTTGGAAAATCTCACAGTCTATTGTTATGGCGCGTGCAGATCTCTGAGGATAACTATCCTTTATATGCCCCTCTACCTCACAATCTATACACCATAGGCCACTATAAGTCTCATGTGTCAAGTTCACATATAGCTTCACTAGCTGCTATTCCATTGCAGCAATCTAAGCTTCAAAAAGGGCTAACCTAGTATCCACACTTCCAACAACATCAAGTGGGACATCCTCCAAGGCCTTACATGGATCTTTAAAAGTATTATGCAAAAGTTCTCTCCTAAAAGGTGTTATCAACCCTCCAAAAAACCACTTGAGCATGTTGAGAAGGATGAATATCATAAGATAATTTTGATAAGAGAGTCTTAAAATGCACGTCATATTCCCACACACTCTCTGTCATACCTTGTTGAATCTCCTTTAGCGGGTTAATGATTTTTTGTTCAAATTCAAGGATATGAAATTCAACTAAGAAGACATTCCAGAGCGCGGTGTAATCTACTACCTGCATGCGGTGGGGGTCATACTTCTGGTACTAACTATGTGCGCGTCCTTACAATGTTGTTGCAAACTAACTTGCCTTCTGTTCTGTGGTAGTGACCCCCTTTACACGCCATAGTATATCACATTTTTGTATGCGCTCTGTAGCATCCTTAAAACCTTTGTAGTTTGGTAGATGCAAAGACATTTCAAAAATACTTTTTGAGGTGGTTGAGGCTCGTGCCCGCTTGGTCTAGAACCTTGATTCCCTCTAGTGTTTCCTCCACCACTAGATGTACTAGATCCATTAGCACCTATCCTCCTAATCCACGAGATCCTCTCGGATCCATGAGGTCCACTAGTGCCTATTCCACCAGATCTACCTCTTATAGCTAGTAATGGTCCTGAAGCGGTCATGCCTTGTGTCCCCATCGTCATGCTAAACTATGTGCCAATAGTCTGTGATATTACACCACTACCAGATGTGTGTCCTATGCCACTTCCAGATGTGATACCCAATATTTATGTACCCATAGTTTCCCAAATTTCATTCCATAGAATATACCTCCAAATGTAGGAAATGATTATGTAGCCATAGATGTGCCAAATGAAAAGTTATACCTCCTTGGTGTTGATCGGTCACTTCCACCAATACTAACTAGGTTATCAATACTTATCTCTGGATTTGGAAAGCTAAGTGTCATGAGTTGTTCACGGGTAGATTTAGATGCATGCCGATGAATCTCCTTTCTCCAAGTGATGAGATCTTATCGGAAGGCCGGGGATCTCTCTTCCTCGCTTACCAAGATGTGATATCATATACTACTGGCTCTACGTCCTCCACGTGAACCTCAATTCCTTCATGCAATGTTTTCCTCCATAAATCCATTGCTCTAGCAACTTCACGTTATCTAGCTAACTCCCTCTCACGAGATTCATTATACTTGAGTTATCTCTCTTCCCTCTCCTTTTCAACCGCAAGGTCTGTCATCTTTCTCCATCCTAGCTTCATCACCCAAAGTGCTTCGAAGAAGCTTAGCTAGCCATGGGAAATGCTTCCAAACTCAGTGTGATTATAATGATATTTATAGATAAAGGGATAACATGCAAGAATGATCCTCTTGGCTCCCTCAAGAACTCAAATCAACAATCTCTGGACAAGAATACGTAGAAATAACATATTCCAGGGTATAAATGGTCAAGAATCTTCTCCACCAATGATCAACAATACATTTCCAAGTCATATCAAGCATCAAGCAACCTTTGATACTCATCTTGGGTCCACACAAGGTCTATAGTACCAACTTGATCTAGATTCATATGCCAAAATCCATTCATACAATTCTCTTTGGGAAGCAACAAAAGAAGGTATCATATAGCGATGATAAAGATACTCTTCTACCCATTTACGTGCATAAAACTTAGGTCGATTACTAAATATTTGAGCAAACTCATCCTCTATGATTTTAAGCCATGCTTTGACACTTTCAAGGTTAAGAGCTCTATCATCATGCACCATTCTCACAACATATTCAAAAATAGGTCCCCAACAATGGAACCAAAATGTAGTCTCTATTATCACTACATATTTTAGCAACTAATCTCCCAAGTGCGCTGACATATCATCCAGTCTTATCTTGGAATCTCACTTGAGGCACACGTAGGTGTTGAGTCCCTCCTTTATGTGAGCTTCATGAGAATTTTCTTTATCAACATGATGATGTAGTATAACCAAAGAATAAATGCAATTATCCATAGGATTTTAGATGTAAGCTTTTACTCCTAGTTGATGTATCCCAAACATAGATTTAACATGATCAACTGAAAGTAGAATCAACCATGAAATAAAATTGAGGAAACCAATAACACACACATGATCCATTACAAGAGTGTTACAGAACTACTTCATTATATTTATAAGTCAAATATAGTAGCTAAGATTACATCAAGAAGTTCCATCCATGGCAATGTTCATAGTAGCAGAGCTTTATTTACATCATAAAGCTCCCTGTTACATCCATTACACCATACTTTCTTATTTTTCCATTCATTCATCCTCTCTTCTAGAAACGACCCCCTATAACAAGAATTCAAAGGAATATTCTTCTAACCATCCATCATCACCTGCGAAAGCCTACTGGAATCTCCTCATGATTGTTCTACCACTACTTAGGAATCTTCTAGATGTCGCCATGCATTTCCCTCAATCAAGTTCCTTTAGCATGCATGTGCCAGCTAATCCTTAACAACCTCAACTCCTTATCCTCTCATGATAACCATAATGATTCCCTAGAATATCCTTTTCTTGGATCACAAGTCTCCATGGCTTATCCACATTTATATCTGGTCACTTTTCCATTCACTCCTATGTGTGTCTTTTTTTGTTTGTCCAAAACTCACTAATTCCTAACTCCATCCTACCCTAGCGTGACCCTTTACACCTCTCCAAGGACTACTTTTGTGTGTTCCTTCGTGCCCTGTCTCCATGCATCACAACACTTCACAACTTAGGTACTTAGTTATTTTTAGGGGCCCAACACCATTGCTCTTTGAAAGGTAGAACCAACATTAGTGTTGGTGAAATAATTTGTTGCAATGCAAATTATTTGTTTGCACCAATTGTCACAAGGCTAAGCCCCTCCTTATTGGGTATGGGTAGGTTGTCATTATTTAATGTAAAATAACTACAAAATTATGGGTGGCTGTTAGGATAGGGATCACATAGGAATACTCCACTAAACATGTGGAAAATTTCTTGTACAATGTACAAGGGAGGAATTTGTAGTGAAGGGAGGTAAAGGGGAGTAGGATAAATAAAGAGAGAGGGTTATTGTTGTGAGTAGAAACTATAATATTCACACTAACAGTAACCACAGTAGGTCCACATTCAATTAGAAGAACACAAAAATGGAAAAAATATCAATACTAACAAATTAGAGACACAAAGATATACATTTTCATTAGTCAAGGAAAAAAATTTCCTTCTTGGTTATACAAGATCACCATACTTGCAAAGTTGGAGAGTAGATAGGATATAGGAACATAGAGGAAATTATAGCTTTTATTTCTTGATGTAGGAGTGATACAAAGCTCAATGACATGAAAAAATACATAATTTCCAACCCCTTTGGAATGGGGAATCCATTCCAATTTATAGCACTACAACATGTATTTTCATCTCCCCACATGACCTTTCACCTTTCCTCATCACTTGTGACCTTCCATATTCCTAGGAAATAAAAGTGAGTCTTTTTCTTATTGATGAAAAATTACTCTTACAATGTTGAATTGAAGGTCACTTAAGTGAATAAGACAAAATAGAAAAAAACACATTTTTAGTGAAGAATTAGAATATGGAGAGAAAGAGAGGAGAGAGAGAGAGAGAGAGAGAGAGAGAGAGAGAGAAGGGTTGACCAATCTGATGAAGATGAAGCCTTTACCGATGAAGAAATTGTTGACTTGAAGCACTATGATCATAATCTCCTTCTTCTATGAGATATGAAAACATTCCAAAGTATCAAATAGGTGTTTAGAAACATTGTTATGAGATATACATTGTGATAGGAACATGATGATCTCTTCTGATTATAAGGAAGGAGTTAGGATATGAGGATCACTTTCTTACTTTTCTAGGATTTCACAATTCACCTCTATGACCAAGAATCAATTCTATGATGCTCAAACATTTTTATTATTTTTTGTTACTTACTGAGAGAAATCATCACCTTGTATATATAAGGATTCATCCTAAATGATATTCATGTCCTATGGCCATCCGTTGAACCAAAATGAGGTGATTGCATATGATTCTTCCTTTGATATGTGATCACACCGACAGGTGTCAAATGAGTGTTTAAGATCACTACTACGTGAATTACAATAGGTGAAGCTAAGATGGTTTCTCATTCTTGAAAACATGGTACTCTAAATGAAAATCATCCCCTTACCCTTCCTAGCTTCAAAATACTCCCTAAATGGCATCAAATTTAGGATGCTTATAAACCTCCCTACTCACATGCTTCTCACGGGAATAGATGACTTCTTGATCCTTAACACATGATGGTCATGGATGCCTCGGTAGCCTAACTATTTCATTCTAACTTGTTTTTATAAGAGATTTGAAAACAATGATAGATTCAGGATATGATGATCATTACCTCACTCATTGAGCTTAACATTTCACCTTTTGTGAATAATATGTCATCTTATTATATGAAAACATAATTATTATTTCCATTCATCCTTTTTTCTCATCTTCTTCTCATATTTCTTCTCCTCTAGGTAAAAGGATTTCTCTCTAAATGAAACTTTGTGCCTCTAACCCCCTGTTGGGAAGGAACAATGTGATTACATTGTCTTTATTACGTGAGCTAGTCACATTATAGGGTATTTGAATGATTTTTTAGGAACACTATTGTGAGATCTTACTCTTCGGGGACCTACGATAACTTCCTACTCCTTGGAGGCTCAATTCATGTTTGTAGAGGTTGAAAGACTCCATCAAAGCTTTGGTTTGAAGTTCCTTGATTCATTTTGGTGATGAAGACATCTCTTCCATGAGTGCATTCAATAAGGATGACTCCCTTTTTCCATAATTGGGATGATTGAACCATCCAACTTCTTGCATCAAACTGTGCCATGTAGAAATAACCTCGGACTAATACTTTAAGAGATTGTGGAGGTTTTCTTTTCATTTTTAGAGCACGAGACAACTTCCCAACCTTGCTGATGGTTATAAAAAGCAATTAGATAGGAAAAATGGGAGTTGCCACAAATTTTGAGATTAATTATAAGTCTTATTATTTTTAGCATGGCGTATTAAGGACTATTATTTTTAGTAAGTTTCAACTATTTTCATTTTCTGATTTTCTTTCCTATTTGGAGTATTACAAATGCTAAAGATTTAATATTTTTATAAACTTACTATTTATAGACACCCACTACTCTGAATACTTGCTATTTTTAGAAAATGAACTTATAGGTGTTAGGTTACAATGAAACCATAGTCAATTTGTTTATTTTTATACAAGACCTTCTACTCCAAATTTTATGGTTTTCTATCATTTGGATCTCCACAAAATTGAAAAGTAGTTTTAGGGTTTGATATTTTCATTTTTCTCGCTATAAAAATATAAAGCATTAGTGGGTTTTGTTTAACAATATTTCCAAAGGAATTTTTAGAGGATATCACAGAAACATTTTGAGTTAAACGGGTGCCTAGATGAGGATATAGGATCAAATCCTCATTTTTCTAGTTATGGATGTTTGGAAAAAAATTGGTAGCATGTCTAGATGAAAATGGAGTTTTGGAGGATGTCAAAACAATACTTTTCAATAAAAATTACTAATTTTTTGATAAATGGAGATTTATTAATATTTTATTTTATTTCTTAACTCACATGGAACTTCAACACTTAACCGAGGTTAGAATGGAGTGGATGTGAGGTTGCATTGATCTGATGGGGACGGAGGGGACACTGAGGACACCAAAGTTTGACTTGCACTTGATGGTGACAAGTGGCATCTTGTTGTGTGTGTTTTGTAAATTTTTCATTGTTTTCCAAGTGAGCTGGTGTGATTTCATTGATGTTTTCATTGATGTCAAGATGATAGTGTCCTTGTTGAGGTCAGCATGGTTGATTACACATCATCATTGAGAAGCCTAGTCATGGTATGAAGTGACATAGTGATTATTTGAGCATGGTGGATTGGTGAGATGAGTGGATACATTTATGTGAGGGTTTTACATCATTTTTTTAGCATGATATTGTGATTAGAATACGTAAACAAAGTATGATTTTTAGTTTCAAGGTCAAGTGTTGCTTGAAGACCAAGTTGTACAGAGGAAAAGTGAAGAAATCAGGTCTTAATGAGGTATGTGACTCGGTTTCCAAGGAAATTATGGGAATGTAATTATTTTCATAACTATTAAATTTTTTCCTAAGTTTTTTCATGAAGTTTTGATGTCAAGGCTTGAAGGAGAAAGCATGAAAATTGATTTTGTGGACTAAACCTAGAGGATTCCTTGATAATTGTCTATCCTAATGAGGTAGCTTGATATTTTTTAGTGTTAGTATGGAAATTTGATTATGGTAAGTTGTTTTTAATTTTTATTTATGTTTTTACACAAAATTTCACGTCTTAGTTTGAATTATTTTGTAAGATATTGAGTTTTTGGTCAAACCGGGTTCTTGAAAACGGTGTTTCCTAGCTTGAAGTGCACTTTCAATTGCTCGTTGGTATGTTAATATTATATAAGGTAACCTAATATTTTTTCAATATTTTGGTATGTTTCCTAACTATTAATTTATGGTATTATTTTGGGTTTAAGGTCCACATATTTATGAACAATCGTTAACACCAAAACGGGTCTAAAACCCTAGTTTGAAGTCGATAGGAAAGATATTGATGGAACATGCACAAGATTAATTGGTTTGTAAATTTTGATGATTAGAATATGTATAGGACTCTCCCGGTTATCTCTTGGTGGTTTTTTTATCATATGGATGAGTGGACCCCATAGAAAAAGACTTATTTTTGAAAAAAATCTATAGTAGTCAAGTTTTATGAAGGATTAATTGAAAAAAATAGATGTTTCATGATTCCATGAACCTATAATACATCCTATGAATATTTATGGAAAAAATTATCCTTTATGTGGCCTAACCAAGTAAATTTCTCATGGCTGGTTTTTAGGCGTTGAGGAAAATTTTGACAGGTCTTGGAAAAGAGTTTATTTTGAAGCCTTATGCTCTGATTTGAGGTATACAATGGACTTTGTGATGTTTTTAGAGTCATGCATTACCTATTTAGATGTTTCATTTAGCTTGGTTTAGTGATTGAAGGTTGTAAAGCTTCATCTTACAAGGCATATTTTATGGGTATGTAGTCCTAATAGGATAGTCTTTTTTTAGATAGTTTCATGCTGAAAATGCATGTTGCAGAACTTTCCAAGCATGGTGAAGGTCGAGGAGGTCATGGACATTGTTCTTGTGTCGCATCCCGTAGTTTCGGTCTTTCTCGTAAGAAGGATAAGTCGTAAAATTTTGAATGGTTTACAAGGGCATGGGTATATACATCGTTGCATAGTTGAGTATGTAGTTACATGTGTGTGTGTGTGTGTGTGTGTGTGTATCTTTAAAAATATATACACACTTACACATAGTTTTATGCACAACCATGTAATAGCGCTTATCGTTCATCATTCGTAAAGTATTTAAAATTTTGCAGCTTATTCTTATTTCTCTTTGTGGTATGAGGTTATTTTAATTTTTTATGGGCCATGGTTCGTAATATTAGTGTGTTGTACCTATCATTAATATTATTAGCTTATTAGCCCTACTAAAAGTAATGACTTGCAAATATGGTGAATTTAAACATAGTTGTATTATATTTTTTTATGAGAAAATAATGGTAAATGTGGTAAGTACTAACTCTTTTGATATAGTTATGATCATTGATCTTATAACAAGGAGATGACTTTTGATCGGAACAAGTAAATAAATTGATTTTCTAAGATACGGGTTTTATTATCCTTATTACGAAAATAATGGTAAACGTATTTTAAACGTGAAGGATTATATCTCACTATAATGTATTATTTTGATAACTAGAAATAGCTATGATTTATTTATTTATCATTGTTCATGATATTGAAACTTTTTGGTGTTTTTCAACTTCGATCTATCATAATGCTAGGTAAAGTGGTTATTGATTTGGGTTTGACCATGTTGGCCTAAGACCTTGCGAGAAAAATGAAGATTTTTGGTTGTTCTAAATTACATTGAATATTCCTTAGGCGTATGTTATGATTTCATGATTAACATAAAAATAGGTCATAAACCTTATTGTAGAAGTTGGCAGGTTACTATTGTATGTTGATCATCACCATGTTTATTACTTTCATTGTATTGTTTCTAATTGGCCTTCGACCGCCTTTGATTTCTAATGTTTGATATGGTCTCTACCATACTTCATTTTCTTGATCATATAAAATGGACAAGGTTGTAGTGTTCATTAAATTTCTTTGTTGACCTTGATTGGGAACACCATGGCATATAACATCTAGTTTCTTGGCATAAGATTATTAAGGGAACAAGGTTTTATTTTATTTATATTATTACTAGTCACTATGGGTATTCACCATAGTTGATGGCATAAGGAATGTTTGTAATATTATGACAATTCCTTTGGCCAAGACATCATATTAATATCTTCAAGGTTAATGTGGATACTTTTTGGCTTAGATATGGAATGCTTTCGTTAATTGGTCAACTGACCCATACAAGTAACTATGTGATTTCATTTAATTAAATCTATGAATAAACTACAAAGTGGCGTAGTCGGTTTGATTATTCCATTGGTCGAATGACCATGAAAAAATGGCAAGGTTTATCTCTTGTTTGGAGAACTGTTAACTCCAACTAAAAAAGGGTGAGGGACTTAGTGGGTATCGGGTGAAGTATTCAACACCACTATGTGGGGCTGTGATTTGTACATGCATTAAATGCATGACAGTTTAGGAAGCATGAAGCTTCATGAGGAATTTAGGCACACATGCAAGAACTTATTTTCTTTGTTTGCTCTTTGAATTCCTCCTTTGGCATGTGCATGTCGGTTGGAAGTGAATATCTAATAAGAATTTTTATTGAAGCTATTATCACAGTGACTTGTTAATATAGGGTGTAAATAAAATACAATCTAGATTTTATATGGGTTTTTATTGGTTCGACTTTGTTAGAAAGGAGTAATTGAAGGCTTTGAATAACTTGGGAAAGCGACATTGGAAGCCACAGGGGATGGTTACCCTTCGCTACGCTCTACTTTTAATGAAAATAAAAGGATTTTTCTTTTTTAGATTGCTGTAGGGATTTCGTTTAGAATACATGCAAATATAAAATGTAGTAATGGGTAGAATATGTTATTTTCATTTTTCACTTGTATAATGAAATACAATTTTTTTCTAGAGTTAGATAAAGCCATAGGAAATTGTTCTAGTTCATCGAAAAAAAAATTCGTACATTTGAATCTAGAAAATAAGCATTCTTAGAAGTTATTTAAGGATCGATGAATGTACGGTTAAATCAACTTTCAATTTTGGAAATCTCCTATGTCGAATAGGGGTTTTGGGAATTAGAAACCTTTCAGTTTAGATTTGTGCAATTTTCATTTTATGAGCTAGAGGACTCTTGATTATGATTAGAAAACCCATGTATGAATGGTGTTTTCCTTCCTATTCCTCACTTCTGAAATTAAAATATGTGTTTCATTTTTTGTTGTTGCAATAATCATATTACCTATCTGTTTTAAGTCATATCTTGAATAATAATAAAAAATAAAAGGGTATTTTTGGGGGTTGAGTGGGTAATACGGAAAAGAAGGTTAATTAAAGTTGGGTCCTTGTTTTAATATTTTATTATTTAATCCCTCGAAATTTTGGTAAGTTTCTTTAAGTTTGTGAAGGAATAAGAAATGTAGAAGGGATTGTGAAGGAATAACGAATGTAGAAAGGACATACAAATCTTATTTGGTTAATATGGTTAGTAAGAAATTTTGTGTCTTGCATTTTCTAATATTGCCTTGATAAATTAAAAGTGAAATAAGTAAGGATAAGACCGAGGAATGATTTTATTGAGGAAATAGTAGTTGCATTGCTATATATCATTCTATGGGATATTTCATGGCGGTGGTATATTGCGTGCTAATTGGATTATGTTCTCGCTTGAAAACATAGACTCCATATAATAAACAGTTTAATAATATTGATGTTGTAAATTGTATTATGAAGTTATAAGTGCATTTTTGGATATTCTTTTAAGATCATTTAGATCATAACATAACAACATTAATATGAGGGAAATAACCATGCCAATTATTTTAGAAATGACCATGTACATTGTTGTACTTTATAATTTTCTATTGCAAGATTAAAGGGAACTTCAAGTTGAGAAAAGAAAGGATGATTGATTTGCATTGATTATCTATGATTCCACTTAGAATTTACCAAATAACACCCTAGTCATGTTGGCACATCACTCAGCCTTGATTGAGAACTCACCCAAAGTGCGTAAAGGTACCAGGTCCCTCTTTAGGGTTGCTTTATAAAAGGATGTTAGCGTGATGAAGGAAGAAACATATAGATTCATAACTAATCTATCATTCTACAATGTATGCTACATTCATATCTATGAAAGAACAAGCTTTAAATAGTAATCATGATTGAATCAATAACATGTACTACTCAATTCCACATAGGAATGACACTTAGGTTCAACCAATATCTTCCATCTATTAATAAACACAGAAGCTCCTTACAATAATGTTAATCTATACCAATGCATGTATGGATCTGATACAAGTAATTCAGTCATATGCGTATATCTCTATACCTCCATACATCCCTCACACTAATATATTACCACTATGTACCTCACATCATATATATAGGGTGGGGACTTGCCCTTCACCGCTTATCTATTCTAGAAATAGGCCGCATGCTATTAATAGCCACGTGCCATTCACAAGCATAGCCACACATGCAAGTGTGTTATCTATAGACCTCTTACAATTAACTGAAGTGTCAATCCTATTCTTAGCTCATCTCCATGCAAAATGCTTTGATCCAATCCTCCAAAGATAGATAATGCATGGCGCACACGTCTCTACATCATTGGTGTGTTCCACATGCCATCTTCTAAAAATAGGTCGTCATGCTCAAAATCAGCTAAGTCTGAATGTTGAACTTTCCTTCCACACGTGGGTCCTTCATGTCCCTCTCGCGCCCTTGATCTGGCCTTCTCTCCAGTCATGTGACTCCTTGTGTGTTCTCTAACAAGTATTCTCTGATCAACATTACCCCACACTAATCTCATTGTCATCCCAATAATGGGTATTCCTCCAAAAATTGAAGTAAAGAATAGAATAATGGAAAGAATAAGAATGAAAGAATGTAGACAAATAAAGAATTTTTATGAGGTTATGAGACAGCCTCCTCTGTATCAGTTTGAAGTATCAATTCTGGATACTCCTCCTTTATTTTGGCCTCCAAAACCTGTCATTCAGTGAGTGCTTGTCCTGTTTTTTTGGGATTTCCATAGCAATGGATTCTAACTCATCCCTCACAATCTCTCCTCTTTCATTCTGCAGGACCAACACAATGCTAGACATTGATGTCTTTATTCCTTCTAAAATATCCATCTTCTGTGTAATTAGCTTCCCAAGCTCTTCCAGTCGAGTCTTGTGCAGCTCTTGTGCTACTACAGGGCCTCGCACTTCTGCTTAACTATTGACAATCTTTTTATGTGGCCCAATGTCTCATCCTTCATTTCTTTCTAGACCTCATTGTTTTCTTCTAGGGTCTTTATGTTGATAAGCACCTCTGGAGTTGTGTAGATATTTAAAGCTTGGTTTGCTTTCTTTAATACTTCTTGTAACACTTGCAGCATCCCTTCATAAGATGCAATCTTTTGCATCACTGAGACTTTCTCTCATTCTACATCTTGTTCTGAATTCCTTAGTGTTGTCATGCATAGAGGTTCATCTTCAAGTACCAAGTCCACCAACTTTCCTACATAGTTTCTCTTTGAAGGAAACGTCCGAGGTACCTTGGCCTCTAAGTGGGGCCTTGCTCTAATGAATTTTCCCCAATCTCCTCTGCGATGGTTATAAATACTTTTTTCTTCTTCTCTACGCAAAGTCTCTCTCTTGTGTTATGCACGCTATCTTTACATCCTTTGTCTTCATCTTTTCACATAGTGCTCTAATTGTTGTAGCTTTGTCTATGTTTCTTCTAGCCACTTTAGCAAAAACTTCACTAATGCGTTCTTTGACTTACTCATCTTACATGACAGTAGGCTTTAATATCATGTGTCTAGCTTGGGGTGCCTTCTTCATCCATCTCGAAACACATGAATCTTCACATGCATCAAAGTCAGGCTCATCCATGAGGGTGTGCATTGACCATGATAGTTGCTTTCGATTGTGCACAATCACCATATCCTCATCCATTAGCTCCTAGCCAAATAAATCCTTTTGTGCTATCATGCTTTGGAAGTGGGCATGGACAATTTTACCTACATCCTCTACATACCCCATGGTTGGTGGAATGTGCTCTCCACTTGTTCTTCTAGACCGTTGTTGCTTAGGGACTTTAGCTTCCAAATTTGGGACTTGTGTCTCCATGTCTTGAACATTCTCGGTAGTTGTCTCCTCTGGTCCCTTCTCATCCTCTTCTCTTCCCTTTGATTCCTCACCCTGTTCTTCTATGTTCTCTAGAAGTGTGGGAGAATTAGGCATGCTTTCCTCTAACTCTTCGCCTCCTCATTTAACTTTAGTTTCCTCCTTTGCATGGTTTCCTCCTTCTGTGGAGAGAGTTTGGGTGATCTGCGCACCATGGTTGGAGTAGCACCTTGGGTCCTTGTTCTCCTAAACACCCTCTTAAATATGTGCTCCCCTTGGACTGCATTCAAGTCCTCATCATCCCCCTCTTATGGCTGAGGTGGTGTAATGGCACGCTCAACTTCACCCTTATTTGTAGGATGTCTCCTACCTCTATGCTCCAAACCACCACTATCTTTGCACTCCTCCTCCTCATCCTCCACTTTAATTGGATTTGTGGGCTTAGGCACTAGGATGTTATCCACTGTATGCTTTCCCTTTGGTGGTGCTGGAAGTGTGAACTCACCTTCCACATACTTGTTATTCTCCATCTTTGGCTTCAGCTGAAGATACACCAATGCTTCCCTACATCTGCTATAGCCAGACTTATTGGCTTGATATTCAACACCTCGAAATGATCCTCTTCTTCACAAGGCGGTTCTTCCAGGATACACATACTTCTTTTCTCAACATGTTGTAGTTCTGATCTACCTTATCTCGAATTGAATACTAGTCAATGTGTGTTTATAAATATGTGAACATATGCTTAGAAATACCTTGCACCGCATGCGTAAGGAAATTTACACCAAGAGCTCTAGACTCCATATTTCATTGGGAAGCACGCGATGCGAAATGATGATATACTGAGAAAACTAGACTTGTTTCCCTACTATTGATGGTAGGTCCTTTGGGATGCGCCACTCTTCTCTAAATGTCGCATGGATCTTGTCATACCATTTCTCTTCCCTTTGCTTTACATCATCTATCATGGCCCCTTTACATAAATACTTGTTGAACCTTTCAGTTGGTGACTTATTCTCCATGGGGTATTCCCATAATTTTTCCTTTGGCCCGTCTAGTACTCCAATTTCCATGAATACTAGTGATAGTAGAACATCCCCAAAGATGATCTTCCCTTTTTACATGCTTCCTCAACTATTTGTTCTATAATATAGCCTACAATATTGTAGATTTCTCCTTCTGACATCTTACGTGCAATGTGTAACCACATAGTATTTACCTGTGACCACCGCTCCTGATCATTCAACTTTGTAACAAGGTGTGTTGTTGCTTGCACAACTGGAAAGTTATTCAATTTGTCTATATCCATACTGCGTGGACCATTCAGGTACCCCAACTCCTGTCTGGTCTTTAAGATCATGGCTTTATCTGTGAGATCATTCTTTATGTCCTCTCCTGTGGCCTTCAAAGCTATAACTGATGAGATAAGTGTAGATGAGATTCTAACTCTACGTCCTACAAAGTAGAAGAAGTCCTCATGCACTCTGCTCATGAGCCACTGATACAAGGGCTCATACTTCATGAAATATGGAAGCTCATATAATTGGTAGACCCTAATTCTCTTCAAAATCTTCTCTGCCTACATCATCATAAACTGGCATGTCATATGTTATACGCTTGTTCATCCTAGCAGTGAACAAGGAATCAATCTCCTTCTTGTTCTCCACATTCTGTGATTGTATTCGCTCACTTTGCTCTTTCTGATGGGTGAATCCCACTCCTGGCCAACAATGACTCCTTCTGGATATTGCATTTCGAAAAGTCACTTTCAAGTGCCATCTCTTCTTCCTTGATGACCACCTTCTTCTTTCCTTTTATTGCTGCTGCAGATGCCTTCTTGGGTGCCATTTTTTTCCCTTGCAAACGTCTCCTCTTTAACTCTACAAATTTTTGAATCAAACCCTAGCTTGATTCAATCATGCCCTAGGTGGAAACTTCATGCCCTAACTCCTCTCTGCCTCCTTGCTTTGCTCAAACCCTTCACCATCGGGGACACAAGCTTCTTTTCACATAGATCTGTTTATCACACTTGGTTTCACACCCTTCACACCTTAACCTGATCACTTGGCTCTTCACAATTGGCTCTTTCCTCAAATTCTCTTAGTCGCAATGGTAAAAATGAATCTGCATCCCATCCTTATTTTTTTTTCAATTTTTTTATTCATTTATTACTCCTTCACCTACCAAATATCCTCTCATTTACTGACCAAATTTGTTCATTCCACACGGTACATCTTCTTTCCTCATCCATAGCCTTCTAGCGCACCTTCCTACCCTCTAGTCATAGAATTATCTTCGGTGCGCGCCCTTGTGCTCCGATTACCTTGTCACTTTGTACCTTCTCCTAGTAGTTATCATGGCCTCCTCTTACCTTGTGTTATACTGTCATTTTATTCATCTCCATCCTTGGTCACTTTTGAGAAGAAATCTTCTTTTGACTTAAATCACACCCATAGCAGCTTATTCCTTTCACCTTTCAATTCCCATGGTATTTTACTTGGATAACTACAACCACCCCACGCTAAAGGTATGTGTAGTCCTTTGCGTATAAACATTCTTCACATAGTAATTAGCTTCATGTGCACAAGAGTGTTTTACACAAGAACAACAACTAAATTGACAAAGCATAGTGACAATGAAGGAAATACATTAAAAAAATAAAAAAGGGAAACGTAATCTAAATGGCAATAATTCCTTATTAAAAACACCGAGAAGTCTTATTTATAACAGGCTTCAACATACTCCCATTAAAGTAACCAGATAACCATGTTCCATCAAGTGTTTCTAACTAGCAAGCACCTGATTCAAGTATGTAAGTGATGACATATGACCCCAACCAATGTACTTTGAGCTTTCCTAGATGGTGCAAGAACTTAGAGTCATAAATAAGTACCATTTGTCCAATCTCAAACTTCTTATCCCTTATGTTTCTATCATGCCATGCCTTCTTCCTGGCCTTTTCCTACTTCTGACTCCATTGTGTTATGGATTATCGCTCATCTAGTTGAATCATCTTCTCGATACACTCTTCTAAAGCTTGTTCATCAACTAGACCTCCAGTGTGTGCAATGCACAAAGAAAGTAACATAAATTCTATAGGGATAACAACTTCCATGCCAAACACCAGTTGAAATGGTGTGTATTTGTTCAATCGCTTGTAAGTTATTCTATATGCCCAAATAACAACTCACACTTTTTCATCCCAATCCTTTCTTCCAAAATCAAAAATTTTTGTCAAATTCTGGCTCAATATCTTGTTTAAAGCCTTAGTAGTTCTATTTTCCTAAGGATGGTAGGGTGTAGTTTTATGGTGTGCAACCATAAACTCATCGAATAGGATCCGATTGTTTCACTCAAAAGTGTGTACCCCTATCACTTATCAAGCTTAAAGGACATCCATATCTTCTAAGAACATTCTCCCGCATAAACCTAGCCACCTTTGTAGCTATTATGCAGGTCCTTTGTAGGTGTTGCTTCTACCCACCATGTGAGATAATCTATGCAAGTAATGATATAGCCCGATCCGATCTGCGCATTGAGATGGTGAAATAGGTCCTACAAAGTCAATGGCCCATTGCTCAAACAGTTTGGCACTAGTAATTGGTCTCAAAGGCATCTCATCTCTTTTCCCTAGTTTTCCTAGTGCTAATAATGATCACACACCTTACAATATTCTTTACAGTCTTTATACAATGTCTCCCACCATAATCCAATAAGTAGGATCTTAGGCAGTCGCATCACCTGCATAATGGCCTCCTACAATACCACCATGAGCTTCTTCCATAATATCCTTGCGCTCATGCTCTAATACACAACGATGTAATACTTCATCTCTTCCTAACTTGTAGAGGTCACCACTAATTAACATAAATGGTGCCACGTGTATAGCAAGTTGTTTCTTTTCTAATGCCTTCATTCCTTCTAGTGTTATACCAGTCCATAGAAAGATAGCAATGTCTTCTAATTTTGATGGTGCACATTGTAACCTATATAACTGTGCATCTGGCATGGTTTCTTCAATTGTCGTGCTTCCTCTCCTGAGTTGATTCTAGATAAATGGTCTCATCCAATTGCTTTTCCCTGGCTTCACCACAACTGTGAAATAAAAATCTTGAAATAGGAGTACCCATCTGCATATGCACCCCTATAAGATGGGCTTGTTTACTAATTACTTCAATATCATGTGATCTGTATAAAACAAAAATGGTATTGCTAACAAGTCTTATCAAAAATTATGCAATGCATAGATCATGGACAAAGGTTCACGCTCCATAGTTGTATAGTGCAATTCGGAAGGATTCACTTCCTACTACGATCAACAATACCTTGTCCAGGTTGAGCTAACACAACACCAATGGCCATGCCAGAGGCATCCACATGCACATGAAATGGTTTATCCCATGAGGGAAAGCGTAGAATGGGTGCGGTAGTAAGTTTCTCTTTTAATATCTCAAACGCACGCTATTATGGTTCTCCCCAATAAAATATACCTTGCCCCTTTAGTAAATATTCTAAGGTGCAGCAATTTTGGAATACCCTTTTATGAATTTCATATAATATCTGTATGACCAGAAATCCGTGCACCTCACTTTGGTGGTAGGAACTTAGGGCCTAAAATGACAACATTCTTAGTTGGATCAATGAGAAAACCTTCCTTGCAGATTATATGTCCTAACAGTATTCCAAATGGTGTGGCAAATATGCACTTCCCGATGTTCAAATAGATACTCAACTATTTGCACCGTTCAAGCATTAAGTGCAAATTGTCACAATGATCTTTCACAAGCCCGTATACTATCCAATCATCTAGGTAGACCTATAAGAAGTTGTGAATAAAATCTTTAAATGCCTAAACAACTATGCGTGAGAATATATCAGGCATGTTTTTCAATCCAAAAGACATCACAGTATAGGAAAAACTACCCCATTTAGTAGTAAATGTTGTCTTTTGTTGATCCTCCCGAGTCTTCCTAACTTGATGATACCTAGAAAACCCATCTGTAAAGGAGTATATTTCACGCCCTGCAATGCCTTCTAGTATTTCCTCAGTAAATGACATAGGGAATGGATCGGTGACACATGTAGCATTCAAATCCCTATATTCCACAACTATTCTAATTCGTCCATCCTTCTTGATACTAATCACCATTGAGCTAACCCATTCTGACTCATCAAGGGGTTTGATAATTCCAAATTTCAACATTTTATGAATTTCTTCTTTTACCTTTTTGTGAAAATTAGGATTCATTCTATAAGGCCTCTTTCTAACTGGGTGTGCACCGTCCTTAAGCTTTATCTTCATTTCCCCAAGTGATTTATGCACGCCTTTAAGTTCATGATACCCTCGAGGGAATATTTCCTAATAATCCCTAAATAACTCAATGATCTTTGCTACCTCTGAGTCTAACCAGTATTCTCCAATTATGGCCTCCTTAGGCTCAGCCTTCAAACCTATATTCACCTTCTTTGTCTTCATGGGTTTGTGATAGGTGCATGTATCCTTGTCTACACTGTCCAAGACCTCGCGCACCCCTTGTGAATGTTCAATATCTAGGTTCTCAACTTCCTCATCATCCACAATGTAAACCATCTTTCCCTTCTCTTTCTCAAGGCAAGCATGTTCAAGTAGTATGAAGTCCATTTCTTCTTCCTTTTCAAAATGTGCTCCGGACTCTATCTCACCAAATAATTCCTAAATATGCTCTTCTACTTTTGCACTATCTCCCATGGTTAAGTGCTTGATAAATTTTAATGCCTCTTCTATTAGAGGTTGAGAAGAAAAGTAGTCAAAGGTTTAGATCATCCTTGTAGTCAAATTTTTCCAGTTTCTAGTCTCTCGATGTAGTTTTGCATATACATACTAGGTGCGTGTGCATCCTTGTAACATAGAGTACAATATATGCACCAGAGTAAAGGTGGTAATGCTTCCTATCTTGCTTTCTATAGTCTCACACTGTTGAATGTGATGTTGAACAGGTTGATCACCATGATAAGTGCAGATCTGCGTAGGTGCATTGTTCCTTACAAACCTAATAGATAGGGTGATTCCAATCTCTTCCCATTCTATAAGATTATCTCTGTGGACTACCCCCAACCGTTGTTGTCCCACGCAAGGTATATACTAACATAGCTCTTCTCTTAATTTGATCTGTCCAATGTGTTTCCATGGCTTTCAAAAATGTAGGAAGATATTTTGCCCCTGTATACCAAGGTACTATGCTACCTATCTCCGTCGGACCGAATTAAGTCCATTCTTGCATGTAATTTTTACTTACTGCACCCTACTAATTCATATGTACCATGAGCCCAATTGTCACAAGCAATACTCATAGTATCACTAATAGAATAAGAATTCTCCCATTGTAGGATGCCTTCTTTTGATGGCTCATTGACCTCTGGGTCTTGAATAGCATGTACATAAATTAAATTTAATTCCTCCTCACATAGAGGCTCAACATATGGTGTAGACTTCCCATCTATCAATGGTATCACAACCCTTTCCTCCTTGTTCTCAAAGCTGATATACCCCTGATTGAATCTCAAGTCAGCATTATTCGCATAACATCAACGGCATCCAAGGAAGGCTAGAAAATTGTCTTCTTCTACAAGTGCTAATACCTTAAAATCCCAGTGAACTCAACCCCTTGTATGGTTATAGGTGCATCCTTCAAAACTCCTATGGGAGTGGCCTTAGTCTAGTTTGCAATAAACAACACATTATATGATGGATGCAATAGAGGCCTCCCCATTTGTACCCATGCATCTAATGTAAGCACATTTACTTCCCCACCTGTATCAATCAATATGTTGCTCAACAACCACCCATCCACAATAGCATTCAGAGTAATTTCCTTTTCATAGTCAATGCTATCAGGGGGAAGATTTACATGCAAGATCTATCATCTGGTCTTAAGACTTGCACTTGGAGTGTTCCCCTTTAACTAACTTCCTAATAGTGGGATAATGTTCTCTGACGCAACATTTGTACTCTTCCCACAAATCATCGATATTAGTTTAGACTGTCTCTAATTCTTTCTTATGCTCCTTTAAGTATTGTATCTCACCTTGAAGATTCCTTAGCACTTCCATGGTATCCTAGTAAACCTCCTTCTGATGAACATGATCTGGGTACCTTGCATGCAAAACCTCCTCCTTGGTGATTGTAGGCTTCTGGTGCAATGCTTCTTTTGTGCATGCCACTTCAGTGTGTGTAGTAATCTTCACTATCAATACCTCATGTCCTTCTGCTATCTTGGGCATCCACTAATCTTCTACTACACATTGGATTCTAACCATCCCGATGCCTTTGTTTTCTTGCTTATGTTACTTACTCAGATGCTCATATAATTTTGGGCACTCTTCATAGCTATGGTTCTTCCCGTAGAAATAACATGCAATATTCTGAGGACATTCACACCTATAGTGGTCAAGAGATCTACACATATAACATGTTCCATGAGGGAACTCACCTCTTCCTCCACCACGGCCTCATCCTCCATATCCACCACGATATCCACATCCCCTTCCATGACCTCCTTCAAAACGCCCCTCATTCCTGTCATAGTGCGTTTTATTATGATACCGATCCTAGTGCTCATTCTTACCCTTAGAATTATCTGTTACACTTGTCTGCCATACCCTAATGTCTATAGCATCCTAGATTTGACCAATCAACTGACAATCCTTAGTATCATGGGTCGTGGACTTGTAAATCTTGTAAAAGCAACATATATTCTTCCTTATTGCATGCTGTAACAAAGGACAGTGACTAGAATCATGATTAAAATGATAGATCTCACAATCCAATAGTAATGAGCATACAGATCTGCGAGGGCAACTATCCTTTGTGTGGCCTTCCACTTAACAATCTATACACAAAATTCCTGAGCACATTTCATGGGCTGAATTTGCTGATAGATTATCTAACTACTTTTCCATAGCTGTAATATGTGCCTCTAAGAATGGACTAACACTAGTGTCAATGCTCCCAACTACCTCAACATGTAAAGCTGCTTCTAGTGCTTCGCATGGATTAGTGTATGTCTTATGTGATAGCACCCTTCTAAATGGTGTAATAAATCCTCCAACGAACCATTGTGCATGCTGGCTAGCATGAATATCATAAGATAACTTATATAGAAGTGTCTTAAAATGAGCATCATACTCATGTACACTCTCAGTAGTGAATTTCTTGATATCCTTGAGTGCACTTATACTCTTCTACTCAAACTCAGGGATATGGAACTCTTTCAAGAAATCATCTTTCAATGTTGCATAATCCACGTAATTTTTATCTAGGTCAAACTTCATATACCAGTTGTGTGCATGTCCTTGTAATGTAGTAGGAAATTTACTTTCCTTATGCTCAGTAGTTATGATCCCTTTAGCATGCCACAATATTTCACACATATGCACATGTTCGGCAACATCCTCTATACCTCTATACTCATGAAGACAAAGAGACATCTCCATATAAATATTCTATGGTTACTACTGAGACCTTGTTGCCGATCCGAACCTCCTATGTTCCCTTTACCTCCAGAACCACCAGATCCACTAGAACTAGAACCACCTATACCTCCTGATCCTCCACCTATAGCGGGAATAGGACCTATAGATGTACTCCATTGTGTTCCGATAGTAGTACTATCTTTGGACCCCTACGGTTTATGAGGTAGTTCCACTTCGTGAATCCAAAATTTTGTACACTCATATTCTATGTGGATGATGTGCCTAAGGATGTTCCTCCAAATATAATTGAATCCATCTATCTTGCCATCGATGTACTTTCTCCCTAACTTACTCCTACTCTCCTACTTCTTAATTTAGCTTGTTGGTTACTTGTTGTACTATATCTTGGAAAACTAAACACAAGGGCTAGGTCACCAAGTGGATTAAGATGCGCGCCCACGGTCCAGGTAGTCTTTACTTGGTGCACTTCTCTGTGAGGTTGAGAGGGGATCTATGTCATGTTTTCCAAGATTGGGAGTTCACGATGCTCGGCTCCATGCCTTCTACGTGAGTGTAAATTCTTCACGAGCCATCTCTCTCCTCAATGCCATAATTTTTGCATGAACACCGCTTCTCTATCTCCCTCTTAAATGCCACGTTATACTTAAGCTTCCTTTCCTCTCTCTGCCTCTCTACCACTAGGTCTGCCATATTTCACCAAACCTATTCCTTCCCTCGCATGTGGTGAAGTTTAGTTAGCCATCGGTTTACTCTCCAGGTTCAAATTTACCATCAAGATCTTGATCGCCAATAGAATACCTCACAAATATGCTCCTCTTGGATACCACAAAAACTAGAATTCGGTTGCCTCCAGAAATAGTACATAAAAATTGAATATTCCATAATATAACTATTTAGAACACCACAAAACCACGTATCCACATCACAAGTCCAGATCATATCAAGCATCATAAAGGGCCTAAAATTAGTCCTATGTCCAGGAGACAAGTGCGTGATACTTCTAATTCCCCCGAGATGCATAATCAATAAGCCACTTGTATAGTTCTACTGGAAATATGGTGAAAAATATCTCATATAAGCTTTCATATAGATTTTGTTCTACCCAAGTGCATGTGTTAAACTCAAATCCATTGCTGAATTACCATGTATATTCTTCCTCCAAATCATGTATCCATTCCTTAATACTTGCTAGAGTTAACCGATACATTTTCATTATGAACCATCCTAAAAACAATCTGAAAAAGAGGTCCCGCAACGTAATTGCCTAGAATTTACCATATAACACCTTAGTCGCGTTGGCACATCACTTAGCCTTGACTGAGCGCTCACCCAAAGTGCACAAAGGTACCAGGTCTATCTTTAGGGTTGCTATAGCAAGATGTTAGTGTGATGAAGGAAGAAACATATAGATTCATAACTAATCTATCATTCTACAATGTATGCTACATTCAGATCTATGAAAGAACAAGCTTTAAATAGTAATCATGATTGAATCAATAACATGTACTACTCAATTCCACATAGGAATGACACTTAGGTTTAGCCAATATCTTCCATCTATTAATAAACATATAAGCTCCTTACAATAATGTTAATCTATACCAATGCATGTATGGATCTGATACAATAATTCAATCATATGCATATATCTCTATACCTCCATACATCCCTCACACTAATATATTACCACTATGTACCTCACATCATATATATAGGGTGGGGACTTTCCCTTCACTTGTTTATCTATTCCAGAAATAGGCCACATGCTATTAATAGCCATGCGCCATTCACAGGCATAGCCACACATGCAAGTGTGCTATTTATAGACCTCTTATAGTTAATTGAAGTGTCAATCCTATTCTTAGCCCATCTCCATGCAAAACTCTTTGATCCAATCCTCCAAAGCTAGACAATGCATGGAGCGCACGTCTCTACATCGTTGGTATGTTCCACATGCCATATTCTAAAAATAGGTCATCATCCTCAAAATCAGCTAAGTCTGAATGTTGAACTTGCCTTCCGCACATGGGTCCTTCCCTGTCCCTCCGCGCCCTTGATCCGGCCTTCTCTTCCACACGGAATCCTTGTGTGTTCTCTAACAAGTATTCTAATAATAAAAATATATACCTATTTATGAATAAAAAGAATGAACTATCATTAATCTAAAGTAAAGAATTTCCTTGTACTTGATTTGGTATGTGAAGGAATTATCTGTCATTATTAAGGCAAATAAGCCTGTTGTAAATTATGATCATCTTTATTAGTCTATCATGACTTTATAATAAGAATTATCAATCATTGATATGATAATAAAGAGGTTATTTAGACCTTTAAGATTGTGTTATGAATTTTTGGGTACTACATTTAACAACCAAATGTTTTCGTATGAACTAATGTTTGAGTAATAATATTATTGATTAGGATATATATATATATATATATATATTTGAAACAATATACTTATAATATCATATGATATTTCATGAAGTTAAGAATGAGTATGAAGTATAGTGTCTCTTCATCTCTGTAAAAAATGATGTATTCAAAATATAATTAAGGATCCTTTTTTCATCCCTCTGTATCAACAATTTGGATATGATTGATTAAATATATTGTAATGAAGAATTATGTCTGCAATAACCTTGTGGTAAACAAGTGCAAGTAAGTAAGAACTAGTATGAGGTGTATTATAACCTCTTGAGCCAAAACTAGAATTAAGAAAGTATGCTTAAGGAATTAAGTCTAAATGATGAAATTGTTTTCTAGAAATAAACAAGTTGGTAAATGCTAGTGAATAGGCATGAAATAATATGAGAATCAACTACTGCAATTTTATAGCAGCAACTTTCTCTTTTAAGACTTAGATGTCTTTGTCATAAGATAATTCCTAATTCATATGTACCTCAACATGAAACAGATACAAAAATATATAACGAGGTACAAGAGTACATTATGAACTTATGAAACAATCTAGATGTACATATATATATCATGATTAAACTAAACAAACGATGTAGCCTAGAATTTATTGTGAATAACCCGGGCACACTTGCACTTCACTCACCTAAGCTAAGCACTCACTGAAGCATGCAAAGGTACCAGGTCCCTCTTTAGAGTTGATTGTATAGGATTTCAGTGTGATGATGTTTAAACATGTTCATATTCATAAGTAGACATAAATATTCCCGGTGAAAAATCCAGATCTAGATATTAAAGAATCATGATAACTAAACTAAACAATAACTATGATAATATTAACTATATAACAACCAGATTCAGTCATGTCTAAGACCATTATCCAACCAATATATACCATTTCATAATTACTATAAAAATAGAATCTTCTTACACTTGTAAAGTATCTTCATGAGTCATGTGTGGGTCAAAACCAGCAACACAACTCTACAATAATTTGGTCATGTCCTACTAACCTACATAGTTCAATACATATTTATAGGGGTGGGGTATTACCCTTCACCACCCATACACTTCTCAAAATAGGTTACATGATGATAATAGCCATGCACCTTTGCAATAGTATGCACAACATGCAAATTCTCTTAACAATAGATGTCCTATAGTTAAATCCAAGTAAAAATCCTATTATTAGCTTAAATTATGCATGGCGCATATTTTCTGCTTGTTCCTAAAATATCATTATGTGTAGTACAAGTCTTCATCTATATGTGTGATCCACATATCTCCAAAATATCCCTTATCTAAAAACAGCTAAGTCTGAGCTTTGGCACTTTAATACTATTATAGCGCCACGCACTTCCAATGCCCTATATTCACGCACCTAATACTTAGAATATTTTTGGTTGTTCAACATTACCCCACACTAGAGTACATTTTCATCCACGGAGATGTGAATTCCTTCATATGTATTCAATAATAAAGATTAGGTAATGAAAAGAATGAAAGGAATGGACCAAAATTATTACAAAATAATTAAATTTATTCTGCAACACCCTCTTCTTCAATTTGGATGGATTAATTACGGATATTCATTTTTAGCTCGGCCTCCAGTGTCTTCCAGTCACTAAGTGTGTTCCTTGTTTTCTCTAGAATATCAGTGGCTATGTCATCCAATTCGTCTTGAGTGATCTTTTCTTTCTCATTCTATAGTACCCAGAAAACATTGGTCATACCTGATAGCATTCCCTCCATAAGGTCCATCTTCTGTGCTATGAGTTTTTCAATCTCATTAATCCTTTCCTTGTGTGGATCCTAGGATGTTATAAGGGCCTCGTGATTTTTTTTACCAGTGCTAACCTTTCTACGGGCCCAAGTGTTTCATACTTCATCACCTTCAGAAATTCATTATCCTCCACTAAATTTTTTTCCTTATTATGGCGTCTAGCGGTGCATAAATTAAGAGCTTGATCAGCTCTCTTCAGCTCATCCTTCAATGTTTGGAGCAACACCTCATATATTGAAACTTTTCTATCAATAGTGGCCCTTTCTCTTGCTACTTCTTCCCTACATCATTTTTCTTAGGGAGGCACATTGGTCCCTCATCCAAAAGTAGGCGAACTATTGTGCATAGATAGTGCAACTCAGACTTGAAGTCTGAGGCACCTTCTCCTGAAACTCAGGCCTCTATAGTAGAATCTCATCTACAATTTTCTCTACCATCATATTTATATTCTATGCCTCCGTGACTACATTATCACACTCTCAAATAAGGAACTTGATTTCCATGTCCTTGTCCCTTTTATCCTCCAAGTAGCACCCTAGATTTTTTCCACCTTATCCATATTTTGGAATGCTACTTCTATGGACACCTTAATCAAATCATTTCTTACCTACTCATCTGAAAATTGGGTTGGCTTAGTGTTCATATGGCACGTATGAGGTTCCTTCCTCATCTTCTTCAAATTTCATGCCTCCTTGCAGACATCAAAATCAGGATCATCCATGTGAGTCTGCATGCCCCAAGATAGCTGTTTGTGAGTGCATGTATTGGCCATTTCAGGGTCCATCCAATCCCAATCATATAACTGTTTATTCGGTAGTGTACTATAGAAATGGGTTAGAATAGTTTTTGTAGGGTCATTCATATAACCCAAGTCTTTAATACCTACCGCTTCTTCTTCCTTATGTGTGCCTACATCCTCTCTGACATCCTCATGTGCTAGTGCGCCCTCTTCTTTCTATGTAGCTACACCTGCATCCCATGGGACATCATCTTCAACCACATGGTTGACCTCCTCCTCATCTTTCCCTTCTTTCTACGTGGGTTGCATGAGGACTTCTATATCCCCACCAACGCTTCTTTCTCCTTCACCAAAGATATATTTACAAATAATCATACTTTGGGGTCTATAGTCTCATAGACCACGTGCTCACCCATATCTTCATCATCATGTACTTCCACACTAGGGGTTGAATTATCTCTATCTCCACTAATTCTTGGAGTTTCCTCTACTTCTTGTGTGCTTGGCTATGGAGATTCCCCCTCACTATCTTATATAGGAATATATTTCTTATGCTTTCTCCTCTCCTTCTCTTCATCCTTTACAGGAGTCATGCATGGTGATTTTTTTAGTAGATGCAAAGTTCTAGAACCAATGTCTCATGAAGAACTCCTCTTCCTTATAATCCTTCTAGTGTGCATAAGTTTGGTGTTGTCTTTAGGTACCTCTTTTTCTAGGACGTTATCTAGTCCTGTATGTACTAGGTCTTCGGATCAAGGGTTACGATGCAACATTCATTAAAGTCCCCACTATTTTCTTCTTCTTAAGAGGTCTGGAAGAACCATATCCATGCCCTTCATCACTTTTCCATCCTTAAACCTTGGCCTTAGTTAAATGTAGATGCACATTGTTTCAATCTTCCCTATAACCAAACTCTCCGTCATGATGTCAACATTATCAGACTCCATGGTTTCTAGGTGTCCTTACCGGCCATAAATATGTTTTGTGCAGAATGTGAATGTTTGCATCCACTTTTTTGGTGTTTAACTAGATCTAACACGCATCATGAAATCTATTTACAGAGTCCTTAAAATATCTTGCAGTAAATACAAAGGGAAACTTACACCACATGCTCTTCTCCCCAAACTTCATGTGGAAGCACCCCAAGTTGAAATGTTGGTAAACTACGAATTCAGCTTCTCCATCCAAAACCTTTGGTAGCTCACGCAGAATGCACCATTCTCCCTCAAATTCCCTACACAGTATCTAGAACCACTTGTCCAAGCACTCTTTGTATGTGTTGGAAATATACCCACGCAACATGTACTTGGCATATATTTTGGTGAGGACTTTTCTCCAATGGAAAATCCCATATGTTTTCCCTAAGACCATCTAGTACCCCAACTTCACTGAACACAATTAATAAAAAAATTACGCCCCAAGTTATCTTCTCACCTTTTTCTACTTAGATGTGCACCTCTTTCACCAAGTTCTCTACAAAGTAACAAACGATATTGTAGTATGTTTTATTGGCCATTTTGTGTGCTATATGTAACCAACACATGTTTAACTCATTCCATTGCTCAGTTGCCCCTATTTTACTCCTTGCTGACCATGGTGCTACTCTGGTGGCCATGTCTTCAATGTTAGTGACCTTAAAATCTCATCCCCCTTCTTATACTTGTATAGGGTTGTTGTGGCATTAATGACCTCATCATCTAATAGGTCTCTAGCAAGCTCTCGAGCTTGTGTCGTGTAACCTCTGTTATCTTCCTTATCAACTTGGTAGTGATCCTTATTCTCCTTCGTATGAAATAGAAATAATCTTCATGGACCCACGACATTAGCCACTGGTATAATTTCTTAGGATTTCCAAAGTAGGGAAACTCCAGGATCTTCATTATGCCTATGCTCTCGGGTAGTTTCTTCACCGAGGCATCAAAACCCTAGTGTCATCCACCGCTTTTAGTTAGTCTTTTTGTATACTTGTCATGGATTCCATCATACATTTTACAATGTGGTGATTAATATTTATAGCCCTACACTAAGTAATATTTATTTTTCATGGATTCCCTTCAATGACTCCTTCTAGATACAACATTTCCACCAGCCACTCCTCTGTTGGATCGTCAACCTCCTTCTCTACTACTTGGATCTTTTTGTGGTGCTATCACCCATTTTTATTTTGTAAATGCGTAAAAAACCCTAGCTACAAAATGAAAACCCTAATCACCCTTTCGTCACACACATGCACCACT
Source organism: Taxus wallichiana var. yunnanensis (assembly GCA_018340775.1). Lineage (NCBI taxonomy): Eukaryota > Viridiplantae > Streptophyta > Pinopsida > Cupressales > Taxaceae > Taxus > Taxus wallichiana. The sequence goes on from CM031235.1 coordinate 645,755,814, forward strand.
TAAATCCTTCTTCTGTGCCTAGGTAATCAACAATGTGCTTCACAATGCAAAAATTTTACTCAATGTAGAATGCTCTTCGTCTCTAGCTCTTCTTCACACTTCACAATTTTTTTCCAAGTTCGTAAGGTAGAAAATGACGTTGAGAATGCTGAATTTAAACCAATTTTTAAAAATTCCCTTCATTAATTTCTCCACCTACCACCATACACAACATTAATTTATCTTGAGTGTGTTTCATGCCTCACTATCCCATGCTTCAATGTCTCGTGCCTCAAACTCTTTTTGTCATAATTTCTTAGCATGCCACTACTTATCTATCACAAATCTCCTCATTATCCCATACTTCAATGTCTCGTACCTCAAACTCTTATGCCTATCATAATTTCTTGGCGTGGCACTACTTATCTGTCACAGATCTCCTCTACCCATACTTCCTTAAGCCAAAGTATTTTATCCAATTTGACCCAACATACATAGTCTCTAATGCCGCAACCTCCCTTTAATTATACTGAGCGCTCAATGCTTTATGTGTGGTCTTAATTATTTTTAGCAATTCTTCAGAAGTTCTCATGAATTTTGAAACCTTGTTCCTTCTATTCCTCTTATGGTTACCCATGAGTTTATTTATTTTCCATACCTTCTTTATCCACCCCACACTAAGGGTATGTGTAGTCCTTTGTGCATATAAACACTTTAGATTGTGATTAACTTATGGCATGCAAATGCACTTATTACACAAAACATTGAACTAAATTGAAAAAGCATAGTAACGAAGAAGGAAATACATTAAATGAAATCCAGTAAAGCAAATCTAATCTAAATGGAAATAGTGTTTTATTACAAACACCAAGAATGATTATTTATAGTAGGGTTTTAGCCTACTCTCGTTGAAGTAACCCAATACCATGTTCCATCAAGCATCTCTAACTAGAAAGTGCCAAAATCAAGTATGTGAGTGATAACATATGGTCCCCACCAATGCACCTTAAGACTTCTAGGTGGTGCAAAAATTTTGAATCATAAAGAAGTACCATCTTCCCGACCTCAAGCTTCTTGTCCTTGATGTGTCTATCATGGCATGCCTTTGATTGGCCTTTTCCTACTTCGACTCCAACGTGCCCTCATCCGGTTGTATTAGCTTGGAAATTATTTCTTCCAATGCTTTCTCATTTGCTAGACCTCCCACGTGCACCAAAGAAGGTATCATGAATTCCATGGGAAGAACTACTTTTGTGCCAAACACCAAATGAAAGGGTGTGGCCTTATTTAATATTTTGTAGGTTGTACTATATACCTAAAGTACAACAAAAAATTTATCATCCCAATATCTCCTTCCAAAATCACATATCTTTGTCAAGGTTTGGATCAATATCTTGTTGAAGTCCTTATCGGTCCCATTTTCTTAAGGGTGATAAGGTGTATTCTTTGTGATGCATGATCATAAATTCATCGAATAATATCCTGATTGTCTCATTCAAGAAGTGTGTGCCCCTATCACTTGTCAGACTCAACAAACATCCATACCTAGTAAGAATATTTTCCCATAAGAACCTTGTTGTTGTAGCCATTGTACAATCCTTTTGCACGTGTTGCTTGTTCCCACATTCTAATATAATCTAAACAACTAATGATGTACAAGCGCAATCTAGTTCTATATGCGGCTAGGGAAATAGGACCCACAAAGTATATTTCCCATTTTTAAAATGACTCGCACTAGTAATAGGCCTAAAAGGCATTTCATCTCGTTTCCCAAGCAATGCACGGTGATCACACGCCTTACAATACTCTTGACAATCCTTGTACATAGACTCCCGCCATAAACTAAAGAGTATAATCTTGTGTGTGGTGGTGTCACCCGCAATACCACCACGAGCCTCTTCCATGATATATGTGCACTCATGTTCTAGTACACACTTTGGTGCAATACCTCATCTTGGCACATTTTTTTATAAGTCACCACTAATCAACATGAAAGGTGTGGCACGAATTGTAAGTTGTTTCTTATCCAAGGATTTCATTCCTTCTGGCACCTTACCTATGCATAAAAAGACAACAATATCCTCTAATTTTAAAGTTTCACAGTTTAACTTTGTATAATTGTGCATATGACATTGTATCATTAATTTTTTGTGTGTCCTCTCCTGATTGAATTCTTGATAAGTGGTCTGGGCCAGAATTACTTTTACCAGGTTTTACCATGATTGTAAAGTCAAATTCTTGGAATAATAACACCCATCGACATATGTGCCCCTGTAAAATGGGCTTATTTATCAAGTATTTCAATGTCATCTAATATGTATAAAACACAAAAGGTATTTCTATCAAGTACTATTTAAACTTATGCAACGTATAGATCATCGACAAGGCCTCACGCTCTATAGTTGTATAGTTCTATTCTATAGGAGTCAACTTTCTACTAGCAAAACAAATAGGATTATCTATAATACCTTCTCTAGGATGAGCTAATACTATGCCAATGGTAATGCTAGAGGCATCCACATGTATGTAAAAAGGTTAATTCCACGAGGGAAAGCACATAATAGGCGTTTTAGTAAGCCTCTCTTTCAACACTTCAAATGTGTGTTGTTGTGGTTCTCCCCAATAGAATGTCCCTTTTCCTTTTAGTAACTCCTCCAAGGGCGTGGAAATTTTAGAATATCCCTTGATAAAGTTTTTTTAATACCCTTTATGGCCCATGAATCCACGCACCTCACTCTAATAGGTAGGCTCCTCCGGGCTTACCATTAATACAACCTTCGTTGGATCTACTAACAAACCCTTCTTGCAGATGATATGCCTGGCGAGTTCAAAAGGGTGTAGTGAATATGCACTTCTTGATGTTTAAAGAGATACTTAATTGTCCACACCTCTCAAACATTAATCTCAAGTTATCAGAATGATCCTTGAAAAACCCATATATTGTCCAATCATCCGAAGTAAACATGTAAGAATTTGTGAATAAAATTTTGGAATGCTTGAACCATACTATGTGAAAGTACAACATGCACATTCTTCGGACAAAGGGCATCACCGTATATGCAAATATTCCCCATTCAATTGTGAATTTTGTTTTCGCTTGATCTTTTTAGCAATTTGTACTTGATGATACCTAGAGAATCCATCTATAAAAGAGTAAAAATTTTCCTGCAACACCTAATATCTCCTTGGTGAAAGGTGTAGGAAAGGGATCAATCACACATACAACATTCAGCTCCATGTAGTCCACACAAATCCTAATATGACCATATTTCTTTATACTAATTACCATGGGGCTAACCCACTCGATTCTTCTAGGGGCTTAATGATGCCAAATTTCAACATCTTGTAAATTTTTTCTTTAACTTTTACATGTAGGTTAGGTTTCATCTTGTAAGGTCTCTTCCTAATCAACAACGCACCTTCCTTTAACTTAATATTCATCTCACCCAAATATTCATGCACTCTTTTTAACTCATGGTAGACTTTAGGAAATAAGTCCTGGAAATTACGTAGTAACTCAATTATTTTAGCCACTTCAGAATCAGACCAATAATCTCCAATAATGGCCTCCTTAGGTTCACCATCCATGCCAATGTTCACTTTCTTGGTATTCATAGGTTCATGATACGTGCGTGCCTTCTTATCCACACTTTCTAAAACCTCATGCATAAATTTTGAATGATCAATGTCCAAATTTTCTACTTCTTCATCATCCACTATGGAGACCATCTTTCCTTTATCCTTCTCAAGACAAGTGCGCTTAATTAGTTCGGCATCGGTCTTATCTACTTCATCAAAACATGTTCCTAGGTCTACCTCACCAAATAACTCCTGAATGAGTTCTTCATCCTTTGCACTGTCTCCCATAGTCAAGCGCTTCATAATCCATAATTCCTCTTTCACCAGAGGTTTAGTGGAGAAGTAGTCAAAATTCTAGATCATTCCTGTAGTCAAATATTTCCAATTTCCAATCTCCCTATGCATCTCCGCATAAACATACCAAGCATGTGCATAGCCTCGCAAAGTGAAATAAAGTTTGTGCACCCATAGTGGATGGTAAAGCTTCCTAACCCTTTGTCCGAGTCTCTCACCTGATGAACATGGTTTTGAACAAGATGATTACCATGATATGTGTAAATTTGAGTAGGCATATTTCTCCCGAGGCGGGTTATTAGAGAAATTCTAACTTCATTCCATTCTATGAGATTATCCATGCGAACCATCCACCTGTATGTTATTGTATCATGTAGGGTATACACTAACATATTTCTTATGTCCACTTAATCCTTTCATTGTTCCTCCATGGCACACAAGAATACCACATGGTCTCATTCTCAAGTGTAGTGGGGTACAGAGTTGTTACCTATCCTCCTAATACAACGAGGTCTCCGCCTCCTCATGCGGATGTGCTTCTTAATTGATTCCCAACCATCTTGTAGGTTCCATGCACCCAATTATCACAAGAAATAATTGTAGTATCACTAATAGAATGTGTATCTTCCCATTGGAGGATTCATTTTTTAGATGGCTCAAGTAATTTTGAATCTTGTATATGACGAGCACATAAATTTTGTTCAGGTCTTCCTGCTCAATATTTCAACATAAGGTGCATATTTTTAATCTATAAAAGGGATAATAACTCATTATTTCTTGTTCTCGAAGCTTATATACCCCTTGTTGAACCATAGATCAACATTATTTACATAACACCAAGGGCATCCAAGTAGAGCTAGGAAGTTATTTGCTTCCACAAGCACTAAAACCTCAAATTCCCAGTGAACTTGGCCCCTTGTATAGTAATGGAGGCATCCTTTAAAACCTCTATTGGAGTGGCATTAGTTCAATTTTACATGAACAATACATTAGAGGATGGTTGTAATGGAGGTCTTCCCATTTTTACCCATGCATCTAAAGTAAGAACATTAACTTCCATGCATGTGTCAATCAATATATTTCTCAAAAGCCACCCATCCACAACATCATTTAGATTAATATCCTTTTCATAATTCAAGCTATGAGGGGGAGATTAGCATGCAGGATCTATCGTCCATTCTCAATACTTACATGTGGAGTGTTTCCTTTAACCAATTCCCTAGTAATGGAATAATATTCTCTTGGTGCAACATCTTACATACCTCTTTCAAATCATCAACATCTAACTGGACCGTCTCTACTTCCTTCTTTTGTTCCAACTTCCGTGACTGTTCCTTTAAACATTATATTTCACCCTGAAGATTTCTGAGTACCTCCATGGTCTCTGATAAACCTCCTTCTGATGTGTAGGATCTGGGTATCTTGCATGTAAAACCTCCTCCTTAGTAATGTTAGGATTTTTTTGCAACATTTCTCTAGTGCGCACAACTTCAATGCATGTAGTAATCTTCATAGGTACTACCTCATGTTCTAGTTCCAACTTTGGCATCCATTGATTTTCCATTGCACGTTGTATTCTAACCATCCCTGCACCCTTGTTATCTTGTTTATTTTTCTTGTTAATATGATTATATAAGTTCGGGAAATCCTCATAGTTATGATTCTTTCCACAAAAAGAACAAGTAATATTCTAAGGAAATTCACACCTATAGTGGTTAGGAGATCTACATGTATAACATGTTCCATGAGGAAACTCACCTCATCCACCACTATGGCCTCGGCCCCTAAATCCACCATGGTGTCTCTTACCTCCTCGACATGACCTCCTTCAAATCACCCTTCATTATAATCATAGCACCCTTGAGTGTGATCATGATCATGGTGCTCACTCTTACCTTTATAGTTATCTGATACTCTTTTCTATCCTACACCAATATTGATGGCATCATGGATACGATTAATCAACCTATAATCTTTGATATTGTGAGTCGTGGATCAAAAAATCTTAGAGTAGCAAGATAAATTATTTCTTATTGCACATTGTAACAATGGGAAATGACTTGCATCATGGTCTAAATGACATATATCGCAGTCTAGAAAAAATGAAAAAACTGACCTATGAGGAAAAATATCCTTAGTGTGCCCCTCAACTTCACAATTTGTACACCAAATCCTAGTGTGTGTCTCATGTGCTGAATTGGCCGATAGTTTCTCCAACTTATTTTCCATAGCTACAATCTGAGCTTCTAAGAATGGGCACACTCCAGTGTCTATACTTCCGACTTCCTCAGTGTGCAATGTTGCTTCAAGTGCTTCACGTGGATCCGCATATGTATTGTGTGACATCTCCCTCATAAAAGGTGTGATCAAGCCTCCGAAAAACCATTGTGTATGTTGGTTTACATGGATATCATACAAAAGTTTAGACAAAAGAATTTTGAAATGGGTATCATATTTCCTAACATTATTAGTAGTGCCTGCTTAATATTCTTTAGTGCGCTTATACTCTTATGCTCAAACTTAGGGATATAAAAGTCCTTAAGAAAAGCATCTCATAATGTTATATAATCTACACAAGTCCGATCAGGTTCAAACTTCATGTACCAACTATGTACACATCCCTATAACGTATTTACAAACTGACTTACCTTACACTCACAAGTTTTGATCCATTTTGCATGCCATATTATTTCACACATGTGCACATTCTCAACATAATCTTCTATTCCCTATACTCTAGAAGATGAAGAGACATCTCCATGTAAATATTCCGGGGTTGGTGAGGACCATGCCCATTGTATCTAGAACACCTTGTGTTACCTCTACCTCTAAACCCACCATATCCACTAGAACCGAGCCACCTATGCCCCCGATCCTCCTCCTCTAGCTGGGAGTGAAACAAAATATGTACTACCTTGTGTCCCAATAGTGGCACTAAACTAAATTCCTACAGTCTACGAGGTGGTACTACTCCCGAGTTGAGTACAAAATTCTAAGAGACTAAGCTCTATGTTGTGATGCTTCTAAAAAGGTACCTCCAAATAACAAGGAAGATGTATGCCCAACCATATATGTACTTTCTATTTGATTCAATGTTATTATTCTACTGCCCAAAATAGCTTGCTAACTACTGGTTGTACTAGAAACTAGAAAACCAAGCACAAGGGCTAGGTTTCTAGGTAGATTTAGATGCATGCCTATGTCTCTTGTCATCTATGTTGGCGTGATCTCATAAGATTTTGACTAGGGTTCCCTTTCATGCTTTCCCAAATGGGGGAGTTCCAAATTCTCTGAATCCACACCTTCTATGTGAGCACCAAATCCTTCATGAGCCATCTCTCTCCTCAATGCCATCCATTCTGCAATCTCACATTGCTTCCCTAACTCCCTCTCGCATGCCTCATTGTACTTAAGTTTCCTTTCTTCTCTTTTCCTCTCTACCGCTAGGTCTTCCATCCTTCACCAAACCTACTCCCCTTTACGTGTGGTGGGGTTTAGCTAACCATTGGCTTTTCTTCCAAATTCAGGGTTACCAATAAGATCTTGATCACCAATGGAATGCCTTGCAGATAGGTTCCCCTAGGATAATGTAAAAACTAGAACTCAGCTACCTCCAAGAAATAATAAGTGGAAATTGAGTACTCTAAAATATAGCTATTCAGAACACCATGAAACCAAGTTTCCACAACACACATCCAAATCAGATCAACATCATAAAGGGCTTGAAATTATTCCTACATCTAGAAAAGTGTGCAAAACCTCTAATTCCTTTTAGATGCATAAGCAACAATCCACTCATACAACTCTATCGGAAAGATAACAAAGAAAATCTCATATAAACAATCATACAAGTTTTGCTCCACCCACGTGTGCACGTCAAACTCAAATCCAGTGTTGAATCTCTAAGTGTATTCTTCTTCCAGATCTACTATCCACTCCTCAACACTTGATAGGGTCAACCGGTACGTCTTCATCATGAAACATCCTAAAAATATGAAAAAGAGGTCCGAAAATGGAACCAATGATGCAACCTATAATTTACTATGAATAACCTAGGCGCACTAACACATCACTCGGCTGAGCTAAGAACCCACCCGAAGCATGCAAAGGTACCATGTCTCTCTTTATATTTTCTTGTATAGGATGTTATTGTGATGATGTTTAAATATTTTCAGATTCATGAGCAAACATAAATATTCCCAAAGGCAAAATCCATATTTAGATCTTAGATAAATGAACTAAACAATAACTATGATAAGATTAACCATATAAGAACTAGATTCAGTCACATCTAACACCATTATCCAACCAATAAATACCATTTCATAATTCTTGTAAAACAAATAATCTTATTACACTGTAAAGTATCTCCATGAGTAATGTGCGCGTCAAAACTAACATCACAACTCTATAATAATTTGGTCATGTCCTACTAAACTACATAGTTCATTAGATATTTATAGGGGTGGGATATTTCCCTTCACCACCCATGCACTTCTCAAAATAGGTCACATGCTAATAATAGCCATGTGCCTTTATAATAGTATGTACAACATGCAAGTTTTCTTAACAATAGATGTCATATAGTTAACTCCAAGTAGAAATCCTATTATTGGCTTAAACTATGCATGCCACTTATCTACCACTTGTTCCCAAAATACCATTTCCTGTAGAAAAGTCTTCATCTCTATCTTTGCTCCATACGCTATCTTCAAAAAAAGTCCTTATCCACAAAACAACTAAGTCCTGAGATTGGACACTTTAATACTATTATAGTGTTACACACTTCCAACGCCCTATATTCACGTGCCCAATACTTAGAATATTTTTGGTTTTTCAACAACAAATCTAGTATCTAATAATGTACATTAATGATTACTTAATAATAGTAAGAATGAACTTAATAACTTAAGCAACAGAAATGAATCTCGATACTATGAATGAAATGATTATACGGTGGATGTAGGGACAAGTTTCGAGTGGCTTATGTGCAGTCACAAAACTAGGATTGTTAGTGCAATGCCAAAACTATGCTCATAGTAGTGTAAATGAGTGATTGCATTTTCTATCACCATTTCATTCTTTTCAACCATGTCATGATCGGGAGAGGTCGACACTAAGAAGATACACATGATTCTCTATACATTTAAAAAGGTTTACCAGATTATATCTTTGGGTATAGTGGCTCATGTAGAGAATTTTAAGGGGATCAAGTAGGATCTAAACCATTACAATTGCACATGGTTATCATAGGTGGTCTAGTTCGATTCTAAACATTAAATAATTTTGGAATAATTTAGTGGTTTCTAAAAATTATGTTACTCATTTGGTGTAAGATAACTTAAGGAATTTATAATTCTTTTATGCTAGAATTTAATTTTTGCATGTTAAATTTTTTTAAGGTATTAACTGTAATTAATGAGTTGATATAAAAAAATCCCTTAGTTTGATGAAGCATAATTTGAGGTGTTACATCTTGAAGAGTTTAAACATTTGATGAAGACCATAGTTAATCAAGAAGTGACAAGTTATAAAGTTATGTTTGTAGATCTAGTTTTTCAGAGGTCTTCTTGAGTCCAAAAATGATGTAAAAGATAAATTAAGTCATGTTAGTCCATAATAAGATTGACGATGAAAAGGTGATGAGATAAAGGAAAAAATTATGAGAAAAAATATAGACTAAATCAAGAGTCTAAAAAGGTCCAAACAATACCTAGAAACATACTAGTCTTTTCACTCATCGAGATCCAATGTGTGCAAGTGGAAATTAATTACCTCTGTAAGTGAAGATTTGATAGGAAATAAGTGAGGAAAAACTAGACAATTTGTAGGAATGATTGATTTGGAAAGTTGATTGGTGAATGGAGGGTGGAAGGAGAGCCATACATTGCTCCACTACCAGCTAGGCATCCATAGGCCTGATGGATATGTATTTGATTCTAGTTACAACATTACTCTACTATCGGTCAGTGCTCATAGACCTGATAGATATGCTGGAAATACCCTAAGAGAGAGTTATATATTGATTTGATTTTTTCTTTTGATTTTTGATTTTTTTCTTTTTAAAAATTATGTCATCTCTCTTGATTGTTTTGATAAGGGTTAGTAACCATTAATGGCTTGATGGAAGGATGTTGAAGCAATTGTGATGATGACATTGACTAGTGTCAACAAATATGCCCAAATGTCTTCACAACAAGTTTATTAAATGTGTGATAGTGAGAGGATCTCTAAGAGGTCATTCGTTCTTTAATTTACCAAGGTAATGAAATACCAAGGTCAAATAGATACAATAGAGATAAATGCTACACAATGAGCATGAATAGACTAACCAAAAGATCATCAAAGGGATGAAAATGGTGAGAGACTTGCAGAGGAATATGAAGAAAGGAAGGAAAGAACATCCATGTGTATGCAATACCTAATTGCAATGTTTGATCTTTGTACACATTTTTTGATTTTTTTTATAATATATTTCTCTATTTATATATATATATATATATTTTACGGTTTACGAAGGTAAAACCATGAAGGGATAAGAAGATGAATATGAGTGATTGTGAGGTTGGGAACAATAATTTCACTCCATGTGATAGGAATCAACAATGATGTTTTCAATTTCTTTCATGAGGGAAGCTGGGAGCTTTTTCTTATCAAGAGTGATATTATCTCCAATATCAATGATCATGGTGAGATCATACTTGATAAGTAACTGTGAATTATATTGAAATATGGGTTTTGTATTTGAGAGATTGAGGTCCTTATCCATAGATTTTTACACTTTGCATCATACTTGGTGTGCATTTTTAATTGTTTTTGTGAATTGGTATGTGAGTGTTGGATTTTTGTTAGATTTGGAGCTCTTTGGATTTTTTATCTTAGCTTGATGAAGAAATTATTTATGCTTCTTACAAGCTAATGTGTGATTTGGTTGGTCTCAAGAAATGGGAGAAGAAAGTGGATGTTTGATATTGATAATAGGAGTGGTAGGGATGATGATGGGATTGCCACAGTTATTAATAAAGGGGTGATATGATAGATGAAAAGGATAAGGTATAAGGATTGAAGGAAATGTGCTAGGAGGTGGCCCAATGATGTTAAATACCTACAAAAGACAAAGAATTATCAAATCCCTAAAAATAAAATATGCAAATGAAAGGGTTAGGCTAACCTTAGCCACCACAATAGTGGTCTTATTAAACTAATCATTGCACTATATTTCAGACCCAGATGTAGTTCTAGTGTGTGTGTATGTGTGCATGTCGTTCCCTAAGTTCTCTTGTGTCAGTCGCACTTTGTGAAATAGTGAGAAATAGCTAGATGTAGAAAATGTAATAGTATGTGTGCATATAATAGAATAGAATCCCTCCCCTATAAAGTGTGATGTAGATGTCCTATCCCATGCCTTGATGATGGAGCTATGTAGATTCCAATGTAATAGATGGATGCAAATCTAGATGGATTGATAGTAGCGTATGATGTTAGGTCCCTCATTATGGTCTAATAACTTTATATTTATAGGGTTCTCTTGCTCTAATTTCATAATCAACCCTAAAAAGTTTGACCACAATAAAGATAATAATGAAAATTATAAATAAGAGGCCCAAAAAGTGGTGGGAAAGTTCAAGAAGGATCGGGGCACCCCTAGGTGGAACCAGGTGCCTAAGGGCTCCCTAGTACTCAATTTGGGCACCCCAGTTATGACTAAAATTATGGGGGGTGTACGAAAATGGTTGGGCATGTAGCTGAAATAGGTCACAAATTATGAAATAAAATAAATAAAATGGCCAAAAGGACAGGGTTAATTAGTACTTATTTTACTCAAGAACCTTCTAAATAGCAAGCAGTATGACACTTTGGGCTAAATAATTGTCTAATGTGCATGATTTTGTGACGAAATTTTTCCCCACTTTATGTTGGTGAATGGAAAGCTCAATAACATAAATTAGATAGAGATGCATACCTAATGTCCATGAAGAGAGTAGTAGAATCATTTCAAAGGACTAAAAAAATCATGGAATGATAAAAATATGGAGGAGCATGGAAACTATAGATGAAAATGCACAAAAAAAGAGTGATGAGAGTGAACCTAGGGTAGAACGTGTATGTAAATGTAAATGGAAAATGTGCACTTGATCCATGTCGAGAAAGAGTGTAGAAGGATATCTTATATGTCTGCGTGCTTTTGGGTGATCCGATGCCACTAGAAAAAGTAGAGTAGAGAGGCACACTAGATGTAACATCCAAGCTCTGTAATTGCTCTATAGAAATATGTATAGAGTTTTTTGTATTGTCTAGGATTTTTGGGCGATCGGATGCCACTGCAGGCGAAGTAGTGTAGAGAGGCACACCCTGTAATCTCCAATCTTGTAACTAATTCACCTTCACAGAAATCCAAGGACACCATGTCCTATAAAATTCATTACGTATGGGGTTTGTAGATAGTCCGAACCCACTCGTCAAAAATAACCGAGTGAATCGGTGTAGAATCTTTGTGTTAGTATATAGAAACCCCCAAATGATGCACCCCTCTTTGGGGGCATATATGACGTCACCGATAGGAGACATATAGCCCCAAAAGAGGGCCAAGCACATGTACGATGAAAATTTGTTAGTAGAAAAAATGCACACACAAACAAGAAAGGCTAGCCAAAGAAAAATATAAAACATGCATGCATGCGAGAGAAAATAGTGGATAAGCTATACAAACAATGTGTAAGCTACCAAAAAAAGTAATGTAAGCACGTAAGAAGACAAGTATGCTGCACAAAGTGGGTTTAAAACATGGGACATCATTCATTATTTCACAAGACGTGCAAGACCATCATGGCCGCAAAAAAAAAGACAAGTGTACACACCAAACATAGGGAAAGGCCCACAAACAATAGAAAATAATGAAAGACAATGTAACAAATAAGTATGGCAACCAATATCCATGCATAAAAAATTTTGCACATGAAGCACCCATTAGCATGTTAGAAAGATAACTATTATGTCATAAGTGTGTATAAGAAATTAATGTAAAATGATAAGTACAAAATGAAACAATAGCACCTGAAAGATATGAATGTGTGGATGCCCCAATGACCAGAGTGTAGGGAGGTGCTACGTGTAAGAGTTATTTATCTACGATCACAACTAGAAGAAGATGTGAACATGCATGAGTGGGTGATATAGATAAATTACATACAAGTAATCAAACTAGCATGTGTAATAAATCGATCATGAACAAACAAGAGTGAGCAAGAATAAAAGGAACCATATATACAATATGTTGTAGATAGATGGAAATGGAATGATAGGATATGTGTGCCCCCGAGTGGATGGAAATGTATGCATTGAGGTTTATTTTATTTTCCCCCTCAGCAGATTAAGAATGAACCATAAACGAGAGTGTGTCATCGGGGAAATGGTCACATAGTGTGTATATCGTGTCTAAGGCATTGTAATAAATGTGTATATGTGTAGTGTTAATGATATGTGAAATGTAAGAGAGGTTTGTGTGTGTGGAACTTATAGCCTAAGCTTATACCACAATGAGATGAAGCATGAAGTGATGATTTATCCCTAAGTATATATCACTATGAGATGAAGCATGGAGTGATGATTTAACACTAAGTGTATATCACAACAAGATAAATGATAAGGAGCGGTGATGTAACCTAAGGTGTATACCACTACAAAAGGATGAAATAGGTGATGATTTATCCTAAAGTGTATGTCACTAAGCTAGAGATGTCGCATTGTAAAAAATTAAATAATAAATGTGTGGTGAATGTAAGGTCTATTTGATTTGTAAAACCTCAACAATCGAGTATGGACAATGAACTAAAGTGCATCATCGGTGGTGAGTGAAGCACATAGAAATAATGTAATATATATGACCAAGTGACGAATATGGTGTGTAAATGTGTGGTATGTTGAACGCAATGCTGAATGTGTAGGATGTGTAATATGTAATGTAATATGTGTAGGTAGACTAGTAATGTAAGATGTAATGGTGGAATGTAAAGCTAGAATAATATCTAATGTAACCTAGCATAGTATGTAGAATATAGCACCATAAAGTAGAGATAAAATATATAAGAGGTAAAGGTGAGGAGGAATACATGTAGATCATCGAAGGAGGTTGTGCACGTGTTGAATGTTGGCCAAGTTGGTTGTGAAGAGCTTCCTTTGGCTAGGAGGAATGACCTGAAATAGAACACAAGACCACAAAATATGATTAAAAATATTGGTTGGTGGATTTCCTAGTGGAAGCTAGATCTAGGAAGTGGGGTGCTTCCTAGAAGGTTGTCAATCCACGTTTTAAAACAAGTTAATGTTGATAAATAACATGAAAATAAACAAACCTAATGTATCTATATAGTTTAGGTATCCTACACAAGAATAGTAAATCAAATCTAGTCTAATAAAGGCATATAAGACTAAATCTAAAGAAGGTGGTTGATGGTTCAAGGTCTGCAGGTATGACAAAGAGTATTGAGAGGTCTAGGTGAGGTTATGGGAAGTTTTGAGAGGTTTTGGATAGGTAAATTAGGTTGTTGGTTTGGAGGAAATTACTAGTCACAAAGACTAGTATCGATTAGGTGATCGATGTCAAGGTACTGGAAATGAACTAACGCCGATTGGGTGATCGGTGTCGGTAGGGGAAATTAGGTGGAATGATTAAAATGGGGTAGTTTGGCTCTCTCTATGATTTCAAAAAGAGTGAGGGAAGGTTGATGGTAAGGTTGTGGGATGTTTATGAGGACTCAGAGGTAATAAAATGGGTTTTGGGAAAGGTATGAAGGGTAAAATGAGTAGATAGTTAAATGGAGGTGTTGTGGGAAAAATTTGGGTATGGTAGATGATGGGATGAAATAGATAAGTAATAAGGGGCTAATCTATTAAACCAATGAAAAAAGAGGAATGTACTTAATTGTAGAATGCATGTAGAAAGTAGATGGTGGTGATGGTTGTAGGAGAAGGTGGTCCCGAATGCGTAAAAAATAGTAGAAGGGCATGGTGCTTCCGTATGAATGCACTAGAGCTCTGGATCAATTTGTTGATGAATAGTGTGGTGTCGAAACTCTGGTATGCCACAAGATCACTGGAAAGCTCGAGAGTCAGGATCTAAGGTCACAAGAGCTAAAAAATGAGATTCAAACTTGAGAAAAAATTTGGAAATCTTTTTAAAGTAACCGACCGTGGTTAGTGATTGGTGCCAATCGAGGAATAACCGGTGCCGGTTAAGGAGAAAAGGTCATACTTGCTTAAAAATAGCTTGATTTTTCCTAAATTTGGCATGATTAAGATTTTGGTTTGGGTCACAAGTGTGGAATGACACTAAATGGAGTGGGAGAGTAGTTAGAGGGATAATAGGCCATTAATATTAGGGTTAGAATAAGTCCTAGTTTGTTAAGGTGAGTGGGGACTTAGTTTAGGTAATAAATAGGGTTGGAATAGGTCTAGAGTGAGGTGGATAGGTGAGGTGGATAGGTGAGGTAGATAATTAACTTAATTTTGGTAATTAAATTAATTAAATGTGTAAGTGGGCATGGTGGGGGAAGTAGTGTTGAATTAATTAATCGAAGGGGTTTAGAGGGTTGTGACCCAATTTTGGGTGTCTACATTTTCCCATTTTGGTCACATAGCTTATATTGATAAGTGGCGATGACAAAAAATAATTGGTTGCCCAGGTATGGTAGAGGTGAGGTCACCCAGTATGGGTATGGGTGGAGGTGATCCCCCTCAAACTAGGAATTGATGAAGTAGTAGGCATAATCGGTGATGGGTTTGATAAAGTGGTAGGTGATGAAAAAAGGTAAGGTGTAGGTGTGGTATGAAATGATCATATATGGGTATGGGTAATAGGTGGGGGCATTAAATCACACACACATGTATAAATGTGACAAGGCACTAGGTTGAAGAGCTCACAAACTCTACATTTCAAAGGTCGATAGTTTATCCAAACAAGGTTGATGTGGTCTAGGTATCCAAGGTATAGGATAATCCTAGAAACACAATGAGGCTAGGTGTAGAGAATGGGCATTAGGTGTGTTCAAAGCACCAAAAGGTTTGGATGGTCAAGATAAACATCACGACATAAAGGAAAGGAAGGTTGGTAGGCTAAACAACATGAGTAATGTCATCACAAGGTACATCAAGTAAGTGAATTTGAGTGTCAAATGGGTGGGTGGGGTTGGGTGTATAGGTAAGGTCATGGGTAAGGCATGGTGAGGAAAAAATGTGCCCCAAATAACATTGAGGTTGGGTGTGAGGTAATAAGGTAATGAGGTGGGCCTGTAGGGCTAGGGTGAGGCTAGGGTAGCAAGAAAATGGCACCTTGCATCAAAAATTTGGGAAAATTAGGTATAATTGGGTTAGGCAGGGTAACCGACACTAGTTGAGGGTGAACCAATACCGGTAAGGGTAATTGATGTCGGTCACCTAGGGCATGATTGATAGATGTTGGTTAGGAAAAATTGGGTTAAAATGAAAAAGGCGTGTAAAAATGACTCATTTGAACCTTTCAAAATTTAAAAATGATGAGAGAGAGTGTTTTGGTGAAAAATGCCCAAGGAGGTGAAAAGGTTGAGTTTGCGAGTTGTTAGTGGTTGACAAAGAGGAATAGACATTTGGGCCCATGAGATCTATTTGAGTGATTAGATTGGTTGTGAGAAGTGGGATTGATTGAGACATGGAGGAGAAGAGAGGGTTTGGTGGAGGTCATATTCCCATTCTGGAGATCCCCCCAAGAAGGCGGCATTGCGTAGAGGTAGGAATCAAGCTCTAAGTAGTGGTTTGGGTTAAAACTAAGGTAGAAAAATGAAAATTTTGGGTTTTGAAATTGAATTGAAATGTTGTTTAAATTGAGTGAAATGGGTATGGGGAGGGTGGAATATAGTTTAATTAGGTGGTAAATGAATGTAGAATGAATTGGGGGTGGTTTGGGTAGTTAGTTTAGGTGTTTTAGTTAAATTTTGAAATTTGGGGACGTGGGGTTTGGCCCTAGGGTTGAACAATAGTCAGTGACTGACTTATTGGCTGTCATGGTGTCAATAGGCACATCACTTGGCATTGCATTGGTGGGGTTGAATGGTGACCGGTATTGGTTAGGGGACCGATGTCGGTCATTGTAAAAAGTAACCAATTATGAAAAATAGGTGAAGCAGGTAAAAGAAAGGTAGAGGAAGGGTGGGTAGGTTGTTTTAAGCTAGGTAAATGGGTAAGAAGTAGGTAAGAGTGAATGGGAGAAATAGGAAGATGTAGGTACAAATCAAGGTATAGGTCAACAATTGAGAATGGGTAAGGTGGATGAGGTAAGTTAGGTCAAATAGGTAAAAAGGGGGAAGTAATGAAAATGAATAAATGTAGATGGTTAGTCTAGGTAGAATGGATTTCAAGCTAAGTACAGTTGAATAAATAATAAGGTAAGGTAGAATATCAATCGAGGTAGGCAAGGGTATATGATTAACATGTTTGATGGGTGATGATGTAGGTGAGGAAAAATTTGACCATGAGGGACCAACTACCACCCCTTTTGGTACAGATGAGACCCAACATTACGAGGACGAGTGGGAGCATATGAGGGATGTTGGGTTGGGCACCGTTAGGAGATACAGATGGATGTCAAGAGATCAAACTTGATGGTTGCTCTCATCGATAGATGGGATCCAACAACCAACACATTCCACTTACTAATTGGAGAGATGATGATCACTTTGGAGGATGTCTATAAGATATTGAAACTACCGATTGTTGGAGAGACGCTCTATCATATTTCTTTAGAGGGATTCATTTGATCGTATGGTGTGAAATGTATTTGGAGAGGCTATCTAGGATTTATCCTATCATAGTGTGAGCATTATTTATGGAGATATGTATGTTGTGCACCTAGAGGAGACCAGATTATCAGTGTTGATGATGGTGGAAATTGGTTATTTTACACTCCCAGACTCAAAGGGTGGGAAATTTCCCATGGGCATTGATGGGAGTACTCAAGGATATGATTGAGGAGAGAGTATGTTTTGCATGGGTGCCAACTTACCTGGTTCAATTATATAGAGAGCTATGGGAATATCGGAGGATTTGATGGTTTGGGTTATGTTGTACTTATCTTCTTCATTATTGGGCCTATGAGCACATAGTGTGTCTGCATCCTCCTGGCCTACCACAACAGGATTGGTTTAGGGGTGTTTATAGAGAAGGTTTTAGGAGATGGGTCCAGATAGGAGTGGACTACATGATAGGAAGATGTAGTGTCATGTGATGTGACATATTACAAGTGCTTACTAGATGGGATATCGACAGTTGATATTTTTGGAGGTTGTATCTTGGTTATCCATCATTTAGAGGTATGGAAGAGGAGTTGGTAGGGTTACATACACTGTGAGGTGGATATATGGATGGAGGCCATGGATAGCATGAGATGATACTTAGATTAACCGGTTAAGACAACCAATTTTGGGATGCACAGGATGTGCCTCCACCTTTTCCACAATACCATAGAGATGACGTGGAGAGACCATTGTCTCCACCACATCCATCACATCTCGTAGGGCAGGAGGAGTGGGTGGCTAATATGGTAGATTGATGATGTAGGAACTAACAAATGGATACATGCAAGTGGTGGATAGCCCAGCTACATGTAACACCTCTGAGGCCAGACAACCCTATTTGTCTACTATTATAGTATATAGGGACCATTTACAAGGGTAGGTGATTACTTTATCTAGCTATCTTAGTCACATGCACAAGTTACCACCATATAGGGTTAGCTAGTATTGGCCATAGGTATAGGCAATAGGATGTGGAGGGCGGTCGGGACACCACTTGTAGGGGATGGAGGGGTAGGTGGCAACATTACAGGAAGCTACCAACAAGTTGTTATAGTACAAGGACATGTGGCCTGCTTTATAGGAGCTAAATTTGGCATAGGGGCACAGGCATAGACATAGGTATAGGATGAGGGGATGGTTATAGGACTACGAGGCTCAGGTGACTACCTTATAGGATAAGTGGCCAAATGTGGTCACATTACAAGAACAACTATTATACAGTTACACAGGCATAAGCCTAGTCCCGTTATAGGGTAGGCATAGCAAGATAAGGTCCCGTTTTTATAGGATAGTAAGATATAGGGGCACTATTACTAGGATAGGGTCCATAAGTTGGAGTCAGAGTGATGGCCCCTCCTCAGGTTATATCCATGGCTAGTTACAGAGATGTAATTTCTGAGGCTAGGTATTATCAAGACTGGTTGATAGAGAGTGGTATCTCGTATGTGACTTATGGAAAGCATAGAGCATAGTAGGTAGACAGTGCGAGGACTAGCTCATGGACGCATAGTTCCAGCAGCTCAGAGAGCCATCAGTCTCATAGACATGGTTAGGGAGAGGTGACTATTTCTCATAGATAGAGGCTAGATGAGGGTACTGGAGAGAGCAGCAGAGGTGCCAACCCTTCATAGATATGATATAGAGAGAGACATGGTATTTATTTTTTGATTTTTGATTTTATATATATCGGCCTGCGTGTCGAAGATGCGAGATGTATATGAGAGTTTTGAGATACTTGTATTTATATATGTATATTAGTGTATATTGATGATATATTTATATATGATGATGATATTTATAGATGATGTTTGATTTTATTTCCATTGTATATCATGATGATATTTTGGCATGGTTTAATTTCCATTGTATTTTTCATGGAAACTAGATGTGTAGGCATGGTTTGAGTGAATTTCCAAGTTATTGATGTTATGGAAATTAGATATTTAGGCATGATTTGGTTATAGTTAGATGACTTAATGGTTTAATTTCCACTACTTTGATGTTATGGAAACTAGATGATAGGCATGGTTGAGTTGATGTTGTCATGATGCATTTTCATTTCCATTATTTTGATGTCATGGAAATTATATGATTGTACATGGTTTGGTTGATGTTTATTGTGAAATGAGATGATGTTGTGTTGAATGGTTTAATGTCCAATGTATTGATGTTATGGAAACTAGATGATAGGCATGGTTGAGTTTGATTTGTTTTTATTTAATTTCAAGTTATTGGTATTATGGAAAATAAATAATGATGTATATGTGTTTTGGTTTTTTTAGTTCTTCCAAGTTATTTTTTTATGAAACTAACTAACTAAGTTTTGTTTGATGAGGGGAAAATGATGGGGAAAAAGAGTTTTTGAGCTAACCTCATAAGGGCCCATGCCCTAAGAGTGTTTCCTACATAGCCCTTGTGAAAGGGGCCTCGGGTGATGTAGTTCTCCCATAAACTAGGGAAGAATGAGATTGGGTTCGGTAAGATGAATAGGTAAGTGGGTCGGGTAAGGCATGTTTGAAAATAGGAAAGGTCAAATGTTGAATAGGTAATAGGAAAGGTGAATTAGGCATAGGCATAGATGAAGGTATTAGGTGGTTTTAATTTTGATGGTCTTGTCTTGTGTGAAGAAACAACAAGTAGGAAAAAGGTGAACTGAAGAGAGAAGTGAAATGCTCCATAGTTGCAAAACCAAAAATTGTCATACCCTAGACTTATTGAATAGAAGTCCCTAGGTACACTACATGAGCAATGGGTCTAGAGTTGAAAGAATTTGCATGATCACAATGTGTAGAATACATGCCACATCCCTTGAGTTGATTTAGAAGATAATAAATAGAAGGTAAGGTGGAAGAGTTCATTAAGCGTAACCTTGTTGTGAGACAACATGCCCCTTTTGCAAGATACCCAAAACCAAAATAGGAAAGTCCATGACCAAAAGTTTATATTTTTCTTGATTTTTTATTTTCTTTTTTTTTTTTTTACATGTATAGACTGATCGATGTGGGAATTCTATATTGGGATAAATAGGTTCTCCTTGAGGTCTTCATGAATTTGATCGATGTGGAAGCTTCAAGGATTATTTTATTTGAGAGATATAGAGTAGTCTTCTTTTTTTGGATAGACTAATTACAATAAGTGGCTGGATTTTTATAGTTGTCCTTGAGGGAGTAGTCTACTTATAGCAAGAGAGAGACATAGATGTCCTTTTGAGGGATTCATCTATTTGCAAGAATTTTGACTCAAGGAGTAGAGTTTTGGTATCCCATATATTTTTTTTTTTTTTTTTGTACTTAAAGTCATGGACAAGACTATAAAGGAGTATAGGCCTCTTTTATGAAGGAAAAACCATAACATGAAAAGGTTAGCTATGAAAGAGGGGTTTTAAGTGACAAATGACCATGGGATTCCATCCTGAAAAGGATGAAAAGTATCCATGAGAATCATGCCATGAGTAGAGTTGTGGTACTCATATTGAAGACAAGGTTGAATGGTGATGGATAATCACACAATTCTAGTTTAGTCATTGGTCCTTAAAAGAGGTAGGTGGAAGGAGATATTTTCTCAAGGGATGAGCATATAAGTGACATAAAGTGATGTAGTACTTTATTCAACAGTAGAATGGTCAAAGATGCAAGGCATTAAGGGGCTCAGGTTTGGGTTTACCCTCAAGAGAAGATAAATGATAAAAGCACTTGATCCATAGGTATGGGTGAAAATATAAGGTCCAAGCCAATTGGGAGAAAACTTGCCTTTTTATTTTCTCATCTTTGGTTACGTGTTGATTTTCTTTTAGGAAAAGATCACTGACCTTGAAAGTTTTCATTCATGAAAACATTTTTCATAGGCACATTTGATACATTTTTAGTAGATTTGAAGGTGGTGAGAGCATTTAAACAATGTTCATCTAATAGCTCAAGTTATGCCAAAATGTTCTTGGTGAAAGTCATCATCATTGAGCATATCTTTGAGTGATATACGAAGAGATGGAATTTGGATTTTGAGAGGTAAGATGAATTTTGTACCGTAGACCAAAGAGAAAGGTGTGGCATGGTAGAGGTGTGAATGTTGGTGCGATAAGCCCATAAGGAAAAAGGAATGTGTGTGTGCCAATCCTTACCAGTATCATCAACCACCTTTCATAATAATTTTATTGAGGTTTTTTTATTTGATTTGGATTGACCATTTTTTGAGGATAATATGGTGAAGAGAAACTGAGTTGAATAACAAAGTTATCACAGAGTTTTGCGTAGGTTTTATTTTTGAATTGTTTTCCATTATCAGTGATGAGGGATGAGGAACACCAAAAATGAAAAATGATGTGATGGTTGATGAATTCACATATTTTCTTAGCTTTGGTAGAAATGAGAGGGATGACTTCCACCCATTTAGTGTAATATTCAATGGCTATGATAATCCATTGATGATGTTGAGAAGAATGAGGTTAATCTCTCCAAATGAGATCCAAACCCCATTGAGAGAAAGGCCAAAAGTCTCTAGTGACTTGTAAGGCATGACTTGGGGTGTGGTGAAGGTTAGCATGTTGTTGACACTTCACACAACATTTGACGTATTCACAATAGTCTTGGTTAAGGGTTGGCTAGTAATAGCCAAGGCAAAGGATATGTTTAGCAAACAACAAGGCCACTAAAATGTCCACCACAAATCCCATCATGGATTTCTTTAATGGTGTATGGAATTTTAGAACTAGTGAGGCATCGTAGGAGGATACCATCAAATCCACATTTGTAGAGAATACCCCCATGATGACATAATGAGAGACACTTTTGAGGAAGGCTCATCATCCATTGTGAGTGAGATCTGGAGGTAGAATTGAAAGGGAAAGGTAGTCAATGAACTACTTATACCAAATGTCATGTGGGTTGGTTTGATTCTTCCCACAAAATTTACATCACATGGAATAAATAAGAGGGTGATTGCAACCATTGTACTATGACAAATATTTTAGAGTCTGAAGGTGAGGAAGGTATTTGGGAAGCAAGACAATCCATGGTGTCCATGAATTTTTAGTGGATCATGGAGTAGTTTTGAAGTTCGTAATAATCAAAGGTAGTCAAAATCATGTCAACATGATGTTTATACTTTTGAAGTACCTCATTACAACACTGGTATAAACCATTGACTTGGTTCAAAACTAGTTGAGATTCACCAAAGATATTAATGGATTTAACATCTAGGGAAATGATGGTAGTTTGAAGACCTAACACAAGTGCTTCATATTCCACACATTATTGGTGCAATCGAAGTCAAGTTTGAAAGATAAAGGCATAGGTTCATCATCAAGAGGAATGAGGATGACCCCTACACCACCCCCACATTGACATTTAGAACCATTGAAGAATAAGGTCATCTGATAAATGGTGTCATCTAGGGAAAGAGTGTATATAGATTCATCGAGAAAATCAAAATTTTAGGGTTGATGTCAAAGAAGAGGGGCATCTGCAAGCTGATCTGCAATGGTTTTTGTCCCTTGAAATAATTTTGATGAATGAATTCTAGGTCTAGGTCTACAAGGAGCATGAGCAATGCATGAGGTGCATTGGTGTTGGTAAGGTTTAACATACATGTAATGTAGAGGTCGGTGTTGGTGACAATGAAGGTTTTGTGGTTAAGTAGGTAGTGGCAAAGTTTAGTGGCCATGAATAATAAGGCTAGGAAAATATTTTCAGCATGAGTATACCTAGTCTCATATTCTAAAAGAGTATGTATTTATGTAATAAACCACTTTCTCCCTATGTTTCTCATCATGATGAAAGCATGGCACCCAAAGGAATGGTCAAGTGGTAGAAATGTAGAGGTAAAAGGTGGTCATCTTTAGGTGGGATGAGAACAGGTGGCTGAAGAAGGTATTTCTTCAATGCTTCAAAGGCTTTGTGGCACTCATCATTCCAATTGAAGGAGACATCCTTTTTAAGAAGATGATGAAAAGGGTGACATCAATTGAAAAGTTGGGAAATAAAGTGTCGAATGGATTGTAATTTTCCTTGAAAACTATGAAGTTGTCGAAGGTTAGTAGGTGGTGGCATCTCAAGAATAGCCTTGATTTTGGTGGGATCGACTTTGATGCCCCACAAAGAAATGATGAAACCAAGGATTTTTCCAGAGAGAATAGGAAAAGATGCACTTCTTTGGTTGAAAGGTGAACATAATATTTGATGAGATGGTCAAAGATGATTTTGAGAACTGGGAGGTGTTTGGCATGACTTTTAGACTTACCGAGAAGGTCATCGATGTAGTCTTCCAATATGTCATGCATGATGTCATGGAAGATATAGGTCATAGCATTGATAAGTGGCACCAGAATTTTTCAAGCCAAAGGGCATGATGCGATGATAATAAAAGGTCCCCAAGGGGTGATGAAGGTGGTTTTGTGTTGATCTTCTAACGTGAGTAATATTTGATTATAACCGAGAATCCATCCATAAGAGATAACATCTCATGGTTGGTTGTAAGATCAACAAGTTGGTCGATGTTAGGAAAAGAAAATCATCCTTAGGGGAAAGCAAGGTTAAGGTCACAAAAGTTTGTGTAGATGTGGAGTCCCCCCTATCACTTTGGTGATAAGAACAATGTTAGAAATCCATTGTGGATAGTCAATGGGTAGAATAAAGGAAATATAAATAAAGAAGGCACTAGAGTTCTTCTTTTACAAGAAGGGAAATGCATGGATGCATTTTTTGTAGCTTTTGTTTCATAGGTTTGGCATTGGGGATAGTCACGATATTGTGGACCATGATATTAGGGTCAATACCATGGGCATATCAACGTAAGACCAAGAAAAAGTGTTGTTATGATCTCGAAGGAAAGAGGTGAAGGCTTCTTGTTCAATAGAATCTAAAGATTGGCCTATCTTTAGAATTTGAGGGTCATCCTGAGTGTGAATGTTGATCTCTATGGTTGATTCATTCAACATGGTTTGTGTCTTAGAAGGTAATGACCAATGAATGTAAGAATATTTTACACCTAAATAGGTGAGAATAGAATCATCATCTTGACATTGAATGACATTTATAGAAGGTGTGTCATCATCTAACATGTTAAGATAAAGAAAAGAAGGGAAGAGGGTGCCTCTCCATCATGTTGATAGGTCAGAGGTCCAAAGAAATGGTGTTTATGAAAAAAAAGTTAGGAGGATGGATTCTGGATCCATGGACTCTGTGGGTGAAGGTGGTGTGGTAGGTGAGTTAGGTGGGGAAGGTGAAGAGGGATTTTCTTCCTTGATGAGTGTAACGTGAGCCTTCTTAGGAGGAGGATGAAAATAAAAAAAATTCCACAATGGTCTTTGTGTTTTAGGTGGTGCAAGGTATGATATGTGTGATGACCTTTTCATAAAGACCAAAGCCAAAGCCCTTCCAGGCACATCGATGAAGAAAAGTGTGGAAAAAGGTGGTTGGTGAGGTATTGGAAATCAGATGAGAAAGGTTGGGTTTGGGTAGGTGGTTCAGGAGAATAAGAAGAAGTGTCTAGTCCCCCATATGTTAGGTTGGTGCGAAGGTGGGGAGGACCATATGGAAAAACCTCTCCTACATGATGGTCATAATGTGGGTGTTGGTGAAGGATTCCATACTCTGAGGAGTAGGAAGTGTATTTACATGTTGTATAAGTGGTATTCCCCCAAGGAAAGGCATTGAAAAACACCTACCAAGGGATCAAAGTTGGGACTTGAGTAGTAGGGAATAGATGAGCTACTAGAATCTGGGAAGGTGGGGTATCAGTTGATGAGAAATAGGTGTGTTGGTAGATGGGATAGTTTTGGAGGATACAACAGTAGAGGGGATAGATGGGTTGATTGTGGAAGATGTAGTGGTAGAAGTGGTAGATGAGGTAGAAGAAGATGTAGTGGCAGAAGTGGTAGATGAGGTAGTGGAAGAAGTTGAAGTGGTAGGGATGGTAGATGACTTGACTAGAATAAGGACATCATTTGGTTGATAGATCATGTTATAGGTTTTGAAAGGGAAGGATCCTCCTTAATGGTGTAGGGTGCCCTTCATACTCAAATTTACACAATGGTGAAGGGTTGAAGTGACACACCCCATAGCGTGAATCCAGGTTGCCAAGCAACACAAGTTATATTGAAATTCCCCCTCTAGAACATAGAACAATTTGGGATGGTAGTGTGGGGGCCCACGTGAATGTGGAGGATGATGGTGCCAAGGGTAGAAGTCAAGGCATCATTTAAAATAATGCAACATAACCAAGGTTTTATGCATGCAATGGTGGGTATGCATTTTTTTATGCATGAGAAGAAATGATATTGATGTTAGCACCTCCATCAATCATAATGCATTAATGTGAGTATCATTGATGTAGGTGGTGATGAAGAGAGTGGGATCAAGATCATCCGATTGGAGAGGGAAATCTCAGAATCATCAAAACTGATGACATAGAAACCTAAGGAGAGGAAATGGGGTACAAAATTTTGAGGCGAAGTGGTTAGGGGCCACATGATGAGGGTAAAGATGGTGGCCAATGGGTGTAGGGATCATTGGGTGGAACCTCAATAGATTGCAAGACCTCAATGAGGGCCTGATGATGAGACTCAGAGGTTTGATCAAGTCATACAAAGACATCTTCAAAGGAGATTGATGAGTTTTTTTTGATCATAGTATGATGTGTGACTCCATCAAAAAAAAGGATATGTCACCCATGGATGGTTACCTTGGGGGAAGGTGCAGATGGAATGGTGGGTAGAGGTGTATTGGATGGGTTACCAGTCTTCTCTTTTCCTTTGTCTTTTTGTGATTGAGTAGCTACTTAACCATGTTGATTTCAAAGATCAAAGGAGGAAAAGAGGGTTGTGGAGGTGGAGATGAAGGATGTTGAATAGATATAGGATGAGGTTATGTGGTAGGTGGAAGGAGGAATGAAAGTCTCCTCCAATAGGTCATCATCATCTAAAAGACCATATGAATCATAGAGTTGAATGAGAATTTTTAGGGCCTTACACCCTTTGACATCATGCCCAGGGAGTGATGATATGCATAGATTTTAGTATCGTCAAACCCTGCTGGTTTGGGTTTGAGTGGATCATAAGGCTTAATGGGTGGTAATGTGATAGCAGAGGTTTCTAACAACCTAGTGAGGATGTTAGAATAGGATCCTACCAATGGATCACAATGAGAATTTAGTGTTGGTTTGGATGAAGGCATGGGTGATTTTTGTGAAGGAGGTGGAGTTGGGGTTGGGTGGTTTAACTACCTTTTTGGTAGGTAGTGTGGTTTTTGGTTTAGGTTGCACCTTCTTGGGTAAAGGTGTTAGGGTAGGGCATGAAGAAGAAGGGGATGCAAGAAGGTGTAGGCATGTGAGTCAACCAAGGTGACAATAGAGGTGTGGGTAAGATCATGGTTGTAGGTAATGTAGAGGGTGGTGGTAAATGAGAAGGTAGAGGTGTGGGTGATGAAGAAGATGTGGGTAAAATAATAGATCGAGGTGAGGGTGTGGGTTGTTTCACTTTGAGTTTTCCTTGGGGAGAGGTTTCTTGACCAAGGTTGATGGATGTGGGCCTAAGATTGATGGAAGAGGAAAAGGTGAATAAGAAGGTGTAGGAGAAACTAGGGGTATGAGGCTTAAGAGGTTGGGTCTTCCTCTTAGGTGTAGGAATAGACTTGGTGGAGGTTTTTGTGAAGAGGTGGTCAAATCTATCTTCACAGGGGGATGGACTAGACTAGACATCAGCAAGCCCCTAATGTAGTGGTAGGTTTAGGTGTAGGTGAAGGTTTGGGTGTAGATGAAGGTTTGGGTATGAGGTGAAGGTTGGGATGAAGGTAAGGATGATGAAGAGGAGGCTAATATGATTGGCTCAAGTGTGAAAAATTTAGTTTCCTTGAATATTTTAGGATAGATCATCGAAGTATCCGGAGACAACATTTGCATTTGAGTGGATTGGGAGTCTAAGGCAACCCCCAGAGTGTGGAGTAATCAACATACTCTAAGTGATCACCAAATGAGAGAATGGTGTAGAGGTAGAGGAAGATGATGATGACTTGGTGGTAATCCCTATGAAGAATTCGAAGTCTGTGAGACAGGGAAGTTTTTGGCTTTTGACTCTGTTAGGTAGAAGTGATGTAAGAAGGTTGACAAGATCTTGGAAGACCTTGGGAGAAGCATCACTTATAAGAAGAGGATATAAAAGTGGCTCCTCTATGGGTTGAGGAGGGGGAAAGGTAGGTGGTGTAGACTCTTCCTTAGGTAGAGAAGAGGATAAGATAGGCTCTTCCATGGGTAGAAGCATGGGTAATGTGGGCTCCTTGATAGGTGATGGAGGGATAAGTGGGGTAAAGCCTCTATAGATGAAGGAGTAGGTGAGGTAGGATACTTGGTGGGTAAAATAGTGGGTAGGTAGGCTCCTCCATGGGTAGAGGAGTAGGTGAAATAGGCTCCTCCGTGGGTAGAGGAGCTCATGCAAGAATTTCTTCAATAGATGGGATGGAAGGAAACTGAGTAGAAGGGACAGTATTGTGTCGAAGATGGACATGGACCTCATGAACATTGGTGTCATTGCTAGAGGTCTCTCCCACCTTGTTGGTTTGATGATGGGGTATGGTTTGGAAAAGGTTTCTTAAAGATATGAAGGTTTTGATTTTTGACAGCGTTAGGGTTGTCAAGATGAGATCTCCATTATCTAACATTTCTGGATAATGTTTTTGAATGTTTTACAATTTCCATCACTATGCCCCCTAACATGGTGATAGTTATAGTAATCATTCTCTTTATACCATGTGGGTAGAGGATGGAGAAGGTCAAATCTAGTATGTGGTTTGATCGGTGGAAGGGTGATGGCTCCCACTTTTAACAATTTTTCCAACACATAGAGGAGTAAGGTTCTCCTATGGGGGTATAACATCTTTGTTCATACTTGTACTAGAAATTATGAACAAGGGAAAATTAGAAGGAGGTTTTGGTTGGTTTGATGGATGAGAGGGGCAGCTTTCAGGACCACATGTTGGTGGATCCTTTTCCTTAGAATGATTATTGGAATTTTTTGTGGTTTAGAAGAAGAGGAGTCATTTGATTTAAAAAAGAACTCTTGTTGTGCAATGAAGTTTAAGTTTTTCTCTTGAGGGCATGAATTCTATAGCTTGAGCCATGGTGAACACCTCATCAAACATTAGAATGTTTGTACCTAAAGAGTTGGGGAAATGTGCTTAGCACAAGCCCTAGTGAACAACTCTATCATCTCGGTTTGTGGAAGTTGAAAGGTAAGCTGATTAATGAGACCCCATGTTAGCATGTGAAAAATTCAATGATAGACTCATCCTCATATTGATGAATATAGATATAAATCAGTCATGGAGACCTTCTTGGAGATATTGATGGAGAAGTGGTCAAGGAAGGTTTGGGATAATTGATTGAAGGAAAAGATTGAGTGCTTAGGTAAAGCACTATACCAATCTAAGAAGGTCTATCAAGGACATGGGAAAATTCCTAAGGAGCAAGGCATCATCATGGTGATAAAATAACAGATGTGTTTGAATGATCAAAAATTTTTTGTGATATCTTCCTTTCTATTAAATTGATTAAACTTAGGCATCTCCCAAATGTGGGATAAGGATGAATGGGTATAGATGGATGAATAGGCTCATTACAGATTTCATCATAATTCAAGGTATTGTGAGATCTCAGAAATAGATGCTTGAGGGTCTACATCTTATCCATCATCATCTTTTTATAAGATCTATTGTAGGATTGATTGAGGGACACCCCCCATGGTATAAGGGGGTGGATGAGGTAGATAAGATGTAGAAGGCACACCAATGTATGGTGGTGTTGAATAAGAAAATTGAGATGGGGGTATGTAAGAGGGAATAGATGATGAAGGAATGTACCTAAATAAGAAGTAGAGATGAGGTGGTTGTTGAGGTAGGGTATAGGTGGGAGGAACTTGTGTGAAGACCTCGTAGTAATAGGTGGAAAAGTTTGGGGTATGGAAAGGACCAGGTTTTGAAGGGGGTATGAGATGTTGAAGTGACTAGTGGATGAGAAGAAATGGGTACATGAGGTGTTGATGATGTGGGTATCCCTACACTAAGAGTTGTAGATGATGGTGAGGTGAGATGTCGAAGAGGATGAGATGGGGGATAGATGTCCAAAGGTGTGATAGATGTCATAAGGTGACAGATATCGAAGATGTGTAGGGAGGGATGATTGAGAAATAATGGTGATGAGGTGGGAAGTAGGTAACGCTACACTAGTGTTGGCCGATATGGAAGTGGGGGTGAGAGTGGGAGGAATGGAGGTAGGCATAAAAATATGGGTTGACTTGATGAATCATGAGGTGGAAGAATGGGTGAGATAATGTTACAAAGTTGCAATGA
Source organism: Taxus wallichiana var. yunnanensis (assembly GCA_018340775.1). Taxonomy (NCBI): domain Eukaryota; kingdom Viridiplantae; phylum Streptophyta; class Pinopsida; order Cupressales; family Taxaceae; genus Taxus; species Taxus wallichiana. The sequence continues at coordinate 645,785,821 of CM031235.1, forward strand.
GGTATTATGATCAAGGAATTTCATGAATTCCTCATCACCTGTGGGTATAGTGGTAGAAGAAGTGGGATCCATGGGTGAAGAAATAGAAGGTGGTGAAGGGCTAGGAGGTAGTGGTTGATGGATGGCATGAAAAACTAGGGTGTTGGCTTGTTGGTGAGTCAAAACCATGTGAATGGTGGAAAAATATGTGGTTTGAGCTCTGAAAATGCTACAAAAACACAAAAATAGAAGACATGGGAAGAATCTGGAGGATAGAAATAGGTTGTTGTTTTTGATAAAATAAAAAACATAGAGATCGATATACCAGTTGGGTAATCAGCGTAGTGGTTAGGTTAGGAAAAGAAGACCAATGCCGGTCTTTGGACCGATGTCGATTTTTTCGTGGATAAAAAAAAATTTGGAAATATGGAGAAAAAAGGGTGAAAATAGGTGAAATTGGGCTCTATTAATGGTGACAGAGACTCAGAAATTGTTAGACTATAAGATGTGAAACATATAAAGTTACAAAAAGGTGAATGTGAAAAATGTTTTTTGATAGGAAATAAAAAAGAGAGAAATGCGGTTAGTGTATTAACGGTGAATTAGTATGATGATGATGAATGAATCAATGTCGGTCGTTGGACCGATGTCGGTTACTGAGATTTTTGAGAAATGAAGAAATTTTGAATTTGGAGTGAATTAAGTCAAAATAAAGCCAACCTAGAAGTTGTGTATGGCAAAAAGATGTCCTATCACACTCAGAAAAACTAGAATACACTAGTTATGATGGTGGAGTGTGAAAGAGAATAAAAATGATGAATCATTCTCACAACTCAAAACACAATTCAATCAAGCAAAAACTAGAAAAACACACAAATCCTAGGTATCAAATTTTAATGTTTAGTGGCTTATGCCTTTTTAAACTGACTATGAATAGAAATAGAGTTTTTGGATAATGAAGGTGCCCTATAAGCAATCTATGGTTGGTTTCAAGTTATTTTTGGATAAAGTGGCCCGATATACCTTTCAGTACATGTGGTCCATGCTCTTGATATGAAAACCAACCTAGAACATGGGAGGTGCCCACCATCAATGGGTTGTTAAATCCTTGATGACAACTTCTTCCTAGAAAGGAAATGTTTAAGAAATGTGTAAATTATTTAAGTGGTTTGGCTTGGGAGTGTGTGCACAAATGTGAACTACGCTTAATCCAAATCCAATCACCAAGTGGTCATGACCTCCACCATGTGATTTCTAATTAAATCTATGTGATCTAATGCAACACTCAAAGGATGAAATGCATAGATTTTAAACCCAAATCAAAAATGATATTCGATGTAGAAAAAGGAGAATAGGAAGAGGAATGCTCTTTCACTAAATGCAATACAAAAGAAAAGAAGAAGTGTTCTTTTTAAGCACCAAAGGACAAATTTATTTTAGACAAATAGAAAGAAAAGAAGATTTAGGAGAGATTTAGTGTGAAATTTTAGGAAAGAAACAAACACACAAATGCACCCTATATGAACAATGAAAAGAACCCATAAGATGGGGTCCCATTGGGCATGCCAAAATGTTTCACCACAAAGTAGAGATAAAACAGATAAGAGGTAAAGGTGAGGAGGAATACCTATAGATAGTCAAAAGAAGGTTGTGCATGCATTGAATGTTGACCAAGATGATTGTGAAGAGCTTCCCTTTGGCTAGGAGGAATGACCTGAAATAGAACACAAGACCAAAAAAATAGGATTAAAAATATTGGTTGGTGGATTTCTAGCGGAAGCTAGATCTAGGAAGTGGTGCTTCCTAGAAGGCTTCAATCCATGTTTTAAAAAATTTAATGCTAATAAATAACATGAAATAAAGAGACCTACTGTAGTTGTATAGTTTAGGTATCTACACAAAATAATAAATCAAATCTAGTCTAATAAATGCATATAAGACTAAATCTAAAGGGTGAGGTGGTTGATGGTTTCAAGGGTGTATGACAGAGTATAGGTGAGGTCTGGGTGAGGTTTTGGGAAGTTTTGAGAGGTTTTGAATGAGTAAATTAGCTTGTTTGGTTTGGAGGAAATTACTAGTCACAAAGACCGGTATCGGTTATCGGGGTCAATGTTAGTCTTGGTAAATGATAATGATGCCGATGTTGGTTGGGTGACCGGTGTTGGTAGGGGAAATTAGGTGGAAAATATTAAAATGGGGTAGTTTGGCTCTCTCTGTGATTGCACAGAGAGTGAGGGAAGGTTGGTTAAGGTTGTGGGATTTTATGAGGACTCAGAGGTAATAAAATGGGTGTTTGGGCAAGGTATGAAGGGTAAAATGAGAAGATGGTTGAATGGAGGTGTTGTGGGAGATTTGGGTATGGTAGAGGATGGAATGAAATAGATAAGTAATAAATAACTAATCTATTAAACCAATGACAAAGGAGGAATACTTACTTGTGAAATGGAAGCATGTGAAAGTAGGTGGTGGTGATGGTTATAGAGAGAAGGTGGTCCCGAATGAATGCAAGCAATAGCAGAGGGCACGATGCTTCCTGTGAGTGCACTGGAGCTCTAGATCAATCTGTTGATGAATGGTGTGGTGTCTAAAAATGTTGTAAGGGTCTCTAGTATGTCACAAGATCATTGGAAAGCTTGAGAGTTAGGATGTAAGGTTGTAAGAGCTAGAAAATGAGATTCTAAACCTAAACAAAGAGTTTGGAAATCTTATTTAAGGTAACGACGTGGTTAGGTGATCGCGTGTCGCCGAGAATAACCAAATCGGTGGGTTAAGGAGAAAAGGTCATACTTGATAAAAATATTTGATTCTTCCTAAATTTGGCATGATTGAGATTTTGGTTCACAAGTGGGTCACTAAATGGAAAGTGTGGAATGCCATTAATATTAGGCTAAATGGAGATGGGAGAGTAGTTAGAGGGATAATAGGCCATTAATATTAGGGTTAGTAATAAGTCCTAGTTTGTTAAAGGTGAGTGGTGGGGACTTAATTAGGTAATAAATAGGGTTGGAATAGTGTCTCTGAGGTGAATGTGTAAATGTCAAAAATGTGGATGTGCGATGTGTGTGAAATGCAATGATAATTAACTTAATTTGGGGTTCAAAGTAGAATTAAGTCATATATTGGATGATGCAATAACACCAAATGGTGAATTGACATTCATAAATTAGTATCATGGCACTTTGTTGTAGATGTTTGGATAAGAGGTCACCTGCTCAAGAGGTGCTTGAGTAACATTGGCTAGAGAATTAGGGGAAATAATAATTTGATTATTTGTATCATGAGTATTAAAATGTGGTTTGGTAAATGAAAGAAGGCCTAAATGTTAAAATCATTTTATCATTCATGACAAAGAATAATAATAATTATCATGATGCCCATTTATTTGGTGATTATGGCAATATGGATAATCTCGGTGTTTTGTTAGTCGATGAGGAGAATAGTGATGAGTAGGCGGTAGGGTGAGCAAGTGATGATGAAGGAGTTGGAAAAGGATGTCATGTGGTGTATTATTATGTTCAAATATGAGAGTTTTAGTGAATGGTATGACTTGAGGTTCAATTATATGGCAAGTAATGAACATAGATTACGTAGGGGACGTAGAATGAGTGTAAACATGAAATGGAGAGACATCCTTGATTTTTTGAATTTCATATCAAAGAGTGGTAATAAGGATGTTATATCTTGGAACTTATCTTGAGTGAGAGCATACAAGGTGTGGATTGAATCCAATAGAGATGTGTTAAATAAATGATTAATAGGGTAATGGTATCTTATTGGTTATTTAGATACCCCTGAACCCACAAGTGATACATTGTCATGGCATATTGTTCATCAGTAAAGGGAGGCAATGGACACCCATGAGAATACCAAATAGTAAAATTGGGTGAGTAACAAAGAAAGGAGTTATTGCAAATGCGCATAGTACCGAATGGCCTTAGAACAAATATATCAATATGACTAGGATCAAGTGTGCCTCTGATATAATCTAACCAAGATTTATTGAGGGTAAGTGGGGAATAAGTATGATAATGTGCAAGGTGAACAACAAGATAAAAAATGTGCAATCCATATGTAGCAGTGAGAATAACATATCCATGATATAATTGTGAGTCGATGAAGGAGAATAAAGGTCTTCCAAGGTGAAACCAAGTGAAGAAGACTGTCATGTGAACATACGGTACTTTTGTAAGTAGTATCAATCGGGATATGGTCCCAATAATAGCCATTCATGAAGAGGTTACAAGTGAATGGTGGGTCTATTGGTGGTGATGGAGATGAAGATGTAGATAACAAATATTTTTTGTGGAGTGGATAGGCCCCTGATATGGAATAATAGCACCAATAGTGACATACGACATAGAAGGAACTACATATATCATAAAAATGGTAATCTCAAATGGAAATAAGTGGGATGATGGAAGGGTAGGTAAAGCCAAAGGACATTCTGAAGTAGACCCTGCATAAGGTAGCATAACATTCCTGAAATGAGAAGGTGGTGATGGAACTATAGGAACTATATCAATTGTGTAAATAGTAGTGTCAGAGTCATGTGGGGCATCTACAATATGAATGGGAGAATGTAAATGACCAATATTGAGTGAATCAAGTGATGGAAGGATCTTGCACTATGTGGTCAGATGAAGGAGCTTGTACTATATGGTCGAGATGAAGGAGATTGTACTATATGGTCATATGAAGGATTTTTTCTATATGGTTAGATGAAGGAGCTTGTAATTCTTCTATAATGTGTGCTATGAAATTAGGATCAATGGTACATAAGTAAGCAACAATAGTGTCATCTAAAGTTGTATGATCTATATTAGCATATGGGAGATGAATAAACGAATGGTAAGGATTATATAGAGAAGGTTTAGTAGGGGTATTGACAAACATAAGACCAAAGATATCAAATTGTAAAATGAATGGGGATTCCAAAGGATGATTCTTATTAATGATAAGAGTCGAGTTCACTAAAATTATTAACTAAAATTAACTAAACTCTGGGAATTATAATGATAGTTAATCTAATCTAAGAGGAAAATAAACGTTGTAAATAAACACTCTAAAGCAATATAAATTGGCTAAGTAATTAAAAAATAGAAATAAAACCCTAATGTGTAAGAGTAAAGTGAGGAAATAACTCAGCTAATTCTAGGTGACTTTCACAGAGTGTCGCAGGTATGATAGGAAATTCCAGAAGAAGGAACCACTACACGAAGTACCAAAAAGAGTAGATATGAAGGATTTGAACATACCTGGAGCACCTAGGAAGGTCTTTGGGGTGCCTCGAGGTGCCTTAGTTTTCAGAAATAGGTACCCTAGTCTCTAAAAAATCTTCATAACTAGTCTTCTTGTTGTCCATTTTTGCCCACCTAGGAAAAAAATGGACAACGGTGGTAAAATTTATGATATTGAACTTGATTTTGTGGATTCAAAGTACTTTTCAATTTCAATTAGAACGAAGTGCTACGTGCATAACCTTCCCATTGAGAATCATTTTCAAACTTTACTGCATCATTTATGATAATTACCGAAGCATTTCCTAGTACAAGAAGTAATGGTTGTACATTAAAGAATAAGGGAGCATTGAACTAGAGCTGCTTGGTGAGTCAACTCAATGTGAAACAAGTCAAGCTCCATTGTATCTTGTACAAGTTGAAAAGTGTGAGGCTTATTTAAGGAATAGCTTGGTGCATCGATCTCTTTTTGATGATTGATTTGATAACTAGCATCTCATGTTCTATGTTGGAAATGCATGTTTAATGAGTACCGAGTTCCATTATAGTTTGTTTGAATTAAACGGGTGAGTTGATGGTTAGTGGCTCATGGAATATATGATTCAACAACTCATCATGTAGAATTGACTCTGTTGTGGCATCTAGAAAGTGATAATTGTTACACATGGAGCTCACAAGACGAAAATGTATGTAAGACCAAACTCGGGGTCATGACGAGTCATGAACGTGCTTATTAAGGAAGGTATAGGAATGGCTCAAGAAAGACCGAGTCAACAAATAAATTCACCAAGTTAGAGGAAGTGTAAGAAATGAGATAATTTATCTTGAGTGAGTTACATCAATGGGAGACCCCATCATGGTTTTGAAGGTTGGAAAGATGCTCAAGGATGAGTTTGATATACTAAGTTGAAGGCATGGATTCCATGTTTGGACATTGGGAGCTCGGTGGCACATAGATTTCAGTCATTTAAACCAAAAGAGGGAAATAGTGCCATGAAATTTCATTCTAAGCATGTCATGTCAGGTGAGCCATCGGGATGGTTTGGTTAGGAGAAAATCAATAAAGGTTGAGTTACACATAGCACTCGCTCGAAGGGGGCGATTCATGGGGTGGATTGATGTATTATGTTTAGACGAACATGGATAGATGGAACAAATGGGTGAAACTCATCCTAAAGGCCCTAATTTTAGTCAAAATTCAAATGAATTAAGCTGTAGATGACGAAGGAGTTCCAACAAGCTCAATGTATAGTTCAGATGGGGAACACCAACAAAGTTGGGAGCGTGGAGTTTCACCGATGGAAGCTTGTTCGACGGTTGAGTGAAGAAAATGTTTGAGTTGAGTAAAACATAGCTCGAGAAATGTAATCACAACAAGCTCAGTGTTAAGCTCATCATCGGTGAATGTGTAGTTACTCAAAGGGAGCTCAATTGGCTTCTGGGAGAGATGACTAGGTTCGTGTAAGGGCGAGTTTACAGAAATGGATCTCGGCTCAAAAATAATCATATGAGATTGTTGAGAATTATGGGAAAGGATAAGCCGGTTGGTGTAAACTTATCACTCAAAGCATTTAGATAAAAAAAGTCATCCATGTAGTAAAGCCATGAAGTTTTGGAGTTGTAGACTCAGGAGATCGAGCGGTGTACGGGGATTAAAATGTTCAAGCCAAACTCTAATTTAAATTCGTGAAAGGCTTAGTGAATGCATATTTCAAAGATATGTTTAGCATGGATCGGTCGGGATAATTAAAGGACTCAAGCATTCACACATCAAAGATGAGCTCAACTATAGGAAATTATGCAAAATAGAGTTCGAATCAAGAAACGCGTTGAACTCAAGTAGGCTCATCGAATCGTTGGTGATTAAGGAGTTTTAGAGCTTGTGAAGTTCATTTGATCTCAAGACTAAGCTCATAGGCATGGAGCTCGGGAGCAAGGCATTAAGGCGGTGAGGGAATGAGTTGAGTCATCGTCAAGGACTCGAGAATGTAACTAAGAAATGGTGGTCCAAGATCTCAAGGCTTGGAGGTCAACTCATCGTCGTCGGATTTGTGTGAGAATAAATAGCACGTACCAAAGCGGCATGAGTCATGGAGAATGGTCTTGATGTCTACAATGAATAAATTATGTGAGGGTGACTCGAGAAGAATGAAGATAGATCTAATCATTTGGGATGAGCTCACAATTAATGACTCAATGCATGGGAAATTCAGTGGCTCGAGCATAGAATTGATTAAGCATTCAACGGGGGCGAGTTTCATCAAATGGACAGAGGTGAAAGATTTTTTGGGTTCATTTTGGAGGTTCTCAATTTGGTATTTCAGACATTTTGGGTTTGGAACTCACCCCACAATTTGATGAAAATTACATGGAAGAGCCCGAAGCCTGAAAGCCTAAAACTCCAAAATTTAGAGTTTTGGGTTTTCAGGTTTCTGAGGTGTTTGGATTTTAGGTTTCACGTGAGGATTGATTCGAGTTGTGTCAAGTCAATGTTTTCATGGTGAGTTGTTTTGGGATTCAGTCACGAAGTGGACCAATTCGAGCACTCAATTGAAATGCAAAGGCTCAAATGATCCATTTTAAGAGGGAATTTAAAATGTGGCTTATCGAGGTATATGTGGAGAGCACCATGTGTAATTGAAAGCCTGATTTCATAGGTAGGTGTCACCAAGTTGGCCCGATATGTCAGGGGTCATGGAAATGTGTTCAAAGCATGAGAAAATTTTAAGGAGGGAGTCTTCAAAGTGTAAGGATCCCAATGCGGACCAAACAACCCAAAACTCAAGGTAATGGGTCCACGTGTTGGGAAGCCCACCCAAAGAAAAGAAACTATAAGCCCGAGTTGGCCTAATGGTGAAGAACATGTGCTCTTGAAATAGAGGTCACAAGTTCAAATCTGTGGGGGTAGGGTATGTATGCCTCGTTTGTAGCAAAGTTAGTTGCCTCCCGCATGTGAGTACGAGGTAGTCCCATATGTTATAAGCCGCTTGTAGACCCAAAAATAGGCCGCCCCACTGAGATCGTGGACTGTAAAAACCTATTATTATTATTATTATTATTATTATTATACAAAGTGGTTAGCATGAATTTCAAGGATATCAACGAATGAAATTAAAATAACCCACCATGTAAGCTAAATGGATTCATGGTAGAGATACGTGGAAGAGACAATAAAAGAATCCCTCTAATGCAACTTTCAACCAAGTGGGCCCCATAGAACTTCACAGTGCTTTTCAAAATTTATTAACATAATATTTTTTTTAATGAAGGAAATTCAAATATTTGAATTTATGAAATCATTATGAGGAATTATCAAAAGTTGATGGAGCACAATTTCTGGATACGCTAAAAATAACTTTTCTCGAAGACCGTAATCTCCTTCCCGATTGTGTGTTTTTACAAAATTACAATCGTTGGAATCGGGAGAAAGAGAGCTACGCCATGGAGCCATCAGAATATGAATTTTTGGAAGTTTTGATTTCCAAAATTTCAGGTTTTCCTCGTTCCATGAATATTGCCTAGAAAGGGGGAGTTGCAATTAATGAGGAAAACATGGCCAACAACAATGATTAATTGTTTCCTACATTCTAGCCTAGATTCTAGGGTTTCTTCCTTATTTCTCTCAAAAAATAAGAATTTTCTATAAATGTAAATGGGGTTATTATTCTAAAGGGTGAGACATTCTTCCAAAGCTTCCCTCTGCTCATAAAATGAGCTACTATGAATTTTTTAGGCTCTCAGCCTTTCTTCTAGAATTGTAATGGCAGCCTATGCCTTTTCCCCACTATAATGATGCACTATGCAAGTGCTTGAAGTAATGAGAATTATGTTTTGTGATCAGTTATATGTCCTTGTATGATCTCGTTTCTTCTATTTTCCTCTCTCATGTTTGCAGGTGAACTGTGTAACAAGGGTTTCTTTTACAAGTTTTGTAGGTCATTGTGTTTATCAAGAAGTGAAGTACTATATGTAAATTGGATTTGTAATGCATGTTCATTCTTCCTCATGATCATCTCTTCATTTTAAAAGCTGAAATTTTGTCTAGAAAAACCCTTTGTTGGTGGATCATCACTTCTAGCATAGGTTTTATTTCTTACAAATCTCTCTACCCTAACCCCATGAAAATGTTAGTATAGGTCTAGTTAGTTGTTTTATTTCCTTAGAGGTAGTGTAGTGCTTATTTTAGGAAGAGGAATTTGGCCTTCTTTGGAGGTTCACCTCGAGCCCGAGTCCTATAGCTTGAGAGGTGATCCCATGTTACCCAATCACACTAAACCTCTTGTTCACATTTTGGCCATTCAGGGGGTGCAGTGATTCGGCAATAACACTTCTCAAGGTTAGAATATACCCCTGTAACCTTTACCATTTATCACACTAGATTTTCCAAACCATGTCAAATGTATCAAATGGAACATAATGATGTTTAAGAGATGTAAAATACAAAGAAGTATTAAATCCCTAAAAAAAAATGCAAATGAATGGGTTGGACTTACCTCAGCTGTCACAACAATGGGCTTACTAAAATGAGCGTTGCACTACATTTCCAACCCAGATGTAGTTCTTGTGTGTGTGTGTGTGCATGTTGTGCCCTAGGTGCTCTTGTGTCAGTCACACTTTGTGAAATAGCGAGCAATAGCTAGATGTAGAAAATGTAATAGTATGTGTGCATGGAATATAATAGAATCCTTGCCCCTATGAAGTGTGATACAGATGTCCTATCTTTTACCTTAATGATGGAGATGTGGATTCTAATGCAATACATGGATGTAACTCTAGATGGAGTGATAGTAGTGTATGATGTTAGGTCCCTCATTATGGTCTCATAACTTTATATGTATAGGGTTCTCTTGCTCTAATTTCGTAATCAACCCCAAAAAGTTCAACCCTAAGAAAGATAAGAATCAAAATCAGAAATAAGATGCCAAAAAGTGGTGGGAAAGTGCAAGAAGGATTGTGGCACCCCTAGGTGGGACTAGGGTGCCTAAGGGCTCCCTAGTGCTAAATTTGGGCACCCCAGTTATGGCTAAAGTTATGGGGGATGTACGAAAAATGGTTGGGAATGTAGCTGAAATAGGTCACAAATTATGAAATAAAATAAATAAAATGGTCAAAATGATAGGGGTTAATTAGTAATTTCTTTTCTCAAGAACCTTCTAAATAGTAGTATGATTGGGCTAAATAATTGTCTAATGTGCATGATTTTGTGACTACACCCAAGAATTAATGGTAAGGAGATAAAAGGTATCCCAAGAATAGAAGATAATAGGATAACCGGAGGTGGCCCAATAATATATTATGATGGGCTACTCAGAGTTGTCCCATCGATAGAAGAGGATGGGCTAGTCGAAGGTGTACCATAAATAGAAACGGATAGGATACCAAGAGGTGTCCCATAAATAGAATATGATGGGCTACCCACACATGGTCCAATGATTAAGTATGATGGGCCACTCAAAGGTGTACCATAAATATATGATGAAGGGATACTCAGATGTGTGACAAGGATTTAAGATGACGGGATACCCAGAGATGTCCCATAAATATAAGAGGATGGGGTACCCAGAGGTGTCCCATAAATAGAAGTGGATGGGATACCAGGAGGTGTCCCATAAATCAAATAGGATGGGCTACCCATAGGTGGCCTAACGATAGAAGATAATGGGATACTAGGATGTGGATTAAGAATAGAAAATAAAGGGCTACTAAGAGGTGGCCTCATGATAGAAGATAAAGGGCTACTAGAACGAGGCCCGTAGATAGAAGATGATGGGCTACCCAAAGATGGCCTAAGGAGAGATTATGATTGAGGATGTGTGATATGTAAAGAATGTTTTGGTGATGAGAAGATAAGAGGGGAATCAAAGATAGACTGTTAATTTCACCATGTAATGGGAAATGAGAATATGGAAGAAAAAAAGGAGGATCAAGTTTGATGATCTTAGGGTATTCAGGTATTTTCTTAACCATAGGACTTAACTTCTTCCCCACAATATGTGTAAGCATCGAGGTCAAAAGAGAATCCTTCCTTGTGATCTGTAGAGTAATTTCATCGTGTATCCCCATGAATTCTCTCGATTGATTCTTCATTTTGAAAAAATTAATCAAGTATGGGTCATTGGTGGTCGGTGATAGTATGTTGATTGGAAGGAAAGGGTCCAACAAGTGTTGATGATTTAGAATATATTTCATTATGTACATGATTGGAAGGTTTTACCTTATTGCTTCCATAAAGGAACTTGATAGTGTTTTAAAAATATATCTTAGCACATAGTTTCTTGTGAATTGTTTGATGTGAACACAAACATCAAAGTATTTATAAGATTGATAAGGATAAGATAAGGTATGATTGAAATGACCAGAGGGCCAAAGAGAGATTAGATTTGGATTGATAGAAGAATATGACTCAAGATATGAAGTAGATTCAGAATGGAGTGTCTCGAGAGTTGAATTAGATGTGGATTTAGGATAGGTTTGTATTGGTTTGTTTAGAAGACATCATAACATATATAGAAGAAGGGGTCTTATGGAAAGGTAGTGGGTTGTAACACGGGGGTTATATTGGATGAATGATTATAGGAATTTCAAGTCACATGGATCTTCAAAGGAAGAATACATCATTGAGGTGATGGATTAATAGTGCCCTCTAGAAAAAGAGAGGATCGTGACTCGGGAGTTGAATTGGATGTTTGATTAGAGTGATTTTGATTTTCATGGATCTTGAATAGAGGAATACGTTGGCGAGGTGAATAATTATTCCATAGAATAATGTCAATTGGATGAGGCTTTGGATTCCGAGGAGAATCGAGAAGAATAGGCGATTAGGAGAATTGGAAGAATAGAACTGATTATGATATGAAGGTGGGGGAGTGGAAAATAGTATGGGTTCCCTATTATAAGTAATGTGAGGAACCCCCGAGATATAATCACAATTTTCATTGTTTTACATGAATGCCTAGACTTAGGTTGTTTTATTGAACTCCTTCATGATGAAGAAAGTTCCATGTCAATTCGGGAAGCGTAACTACGTCCAACTAGACACTTTTTGAATATAAGGATTCTCGTGTGATTTTTTGAAGGGAATCTAAGGAAAACATACATCATGATGATATAATTTATACAATCAATAAATCTTTGGAAAACAAGTTGCAAGTGTGAATGTCAAAATATTTGATGAAATTTTAGCAGAGTAACAATTGCAAAGGAAGATTTTCCTAGTTGTAAATGTCACAAAAATAGTTTGAGGCAACTATGAAAATTTTGACAGCATGACAACGTGATTTCAACACTTAAATAAAGTTTGAGAAAACAATATTTAAGTATCAAAAGGGTTGATATGATTTTGATAACATAACAACACAACAATTTACACTTAAATCAAGTTTAATAAAAATAAGGCTTAAGTATCAAAAATGGTCGATACAATGTGAGCAACGTAACAACGCAATTTCAACACTTAAATCAAGTTTAAGAAAAAAATATTTAAGTATCAAAAATGGATTGATACAATGTGGGAAGCGTAACAATGCACTTTCAACACTCAAATCAAGTTTTGAAAAAACAAGGTTTAAGTATCCAAAAATGGTTGGTACAATTTTGGTAGCACTTCAGATAGTGAATTTTTGATAAAAGGGAGCCAAATTTTATGAAGGGGGATATGTTTTGTGATCAAAAGTATGTGAAACAACTTTAGAAGAGTTTAATCTTGTTCTAAAACAAAGTGGAAACTAATACAAAGTTGTTCATAGTAAGCGTTTGATAATAATGATAATAGATATGGAAAATTTGGCTTTGATGTCAGTAACGCCCTAAAACTCACACTCAAAAACTAACTTTTTGTGATATGATACTAGAACAAATATGTTAGAGTAGGTATTTTCCTTATCTCATGTTCACCCTGTGTACATTATTTACCATTATTGTATTTATCCTCACCCACTTATGTGTGTGGATATTTCTTTTTATTTATTTAGATATTAGGAGATATTATCTAGTTGTTAGGTATAGTTCTTTCCTTGATCTATGGTATTGACTAGTTCTTTCCTAGATCTATGGTATTGACTAGATCCTTGATGTCTAGTTCTCTCATAAATCTATGGACTTGACTAGTTCTTTGATGACTAGTTCTTTCCATGATTTATGGCTTGATCTACGACCTTGACTAGTTCTTAGATTGCTATTCTTTGCCTATATAAGCAAGGCCCATTCTCATTGTATTTCATTGAGTTCCATAATAATATATGATATTGTTGTTCATTTTTTTGTAAAGGTTTATGTAAATTTATTCTGGAGAATTGCTTTCATCTTATTGATCATGATGTTTGATTAGCATCTGTGTTCTTGGCTTGGTACGATTTGGTTATCGTTACTTTTATGGTATCAGAGTAGGAGATTGCTATTGATATTCGCCTTTAAGTTTTATTTTGCAAATAAATTATTTTATTTAGAATTTTCTCATATTTTGTTGCATGCATTTTTATGAAAAATAAAGGCTTCCATTAGATCTAGAAGGTAGAAAAACCCTAAGATTAGCTGTAAACTCGACCATTTCGGGAGGCAGTCATTGTTTTGTTGCTCAAAAGAACATACTAGAAATGCCTCGGGATTTGCACCATATGAAAAAGGAAATCTAGAATTGTTTTCGGGTTTCTTGAGATCCGATCTGGGTTTTTTGTTGTGGCATAGCATTTTTGGTTTGTGCATAGTTCTTTTCGATAAGTTGCACACACCCATTGAAATCCTTAGCCCCTGGTCATATGAGGGCTTAAAGATTGTGATTCCTACTAGTAGGTGCTTAACTTTGTGTGGTGAAGGTAAGAGCATTTTATTCTATTTTAGTGGAAACTAAAATAAATAGTAGAGCATATTATTGAAAAACTTGTATCTTTTGATCGGTAACTTGGTTTTGAGTGTCTTTTTTGTAAAAGTGCATAGTTTTTATGCTCTTTCCATTGGAAATATTTATTTTGAGAATTTCACTATAATTATAAAGTGCCATATTGTGACACACACTCATTATAAAGTGCCAAAATCTGGGGGCTCTTGTTGCATTGTTTGGGGGTCTTGCTTGGTTCTTGCATTTCTTTTGGTGATTTTTTGAGGATGACATCTTTATCTACTTCTGCATTAGATCATGTTGAGCCATTAACAACACATAATTACCACACATGTAAACCAAGAATGGAAACAATAATTAATCAGAAAGGATTATGGGCTTTAACTTCTTCAGAACAACCAATGTTCACTAGAGAATATGAGAAATTTTAGTACCAATGCAAATTTGATGAGTGTATGGGTTTGATAGGAACTTATGTAAGTGATAGTCTTTTGTTTCATTTGGAAAAGTTTAAATCTCTTTCAAAATATGGGAGAAATTGGAGGATTTATTTGGTAAGGTGGATCATATGAGAGCCATGCAACTTGAAATTGAGATCACCTCTCTTAATCCTGAAGATTTTCCAACAATTATAGACTATCTTACCAAGTTTAAGCATTTGTTGACACAATTAAAGGGGAGTGGAAGAGATAAGAAAGATGAAGAGTGTGTTTACTTGATTCTATCCAAGTTGAGAGGACCATTCTAAATTTTTGCTTCTACCTTTTTCTCTAGCATGGATGCCTTAGGTGACACATTCAAAATGCCTAACTTAGAAACATTTTTGAAATACTTACTAGGGAAGAATTCAAATTGTCTCACCTTGAATCTTCTACCTCTCAAAAGGCATTAGTTGCATCTAATCCTAAGGGCGAGGGAAAACCAAATAGTAAAACCAAATCCACACCTTCTCCATCTCAAAATGCTCCTAAACCCAAAGAAAACAACTCAAAACCCAAGGAGTCTTCTAAATCCAAGAATAAGTCTAGTCATTCATGCTCTTTTTGTGGGGGTAGTAATCTTGAAGAACATAGGTGTTATAAGCGAATGCAAGCCTTAGAGGATGCAGTCAAGAAACAAAAATTTCTATCTCCACGCCACCTCCTTCTAATCAGCATGGCAAAGCACTTAATGTTATTGGGAGATCTCAGTCAGCACTTGCAGACAATTGGGTTATAGATTCTGGTGCCTCTCATCACCTGACTTCTTCTAAGGAGTCTTTTGTTTCTCTAGGTTTGAGTTCTACTTCCAAAATTGAGGTTGGAGATTCTTCTTTTCTTTTGGTTGAGGGAAAAGGTGATATACAACTTGATGGTGGTAGTATCCAAGATGCACTATATGTTCCTAACATCACTAAAAATTTGCTTTTCTGTATATCAAATTTGTCATTCTGGTAAAGGAAAAACAAGTGACTTTTACACCACATGGAGCAGAAGTAAGAACTTTGTTGGAGCCTTATTCACTTGTTTCTCAAGGTATTGTTGATCATAGTTCTAGACTATATCACTTTGAGGGTTTTGATGACACTTCTTCTATAGGGACAAGATTGGTTTCTCATTCAGATTTAGAGTAAGCTTTGGCATGAAATATTTGGACATCTCAATTACAGATATTTGAAGGAGTTGAGCACTCATGGTATGGTAGATGGTCTTCCTAGAGTTTCTTGTCTTGAGGGAGTTTTTCATGGTTGTGCATTAGGGAAACAACACCAAGATCCTTTTCCTAAGAATTTGTCTAAGAGAGCTTCTTCACCACTTGAGCTTGTGCATAGTGACTTGATGGTTTTTCCTACCCCATCTTTCAATGGAGCTAAGTATGCACTTACATTTATTGATAATTTCTCGAGGCATACTTGGGTTTATTTTCTCAAGTACAAAAGTGATGTTTTTTCACACTTCAAATTCTTCAAGGCTTTGGTCAAGAAACAATCTTCTAGTTGCATAAAGAACCTTCGATTGATAAAGGGGGAGAGTACTTCAACAACGAGTTTTCTAAATTTTGGAAACTCAATGCATTATTCACCAACATTTTGTCCCTCATACTCCACAATAGAATGGATTATCGAAAGGAAGAATAGAACTTTGAAGGAAATGGCTAATCTGTATAATGCATTCTAGAGATATACCTCCTATCTATTGGGAAAAAGTAGTTAATTGTGCTAACTACATTCAGAATTACACACCACACAAAGCACTTGAGCATTTGAATCCAGAGGAAACTTGGTCCAACACTAAGCCGCTTGTCTCTTTTTTTAAGTATTTGGGAGCCATGCTTGGGCCTTTGTTCCAAATAAGAAAAGGAAAGATTTGGATAAGAAGAGTAAACCCTTGATCTTTGTAGGGTATTGTGAGGACATGAGAGCTTATCATATTTTAGATCCTGATACACATGATGTTATTTTTCGAACACATGTTCAGTTTGATGAGCGCTTCACTCCTCATGAATCTTATTCTTCTTCCATCCTTCCTTCTTCTTCTTCATCTCCTCTTGAGGATTCTTTCTTTGAGGATATTGATGAGTAGGATATAGATGTCATTGAGGATCCTATTCCCACTGGTGTAGTCACTATACCTAAGTGGGATCATACTACGATTTCGAGGCAACACCTTTCATGGAGGATCTTCCACCCACTAGGCATCATCATGCACATTCTCACTGGTCTACGGAATTTTGTGTTAGGCAGTTTCGAGGATCCCACAGTCCTTTTCAAAGGCTCATGGGATACATGAGTGGGATGATGTGATGGCATTTGAGTATTCTTCTTTGATGAAGAATCATACTTGGGATTTGGTATCTCTTCCTAAAGGAAGAAAGATGGTTAGGTGTAAGTGGGTATACTGAACCAAATACACAGCTAATGGGTCCATTGACAAGTATAAGGCTCGTCTTGTTGTAAAGGGTTTTTCACAAGTTGAAGGTATTGATTACTCTGAGACTTTTTCACTTGTTACCAAGATGGATTATGTACACCTTATACTTGTTATTTCTACATCACAGGGGTGGCCCGTATATCAGATGGATGTGAAGAGTGCCTTCTTACATGGAGATCTACAAGAGGAAATATACATGGAGCAAACTAGATTTTTTTAAGATTCTTCTCTTGTTTTTAGGCTCCAAAGGTCTCTCTACGGTCTCAAATAAGCCCCTCGGGCTTGGTATGAGAAGATGGATTATTTTCTTCTATCTATTGGTTTTGTTCATTGCCACTCCGATCATACAAAGTGTATCTCTAGCATGTTGGTGAGGATATTGTGATACTTTTCTTGTATGTTGATGATCTATTACTTACTAGCAGCTCTTCTTCCCATATTCAGAGTATTTAGAGGGCTCTTTCTACACAGTTTGACATGATAGATCTTGGGCTATTGCATTATTTCCTTGGTTTGCAGATTTCTCAGACAGATTCAGGGATTCATTTGAGTCAGCAAAATTACACCCATGATCTTCTTAGGCACTTTGATATGGCTGATTGCAAGCCAAGTCCATCTCCTTTTCAGTCTGGAGTTACTCTTACATCCACATGTACCACACCACTTTTTGATCCTATGTTGTATAGGTAGTTGGTTGGGAGTCTCATGTACTTGACCCATACTCACCCTGATATTTCATTTGCAGTAGGGCTTGTATCTTAGTTTGCACATTCTCCTCATAGTAGTCATTGGAAGGCTGTTAAAAGGATTTTACACTATTTACAGGGCACTTCCCACTTTGGCCTACACTACACTAGGGGTTCTACTCAGTTGGTTGGGTATACAGATTCAGATTGGGCAGGTTCTATTGATGATAGGCGTTCTAATTTTGGCTATCTTTTCTATCTTGGTTCTTCTCCAGTTGCTTGGGTGTGCAAAAAGCAACATGCTATTGCACTTTCATCTTTAGAGGCAGAGTATAGGGCAATAGTTACAGTGAGTTAGTAGATTCTTTGGCTTCGCCAATTATTGATAGAGTTTGGATTCCCACAGGATTCACCGACTATACTTTGGTGTGACAACCAAAGTGCAATTCACATTTCTCACAACCTAGTTGAGCACCAGCGGACCAAGCATATTGAGATACACATCCACTTCATTCATCAGCACATTCAGGATGGAGTTCTTTGCTTGGAGTACCTTCCGACTTAGCAACAGAGTTGCATACATCTTTATGAAGCCTTTTGCATCACCTCACTACCTTGAGTTGTGTGGAATGCTTGGGGTTTTGGAAGTTGTTCTTAGGGGGTGTTCATGATAACATCTTCCTTCTTATTCTTCTTTCTCTTTCCTTATAGCAGGATTCTTTCCTTCTTTTGGTTCGAGATTTCTTCATGGATATATTGTACATGAGTACCTCATCAAGCCTAGTTATTGGGACTCATACTGTGGACATGCCACTTCTATTTTGGCCCCTAGCTTTACTTGAGGGGGTGTTAGAGTAGGTATTTACCTTAGCTCATGTTCACCTAGGTACATTATTTACCTTTATTGAATTTATCCTCACCCACTTATGTGTGTGGATATTTCTTTTTACTTATTTAGATATTAGGAGATATTATCTAGTTGTTAGGTATAGTTATTTCCTTAATCTATGGTATTGACTAGTTCTTTCCTATATCTATGGTATTGACTATACCCTTGATGTCTAGTTCTCTCATAAATCTATGGACTTGACTAGTTCTTTGATGACTAGTTCTTTCCATGATTTATGGCTTGATCTACGACCTTGACTAGTTCTTAGATTGTTATTCCTTGCCTATATAAGCAAGGCACATTCTCATTGTATTTCATTGAGTTTCATAATAATATATGATATTGCTGCTCATTTGTTTACAAAGGTTTATGTAAAGTTATTATGGCAAATTGCTTTCATCTTATTGATCGTGATGTTTGATTAGCATCTGTGTTCTTGGCTTGGTATGATTTGGTTATCGTTCCTTTTAAAATCATTTATTTCTTTACACATTGTTGCAATACGTAAAAATTGTGTCTCAACTTGCGCAGGGCCATGTTAATCTCCTTTATATCATTCCAATTTTATCATGTCTCTCGAAGAGACTACTACGTTGAGTATGATGTGATAGAACACTTATAAGTCGATAAAGCGTTACGTAGACCCTATGAGTTGATTAGTATAGAATACATAGGGTGCCTTTTTCACTATATGCATTGGGATTCATCAAAATCATTATGTTAGCAATTATTGTTAAGTATTATATCTTGTATAAAGGTAGTATTATCTCATAGGCTTAAATATACTAACGTTATAAGTGTAAGTACTATTATATTAACTTTATAAGTCTTACCACCATTATAATAGAAATTAAATCCCTTATATAGAATAATTTAATAATTATGATAACCAAGTTGCATTTCATACATTATTATGTCTTTATAATTATTATCATTCCAAATATTATAACCATTTCGATATTATATCATATAATTTGTTATGCAATATAGTCAACTAGTAATTATTTTATATTTAAGATGACATTGCCTAATACACTATATATCATGTAAGTTATAAATTATGGACGACAACCAACTTTATATACCATGCATTATATCTACTAGCTCACCTATTATACTACAACATACACTATAATGAAATAATTTATTATAATGTATCAACATTACTATATGTTATATTATTACAATGTTACGATATTATAACATTAAATACACTATATTATATGTCGTTACTATAGACACATATAATTTAGCTCCAATAATTTAAATACTTAAATTGCGCTAATTGTCCCCTTTCCCACAAATTGATGATATATTGTCAATATAACACATTTTCTCTTCTATTTTCGTTAATTAACTACATTACGCTAGTTAATTGGCCCTTCTATCCAACAAAGATGACAATTAACAACCTTTTGTTAATTAAACCCCTTTCTACCTGAATTAATTAATTATTCTTAATTAATATCCTCCTCTATTAGATAAATAAACTTCCATTTATCTAATTTAATCCTTCATATCCCCTAAATCATGCTAATTCTCTTCTAAGCTAGCCTAATAGGCTCATATCCTTATTAATTAATCACCTTTGATTAATTATATGCACCCCTAATTCCCATGGGTCACTAAAGGACAAATTAAACTCTCCTAAGGTTGACTCAACCCTCCCTAAACCTTCCTTATCCACAACTAACCCAACCTCTCTATTATCCCACATGTAAAGGGATGTAGAGATTATTTTATCCATTGGGCTATATAAGGAGCCCTCCTCCTACCTTTCTACTTACACCTAAATGAGCATAGAGCCTATACTATAGCCATTTCATCATCCTAGGGCATTCTTCCTTAGAGTGGAGCTAGGCATCATCCATTTGCATTCAATCATCCAAGCTATTTTGTGAAGATCAATGGAGTTAATCAAGAAAGGCCTTGTTGCCATGACTTGATGAACCTCCATCCTCAATCCTCTTGGATCAAGAAACAACTATCAACCCTTTGATAGCTAAAGGATCTACCTAGGTCCATTTCATTGATTTAGCTTTCTAAAGAGTAGAGCAATAAGTGTTAGCATGTTAGCTTGAGGTTTATTTTCAAGGTTCTAATGCATAATGTTGATGTTTATTACTTGTTTAGCTCTTAGCATGATGGTGCATAGATTTTAGTTTAGCATTGTATTGAGACTATTAGGTGTTAGTCTTGATTTTATTTACATAGCTAACTAATTCTTGCACACATTTGGCATGCCCAGTGGGATGGGTCCTTAGTCCCTTAGCATTGTAGTTCAATTTTTGTTGTTATTTCAATATTTGGCTAACCCTTGATATGCACATGTGTGAAATAATGTTAAATTTCTTATGATTTTGCTAACTTTGCATGTGTTGAGTGTTGTTTAGGGGTTTAATTTTGATGGGTTATTGTCAATTTTGAGCTAACATGTTAAAATTTTGAGCTTTTTGAGCTTTCTTACATCATTATGTCATATTTTGACATCATCACTAGGTACATTTTACAGGAGGCATACAGGCACATAATCCTTAGTGCGGGAACTCATTCCCTAGCGCATACATCATTCTACCAGTGCACACGCATTGTTGTAGTATTGTACCTTATTCTCTGTCAAAAATCACAAACTAGCGCATGCACATAAATCCAAGCACAGGAACACATTCCCTAGTGCATACATGATTTTTCCAGTGCACACACACTATTGCAATATTTTACCATGTTGTCTGTCAAAATTGTCAGACCAACACACAAACATAAACCTAAGCGCAGCACTCATTCCCCAAAGCATAGACATCATTCTACCAAAGCACACACGTATTGTCGTGGTATTGTACCCTATTTTCTGTCAAAAAATTTAGACTAGAGTCTGCACCCAAACCGTAGCGCATGCATCCTTATGATGGTGTACACACATTGTGTCCTGCATAGCTATGCATATACCCATTTCATAGTGCAGATATCATTATGTTAGTGCACACGCCTTTGTCATGTTTGTTTGATTATCTATTTTTCTTCCCACATACACACATGTATCTACTAACATAGGTGCTCTAAGGAAGGCACATACATCTCTATGGCAACGTAGGCACTCTTTAGCTTTTATGGTCTACAAAGAGTTGCATAGGCACCATAACCCATATGCATATACCATGGTCTGAGCGTAATTACTACAGTCTGATTTTTAAAATCACTTTAATAATTACAAAAGCTTGTGTCATTAAAATACTAACATCTTGCAAGTTTATTCTGATTAATTTCTATTTTTCATGGTGTATTTACATGTTTTTTTTTAAATTGTATTAAATTTGGATAAACATTATATGTTTAATCATAAGATTAAATTCATGTATGCTCTTCCCTCATGCCTTTTTGGGTGATCTTAGGAATCAGAAACAATTATTATCTCTTTCTTTTCTTTGAAAAATGTTGAGAATGTCAAATTTGGTTAAGATGAACATATTTTGCATTTGAATAAAGTATTTTCCACTTTTTGATTTCTTAGTTGGATTTTGCGTCATGTATGCTCTTCTCTTACGTCCTAGGATGATCTTGAGAATCAGAAATGACATTTTCCTCTTTGTGTGTATGGAAAATTACTAATCATCATGCAGGACCTAAATGCTTGTCAAAGAAAGGTGAAACGAGACAAAAAAAATACTAATAAAGTTTCATGTGCAAGTTGCCAAAAGGTGTTCAAGCAAACCACATTAAGCTAAACAAGATAAAAAAACACACCATAAACATCACATTGTATTTGTAGGTTTCGGAAAAGGGTACATCCCTATCCACTCAACTAGAACATAACCCCTTTGGCATAACACCTTAAGCTACAACAATGGGGGTGGTTCTAGGAACCCTAAAGTAATCCACGCAAGAGGGAACCTTATGGATGAAACAGGAAGTGCTCTGCACAACCTACTTGACTAGTTTTACCATTTGTGATATTTAGCATCAAAGTTATCCATATCACAACCCTAGTGAGAGTACACGATGGATGCATTTATTTCCCACTATACTTGAAGGGGGTAAAGTAAATCCGAGATAACCCAAGATTAGTCAGTGCAACTTTCTTGGTAAATTGAGCTCACATCTAGATAACTTGTGACACCTAGTTGAGTGAACCACCTAGGAAGATATCTTTGACCAAGAGCCAACTTTGACCATTTCAAAACCAATTTAATTTGAGAGATACTATTCATTGTGAAACATGTGAAGCATTACTTTTTCTTAGTTTTTCACTCACCCTAAGGCGAGGTGAAACTTTGTTGAAGTGAGGCCAACATTTTTCACCCCCAATTGATTGACTTCCTTCACTTTATTTTGACACTTTGTTGATTAGAAGAAGAGTGACTACCCTTGTGTTGTTAATTGATTGTATTCACCACTTTTGTGTTTTTTACATTCATCCATGTTTTTGGCTGAGTTTTTAAACATTAAAGTGTGTGGAGATGTTTTCATATCATTGGTATCCTTTTTGATCTTGATACCCAAGTCAAGATCATCATCGTAGTTAGGTTGGATTCATCACCTTGAATCTCCTTTGAACTATTATCTTGTTTATATCGTGTCGCTACAATTTTGGTATTTACGTCTTGTTTCTTGTAAACTTGACCTAAATATCTATATTGTGATGTTATGCTATATACACTTTAACAATTCTTAGGTATACTCTAGATTTATTTTGATTTCAATTACTACCTCAATTTTGAAAAGTGTTGAGTGTTACCACTTGTGCACATGATATTAATATCATCTTGATATTAATATCTTGATTTCTCACAAATTTTGGTTAACATATCTTGGTGGAATTGTTGTGTCACTCACAATCGTGAATCGCCACTTTTTGGAATATAGGTCTTGATTGGATTCAGGCTTGCTTTTAGTATACTTTATTTAGGGATCATGTTAACTCCTTATTATTACTTACACCTTGTTCATTTCTTTGAACTTGACATAAGTAGTGACATTTTTTAAATCATTTTAAAACACCAACTACCATTTTGGAAATAGAATTAGGAATTATATCATTTAGTTGATTAGTTTTAGAACTAAGAATCGTGTGATTGTATCTTATTTTTAACCTTTTGATTTATTTGTTTTGAACAATCACTTGGACACATTTATCCTTTGAATTCATTATAACTCTTGAACTATTGACATTATTTTTACGTTTCACTTAGGCTTAATCAATACCTTTTGAAAAAATTCAAAACACCTTAGTGAAACTCTCATACATCATGGCCCCTAAAACAAGATTGGGATCCAAAAGCAAGCATTTGAAATGAAACAAACACAAACTTGGGAAACTTAAAACAAACAAGGGTCAAATCCCTTTATTGTCCATGATCTCAAGCCTTTATTTTCCACAGAGAAAGAAGTGGAGGAGATGGTAGATCATAATGGTGATGAGTTAGGGTCACCACGTGTGGAATTTGACTTTGACCCCGCCTTATTAGATGAATTCCTTTATAGAAACAAATATCGGGTGCTAGCATGAGTGGTGGAATTAGGAGCTAGAATGCCTACAAAACATGAGATAATCCCACCCACGAATGAGGCTAATGAAGAGGAACAACCTCTCATTAACATGGAAGATATCCTAACACATGGGAATGCTTCCACATCTAATGTAGGAAATGATAATATGGTGGGTTATAAAATTCCCTTCATCAAGATGCCACGTGGAGTTAGATTAGAACATGAAAATGTAGAACACCCTCCACACAAAAAAGAAGAAAAAAGAACCTCTCAAGGAAGAAGTCACTATTCAAAAAAAATCCAAAACCTTAGCTAATAGTTAGCTTTACTAATATCTTATGTACAGAAGGAAATAAACAAAAATGTGCATAAGGAAAATCCTAAGATCAAAGTTAATGAACTTCACATGGAAAACTAAGAAGGAGAAAATATGGAATACAATCACATATATATTCCTACTTCTCCTACTAAAGAGAAATTACCTACACAAGAAATGTAATCCATGTAAGAAACACTTACAAGCCTTCAAGAAATTAATGTTGGGAATAGCAAACAAGACCAATATGTAGAGTTATGCCTCCATCTATTTGATAAAGCTATGACACTTCAACCCTTTCCTAAGAATTTTGAAATGCCAAAATTTGACAAACACAGAGGGAAAGGTGACCCTCAAGATCATGTGAAATATTTTAACATGGCATTCCAAGAAGTGGTATATAACGAAAATCACCTCATACGACTCTTTCCAAAGAGTCTAGGGGGACAAGCCTTGGAATGGTTCACTCACTTACCTTGTGGTTCTATATTCACATGGCTTGAAATAATAGAAAGGTTTGTTCAACATTTCTCATAAAATATAGAAAGTGACATAAATATAGAAGACTTGTGTAGTGCTAAACAATTCCCTAATGAAACATTTGCTAGCTTCTTACAAATATGGAGAGGGATAGCCAATCACTTCCCTTGCACATTTCTTGAAAAATAGCTTGTGAGCATCTTTCTACCTAATCTAAACTTGGACATCACTTTTCATTTGCAAATGAATTTTGTTTGTACATTTAAAGAGGTCGTTGAAAAGGGCATACAAATAGAAAAAAACCCTCAATACAAAAGGAACAATCAAATCACCTTCTAAAGATAATCAAAATACCAAACCAATGGAAAATCCAAAGATCTTTAACAAAAACAAGAACATGGTGGAAGACGGAATCACAAATTCCAAATGTGTTGAAAATAGTTCAAGTTGGTCAACCTTTTAAATTGACCAAAGGACCTATTCAACCACCACCTAAGCGTAGAACATTCACTTTTATTAATGAGTATTTGTCTACAATATTGAAGCAATTAGATGCAGTCCACATGGTGACTTATCCTACAATGTAACCTTTTGATGAAAATTCTCCTAAACCATCATGGTATAAAGAGCATGAATATTGTGATTTTCATCGTGTAAAAGGACACAAGATAGACAAGTTCCTAATACTTTGCCACTACATCCAAGATCTCATTGACAATGGAGAGATAGAAGTTGACACCCCAAAGAGAAATCAAACACCAAATGAAAAGATGGGGATATTCAAAGAACCATTCCCTAAACATGGAAAATCAGATGAGAAAAGGTTGGATCAAGGAGAGTCATCCCAAAGTTACAAAGCTACAAACTATCTATACACCAAAAGTGACAATAATAATTATGACTCACTCATTGGATGTGTCCACTCTTCTAATGAACATGTGAATACCATTAGGATCAAAGGAAAATATTACACTACAGTAACAAGGCATGCCCATCTAATGATCCTACAACCCTCTTCATCAACCCCTTAGAGGTTCAATACAACCTCTTAGAACAACTGGAGAAGACACTGCCAAGATTTCCATCTTAGACCTTCTTAAGATATCAAATGTACATAAGGACATCTTATACAAAACTCTTCAGGGGTTAGGAGTTCCAATGGAAGTAAACCCTTCATATTTATAAGCCATGGTGGCAAACATTTCACACACTAAATACATCTCCTTTAATCACAAGGAAATCCACAGCGAAGATCACACACGTAATCTCCCCCTGTATATAGAGGTATTTGTTACCCTCTAGAAGATAAAATGGGTGTTTGTGGACAATGGTTTGGGATTGAATATATGCACTTTGAAACTAATTAAATAACTAGGGTACATAGAGGAAGATCTAGAGTCTCATATTATTACCATAACCATTTATGACAATGTGAAATGTGAAGCGGAAGTTAGCTAGAACAATCACATTTCTGATGGAGATAGGAACAACTCCTGTCACAATACAAAGTTTCACATCTTAGACTTGGAAGTTACATATAATATGATTCTTGGCCACCCATGGATTCATGCCATGCAAGCCATACCATCAACATTTCATTAGTGCATCAAGTTAAAACATGAGGGACACATTGTTACAATACAAGGAGATCCAAAACCTTTCACTCATTGCAGAGATCTCAATAGATTTTCTCGTAAGGGTACATATGCATGTCCTTTTGTTGATATAGTTGTTCCCCTTCAATTAGAAGCTATGGAATCATGGGTGGATTTAGAATCCATAATTTCCTCGCACTCATGAATATTTTACATCTACTTCTCCTTTTGATTCATGGGAGATGAAAGTTTAGGAGTATAGTTAAAGAATACAATGTGTAACAAACTCTCCTAGTTTAAGACCTATCTTTGTCGCCTAAAAAAGGAGGTTAACCCAACTATCGTTTCAAATGGCCTAGAGATGAACAAACTATTGGGACATTCTTACCTAGGGGATTACTTGCAGAAGAGAAATTGTTGGACCCACCTATAACTTAGGTCCTGGAAGACACTCAACTAACCTGCTACCAAATCCTTGAGTATGGAAATTCTAGCCAAATGATGTATTCTATGGGCTACAAGGGCTTAGGATGTGGAAAGAACAAGCAAGGACCAAGAGAACCAGTTCCACTTCCACATTTTAAAATGGAAAGATATGGTATCGACATTTGACCCTATGGATTGCACCCCAATGATCAAGATGCTACCTATTCTGAGAGCATGAGGATAGCTTTGATTATTTAGACAGTGACACATATTCCCACTATAGCCAATATGAGGATATTGCCTCCACAAAAAAATTCATGGATATCGTTGTCCTTACCTTAACCCCCACTGAGCCTAAAATTGACCTTATCTACCATTCCCTTGTTGATAGGGACCAACAACATCATGTATCATTGGAGATTTTTGAGAATGATGAGGCCATTGCAGATTTTATGGGCATATGAGATACAATTCCAATTGGGGACCATAAGAAAGGTTTCTACATTGACTTAGATACCTGCACCTATTTCAAGATGAAGCTGAACTTCATGGTCAACAAAACTTAAGAAAAAGTGAGGGAAAATTTTCCAATGAAAAGCCTCAAGAAAAAAAAATCCAAGTCACATAATGAAAACCTCTTTGAGGTGTTGGTGACAAATAAGTAAACAAATCAACAAAAATAAAAGTTACCATGCCAAGGGTGAAAATATTGTAGAGATGCCCTTAGAAGAATATCTCAACCTTCCTCCCGATCCTACGTGTATGGAGGATATGTCAAAAATATTGGTAGAAGAAACCATTGACATAAATATTGGAATAGAAGAAGACCCAAAGATAGTCAAGCTAGGAGCTTCGCTTTCAACACAAGAATAAAATACATTCACCTTTCTTCTCAGAGAATTTTTGGACATATTCACATGGTCTTATAAAGATATGTCGGGCTTAGATCCAACTTTGGTGGTGCACAACTTAGTAGTGCATCTAGACGCAAAGCCTATTAAACAAAAGCTAAGGAAAATGCATCCATGAGTGGCCCTTCTAGTTAAAGAAGAGTTAGAGAGATTATTAGTAACAAGGTTCATCAGACCCATTAACTACTCTAAGTGGATATCAAACGTAGTTCCAGTACAAAAGAAACCAATTGGCATCAAAATTTTCACAAACTTTGGGACATCAACAAGGCATGTCCGAAATATGATTTTCCTTTTCCCAATATCGACATGATTATCGATTCAACTATAGGCTATGAAATGTTATCTCTTATGGATGGATTTTTAGGATATAACAAAATCAAGATAGCATAAGAATATCAAGTATAAGATGGCCTTTACAACCCCTTAGGGAACATTTTGTTATCAGGTAATGCCCTTCGACATCAAAAATGCCGGTGTAACCCATCAATGGGCCATGACAGTAATATTCCATGATATGTTACATGACATCATGGAGGACTACGTAGATGATATCCTTGGAAATTACAAGACAAGAGAAGACCACCCTGAATTTTTACGACGTATTTTGAACGTCTCGTGGGAATATAAGGTTAGGTTGAATATAAAGAAATGTATGTTTGGAGTGTTATCAAAGAAGTTGTTAGGCTTCATTGTATCAAGGATAGGGATTGAAGTCAACCACCAAAGTCACTGCCATTACTGAAATGCTTCCTCCCAAGAATATCAAACAACAGGTTGTGCATCCTAAAAGAAAAATACAAGTCATTCGCTACTTCATTTTGTATCTTTTTAATAAATTTCATTCCTTTACTCATCTGCTTAAGAAGGATTTTTATTTCATTTTGGGACCAGAGAAACAACAAGCCTTCACCTTGCTTAAAAATACTTGGCCAATCCACTTGTCCTCATGCCTCTAACCCTTGGTCATCCACTTTTTATACATATCCACTACCCAATGTGTTATTGGTGCTTTGCTTGCACAATATGACCTGAACCAAAAAGAAAAATTCATGTACTACCTTATCCATACCCTGATTTCCTATGAGCTCAACTATTCCCAAATTGAAAAATCTTTCCTAGATGTTTTTTTGTTTTTCAAAAACTTCACCATTACCTATAGAACAATAAAACCAAGCATGTATCTAAAGTTGACCCACTTAAATACCTATTATCAAAACCCACCCTTATAGGTAGAATGTCTAAGTGGATCATTATGTTCAATGAATTTGACATTGAATACATACACCATAAATCAATTAAAGGACAAGTACTTTCTAACCAATTAGCATAAACACCTTTACCTAGAATAGAACCTATAAGTCTAGAGCTTCCAGATTCATCACTAATGTATATTGAAGAATTTTTCATGTGGAAAATCCACTTTGACAGATCATTCACTTTCCATGGTTCAGGGGTAGGAGTAGTACTAATCACTCCTTCAAGAGACCCCATACCGCAAGCTTTCCGTCTTGGTTTTCCTTACACAAATAACATTGCAGAATATGAGGCACTCATCACTAGGTTGAAGCGCTAAATCAAATGGAATATCCACCATGTCAATTTTGTTGGTGACTCATAATTGATTATCAAACAAGTAATTGATGAGTACAAGGTCAAGGATGACAAGCTCATCCCATACAAGAAATTGGTGGAAACTCTAAAAGAATACTTTGTGCATATTACTTTTGATAAAATTCCAAGGGCACAAAACCGATCTATAGATGCAATGGTGATAGTGGGTTCTATGCTGCAGATTCCACCAGAAAATAATGATATGCCATTTTTTTAAAAATCTACGTCAACTTGCCTATGATATACCATAACCATGTCCTCATGTGATGTTGTTGGTCCCTACTCCCCTTGGTATACACCTATATATGACTACCTTAAAAGTGGTAACTTCCCTACTGACATTTCCTAATCTGAAAAATAAATCCTTATCCACCAAATAGCCCGTTACACCCTCCTAGGAGGTACACTCTATCGTCATGGCTATGATGGGAATCTATTGCGTTGTCTAGACATAGAAGATTCGGTCCAAGCAATCAAAGAAGTACATGAAGGGGTGTGTGGCACCCATATGAATGGAATGGTCCTAGAAAATAAGTTGTTACGGGTATGCTACTATTGGCCTACTATGGAGATAAATTGTTGCAACCATGTTAGGAAATGTGTTCTCTATTAGAAGTATGGAAATTTCATCCATGTGTTGTCAAATCCATTGCAACCAATCACAACACCATGGCCATTTTCTAAATGGGGAATGGATTTAATAGGGAATCTCACCCCTACCTCATTTGATGGTCATACCCACATCATCACAACCATGAAATATTTCACTAAGTGGGTGGAGGTCGTTCCATTAACCTATGTTATAGGTGCTTAGATATCAAATTTTATCATGAATCACCTCTCATTTGTCGGTATGGAATCCTTGTTGCCATTGTTCATATGATAATGGAAAATAATTCAAGAACAAGATAGTGAAAGATCTTTGTCATTGATTTCAAATAAGATTAAATTTTTCTACACCATATTACCCTCAAGGTAATGGGAAAGATGAAGCCACTAACAAAACATTGGTTTGGATCATGGAAAATATGGTGAGTAAGACAAGTCGAATCGGCATTTTTAAATTCACCCAACCCTCTAGGCTTATAGGACTTCCATTCACACTCCTACTTATGCGACACCCTGCTCCCTAGTTTTTAGAACAAAATATATCATCCCATTGGAAGTAGAGCTTCTTTACCTAAGGATATCTCTTAGGAATTATCTAGACAAAGATGAGGAGTACATAGTTGTAAGGCTGGTAGAATTAGAACTCCTAGATGAAAAATGCATACGCGCACTTAACCATCTCAAGTTATATAAAAAAAAGTCTCCCAGAACTACAACAAAAGGATCATACCTTGCCAATTTGAGGTCGGAGATTTGGTCATGAAAGAGAATCAGTTCAACATAAGGGCAGAAAGAGAGAAGAAAGTCAAGTTCAAACCACACTGGTTAGGACCTTACATCATTGTGTCAAAATATGGAACAAGAGCATACAAAATTGCTCATCCTAATGGAGATGAGCTCCATGATCCAATGAATGCCATGCACCTTAAGTGGTTCTATGCTTAAACATGGCACAAAAATTAAAAAACAAACAAAAAAGTAAAAAGGATCAAAATACAAAAAATTCAAAAAAGGAGAAAAATAAAAAGAGAAAACAGGTCATCCATATGTGAAAACCACGCAATTATGGCACTTTGGATGGATCCCTTGGTGAAAACCAGCTTTCGCACCTTGGGAAGATTCATTGTTCACAATCATCTTGTATCTAGGGGGTACTTTTACTTAGCTCTAGGGCTAGTTCCACACCTATGTCCGTGATTCCTTGTGATCCCATCCTGTCAAGCCTTGATCTAACTATTTCTCCTCTTGTAAATCGGTGAAGGGATTTCCTTTGTATATTCCCCATCTAATGTTGGGGGCACCTTTACACTTTCACTTTCCTATATATATCACATGGCACCTGCCCTTGTATATTCCCATCTAATACTGGGGGCATCCATGTTTCTCGGTTTCCTATACATAGCTTTGGAAAACCTTAGAAAATCAAAAACATTCAAAAATGTTCAGAAAATCCAAAAACATTCAAATATGTTGAAAATCTCCAAAAACATTCACATAACACTTGAAAAACCCAAAACAATAGAAAAATTGAAAAATACAAAAACAATAGAAAATTGTTTAACAAACTTTCCAAAACAACGCAAAACACATTGAAAAATAGTACCACAAAAACATAGCTTTAGTTTACTTGTTTTTCTTGTTTCTTGCTTTGTTTTAAGTATGAGTACATTGATTGTTTGTATAGTTTCTTCTTTCTTGTACATTTTTATATTTTTCGCTTAGGCATATTTTTTGTTTAATTCCTCTCTTCTTGCTTAGATTAGATTTGTTCTTACTTGTACATACAAAGTGTGTTTTGCATACTTGTAAATAATTGTACATAGTTTTGTTAATTCATGTTGTTTAGCAATGTATATTTGATAGGTTTGTTAACATTTGCGGGTGTTTTCTTGTTGCATTTGCATGGTTTTGTTATCATATCATCATATCTCCATCTATATCATCACATCTAACATCATCTATACATCATATATAAATAAAATGCTACGTGTACATCATACATGTATGTTAGGATAATCATCACATATTGTATCATCAAATGGGGGCAAGAGGGATCAAAAATATCAAAATCTATCCCCCTCATGCACCAATATCATCATATCATCTGTACCCATAAAAGAAAAATAAAGTATCTCATAAACCACAACATTTGATATCATCTAAGGATATATCATGCATCTAACATATGGGAAACATCATCATAGCCATCATCATGATACACACAAACATATGAAATAAAACCATACAACATCATGATATAATCAACATCCATAATAAATCATCATCATAAGATACATCTCAACATGAAACTATACAACATCCAAGTGTCCATATATATATATATATATATATATATATATATATGTATAAAATGTCTATCTCAACAGGATATACATCATCGGTACAAAATGGGCCATCAAGGGCATAAGTCATAATAAAGCCTTCATTAGAGGTGTACATCAAAATGATACATCGTATACATCGGTCAAAAGTAATAAATCCTTCATAAGAGGAATGTATCAAAAGGTACATACATATCTATAAGTGCATAAGAGTCATGTCTGACTCAAACCCTCATCAGGACTATGTGAATCTGCGAGCCGGAGGAGGACCCATACCATGTGTACCACACCGACATGTTAGCTACCCCGTGGCTACTCAACTGATCTACTAGATGTTAATGGCCTCTATGACCTAGCGGATCTTCTCGAGTGCTGGCTATAGCTCGATGCCCACTGACCCTCTAGAACGGCCTCATAGTACAAAGAATGGTAGTAGGAGGCCCTACCCTAGACATTCATTAAATCCTGTGTGTGCATAGTCTCACCACAACCCCATCTATGTATCGGAAGGATGCTACCTCCACGGATACCCTAGGAACTATTTTCGCCAAATCACCGCACCCCTAAATGGCTAGGCTATAAACAAAATGTTCGGTGTGATTGGGACACATGGGATCACCTCTCAAGATGTGGGACTTGGGTTTGAGGTGAACCTCCGAGAGAAGATTGACTTCCTTTTCCTAAACTAAGCACTACACTACTTCTAATGTAATAAAAAAATGGCTAGCTAGATCTATGCTAACATTTAGAGGGATTTAGGGAGAGATTTGCAAGGAAATAAAACATATACTAGAAGTGGTGATGCACCAAGAAATGGTTTTGCTAGACAAAATTCTAGCTTGCCAATGAAGAGATATGGTCATAGTGAAGAATGAACATGCATTAAAAACCCAATTTACATACATTACTTCACTCCTTGATAAGCATTATTAACTCCTAAACTTGCAAAAGAAACCCTAGTTGCACAATTCACCGCAAACATGAGAGACACAAATAGAAGCAACAAAATCATGAAAGGACATATAACTGATCACAAAACATAATTTCCATTACTTCAAGCACTTGCACAAAGTGCATCATTACATCATGGAAAAGGCATAGGATGTCATTACAATTTGAGAAGAAAAGGCTTGAGAGCCTATAAATTCACAGCATCTCAACTTGTGAAGAGAGGGAAGCTTGGAAATTATCTACACCCCTTGGAATAAGTGCCCCTTTTACATTCATATAAAACCCTAAGTGGTTGAGAGAAAGAAGGAAGAAACCCTAGAATCTAGG
The DNA here is from genome assembly GCA_018340775.1 of Taxus wallichiana var. yunnanensis. Taxonomy (NCBI): domain Eukaryota; kingdom Viridiplantae; phylum Streptophyta; class Pinopsida; order Cupressales; family Taxaceae; genus Taxus; species Taxus wallichiana. The sequence continues at coordinate 645,819,409 of CM031235.1, forward strand.
CTAGAATGTAGGAAACAATTCATCATTGTTGTTGGCCATGTTTGCTCATTTATTACACCTCCACCTTTCGAGGCACCATCCAAAAACAAGGTAAACCTAAAATTTTTGGAAAGAAAAGCCTCTAGAAATCCATATTTTGATAGCTCCATGGTGTATCTCTCTTTCTCCGGTTCTAATGACTATAATTTTTTGAAAAACAAGAAATCGGGGAGAAAGTTATCACTTCCTAAGTGAAACTTGCTTGTTTGGGCATTCTGGAGTTGCATTTCATTAGCTATCTGATAATGTCTTCATAATGCTACATAAATTCAAACCCTGAATCTACCTCCATTTAATTAAAATAATATTTTAATACATTGTGGAGTCACTTCAATGTGCTTTGTGGGGTCTAAGGATTATGTTTTTCTTTGAAAGGAATTTTAATGTTGTTAGGTTGATTAACTAGCTAGCTTGACTCAATTTGAGTGGCAAGAAGCTCATGAGCTACTTTTTTATCATGATCATTAGCTAGCTTCATAGTGAGCTCCTTGAAACCCTTGTGTCCGAGTTATTTGCGTTGAACTTTCCTACTCTAGGTGATAACCAAACTAGTATCAATGCTCCAAATGTCTCCTCATGAACCACCTTAACGATGACTTGGTCTACACTTTACTTTCATGTAGTGGGATTTACGTGTATTATCAGGTCGAGCCCCATGGAACATCCTAACCACCTTGGTTTTTACATTCCAATCCTAGCTCTGTCATGCTAAGTTCCTACGATACCACTCTATCGAGTGTTCTCATTGCTCGTTCAACCTTCATTGTTCCCATACATTGTGTTGGATCTTGGTCGGGCTTATCACAAACCGCTTCACTTCCACGTATTGTTCATACCATCACATAGTGGATGTTACCCTTCCAATTTCAACATAACTTGGCATATGATTCTTTCCATATCATCATTAAATGATCCTATTCTAACTATATTTACATTAATTGATTTTAGTTTCTTGAAAACCACTCCATCTCATTAATTGGTCAAACACCATCCACATTTATCTGGTAAACACCCCCTGATCATATGCAGTATGGTTTCCACCACTCAAATAATGAAATCAGTCTATCTTTAAATTAATGCCACCATTTCACCAAGAAATTCTCTAATTGAGAAATCATTACTTTCCTGGCACCTTGGGTACTACCTCGCTACTAACCGAGTCATTGGGAACCACCCTCCGCATTGATCAGTCTTGAACACTTCGAAACATCTAAACACTCCAAAATGAGTGAGTTTCTGAAACCCGAAATGAGTCAACCCCAAAATTTAAAGTCCAAAATTCTGAATTCGAGTTCGAGATGTTGAGCTCATATGTTATCTACTCATCATCTTAACTCCCCAAACTCTAAAAAGTGTAAGTCCTGAAATTTGAAATCATGCTTCATTTTATTGGATTGTTTGACTCTTACTTTTCTTGACCAAGTCCATGTTTATCTGTCACATTACAACCTTTATCTCTTGACAATAATACCTATGTCATGGCTGAGTTGGCCTTATCAGTTCCTTTCTCGATGTTTAACTATACACTTCTCGAGCTCTCATTTTTTGCACATGATTAGTTCTTTCTCTACACACTTGTCTTCTATAATAATTTTTTGAACTCGCATCTTTCCCATTATGATATTGTGACACAACTTGGCCCAAGATCTTTATACTCAATCAAGTTCATTTACCACATATCCATGAGCTCTTTGGTGAAAGCCCAAAACTCCTCCATCCAAGCTAAATGCCTTATGAGTTGGTCCCAAATCTCATTGCATATTATTCTCCATTTCTCATGTCTCATTAATCGATGCCTTCCATCATCTGTCTCCTTCCATGATCCACCAAACTTTGAGATCAATGTCCAAACCATCCCCACTAACTCGATCTCCACTCCTCATGATTTCACTAAATTTCTAGGAAAGTGACTCACCATTATCCCCTCCCAAAAATAGAACTCCACATTTCCACGAGCTTTGAGGTTGCCTTCATGAATTATGGTATGGCCTTCTCCTCATGTCCCATACCACCTCATTTCTACTAGCTCAATACATCTCGGGTGACTCGGGCTCCTCCATTCATTTGATATAACTCATTCCATGTTAAAAGCTTCACCGATTCCATGTTTGAGCCACTTTGAACTACCCATGCATTGAGTCACACATTGTGAGTTCTTCCTAAATGAGCAGATCTATCTTCATTCTTCCACCATGTTTCCAACCTAACACATCACAATGTTGAGATATTGGTTGCTTGACTCCCATATCTCGATCCCACAGTGTATGCTTCTAACTTCAAACACCAAACATGATATCATTATTAAGATTATCTCACACTATTAAGCCATTAACTAGCTCGCCATTAACAATTAGCTCGAGTTACGATCTCCTAATATGATTAACGCATCAATGTGAGCTCTTGAAAACAACTTGAATTCAATCTTACCTTTACCTGTGCCATGACCTATGAGCTTGACTTGAGACGTCACCTTATGATCTTTTAGTTTATCTAAATGCCTCTATAATTTCATCCTTTCTATAAACTGATCCTCCCATAATCCCTGGCTTATGGGCCACTTTGAGCTCAACATGCCAAACTCGACTATTATTTCTCTTTCTTGCAAGCTTGAATTATGCGAGTCCTCCTTCCAAGTATTACTTCCTGGATTTTGATGACAGATCCACCAATCTTATCGCCCTTCACCATGCATGATTTAGTATTCACTGAGTTTAACATTTTCCTCTTTTCCACGGAATGGGCCTGTGTCGAGTTATCGGTCTCAACCATGGTGAGCCAACTCACTATTCTTCCATGCGAGCTCTTACAACAAGCTCAAAGAATCCTAAAACTTCTCTATGCTCGCGGTCTTGTTTTTACCATGGTACATGAGAGCTCACCAAAACTTTCTTACAAAACTATTTTTTAAAGATTAACATCCACCCACCGATTTTTCCACCAACTCCATCTCTGAGTAGTAACCATCCTAACTCACCGAGCTATCCACAAGTTTTCCTGAGCTAATACAAAACTTAGCCTTCTTGTATGATATCAAATTCACATTTGAGTATTTTGCCAAGTCGATGATGTTATCTAAATCCTATGACTCCCTATGATATTGTGAGCTTATTTTATGGCTTCTATGGCCTGAATATTTGAGTTCCATCACCCATTAAATACCTCCTTGCTCGTGAGCTCACCTAAACTTATGAGCTCAGATATCTCTATGCTAGATAAGTTATTCATTGTCGAGCTCGCCAAATTTTCCCATTGAGCTCTTACAACAAGTGACTCACATGGACCCCTATTAACTCGTTCGCTTACCCATGGATTAAAATCAACTCCACCAACTGCCCTGGCAAACATCCATAATAGAGCTCCCTCAAATCAAGTTGTCACCATGTACTGAGTTGTGCACCAAAACATCTCATGAAAACCCTTTTCAATATTAATGTACAATTAGCTCCCTGTTGTCAATTTTTCCCTGAGAGGGCAAAAATTAAAAATATTTTTGGTGACCTCTCAAGGATGCTTTCCTACTAAGCATGGTTCCAGTAGCCTTGTATATCCGTTGGGAATGGATTCAGTAACTATTATTCCCAAAACCGACCTAATTCTCTATGATGGATCCTGAAATCCCATTGACCATTACCGATCTCGTACCTCCTTGGAATGTTAGGAATGAGGTATACTAAATATATTGAATGCTTGGCATCTATGATATACTATAGAATTTTGACTGAAGTAGCATTATGAAACTCTTAATGGAAACTTTGAACCTTCCTTCTCCCTAAAAAACCTCCAATGATGAAACAATGTGCATAAGAAATGACAAAACAAAACACACACCTGAAACAATGAAAACCATACATGCCCCAATTGAAACATGCAGGGTGTGCAATGCACTTATTCTACTGAAATAAAACCTATTACTACCCTACACTAACCAAAAGCACATGTGAACTAAATAAAACCTACAACTAGTTGTGCAAAATAGCTTCATGTCCTTACAATGGGCAGCCATGAAGATGATGTGATAACGGACATGGCTGAAAATGATAGTGAAAACTGAAGAAATCCCAATTCTTCACCTGGTCCACCAAGGCATCAACTAGAAAGAGAAAATATGCCTCTTTTAGTTGCTTTGCATTTGTTTTATAGAGACATAAAGCAATCGATCCCCGGGACTATGAAATTCACCCTCACACTCTGAAATGAATGTGATTGGTTGATACTTCTCATTTGGCTCCAAAGAAGCCAAATACCTTATGGGACATGGTCTGACCTTTTGAATATTCCTCCTACTTTGAACTTCAAATTTGACAAGAAAGTCTACCGAAATACTTCCTCGAAAAGAATGATGATCCATGAGATGAATTTTCTCTGTTTACCGTCTACAAACAACTAATCTTTCATGTGTGTGAATGGTATGAAAGTGGTATCTCCTTCATTCCTTTTCCCTTTTTGATAACAAGAAGTTCCTCCATGTCATGCAGCTACTTTGGACCACTTATAGGCTTCAATGGAATCACTTGAAAATCTCTGCAAGTGTTTGAAGAGTATTTCTCATAGAGGAGTTCTACTTTCATCTGAAGACAAAGTTTTTCTGCATCTTTAACCTCCTCATCCCACATGAAACCTGTAGGATCAAACTCTTTCACCTATTATTTCCAAAAACAATTAAGGAAATAAATACCTCCTTGGTTTTCTTCCACCATCAATTGTTCATCGAACAAATCTGACTCCACCATTGAAAGTAAGAAATTCTTAATGATGTCATCTTTACCCAAAACCTTTGAAGTTGACTTAGCTTCTCTGTCATGCCCTCTCTTTCTTCATTCAATGAATGTTGTAGAAGATCCAATTTCTCCACTTCAAATTTAAGAGGACTATTTGAAACTAGTTGTGATCCTTGAGTATTTCCTTGCATAGCACTAGACAACTTATATTGAAGGTTATATAATGGAATGGGTATTTCTATAGGCTCTTTTGCATCCAAATCTGACCGACAACTTGCTTCTTTTTCTCGAATGTACAAAGGGTTCAACCTCCCTTATGATGTTTCTTGAATTAGCAGTTGATTCCCATGACCCTCCTCATCTTCAAACATAAAATTTGCAAGATCAAATTCATCTAAGAAAATAGAGTTTTGAAAAGATGAAGAAGGGGAGAAATTTGAAACCTCTTGCATGGTATAATCTACACTTGAAACTTTCGAGTCCATCATGGAAATAATCCCACTCTATGATAGTTGTGGTATTTGATGAGGATATTGGAAAGTTTCTACAATGCTCCATAAATGTAGCAAGTTCTTGACATGCTTGACAAGTAGGATCATTGCACTCATAAAAATCACCTTGTACACTTGAGATTCCTTCTTCTTCAACTTACACATTTCCTTCTTTAACTAAATTTGTAATTTTTGAGGAATCAATAGTTTCCACAAACATAGTGTCAACATGTATGTTATACTCCAAACAAGTAGACTGATGCTCACCATCATCTCATACTTGTTCTTGTGTAATTTCAGTCTCCACCATCTGCTCTTGAATCTCAACTTTTGACAGAGGTTGAGTTAGTAGAGGAAATTGCTTTACATTCAATCTTACATCCCACTCCTTCAATTTTTTTGAAATTTCATCCCTATTAAGCTCTTGAACATTCCCCTCTTCATCTTCAGTATAAGCATGTTCTTCCCAAAATGGATTTAGAACTATAAGAGGAGGGGTGGGTTGGGATTCAATGACCTCCCTCACTATTTGAGATAGCAGAAGAGGTACAACTTCTTGTGTTGGTGGCCTTTGCAAAAAAGAAGAAACTTTGGAAGGGTGAGGAACAAAAGATTCATGATGGGATGGAAGATAGGAGAGGAAGGAAGGAAATCTCAACATGGGCAGCTAGTGAAAAGATTGGAATTAGAGGTTTAGAATGAAATGACATTGAATGCAAGATGGGATGAGAACTCTGACATGGTCATGTAGAGCTTACTGATTGACAATATTTCATTACATCAAACTCATAGGCCTCTATTTCTTCAATCCAACCCTCAAGTGAGGAAACATTTCAGTCATAAAAGCAATCTTTTCCTGTAAGTTGTAAAAACTTGGCATAGGGCCAACCCATGGACACACTACCTTGGATCCATTCTTGAATGCCCTCATTTGAGCTATGGCTCTAGATTATACCATTCTTGCCTCTAATTTCTACATCTTAAGTTACAACTATACATCTTCTTCTGTAGGATAGCCTCCATCATCTGCATGTTCTACTCTTGAAAAGTTGTATAGTTAGGTGAAAACCAAACTGATCATGAATTTTCTTAGAGGGATATGCATATTGTTGATTCTCATCATAAAATGGAGATGGAGGTGGATTAAAATATCTTGAAGATGGAAAGTGTTGTTGTTGGTGCAAGTGGGAACTCAACTGTGGAAATAAAGCCATGATTTCACAACTTCATGAATGGGAGAAAAATGGAAAGATGTTGAAGGAAAATAGATGAAAATGGGTAAAATTAAAGGTTTGCAACATAGAGAGTAGGGTAATTTTACCAATGGAGTCGTCAGTTGTGCTTGGGAATACCTCTTAAGGCTGAAATTTCACTAAGAGCACAACAAATTAATGAAATGAAATGAACACAAAACACACACTGTTGAAAAATGTGGCTAAGATATTACAATGGGATAACTGTGAAATGTAGAACTTTCACCTATTTTCCCACCAGGCATGCCAAAACTTGTTGTCACCAAATCACTACACCCCTTGAATGGCTAGGCTATAAGCAGGTTGTTTAGTGTGATTGGGACACATGGGATAACCTCTTAAGTTATGGGACTTGGGTTTGAGGTGAACCTCCAGAGAAGGCCGATTCCTTTTCCTAAACTAAGCACTACACTACTCCTAATTCAATAAAAAAATGGGTAACTAGACCTATGCTAACATTTCAAGGGATTAGGGAGAGAGATTTGCAAGGAAATAAAACCTATACTAGAAGTGGTGATGCACCAAGAAAGGGTGTTTCTAGACAAAATTCTGGCTTTCCAATGAAGAGAGATGATCATGGGGAAGAATGAACATGCATTACAAACCCAATTTACATACATTACTTCACTCCTTGATAAGCACAATTAACTCCTAAACTTGCAAAATAAACCCGGTTGCACAGTTCACCTACAAACATGAGAGAGGAAAATAGAAGTAGAAAAATCATGAAAGGACATATAACTGATCACAAAACATAATTTCCATTACTTCAAGCACTTGCATAGTGCATCATTACATCAGGGAAAAGGCATAGGCTGCCATTACAATTTGAGAAGAAAGGCTTGAGATCCTACAAATTCACAACATCTCAGCTTGTGAAGAGAGGGGAAGCTTGGAAAGTGTCTAAACCCTTGGTATAAGTGCCCCTTTTACATTTATAGAAAACCCTGAGTGGTTGAGATAAAGAAGGAAGAAGCCCTAGAATCTTGGCTAGAATGCACGAGATAATTCATCATTATTGTGTGTCATGTTTTCTCATTTATTGCACCTCCACCTTTTGAGGCACCATCCAAGGAATGAGGGAAACATGCAATTTTGGAAATAAAAAACTCTAAACATCCATATTATGATAGCTCCATGGTGTATCTCTTTCTCTTGGTTCCAACGACTATAATTTTGTGAAAAATAGGTAATCGGGAAGAAACTTGTGGATTCCTAAGTAAAACTTTCTTCTTTAGGCATTCTAGAGTTGCATTTCATTAGCTATCTGATAATGTATTCGTAATGCTACATAAATTCAAAACATGAATCTACCTCCATTCAATTAAAATAATATTTTAATACATTGTGGAGTCACTTCAATGTGCTTTTGGGGTTTAAGGATTATGTTTTCCTTTGAAAGGAGTTTTAATGTTTTTAGGTTGACCAAATCGCTAACCAACTCGGCGAGCTGGCAAGCAAGCTACTTGTTTTATCATGATCATTGGCTAGCTTCACAGTGAGCTCCTTGAAACCCTTGTGTCTGAGTTATTTACGTTAAACTTCCCTACTCTAAGTGATAACCAAACCAGTATCAATGCTCCAAATGTCTCCTCATGAACCACCTTAACGATGACTTGGTCTACACTTTAATTTCATGTAGTGTATTACCAGGTCGAGCCCCATGGAACATCCTAACCACCTTGGTTTTACATTCTTGCCTAGCTCTTTCATGCCAAGTTCCTACAATACCACTCGGGCGAGTGTTCTCCCTCATTCCAACCTTCATTGTTCCCATGCATTGTGTTGGATCTTGGTCGGGCTTATCACAAACCACTTCACTTCCATGTATTATTCATACTTTGTCACACATTGGATGTTACCCTTCCAATTTCAACATAACTTGGCATATGATTCTTGTCATCTCATCATCAAATGAGCCTCTTATAAATGTATTTACATTAATTGATTTTGTTTTCTTCAAAAACCACTCCATCTCATTAAATAGTCAAACACCATCCACATTTATCGGTAAACACTCCTCGATCATATGTGGTAAGGTTTCACCAATAAAATGATGAAATCGGTCTATCTTTAAACTAATGCCACCATTTCACCAAGTATTTTGCTAATTGAGCAATCTGTTACTTTCCTAGTACCTGTGGGTACTACCTCACTACTAACTAATTCATTTGGAACCACCCTCCGTATTAATTGGTCTTGAACACTTGAAATATCCAAACACTCCAAAATGAGTGAGTTTCCAAAACCTAAAATGAGTCAACTCGAAATCCAAAGTCTAAAATTTGGACTTCCGAGTTCGAAGTTGAGCTCGTATGTTATCGATACATCATCTTAACTCCCCAAACTCCAAAAAGTGTAAGTCCCAAAATATGAAATCATGCTTCATTTTATTGGATTGTTCGAATCCTTTCTTTTCTTACCAGCTCCATGTTTTTGTGTTACATTACAACCTTTATGTCTTGAAAATCCTACGTGTGTCATGGCCGGTTGGCCTTATTAGTTCCTTTCTCGTTGTATAACCGTACACTTCTCAAGCTCCCATTTTTACACATGATTAATTCTTTCTCCACACACTCATCTTCTATAATAATTTTTCAAACTCTGCATCTTTCCCATTATAATATGGTGACACAACTTGGCCCAAGATCTTTGTACTCAATCCGAGTTCATTTACCACATTTCCACAAGCTCACCGTCTAATCCTCAAACTCCTCCATGCGCGCTAAATGTCTTATGAGTTGGTCATGAAGCTCATTGAATATTACTCTCCATGCCTCCTATCTCATTGATCAATCCTTTCATCATCTATCTCCTTCCATGATCCACCGAGCTTTGAGCTTAATGTCCAAACCATCCCCCACTAGCTCGATCTCCACTCCTCGTGATTTCACTAACTTTTCAAGGAAAGTGACTCACCATTATCTCCTTCCAAAAATAAAACTCCACATTTCCACGGGCTCTAAAACTTTCCTTGTAAATTGTTGTATGGCCTTCCCTACGGCTCGAACCACCCCGGATACTAGCTCGATACATCTCATGTGACTCGGGCTCCTCCATTCATTTGATACAACTTGGTCCATGTTAAATACTTCACCGATTCCATGCTTGAGCCATTGAATTACCCATGCATTGAGTCACACATTTTGAGTTTTTCCTAAATGAATGGATCTATCTTCATTCTTCCACTACTGCTTCTAACCTAACACATCACAATGCTAAGCTATTGGCTTCTCGAATCCCATAGCTCGATCCCACAATGTATGCTCCTAACCTCAAACACCAAACATGAGATCATTATTAAGATTGTCTCATGCCATTAAGCCATTAACTAGCCCGCCATTAACAATTGGCTTGAAGACCTGATCTCCTGATATGATTAATGCATCACTGCAAGCTCTTGAAAATGAATTGACTTCAATCATACCTTTACTTGTGCCACAACCTATGAGCTCGGCTTGAGACATCACCTCATGATCTTTTTGTTTAGCTAAATGCCTCTGTAATTTCATCCTTTCGTCAAAACTCATCCTCCCATAATCCCTAGCTTATGGGCCACTTCGAGCTCAACATGCCAAACTTGACTATTATTTATCTTTCTTACAAGCTCGACTTATGCGAGTCCTCCTTCCAAGTATTACTCTTGTATTTTGACAACAAATCCACCAATCTTATCACCCTTCACCATGCATGATTTATTATTCCCTGAGTTCAACATTTTCCTCTTTACCAAGGAATGGGCCTGTGCCAAGCTATCGGTATCAACCATGGTGAGCTGACTCACTATTCTTCCATGCGAGATCTATCAACCAAGCTGAAAGAATCCTTAAAATTATCCATGCTCGTGGTCTTATTTTTACCATGGTATATGAGAGCTCGCAAAAACTTCCTTACAGAACTTTTTTTTGCAGGATTGGCATCCACCCACCGAGTTTTCCACAAACTCTATCTCCGAGTAGTGACCATTCTAACCCACCGAGCTATCCATGATTTTTCCCGAGATAATACAACAATTCAGCCTTCTTGTATGATATCGAGCTCACATTTGAGTATTCCGTTGATTCGATGATGTTATCCAAATCATATGAATCCCTACAATATTGTGAGCTTATTCTATGGCTTCGACAACCTGAGCATGTGAGTTCTATCACCCATTAAATACCTCCTTGCTCATGAGCTCACCTAAACTTACGAGCTCGGATATCTCTATGCTAATTGATTTATTCATCTCTAAGCTTTCCTGATTTTCCCATTGAGCTCTTATAATAAGTGACTTTCCTAGACCCATATTAACTCGGTCACTTACCCATGGATTGAAATCAACTCCACATATCTAACTCTGGTGAACATCCACTATAGATCTCCCTCAAACCGATTTGTCACTATGCATCGAGTTGTGCACCAAAACATCTCATGAAGGCCCTTTCTGATATTAACGTACAATTGGCTCCTGTTGTCCAATTTTTCCTGAGAGGGAAAAATTTGACAACAAAAACCTCATCCTCGACCCACTACTCACTCAGCTCAGAGTTGATCCCTCTCTGCAGTCATTTATTGCACCGTGTCTCAGGACTACTATAGTAAATCCGTAATTTGATCCATCTCGCAATGTAACCTATCCTAACCTGTTGAAACCATGCAACACCATACCCTACCCGACTAGCTTGAGCTTTGGTCCGGTCTCACTCTATTGTAAGAACTCCGTATCTAGGCCTAGGCCCGGTCCTCTCTACTACTACCCAAAGTTGGACCATTATGACCCTCTTTGAAGTTGTTGTTGTTGCAAGGAGGCTAGTTGTCCCCTATCATCTCCACCCTCTCCTCCTCTCAGGAGGACTATGAGGAGGACTATGCCTTAGACCTTGTGGTCTGGGTGGTACCTATTGTATCATTGGGACCTACCTCTATCTCTATAGCCTTGGTCTAGGACCCTGTAATGGAATATATCTATCATCTCCGCCATCATGCCTTTGTCCATCAAATGGATCATCATCATCATCACCTCCCTTGTCACCTCCCTCTACATCATCACCCTCATCATTATTGTAGGGAATCTCTGGTGGTGGTCTCACACCTACAGCCCATGCACCCTCTGGTATGGTCAATCATTGGAAAAATTGTGGCATACTAAGCCAAGTAATCCAGTGTCATCTCAGGGTCCCTAATTTATCGCGCTAGGCCAAAACTTGTGGTACCATATTCTCAAAATTGGCCCTGGCTCTTTCTATTTGAATATGTGGGCCCATGATCTACCTCTTAACATCATGACAAGCATACCAAATATCAGGATGAGGAACACCCTGAATGATGCCCAACTGTCATTGGCATCAATCAATCCTGTAGAACTCTATAATATAACTGTGGATACAAAGGAGAAAGTGCTCTACCATACAAATTCTAAGCTCTACCCCATCTTCGGTCATTGTATATGCCTATAGGGCCTCTAGATAATGTCTCTCTATTACAGCTCATCAAAATCTCGATGATAATAGTATGTACTACCTAGGTGCCCTCGGATATCATCCCCAATAGGAACCCATCCCATGACTGTAGGCTCCTCTGGAGCTCACACACATAGTGCACTAACAGGATAACCAATAGCTATGTGGTCCCATGACCAAATCTGTAATAACAAAGTAGGTCCCACCATCTTCTGATGGTGGTATGTGATCAAATGAAGGTCCCAATATAGATGTGCTAGTATGCACTGGCCCTAGCAGTATCTCTTGCCACTATATAGACCATGAATAATGGTAATCAGGCCCAATGGAAATGAAGTCCCTGTCTTATCAGTGAGTAAAAACCCACTAATAAGATCCATCAGATATAAGTATCCCTAGTGAATGGTGTGATCGATATACAACGATGTAAATAAACTATCATACCCTAATGGGGTATGTCATCCCTATAGAAGACATCACTGATTGCCTTTGTAATCTATCTAAATTCACTGGTATACTCAATCAAGGAGATAATAATGGGGACACAACGATTACACCAAACATTCTCCAAGGTAACAATAATATCCCCTGTAGGGAGCTAGGAAGCATTGGCTCTCATTGTACCATCGCTCTATCAATGTTGTTAGAAGGTCATGATCTAATGTAATAGATGGCATCCGAGCCATGTGACCTAAACCAACCACCTCCAATAGTACCTCCATATCACAATGATCTCATTGAGGCAGGATTGCCTCTATCTTGGAAATACGATTATATCGCTCTCTAGTTTGAAATGTCAGCAATCGTCTTTGCATAACACAAGTGTTAGGCACTAACATTTCCTCTATTTTCTTCTATTTTCTACCATTTACTAATTTTCATTTTCCTCTATAAATCACTCCTCTCAATTTTCTAATTCTTCCTATCTTTTTCTTTTGTGTTGGGACTTGTTCCATTTTTGGCACTAGCGTCCATTGGGGCATGTGCAAGCACATCTCCATGTATAAATTCCTCCTCCTAGTTATGCCAACTCATATTTGTGTGTGTGTGCCTCAGTGTACCTACGTGGCTGTTTCGGTGCTCACGTGTTAGCGTATACATCTAACCCCTTATCGATACTTGTGTGCCCTTATTGTTACCTACACATATGCGTTGACGAGGTATGATATGTGTGTAATTTGCACACACACTTTTGTGGTGTCTATGCGCCCCCAAAGATGCCTACACCCCCAAGGGTATGTGCATACACCTTTCCTAGAGCTAAAAAAACATTTAATAAAGTAATAAATGCATGAAAGTACAAGTTCAAGGTTAAGCTACTCATGAAGGGGCCATTGTCTACATTATGGACATACTCGCACTAATTTGGTGTGTCTCCTGTGGGATCATGCTCTCACCATCATCTTCATCACTCTTAGAGGTCTCGTGGTAACTTTTGGTAGAGGTTCGTAACAAATGAACTAATCATAATGATTTACCCCCCCTCGCATGGGGTATATTTAGTCATTTTCACCCACCATGATGCCCTAGGGGCATGTTTTGACCACCATGATCATTCTAACCCTTCTTCTGCTCACCATGAATGATTATTTTTATTAAATAATTATTTTATTTTATTTTTCACCATGCTGAGGCATTATTTTCTACCTAGCACTCACTTCTTCTCACTAGGAAAATTTTATTGCTTCTAGGTGATATCACTCCTTCTACACACTCCAAAAATAATTACTTTATTAATATTTCATACGTTTAAGGCACTCTACTACCTAGTGATTCTTTCTTCTCCATGGGACATTTATTTCACTCCTAGAAGACTCTTTCTTATTCTTTTGAATTCTTCTATGTTCAAAATCTCAAAATCTAAAAGACGTAAAAATCAATAAAAATTAAAATAATCTATCAAAACTAAAAAAATAGTTTAAAATCCTAAAAATTGTAAAATTTACAAAAATAGGTAAACAACCCATAGCAATTGAAACTTGTATCTTGTGCATGGTATTCACTCCATATATTTTGGAATCTTCACATGTTTATAAACCACATGACTCACGAGTCATCAGTTTTACAACCATTTACAAATCTAGCATGTTTTCTTCATCAATATTATGGGGCACATTTAGTTGCTTGATATTATTTCGTTACACACAATGCTTTATCATTGGACCACTGCATCCTCAATCACTTTCCCTCACATATTTTATTTCTGGGGCATCATTTTTAACCCTTTTCATCAATCATGAACATTTGGTATTTTCAGCTTGATAACAAATACATTTGTGCAATAGTCTTGACCATTGTTGGTTTAAGTATGTGTGTTTGTACTTGTTTCTCGTTACATGAGCTTGTTTACTTCTCGTATTGCATTTTTTTGTATGTTGCATTGGGTTTGTGTTTTCAACAATGGACAATTGTTCGTAGTATGGATTTTCATGTCATTCTACTTTTTTCGTATGCTTATATTTTTAATAAAGACCGATGACATAGATCTTTGGCTATATGATGACAATACTGGTTGTTCAATGCAATGGGTGAAGGCTAGTTCTCCTCTCCCTTTCTTCATATTTCTTCTATATCATTCTCCTCTTGACACCATTCTTCCATTTGTTTTGGGGTATCCTTACTTTACCCATTCTTCTCCTCCACTTGGGACATCTTTTCGATCATCTATTGCCTTCCTTCATCACCCCATCGACACTCGAGGGGGCATCTCTCACTTCTACCTCTTCAAAATTTTACTTGTCTATTATCTTTGAAGTGGCATCACTTACGCCACCCAAAGAGGTGCAAATGTCGACACCTATACTTTAGCTCCAGTAATTTAAACATTTAAATTGTGCTAATTGTCCCCTTTTCGCCAAATTGACAATATATCATCAATATAGCACATTTTCTCTTCTATTTTCATTAATTAACTACATTACACTAGTTAATTGGCCCTTCTATCTAGTAAAAATGAAAATTAACAACCTTTCATTAATTAAACCCTTTCTACCTGAATTAATTAATTATTCTTAATTAATTAAGTATCCTCCTCTATTAGATAAATAAACTTCCATTTATCTAATTTAATCCTTCATATCCCCTAAATCATGCTAATTCTCTTCTAAGCTAGCCTAATAGGCTCATCTCCTCATTAATTAATCACCTTTGATTAATTATATGCACCCCTAATTCCCATGGGTCACTAAAGGACAAATTAAACTCTCCTAAGGTTGACTCAACCCTCCCTAAACATTCCTTATCCACAACTAACCCAACCTCTCTATTATCCCACATGTAAAGGGATGTAGAGATTCTTTTACCCATTGGGCTATATAAGGATCCCTCCTCCTACCTTTCTACTTACACCTAAATGAGCATAGAGCCTAAGCTATAGCCATTTTATCATCTTATAGCATTCTTCCATTAGTGGAGCTTAGCATCTTTCATTTGCACTCATCCATCCAAGATTTTTTATAAAGATCAATGGAGTTAATCAAGAAAGGCCTTTTTCCATGACTTGATGAACCTCCATCTTCGATCCTCTTGGATCAAACAACAACTATCAACCCTTTGATAGCTAAAGGATCTACATAGGTCTATTTCATTGATTTAGCTTTCTAAAGAGTACAACGATAAATGTTTACATGTTAGTTTGAAGTTAATTTTCAAGGTTCTAATGCATAATGTTGATGTTTATTACTTGTTTAGCTCTTAGCATGATGGTGCATAGATTTTAGTTTAGCATTGTATTGAGGCTATTAGGTGTTAGTCTTGATTTTATTTGTATAGCTAACACATATACTTTAGCTCCAACAATTTAAATACTTAAATTGCGCTAATTGTCCCCTTTCCCGCAAATTGACGATATATCATCAATATAGCACATTTTCTCTTCTATTGTCATTAATTAACTACATTACACTAGTTAATTGGCCCTTCTATCCAAAAAAGACAACAATTAATGACCTTCTGTTAATTAAACCCCTTTCTACCTGAATTAATTAATTAAGTATCCTCCTCTATTAGATAAATAAACTTCCATTTTTCTAATTTAATCTTCATATCCCTAAATCATGTTAATTATCTTATAAGCTAGCCTAATAGGATCATCTCCTCATTAATTAATCACCTTTGATTAATTATATGCACCCCTAATTCCCATGGGTCACTAAAGGACAAATTAAACTCTCCTAAGGTTGACTCAACCCTCCCTAAACCTTCCTTATCCACAACTAACCCAACCTCTATTATCCCACATGTAAAGGGATGTAGAGATTCTTTTACCCATTGGGCTATATAAGGAGCCCTCCTCCTACATTTCTACTTACACCTAAATGAGCATAGAGCCTAAGCTATAGCCATTTTATCATCTTAGAGCATTCTTCCATTAGTGGAGCTAAGCATCTTTCATTTGCATTCATCCATCCAAGATTTTTTGTGAAGATCAATGGAGTTAATCAAGAAATGCCTTGTTGTCATGACTTGATGAACCTCCATCCTCAATCCTCTTGGATCAAGAAACAACTATCAACCCTTTGATAGCTAAAGGATCTACCTAGGTCCATTTCATTGATTTAGCTTTCTAAAGAGTAGAGAAATAAATGTTTACATGTTAGTTTGAAGTTCATTTTCAAGGTTCTAATGCATAATGTTGATGTTTATTACTTGTTTATCTCTTAGCATGATGGTGCATATATTTTAGTTTAGCATTGTATTGAGGCTATTAGGTGTTAGTCTTGATTTTATTTGCATAGCTAACTAATTCTTGCACACAGTTACAATATTATAAATTTTACAATTATACACACACACACACACACACACACACACACACACACACACACACACACACACACACGTTGATTACATTCCATAGGTTTAAACATACTATAAATATATATATTTCAAATTATAATTGTATTCTTTATATGTGGAATTATATATTGTTTTATAACCATCAAAACATATATTATAAAACCTATAATTAACTACAACATATACCTTATATAGTTATGCTACATTACCTATGCTTTTGTCATAGGTGTATTGTTATTATGAGGTATTGTACTTTACATGTTTAATATTAAATGGATATATGATGCATTCACTATAACTATTATGATTATGATCATTATATTCATTACCTAAATAAAACCTATTATACCAAACCTAAAACCCACTTACTCGTTTCGCTCTACCTCATGCTATAACCTTCACCTTATTTAATCAAGTGTAAAACTAAAATTGTTATATAAATCCTAATAATATATATACTATATTACTTTAGATTTTAACCATAATTTCTTACTGTATTATATTATATAAAAATACATTACGAATAATTGTGATTTATATGTACTTTATTAATTCAAAATCTGAATTAAGTTTTATTATAAACAATAATAAAGTGGCTCTATGTGATCATTAATTCATTTGTGACAATGGATTTACATGCATATAAATATATTCCTTAGATTAATAATATTCGGTTGAAAATATATTGTATGAATCCTATAGCTTCAAGAGTATCGTATTGTTGTTTGTTTCCCCATGTATTGAACAACAAAATAAAATTCAAGTGGGAAAAGTAGACTCATGTCAAACAAAATCACCTACCGGAGTTAATCTCACATACAAAATCCAACGCAAAACATGGAGAAAAACACATCCTATACGGCCTCTTAGACTGTCATTTCCCTTGCCTAATAATAAAAGCACCTTATTTGATAACTTGAGGTGTTAATCATGTTGAAACCAAAGTTAATGTGTAAATTTAGTAATAGTTAGATAGTTGCAACAAGTGCATGGTTTTGCACTCCGTAATTAAATAGATGGGACGTTATGGGAACTACTAAATAGATATCTCACTAATATATGTCTTAAAATCAATTTCATGATGGGTTAAGTCCACCATGTCCACAGAGAGACAGACTTGTGGCCCAAATATCCCCTCATGTTACTATATAAAAATTATTTGATTTAGATATGTATCTATATTTGAAGCGGTTCGATTGACTTTGAGAATAACTACTACTTATTGTTATTTTGTTTATTATATGAGAAGGGAGAGAATATTGAGGATCATAAAGCACTTCATTCGGGTGCAATGTCTAGCTACACTTATTTTTCTTCTTCTCCTTCGGATCACCGGCACCACGTGCACTCTAACCTTTATAGCAACATTCTCACAATAGATGTTTGCCACCACTCCATTATTCCTTCTCTTTGTCTTTTATTTCGAGTAGTGGTTGTATTGATTAAAAACATTGAAAGATCCCTTTCTTGTTATTCCACTTATGTCTCTACAAGATTTGTCTCTTTCACTCTTCCTCTGCGTGAAACCCTTTATTTGTCCATTCTCAGCCCATTTTTTTATTTCCTCAACCCCCATTTTTATTTATATTAGTCTTATTTTTAATTAAAATATGGTGGGGGTGGGGTAAGGCCGAGCCCTCCCACCCCTCATTATTATTATTTTAATATATATATATATATATATATATATATATATATATATATATATATAAATGAAATTAGTTTTTCAAATGAAATTTCTACTTGTTCAATATATTAGTGCAATTAAAAGTGCTTATGGAAATCCATTTTTATTCATTCACCTCTGACTTGCATTTAGAAGGATGTTTCAAAATTAATTATATCTCATTTAGTTAATATTTTTGTGGTTACATTGGTGCAATTTTGATCTTGAGTTAAAGCCCTTGTTAACTTGGAATTTATACGTCACCAAGTGTTTATTGAAACCATTGCAAGATTTTATATATGACCTTGATATAAACCATATTGTGTGGTAAGTTGAGATGTTTTTAACTTAATTTAACTAGTCGAAATTTGGGGGGTTAGTATAAAAAATCATATATATTGAAATAATATAATGTAACATTTATGATATTATAAAATCTTTATAATATCATAAATGTTACATTATATTATTTCAATATATATGATTTTTTTATACTAACCCCCAAATTTCGACTAGTTAAATTAAGTTAAAAACATCTCAACTTACCACACAATATGGTTTATATCAACGTCATATATAAAATCTTGCAATGGTTTCAATAAACACTTGGTGACGTATAAATTCCAAGTTAACAAGGGCTTTAACTCAAGATCAAAATTGCACCAATGTAACCACAAAAATATTAACTAAATGAGATATAACCAATTTTGAAACATCCTTCTAAATGCAAGTTGGGAGGTGAATGAAAAAATGGATTTCCATAAGCACTTTTAATTGCACTAATATATTGAACAAGTAGAAATTTCATTTGACAAACTATTTTCCTAGTCTTTTCCACCACCCTCATTTTAGTTAAATAAATGTAAAACAACTTCCAAGACACTCCATTGGTAAATCCAAATGAAAAAACATTATTTTATCAATAAACAAGCTACAACATAATCTCTTCAAGGGAGAGAGAGAGAGAGAGAGAGAGAGAGAGAGAGAGAGAGAGAGAGAGAACAAGAAAACTCCATATCAATTCAGTAACATTCACAAATGCAACCTTTAACACAAGTATGTTCACATATAAATTCCAATGCCACATTACAAAATATACTTTACAAGTATTAAAAGTGCATCTCCATCAAGCTTACAAGACCATCACTCATAATAGTTCCCAATTCCCAATAATACATCTTTCCCAAGCTTAAAAATTAGATGATATGGGTTACATTGGACTACAATATCGACCAACCAAAAAGAGGAGGGAGAAACACTCTCCACCCAGCCTTCTCAATGGAATGGAGTAACTCTCCCATTGACCCCCGAGCCCCAAAAAAGTAGGAATATCCACATGTTATCCCAAATGAGCACAACAACAAGAAATCAGTCAAAATAAAAACAACATTTCAATGAAGCAAACAACACAAAGGAGTCTCACTAAAATCATAAAAAGAGAAGAATTATCCATACTCTCCATATTCCTCCCAAGTGAGATGGTAATAATCCATCTCACACTCCCTCCAATAAAATATTTCACTCCAACCCTTTTTCCTCCACTCCACCGAAAGGCATTGATTATTTCCAAAGAAAACATACAATACATCCCTCCATAAATCCCACACACATAAACAAAACCTTATCTCTCCATTTTACTAATAAGCTTTGATTATTGTTTTGTTTACCAAGTAAACCCCTTTTACCTCCACTCTTTCGAAAGGAATTGATTATTTCCAAGTTTGGATACTTTTATCCCACACCATTCCTATGGCCATTCACTACCCAAAACCCAATTTCATGAAACAAAAACACATGCAAGAAACAATCAAGCAAAATAAATAAACAAATAAGGTAAAATAGGCCTACCTTTGGGCCATCTTGTCCACTTGAGAAATCCAAGCAATATTTCACAAGTTATCCTCTAATAAGGCTCTCTAATCCAACAATTTTAAGATAATTTTTCAAACAAATGGCATGAAAAACTCCCACCCCAAATTCAAACACATAACTAGAAATTTAAGAGGGAAGGGTGATGTGGCATCCACATGGGATTGCTAACTAGACAAGCCCATATGTCTTCCAAAAATATTACACAAGTCAAACAATCAATTAAATAAATTTTAAGAGAAGTATAGCGGTGATCAACTCAAAATACACATGGGTGTAAGGAAGTTTCCTTCCACACTCAAAAATGCTCATCCCAAGGAAATCACCAAAATAAAAATAAGTAAAATAAATCAAATCAAATCAACCAAAGAGTGTAAAAGAGGAGAAAAACCCTCATAAGTGAGAAAAAGTACCTTTTTTCCTTCAAAAATCCCACCTACCCCATGGGTATGGGCTTGGGGACATTTTTAGGAGTGTGGAGCAAGGTAACCCTTCTCCACACTCTTTGAAAAGTGGGCCTAAAGGCCAAATTCGAGTTTTCACTTTGAGTGCAAATTACTCAACACAAAAGAAAAAAGGAAAAACATAGTTAATTTGTCTCAACTTAATAAACTAACCCAAATAAAACGTACTTAGTCAAAATTTTAAAAATCACTTTTTGAAAGTTGCACATAAGGAAAATGTGACAAAATTTATTCAAAAATTAAACACAAAATAAATCACAATTTACAAGGTCACTTGACATAATTTTACACACACACACACAAGTTCTCATTAGGTGACCCCGACTAACACATGGCATTCCTAGGTTGTTGGCCTTCTCCCTTCCTCAATTTGGTATTTTATATTTTTCTTTGAATTTACCTGTTCATCACCTACACACTTCAAACAAGCGTCATACCACACAACAAAATATACATCCATATATAACCATGTGAAAATGAACTAAATCCAAACATAGACATCCAAAAACTCATCATACAATTCACAATCAAAATCAATAATTAAAATGACATTTCAATTTCATTATGAACATCTACATATATGATTCAATTAGTGATTTCAAACTTTTAATTGTGTCTCATAAATAAATTTAACTCATACATCTATAGATATCATGATAAGTCTATCCATAATCAAACATGTAACATACACATATAATTTCGGTCATACACATATAATCCCTGCAAGGTTAGTTCAATAAATCAAATAATCATATAAATGCAAAAAAATTATCCCTGCATGGTTAGTGAAATAAAACAAGTAGGCCATACTAGTATAAAATGTCTATGGCACTATGTGCCTCAAATCATATAACTCATAATGTCTATCATCCAAGTCATCTAGTGTACTAAAATTCAAAATCATATACATATACAATGAAATAAAATGAAGGGCTATCAACCGAGTAGTAAACAATGTGTAAAGGGAGTGGGCAAGACAGATGCCAAATAGATTCCTAGGGATTTTGTTCTCAAAACTCACCAATATTTTTCTAAGAGAGGTATGTTATATTTATAATAAATTATAAACAAGGACCATTACCCCACAATCAAATTAATGAAAGAGGCCTCATACGGACAACATTTGATATTCCTCATGATTTTACTAGTCAAATGGGTTTTGGGAAATTCCAATTTCGTCATCCTGGTTCCCTCAATGTGCCGACTACTTTGGGGTTCTTGTGGTACTCCTTATAATGAGTTTTATGGATTAATCCAAAGCACTTCCCACAGTTTAAAGCGGATGGGTTTTAGCCCTTATCTAAACCTATAAATACAGTGTGAGTTGTTCTTTTTTATCTTGATTTAAAATGTGATTTTTCTTAAATGTATTTCTTTGACCGAGGCAACCTACACACAAGACATTAGTAATTTGTTTTTATTTTGTTATTTGACGAGTGTAAATGGTCTCACACTCAAAGGATTAGTAGTTTTCCATATTACCATAATGTTATAAAATATATCAAAGATCGTAACCATTTTTAATTCTCAAGGTCACTCGAAAGCACAAGAGAAGAGCATATTTGGCATTGATCAAATTAAACCAACATGAAAATTTAAACCAAAATATAAAACATTAGCCATATTTTCAAATGAAAACCAAAATGTTATAAAAGCATCCAAAATCATTGTCGTTTTTTATTCTCAAGATCGCTCGAAAGCACAAGAGAAGAGCATACACGGTTTTGATAAAATTATAGAATAAAGGAGATTTCTTGTTGGGGTAATAATGTCAAGTGGGGATACCATTTAAGTGGACCACCACTTCACACCCCATGTTATTTTAAATTTTATCTAATAAACTTTAGTATGTCGTTCTTTCACAATTAGAATGAAATGGTATGACCGATTCACCCATCTTATATAAATAGGATGATCCTTGCTTTATTGAGAGAAGGTGATCATCATATTGTTATGATCGATGAACTAAAATTGTGAGATACTATTCTACAATTTTTTATGTGAGAGAGAGGAGCGAAGTGGAAGTCTTTGGGTTAAAGTGTTTGATAAATTCTTAATAAAAGTAGTGCTTTATTTCAGTGGAGTTTTTTTCCTTCGGGTTTCCCCACTATAAATTTGGTGTTCTCTATCTCATTTTCTTTATTGTTATTTTCTTTCAGATATTGTTATTACATTATGTAATCTATAATATATAAACATCTAAATCTATGGTTAATTTAACTACACATCATAATATATAATCTTTGATAATTTAATCATGAATTTATAATTTATTAATTATATATTCTTGTCATTTCCCTAACTTGGTATCGAGCTAGCGATTATGTGTGTGCGCAGGATCGATTTGAATGATTTTGATTTACAGGAGTGAAGAAGCTTGAAGTTTAGTTTCATATTTGCAAAACCGTATTTTTTTCACCATCGAATTCAAGCTAATCAAGTGAAAATTTCCAATTTCCACCCAAATATTTTTGAATTATTGGTTAATTGGTTATTTAGATCTTGTTTGTGCATAGATATGTGTTTTTATGACCTTGGTTCTCTATTCTTTCTCTTCACAGTTTTCTATTACTATTTCAAATATTTTGCATTTGTTTTATATATCTGTTATAGTTGTGGGTCTTATTCAAAATATGTTCTTTTATTTTGTGTTTTTTCGGGCTTGTCTAGTAGACCCAAAAACATTCCTTGCAATACGGTTAATCCTATAGTTCTAATTCTTCCCCGACATTAAAAAGCTTTATTTTCACAAAGTTATGTTGTTGCAAAGCTTTAATGAATGAGATAAGTCCATGTAGTTGTGATGTGTCAGATCATTAATAGATCCTTCTGACAGTTGTGGATTTTGAGCCAATCATTAAGCTCTATATAGCTTCGTTGTGTTAGATTTTTAATAGTTATTTTTGTCTTTGCAGAATTTTGATCTAATCATTAAGCTCCGTATAGCTTCATTGTGTCGTAATTTTTATTGGTTTGTTGTCATTTTCAAGTACGAACCAATAAGGTTGTTCCACACTCTTTGCAAATTCAGTCTTTTGTTATCTTGTTTCTATCAACTGCAAAATCTGATCCAATAGAAAATCTCCAAGTATTTTCTTATTTCGTGTTAGTAGTCTTTTGTTTTGTTTCTATCCAATGCAAAAAGTGAGCCAATAGAATTGCTCCAAGTGTCTTCACATTTTGCATTGTCAGTCTTTTGTTAAACGTATCAATGGTTAACCAATAAGATTAAGCCACCATTTTTCTATTTTTAAGACTTTGTTAGGGTTATTTAGTTTCAAATCAATAAAACGTTTCCACACTCTTTTCAAAATAATTTGGTGTTGCCACCACTCATTTTATTTATCCAAACTATCTTAGAACCCTATCAAAGCGATGTCCCTCTACTATGAAGTTTCATCAATCTTATTATGTAGCACTCTATCATATGATGGATTAGTTGGCATAAATCGTTTAAGGCTCACATGGTGACATATAACCTCCATGTAATGTCAATAAGAACTAGAGTATCCAATTCCTTCCTATAGAAACCTATATCTCCCATAAAACCTCGGTGGGCACTTTTATGAAACCCATCAAAATAACATTGGGTCATCATTTAATAGATCTTGAAATTTCTTGATACGTCATATGATAAATATATGATCCTAGGTTCATATCTACATGTGTGTTGTCTGTATTATGCTTTGGTCCTCTCTATAGGTCAGAAGATGTAGATCCATGTACAACTGACCAAATATATGTGGGCCCCATGCATAAATCATGAGGTCATACACCATGTTTGCTACCTCATCTGCATAACCAAAAAAGAAGTAGTCGATTTATCACACAAAAATATTATGTTGGTAATTCCCATCGAATGAGAGGTAGGTCATCTATCATGTTTCCCCTTAATGTCTACACTAAATACACTCCTAGTCTATGTCGAGAAAGTTGTCTTGATATGTGGCTTTGTTAATTGATTCAGAAATGTCTAACACATCCTAATATATAGGTTCTCCCATAATTGGAAATCAAAGAATATGATATATGTCCTCTAGGGTCACAATCATCTCCCTTGTTAGGAACTAGAAGGTACTCATCTCAAAATACCATCTCTTAGTGAGTGTCGTCAACAGCTTCTTTATATGCAAAAATGGATAGTATCAAGGAAACATGATATACACCTACAACAATTAGAACTCCCCACTCATAATCAATAACTTTTAGATTACATTTCAAAAAAATTGTGTGTCACTCACAAAACTATAGCACTCCTATCCAACCTTGTAACCCCCGTGTTTTCAAGAAAATGTTTAACATGAAAATTGAATTTTTTGTCATGAAAGCCTAATCCTCATTTGAAAATCCCTCTTTTGGTCAAAGTAAACCCATCCTCTAGAAAACTTAGTTACTATGTCACCCTAATAATGGCCAGGAGGAATATGCTAATATGATTTTCAAGTGTGTTTATGTGCAAGTGTTTGAAATGGTGTGACAAGATCAACTCTTTCTTTTAGTATAGTGCTTCAAGACTAGTTCTCTGGTAGGCCTAGTGTTGGAGTGAGAAAATGACTAAGTGTCGAAAATGTAGGAACACACATGCACAAGGGAGTAGGAGGAGCACACATAGGGATGAGCAAGGTTGTGCATGGGACTATGTAGGAAGACAAACAGATTGAGGACTTAGCCATTTTCCGTGATGGGCTAAAAATAGACTTGGAGTATTCAACACACAAAGAATACCTCAAGGAACAAGTATTGGCTATTTTTGGAGAATGTACATGAAAACTAAAGATGAAAGAACATGCATAATTTTAGCTATTAATAGGATTAAAGAAATTTCTATTTATAGAATAATCTATTGTTAGCTCCATTGTAAAAGCATGCAATTGTTAACACATGGCTATTTTGAGCATGCATATTATTAGGAAGTGCATGGGCGGTGAAGGGAAATTCCCCACCCCTATATATACTTTTTGTACTTCATTGTATTAGAGACCTGTGATATAGTAGTGTTATGTTGTTTGTTATACTAGTGTGCACGGATTTATGGACACATGTTTTGGATGTTATGTATCAGCTTCCTATTATGTAGTTGTTTCTATGAATTAATGGATAACTGTGGTTGGATTATGGTCATTGATGTGTCTGAATATGGAGATGTGTTCTTACAATTGATCTTAGTTTTTATCTAATCTATTATGTTTCCTTATTACATGTGTTTCCTATATGAGTTCATGATATGATGCAATGTTTTGTACTTGGATGGTTGCTTTGATAATGGTTATTATGGATATGTATTCTAACATCTTGGCATGAAAGTACAAAGGAGGGACTAGGTAGTTACACGGGCTTTGTGTGAGCATTCATATTTGTCTAAATGAGCTAGCAATGCACATAGAAATTGTGTGAGAAAATAAAAGACTAAATTTTGGTTCTATTTTAGGGACCTCTTTTCGAATTGTCTATCAGGATGTTTCTTGCAAATGGCATATTGATTGAATTTGGAGAGCATTGAAAGTTGGGTAGAGAATGGTCGAGATCATTTTGCGAAGAGATATACCATGACCTTATTTCAATGCATGTCATTGGGTGGAAGATAATATTTATCATGAGATCTATGAGATGTTATTTAGCTTCTTTCTAGTAGAATTGTATGAGTGGCTGATAGCATATGCATTAGAAAATTGTTGGGGATATAGGCCAAGACTTTGGAGGAAAAAGGAATGCCATAATATTTTTGATGCTAATGTGGAGTGTAATAGAGTCTGTAGATTGTTCGTGAGCTTTATTTTTGTGCAATTATACATTAGAGTACACTATTTCTATGTATTTGTGTCCTAAGGATGTTGAATTCATGTTTCTACATGAGCCTAGAGGATGGCACTTGTGCACTATACTCTTATCAATCAAAATTTTGAACTAGATTTATAAGACCTACTCATGGCTAGCTAAACCCTCACCACAAGTAAGGGAAGGAGTAAGTGTGGAGAAAGATTGCGGATCTCGGGAAGAAAAAATATAGAGAGAGGAATGATGAATCAATTTTAATGAAGCACAAGAGAGGGACATTTTTCATAACCGTGAGATTGAGGAGGCACTTTGGGGTTGAGGAGGATGATGGATCATGAAGTTTTTGAAGCTCTCATAGAAGATGAGGAGTAACATCATTAGGATATCCAAACTTTGGGAAAGTGCAGTAGAGAATCCCCTTTGGCTTTGGATGAGAGCGCGTCATAGGAGAGAATGAGGACTCGTAGGTGCACATCTAATCCCACCTAGCCACCTAGCCCTTGTGTTTGTTATTCCAAATCTAGAGGTAGTCATTAAAAATTAGGCTAGTACAAGTAAGCAAGTAGATATGGGTAGATATAACTTTATTTTGAATTTAGGAGATCAAGTTAGTAGTGTACCCATGGCATCACAGCCAACACCATTGTTTGGGAGTACCTATGCAGGATTATTTTTAGGTGTGTCGTTAGGATAGAGTGTTAGCGTGTAGATTGTTGGAAGTACTATAGTAGCACTTGTGACCACATAGACCATTGGTGTCCAGTCTAGTACCACCATTAGGACACAAGGAAGTTGATTCTCCGGAATTCAGCCTATAACAATGGGTGAGGAGGAATCAAGTGGATTAGGTTAGCCACTACATGTAGGAGGGGGTTCTAGTTCTAGATCGATGGACATGGAACGCAACCACCACCACATCAAGAACCAGTCCAATTGACACATCATGTTTACTATGAGATGTCTCTCCACTTGCCAGAGTATATAGGTATTGAAGATGCAATAGAGCATATGCACAAGTGTGAACTACTATGGCATGTGAAGGGAATTATAGCCTCAGATAGGAAGGCTAGTCAGTTTTCCACTACACTACAAGGGAACATGCATATTTGGATAGAAAGTATGACCCATATAATACCATGGTAGATTATAATGCTTTACGTACTACATTTCTGGCATAGTTTCACATTCTATATTTTGAGAAGTAGAGCATCAACGTGCTCAAGGATATCAAACAGGGCTTATCTGAAAGTGTGAGGGGGTATGACACGCATTTTAAAAAAATTGTCAAAGTTATCTTATGAAATTTATCAAATTCATCAAATGTAATGGATTTTTGGAGGATTACTAACTTTGTTCCATAGATATTTGTCTCATAAGGCATATACCGATCCACATGAGGCCTTGGAAATAGCCCTACGAGATGATGTGGTTGGAAGTGTTGATACTGAATTAAGCCTATTCTTATAGGTGCATATTACAACAATGGAAAAAAAGCAGTTGGATAAATTTTACGCCAACTCATCACATGAGACGCGCAAAGTGGCATATGGTTCATGGATTGTGAAATGGAGGGAGATACTAAAGAAAATTTCCTACATAAGTGTGCACGTTATTACTAGAATGAAAAGTTTGTCACATAAACCATGATGTCAAGGATTTCCCTCTTTTACAGTGCATGTTCCGAGAAGAAGGTGTACTTATACTATGTTGGAAAGAAAATTTGTAGGGTGGATAAACTTGTGGATTTCTTGCCAACACTCTAAGAATCTAATTCCCTCTACTTAACTCATGCAACTTTCGTATATGCATGCACAAGTAAAGATGGATTTTCCTGGTGGCCTTTTGGTCATGGATCTAACAGGTCACTCCACCGACTGCAACAAGCCTAGAAATCTCTTGCTAGGGGAAAACTTGTCTAAAGAGTTAGAAAGGGGAGTGATAAAAGAGGTAGGGGAAATAATGTTGTAGGTAGAAAATTATATTCCTGCACACACTAGTTAGAAGTTTCATCACATGCACTAAAGTTAGGAAGAAACAATACTACAAATAGCAACAAGACCAATTAGAATTTAATGAACACAAAGTATCAGTAAACCCCTTAGTCAAAAAAAGGATCGAAACTCCTTCTTCTTGTATTGATGCTCAAGCATAAATTGTACATAGTTTGAGAATGGAAGACATTGAGAATAGGGGAGAAGTGGATAACTCTTTTCACTCACAAGGGAGAAAAATCTCTCTCATGAACTTACAAGAATACAACCAGCTAGAATAATTTCAGAATTAGAAGAACCCCTTGGAATGAAGAGCTCATTACAATTTATAGCAATCTGAATTGACCTTTCACCTCCCTCACATGACTCTTTGTTTCCATATTCCACTCGTGACCTTTCATTTTCCATGAATTAAGTATTTCTCTTATAATTTTGAGAAGATAATTTTTACAATTAAAATGGGTCACTTAAGTGAATAGGACAAAATACAATGATGATGCATAATGAAGAATTAGAATGGAGAGAGAAAGTAGAGAGGGAAAGAGAGGGAGAGGGAAGGGATGGAGGGAAAAAACTCCTCATGATGAAATGATTTGAATGCCTTGATGCAACCATGAACTTTGAGAAAGGATTTCTTCCACTGGTGATCTTCTACACTGATGAAGATTGATCCCTTGAATAACTTTGAATCATTTTCCCAATCTAGTGATGACCACAAACTCTATGATGCATGGACATCCTAGACCATAGAATGAGTGTCTAGAAACATTATTATGATGTTTACCACTACAAAATTGAGATGAACACATATGATTCCCATGATGACCCTCCTTGAAACATGGTTAATTAACCCTTTGACTCGTTGAAATCGTTATGACCAATTCACTTTGGATCACTCGGTTCCTTAAGTGATGAAGATGAATTCAGATGATGTGCCTTACAATGCCTTGCTTTTCTTCTGTAAACCATCACTCTCAAGATGATGCTTCCAAGACCTTCATGAATTTCTCATTCCTCCTTTTCAACTCATGAAACCATCTCATTATCCAAAAGGGAGTCCAAAAAGAAGTAAGGTGAGTGAAAACAAAGTCATATGCAACTTTCCACTCGAAATGAAAACTTTCTATTTTTAGAATATGAGCCTATGCTCTACTATTCTGAGACATATCACTTTTCTTGTTCCAGTTTCACCTTTTGAACTATCTACCATATTCCAACCTCTTCATTATTGAGATATTGCTATTTTTAGCAAGTTGTTATTTGGGGACCTGTTATTTTGGGAAGAAGTCATTTTCTATCTTACTTTTCATTTTACCCCTTTTATGATTGTCCTAAGTGACAAAACTTGTAATTCAGTGGGACTCATCATTTATATCATACGAGGAAATATAACATATGTTATTTTTAGTAAGTAGTAAAAATTACCTCTGTTTGTGATGGGAACAACCTATTTGGATTTGAATCTTCGTCAATCTGCATTCGTGCTCCAATTTTCATCATGATTCACTTTCCAAAAAGCTAATAAATGAAAAATGGAAGTTTATGTCTTGTAAGATATTTGGGTATGGAGCTACGGGGTAGATTCATATCTTGAGAAACCTGGTAACTTCGTCGTGCAAAAACTAGTTTGAGAGAAACTATATTTTTTAGAGACCCTTCCTCTCGAATTTTGGATGATTTCACCCTCTGGATCTTGAAATTTGAAAATTTCTTCAAAGAGGGAATAATTCTAATAAAAACACAGCCCTCCATATCCCTAAAAATAGGGACTTCATGGTGCAAAACTAGTTCACACAAAACTAGATTTTTCAATGATCATTTCCTCCAATTTTCGGGCGATTTCGCCCATTGGAACCGTAAGAAGCGGAGAGGTAGCTCATTGATTTTTTCCATTACTGTGTCATGGAAGCCATTAATGGAGCTTGAATTTTTCAGGTCTTGTTTTTATTTCCATTCACAATGAAATAAATTCTATTGGATAGGTTTTTTCTTTTGGTGCTTCACGCGAAATTTTACTTCAATCCGACAACCGATTTGATGGGAAATTGAAATTTGTTCTTTGTGGAGCCGAAAGTGAAATTTATTTTCTGTGAGAATTCCTTTTTGAAATTTTGAGTTTTGAATATGATTTTTTAATGGTCTTCAAGAGAGAAGAACTTGGTAACAAATGGTCTTTTAATCGGTCAAGGCAATGGTTTGCAAGATATGTTTGATTCTTGGTTTTATGGCAATGGAGTTTTCAGACTTCTTTTCCTCTCTGTTCTTCTTGGTTTGATCAAATATTCCTTCTATGACCTGTGTGCCATCATGGAGTGAAGTATAATGTGTTTTGATTTATCTTGTTTGAGCTTTGACAATGGTGGGGTGGTGGTGGTGTTCTCTCGCAACTTTTCTTGGCGAGTTAGAAGTAGTTAGAAAGCAATAAGAAGCACCAAACAATTAGAAAAAAATTCAAATTTTAGAGTTGGAGTTGGGTGCATTTTTTTTTCCTTGATGTCCCTAACCTCAAGGATTTGATGGAAATAAAATTCTACAATGAGAAAGAAGAAGACACATGTCCTTGATCCTACAAAGAGGGAATTTGAGCTCCAAAATGCACTTGGTAGCCGAACTATCAAATTTGAAGGTCACATGAGAGTCCCAGAGACCACATGGGGTTGAGCACATTTTTCCAAGGTTGATGTACTTGACCTTAGGGACATCGGGGACATAAAATCCCTCCAAGATTCTGGTGCTGACACATGTCCTCCCGAAAATTGACTAACTCTCGAACCATCTCCAAGAGGGTAACATGGAACGATGATAAATTGAGCTCCCAGTGGAATTGCTTGGTGAAATTTTATATTGATCTGACTGGAAATGAAATTTTGAATCCAATGATGGGGTTCACATGTCCTTATTCTTCCATATGATCCCTAAAAATGGAGTTTTGATTTGTTACTCTACGTGCCTAAGAAAAACTACTGCAAGCCCTATGTTCCAAGGTGTTGTGAAAAATATGGTTTCTTCATCTTATAGGGCTTGGAATTATATTTTTGGAAAAAAATTTACTCCTAACTCCATCCAAAGATCCTAGAATCTTCTTATGAAGCTCGGTAGCTTATTTTGGCTTGTGCACCTCCTAGGCCTGTGAACCCTGTTTTTATTCGATCGCTCCAAGTCTTTCAAAACTTCCCCAAACATTCCAAAGTCATTTCCATGATGTTTTAAGGTCTTAAATTTACCTCCATGTTGAATTTTTCCATCTCTTTCCACTCCAGGGGTTGATCTAGTCTTGGGAAGGCCAACAATAGCCCTTCTTATGACTGCCCAAAATTTGCATTTTTAAAGAAATCCTAAAATCACCTAGGAGGAATGAATGGAATTTCCTAAATCACCTAGCTGACCAGTTTGACATCAAATATGGGGTGACCATATTGAAATATTTGACTGGGGTGCCTAGGAATGATAAAACATGAAAATTTTGGCACAGGGGTATAGTTGTCGTGCTTGGAAACTTCAAATTTCCCTATCGCACATTTGCACGACAACAATTGTCTCTAGCTTGGGGACATGGCATGGATTGAGAACAGCAAATACATGACATGGAGAATACAAAATATCAATTTCAGACCATATAATCCATTGACTAGTGCCTTATCCATTGGGCCTTATGGAGTCATGTACAACTTACAAGAGAGAAGGATAATGAAGAAGGAAACACACACACACACACACACACACAATGATGGAAATAAAACACACGACGTGTAACATAAAGGGAAACACACCAGAAAGGAAATTATATACAAGGGGAGGGAAATATACAAAGGTGGGAAAAGGATATACACATACCCAAGAATAAGGTTGAGAAAAGTACATGCCATCATGAAATAACAGATTGAAGTATGACCATTGAAGCACAAAAACTATTATATGATCAAACCATGCTTTGGTGATGGCTTTGCATGGCTTGAGAAGAATAAGTCTGACCATAATTCCATCCTTGTACTCATACTGTATTGAGAATGTTTCTTCATCCATTGAAAATTTGGTTAACCTCTTGAAACTTTTGCATTTTGAAGATTCCTCTTGATGTCCCACAAACATGAGACACCATCCCTCCATGTCTTCAAGAGTGGGAAAATTGTTGCTATCATGAAAAAATTCATCTTCTTTGAATTGCAACCTCAAATTGTCTCTCATATCAGCAAAACACTTGGAAGGAGTGAGGAAAAATTGGTTTTCTTCCCATTCAAGAACTTCCCCGAACATCCCGCTTTGTTTCTTTGAGCAAGTGTTTTCAGACATGGAGGTTAAATCATTGAGCTGGAGATCTTCATCATCCTTGAGATATTGTTGCAACATGGGAACATGTTCAAGGTGAATCTGAGCTTGGAGGATGGTGAGTGCAGTCTAATTTTGGATCATTTGGAAAGAATCATGCATACTCCCGCTTTGTTGTCTAGAGAAATGGTTTCCAATATGCATTTGTTCGGAGTGCATCTTGATATCATTTTCAAAATTGCAGCTTTTGGTTTGGCCATGTAAGCATTCTTCACCCTTCATTGGATTTTTCCATATGAACTCTTTTTTTTCATTGATGGACCATTCCAAAATGGTGGGAGCGAGTTGGTTTTGAATATACTCCAAACATTGTTGCAGATTTTGCCATGTTCGAACAACTTTCTTCAATGCAAATCAGCTCAATGTTTTCCATGTTATCTTCTTCCATGGCAGAGGTGTTGTCTTCAAAACTGGAGATGTCCAAAGGTGATTCATAAACTTTTCTTCTTTTGCACTCATGAACTTCTTCACACAATGTGGAAGAAAAAGACATGCTTTCATGTCCATTCTCATTAACCAAATTATTATGGAAGTCATTGAGATTATCCAACTACTCCATCTCAACATCAAAAATTGGTCTACCAAGATAGGAAGCACAAATTGACTCATACATGTCTTGTATCTCCATGGCCTAGGTTAAGAGTTCAAGACTGAGTTGAGGATCTTCAGTTTCTTCTACAGCCTTCAAGATATCTTGTATGAATAGTTCTTCTAAAATTTCCATAGGCTCATTTTTATCTTCATTGGAAGAATATTCTTGTTTTTCCTCTAGGAGATGGTTAAAAATATGATCCATATGGGCCCATGATTTATTTGAAACATCCTCATTCACCTCTTCCATGATTTGCATTGTCCAAAGATTCACTTTCTTGTAAACACGAGCATACTTGATTCATGACACCTACTGACAAGGAAAATATTTCCAAGCTTCATGGAAAGGGCACTCCTTCAAGCTCAAAATCCATATCATCTTCTTCTTGGTAAGAAGCAGAGAACGTGTTGGGGCAGTAGTATGAGAATAATTTTCAGCTACATCTTGACCATCCATTATTGAATCTTCTTGCTCAGGTGAAAGATGAAAGGCTATGTTTTCACCGTGATGATGATTCTGCTCCTCGAGTGAGTAGAGGTTGTGTTTAAATTGTTTTTCTCCTCATATTTGAAAAGAGAGTGGGCTTCTTCCATTTTATCATCCATGATTGCATCGAGAAGAGAGTTTGATTCTTTGACTTCCTCCATTTCTTCATGAAACATTTCTACATCACTTGAAGAATCAAAATAGGAGGGAAGATTATCTATGACCATCTTGAATTCATCATTTTTGGACCATGATGTCGGCTGACTTTCTTACACTTCTTCACATCTCTCCATTTCATCATCAATTGAAAGATCAAAATTTGAAAAGAGATCATCCATGCTTACTTTGAATTGGCCATCTTCTTCATCATTGGTGGAGTCTTCGGAGAGCATTGGATCATCCATTATGCAGCAAGGATCTTCCTTTGTTGAATATATTATTCCCCCATGGGTTGTGACTCAAGCCAAATGGAATTTCTGAATGGTGATTCTATCTTCGTCTCTTCTACTTCTTCCTCCATGACGTTGCTTTGGATTTCATCGAGAAGGTTCCATGATAATATCTTCTTCAGGAGCATCCAAGAATATTTCGGGAATGAAAGCCTCATAATATGGGCAGAAATCGGGTCTTCTTCCATAGGGCACATCTCGTCTTCTTCCTCCATTTGATGTGGAGCTTCAAGATGTTCATATCTTCTCTGTAGAGCTAAAACATACCTCCAAATTTCATCAAAGACTTCAGGGTCATAATTTCCTTTTATTATTCTCTCAAGTATTTCCACATATTCTCTTTTCAACATGTTCATTTCTTCATCACCATATGCAATTAATTCATCTAGAGAATGGTGTAAGAAGGAAAACACTATAAATTTTTTAGTTAACTGTGCGAGATTGCAAAAATCTTCTTCGATGGATCATTAACCGTCATGTCTTTCATCATCTTCTTGAATGTTGATTTTATCTTCATCGGAAGGCTCAAGGATAGGATTTTCTTCAATGGCATTCAAGAACCTTTCAGGTATGAAAACCCTATGGTATGAATGATCTTCAAGATCTTCCTCTATAGGAAAACTCTCCTCTTCTTATTCCTCACTATGGGTTGCTTCGAGTTGCTCTTTCATCTCTTTCAAGAATTTGACATATTATCGAACTTCACGCCTTAGCTTATTATAGACACCAAATTTGGGTCACACTCCCCCTTCACCCCACATGTATATTAATTTAATTACCTACAATTAAATTAATTCCCATTCTCACAATATTCATTATTTAATTAACTTAATTGAACTAATTTCCATCTCACCTAGACACCTCACCCCACCACATCACCTAGACACTTCATCATAGACCTATTCATAGCATGTTTCCTTTTAACTAAGACTTAGTCCTACTTACCTTAATTAACTAAGACTTAGTTCAACCCTAAAATCACATGCCTATTCTTCCTCTAACCGCATGCCCATTTATCTAAGCACAACTTTCCATTTTTATCCGTGATAATGGACAAAATTGTCCAAAAATATTGCCAAGATCTGTCATTTTAGCAAACCTAGGATTTCCCGCCTTAACCAACGTCGATCAACCCTAAACTAACACCTGGTCACTTTTAACTATCAACATTTACCTAATAGTCATTTTTGGTAACCTTTTCTCAAGGTTGGAAGAATTATTCAAGTTTTGGAGAAGACAGATCTACATGCAAGCACGCACCAGAGAACACTTGCACATCTAGACATCTTGAACTAGCACCAAGCACTAATCTAAAGGTAAAACATTCATGGTAATGTACCGAGAAGCATGGCCATGACACTCGACCACAAATTCCACATATCAACCATCACCTCCATCTTACCACTAGGTCTATAAGTATAAGTAATTGTATTTGGATCTGCATCTTTCCATACTTATTTAGATCAGTTTCTTTATCTCTATTTGGGAGTCCTAGTCTCCTTTACATCTCATCACCTCTTACCTTCATGTCAATCCCTCCACCTAACCACCTACAACCTCCCAGACCCTCCATACCCGACTCTAGACATCTCGAGTATTCCTAAAGACTGTCATCAACCTCACCATTCTTTGTCTATTCTCTGTGCAATCACATAGAATCATTAAAACTAAACTTTATTGAGTCTTTATTAGCTTTGAACCTACCAACACCCGTTAACCTAAAATTTCATCAATCTCCTCTAAATCGGCATTGGTCATACTTGGACCGTCATCGCCTATGTATCTAGTAAATCTTCTTATAACAACAACTTCATAACATTCACCTAAATAACCCAAACCACTCAAAACTTGACCTTGACCTATCCCAACCACCTTATTCACCTATCTAACTTCCAAATCTAATCATAACCTAGCCTGTTAGATTAGATTTTCTTATTGTACTTGAATGAGACACCTAAATCATATCAACTACAGTAGGATATTATTGGTTTACGTTATTTCTTGCATTAAGTTGTGTTAAACAGTGGATTGACAACCATCTAGGAAGTATCACACTTCTCGGATCTAGCATGCACTAGGCAGTCCATTGACATATATAGTTTAATATTCTTCTTATGGTCTTGTTTTGTATTCGCAGGTAGTTCCTCCTAGCAAAAAGGAAGTTCTCACAATCAGCACTAGATCGGGAAATCAACGCATGCACTCTACCTTCCACCTTCATTCATAGGTATTCCTCCTCACCCTTACCCTATCTATTTTTCTCATACATACACAACTTATCGGTTAAAAATTTTAGCATGCCTATGGGACCCTCGTTTGTGGGTTTCTTTCCATTCATATAGGTTACATCTTGTTTTTTTCCTTTCTAAATTGTTATTCACTAAATCTTCTTCTCTAGTAATCTTCCTTCTTTCTAATTGCTCTAAATGAAACATTTATTTTGGTGCATTTAAAAATAATCATTCTTATTTCTTTCTACATTAGTGAAAATCATCCTCTCTCATATTCATCATTTGCTTCATCGAATATAACTGTCGATTTGGGTTATAAAATTTTTGCATTTCATCTTTGTATGTTGCATTATTAACTCACATTTAAAACTGAGGGCAACCTATACGTTGGAATTCATGCCCATCTAATGGTTGACACAATTGAATTATAGAAAGCACATTTCTCTCTTCTCTCTCTTTGCCAAACTACACAAATCTGAATTCACACATTTTATTAAACAACACCTTAGCTGGAAGAAGTTGGCAATGATCACACGATCAGAGGATTGATAGTGGGCGCCCATCTAGTTTCTATGTCTAGTCATTACCTCAGAGAAAGGACCGCCCCCACCAAAACATAACCTAAAACCTCACCTTTAGATTACCTAACCAGAGTGTTGGTTATCATCTCTTTTGGTTATTTTACCCAAAAAGGATTTCATCACCTTATCTTCTCCCTTTTAAAGTCATTTGGACATCAACATATTCCCAATATTTTGATATTACTGTCAAGTACAATTTCCCCATTTCATTTTTCATCGGTTTTGCTTCATTTTCTCAAACTCGATGTTTTTCCTGATAATCGGTATCGGTTACTATAACCATCATCAGTCCCCCTCAACCGTCATCATCGGTCATCTTAATTGGCATTGGTTTTCGTTTTAATTCTTAATTGAAACATTGACCAAATCTACCTACCAATATCTATTCTCTTCATTCATTTTGTTTTTTGTGTCATCTACATAATACGCTTAATCGATACACACTAACTCACATAGTGTTGACTCACAACCAAACCAATGCCCTTATATTTCGTGCTAGTCTTCATCCACTCCCACCTAGCCCATCACCGCTACCATTTTGTTGCCTATGGATCCAACTCGCTTATTACCATTTCTATCGGTGACGCAAAGTTCGTAGGACTCCTTGATCGTAATCTTACGGCTTTACAATACTATCTTGCCCACTCATCAACCCAAGACTCCTTAGGACATCTAGTGTACAACATGCCTATATTTATTCCTCCTACCCTCACCCCCACTTCTACGTCATCTACTACTAGGTCGGCCTTTGCCCTCATCCACATTACCCCTCGTGGTATCGAGTTAGGTCCCACCTCTCCCATAACTTCTACCCCAATGACGTTTATTACACCCGTGGTGTCAACCATTCCTTCACCAACCGCCTTGAACATGGCCCCATCTCGCCACCTTTTCCTCGTCTATACCCATTGCATCACAACCACCTCTCTTTGTTGGAAACCCACACCCCATTCCAAAACCTATTTCTTTTCATCCCTCAATCTCTTACAACCATTACCACGAGAGTCATTGTGACCACCCCACCTATTTACATGCATCACCAGCAACCCCCAATCTTGTCTATCACTTATTCAGGGTATATTTTTCCTGTGTTTATCCCCCCTTCATAATTTTCATATTCGGCACCCCTATGTACTGGGATGCCATCCACATCATACACCCATCATCAACCTCCCTTTACCGCAGAGGTTCCCATTCCTCACAACCTACCAATGACCTCATTAGGATGATGATGGAAAAGATGCAGACATTAGAAGCATCAATTTTTGGCTCTCGTAATTCCTTGACCTCTAACAAAATCTATCATGAGCCTATTCATCCATCTATTCCTATTCACCCATATCATGTGCATTGGGAAATTCCCAAGTTTAACCATTTCATTAGTAAAGAGGACCCACAATAGCACTTGTGGTAATTCAAACATGGGTTCTACCTAATTTCCCATGACGATGCTTTGCTCTTTCAAACATTACCCATGTCCTTAATAGGGCCTGCCTTAGATTGATATAGCAGTTTACCTAGACATTCCATCTACTACTTCAACCAAGTGTCTTAAGCATTCCTGGACCACTTCTCAATTGATGTAGTCAAAAAGTCACCATGACCGACCTATATTAGACACGACAGTATGAATATGAATCTATCACATATTTCGTTTCTCGTTGGCAAAGTCTTATCAATCAATTAACATTCCAGTTACCTCAAACTGAATTTATTGAGTTGTTCACTAGAGTTTGTGCTAGACATATCTCACCAACTTTGAAGGTACAAACCTTCTGTACCTTCGACAAAGTATTCACCATGGCACGAAATTTAGAAATTTGTGCCATTGAAGAAAATAAAATCTAATTATGAAACAAGAATTCCCTGTTAAAACCAAATGATTCTTCTTCATCTTCAAAACCCCAAATAATTATTCAAAATCCAAAGGATCTGCCAACGTGGTAGTTCTCAAAGCTGGTCCATCTCATCCATCTAATCAAGCCAAACCTTCCTCCAATCTTTCCCCTATCTAGACCTTTCGGCCCAACAGAGCAGCGGAAGTACACTTCAATTGGAGATCCCTATTCTTCAGTCTTGGAAAAGCTTCTTAAATTTGGAGCCATTACACTTCCCCCATAAAACCTCATACTAGTTTCTATCCCTCTCATCCTATGCATGCATGGTATAAGGAACATGACTATTGTAATTATCATCACGTCAAAATTCATAGTGACAAGAATCGCATAAATTTTAAGAACATTGTCCAAGAGATGATAGATAATGGAGACCTCATCGTGGACAACTCAAACGTGCCGGAAAATAAAAATTTTCACATCTTGAAGAATTTATTCCCTAACCATAAACCATCATCTAATCAAAATAGTGAACCTTCATCTAGCAATAGGAATTTCCATGAAGTCCACGTTGTTTTTGATATCGTATCATCCATTCCTCAAATTCCACCTATTTCATCTATCAAGGAAATTTTGGCACAAGCTCCTCTACCCACAAAGGAGCATACCTCTTCTACCCCTTCACCCATAGAGGAATCCTCTTCATCTCCCCCTAGTCTCATGGAGGAGCCCGCATTTTTGTTGATTCCATTCCCCTGTCTACCTCACAACCTAGTGAATAGTCAACGTATTAACTCTCTCATCCATAGCAGAATCGCCATCCCCTTCTCCTCCACCAAGAGAGAAATCTACCTCACCCCACATACCATCTCTCCTACACATGGGATATTCTTCAAAAATTCCACTATCGGTTGGGGTAATTCTCCCTCATCATTCCAAGACCCCGTTGACATGATCTTGGCTCTTTTACCCCTGATTTCGATGCTAGCCAATTCCCTGTCTCACAGACATAATTTAGAGGGATTACCACCAAACCAACTGCATCTCCTCCTACAATAGTCCCGTTTTCATAGCTGGCTGATCACTTGGATTATGTTGATAATTCCATGCTCTGGGGATGTCTTCAGCTCCCCTTTTCAACTCAAATGCAAATGTTGCCCGAAGATACTTCCACAATCTACCTACAGTTATTTCCAAGAACCAGATCGACTTCGACCACTCCTATCGAAATGGCTTCTTCATCATCCCATATAACTACATCTAAACCTTTACCCATGAATAAAACCATTCCAATGCCTAAGAACCTACCCTCACCTATATCTTTGTCAATATCTAGATAGATCATTACCTTGGGTGTCATGCTGATGTCAAGCCTTACTCATCTACCTATCAAATTAGACTTAGCACGTCTTCCTAAACCTGCACCAAAGTTATTCCTCCACCTAAAAGGAAGACCCAACCTTATAGACCACATACACTAGTATCACCTACCACACCTTTGTCTCCTTCACCCCTTCCATACATCCTAGGGCCTCACCCATTAACCTTGGCCAAACAGTCTCCTACCCAAGGCCGTTAAACACTAAGAAACCCATCGCTTCATCACGATCCTTCGTGACACCTCATTTACCCACATGACAAACACCCTCACCCTCACCCATGCATTTCTTACCACCTATACCTCCACCAGATTACTATAACTCCAACTTTGCCTATAGAATTTAACCCATACCATCCACTCAACCTCTACCAACCACTTCCACTCAGTAACTCTATTTCCCCATGGGTAACCCGTCCTCTTCCACCATCTTCTTTTCCTTCATCATCATGTACTCCCGTGTCACCTTTACCCAAGAAGGTGTAACCCAAAGATAAGAACCCACTACCCTATAATGAGGTAGTTAAACTAAAAACCTTCCATTACTATCTTTCTACCACACCTTTACCCAAGTAGATGCCATCAAAACCTAAGATAGTACCACTTACCAAACCAGTGGTCCAACCCATTCCTCCTCCTATAACGCCTCTTCCCTCATGATCATCTCGCACCTTTACCCAAACCCACACTCACTTCCCATTGTGATCTATTAGTAGGGTCCTACGCCAACATTCTAACCAACCTCTTAGAGAATTTTGTCATCATCTTACTACCACTTCAACCTTACGACCCTCTTAAACCCAAACCAAAAGGGTTTGATGAAACCAATATTTTTTCTTATCATCGTGTGTCAGGACATGATGTAGAAAATTGTAAGGCTCTAAAAGCTGCTCTTCTCGACTTTTTCCTCCGAACAAAATTTTGAAAAAGATGACCTTTTTGATGAGTACCATGTTCCACCTTCACCTATCACCACACATCATCGTCCCTTGCTTCTTCAACAACATGCATCGCCACCCCACAACCCTTTTTTCTACCTCCAAAATTTGAGATCATAACTATACCATCCCACCTGACCCGTCACCATTCAAAATTTATAACATATCAGACCGACCTAATGATGTCCTTTTACCAGTCAAGACATCTACCACTACCCCCACTTCTCCTTCACCCACGACCCCATCCACCAATGTTGCCACTACCTTTTCCACACCTAACTCTTTTATTCCCACTATTTTTTAGCCTCTCGCAGCTAACCCATCTACTTCCCAACCAAATGATACCCTCCTACCCAATCATCTAGTGATTCATCTATCCTTGTTACCCACATATTGAATATTGATCCCTTAGAATATTTTTTTATTGCCTCACTCGGGGAGTACCGCCTACAATATTAACACATTCCTCACTCCACAAGAGTATGGAAACATATGTCAAAGACACCCTCATTATGACTATCGCATGAGAGAGGTTTTCCCTTACGGTCCTCCCCACCTTCGCACCAACTTAACGTATGGGGGACTTGATATTACCACTTATTCACCGAACCTCCATCCCAAACATGACCATTTTCAGCTAACCTCCAATCCCTCATAAACTACCACTTCACCCACACTTTCCTTCACCACTGCACATGGAAAGGATTTGGCTTTGGTTTTTATGAACAAAGTCATCATACCATCATTCCATGTATCACCCGTAAACACAAAGATCACAGTGGCATTGGCTTTACCACACCATCTTCCAATAAGGCCCGCATTGACCTCATTGAGGATGACCAACCTTATCTTCCCCATTCACCAACGTCACCACCTTAACCTACGAAGTCCATGGATCCTAAATCTATTCCTCCTAACTTTTTTTTCGTAAACATCATTTCCCTGGGACCTCTGACTTATCAACGTGATGGTGAGGCTCCTTCTTCTTTTCCCTTCTTGTATCCTCATATGATCAATGACAATACACCTTTTATTAACACTTCGTTCAATGTCAGGATGATGAATCTATACTCACCTACCTTGGTGCAAAAGATTCTTATATTCACCGGTCATTACCTTTCGAGACCCAAACCATGTTGAATCAATCGACCATCGGAATCAACATTAACACTCGGGACAAACCGTACATTCTAAAGATAGGTGAATCTTTAGATGCTGCTAAATAGGAAGCTTTTACTTCTTTCCTCTATGACCATAGCAATGCTTTTACTTAGTCCTATGTTGATATGCCCGCTTATTGACCCAAACATTATGGTCCACAATATCGTAACCATTTCGATTCCAAACCCATAAAAGCAAGCCGTAAAAATGCATCCTTGCATTGCCCTTCTTGTCAAAGAATAAATTCAACACCTTCTCTCTGTTTCTTTCATCCTACCCATTAACTATCCCCAATGGATTTATAATATCAGTCCTATCACTAAAGAAGAGAAAATTAAATGGAGAAAATTTTTTCCTAATTGGCTCTGACCCTATATCGTTACTCATACCTATGGATCAAGTGCTTATTATTTGTCTTCACTCGAAGGTAAACCCAAACCTAAGCCCCTCAATGCCTTACATCTTAGACCATTTTATTGTTAAAATCAATTCCTATATCACCTTCTATCTATTGACCACTTGTCCTTTGAGCACCATTCACCTTCCATGTTACTTGTCTTAAGGATCAACAACTAAACAATAATCATGTGATTACCCATCACCTTTCAGCCTTATCTTCAATATGAGTACCATGGATCTACTCATGGCATAATTCTCAAGGATACTTTTCATCTTTTTCAAATATGGAATCTCATGGTCATTCATCACTTGAAACCATCCCTTTCATAGTTAACATTTGTGTGATATGGTTTTGTCTTCTAAACAAGAACCTAATCTTCCTCTATAGATTGGTCCATGACTTAAATGTCCAAAATGCAACGCCTTGAGTCAAACTTCTAGCAATGAGATGGCTCCCTCAAAAGGGACATCTCTTCTCTCTATCTCTCTATTATAAATAGATTTCTCCCTTAAAGGAAAACTATATAAAGTCATTATAACAATAAAATAAAATACTCGAAGCTTCCCGCATTAATCGCCTTCACGAAGACCTCAAGGATATAATATACTCATCCCATATAGACTTCCCACATTGATCAGTCTATCACAAACAAACAAACAAAAAGAAAATGATAACTTTTTCATCATGGAATTTCCTATTTTTTATCATGGGTTTCTTTGCTGTGTAAACATGCTATCATACACTAAGTTACGCCAGACCACCCGTTTTCACCTCATTTCCTTTTCACCCTAATTTTCTATCTCGCTCAAGGTACTTTCCATACCTGTGACATTTCATGATCATGTGACTTTATTCACCCTTAGAATAGTCCATTATGTAATGCCTTTAAGGTCTCACATTCATAAGCCAATCTTTGGTATGATAGACTCATTAGGGTTCTTATCAATTAGGTAGATCTTTTTACCACCTTTTACCATACACCTTCTTCATTACTTGTTGATTCTCCTATACCAAAATAGACTATCAACAATTACATTTTAAAATATTTCCACTATCACTTAAGACTCAACCATGCCTAAGTGACCTAACTCAACCATGCCTAAGTGACCTAATTCAACCATGCTTATGACCTAT
This sequence comes from Taxus wallichiana var. yunnanensis, assembly GCA_018340775.1. Lineage (NCBI taxonomy): Eukaryota > Viridiplantae > Streptophyta > Pinopsida > Cupressales > Taxaceae > Taxus > Taxus wallichiana. The sequence goes on from CM031235.1 coordinate 645,863,424, forward strand.
ACTCATTCATGCCTAAAACCTACCAACTCATTCCTATACCTCATCATATTCTTCCCTAGATTATGGGAGAACTACATCGCCTGAGGCCCCTTTTTGCCAAGGCTATGTAGGAAGAACTCCTAGGGCATGGGTCCCTTAGAGGTTAGCTTGGCCACTCTTACCCTAAACCATTTTCCCCACATATTTTCTATTAACATTCTACCATAATTAATTTCCATTTTTATATAACACTTGGAAACTTACCACACATACATATCTACCATGTTATCACATCATAAAAACATCTAATCAATCATTTCACATTTCCATGATATCAAAGATTTTGGAAATTTACACCATAACATACATATAACTCATCATTTATTTCCCATGTTACCAATAACTTGGAAATTAAATCAAAATTAAAAACATGACTCCATCATGCCTAAATGACCTGACTCCATCATGCCTAAACCAACCTGACTCCATCATGCCTAAATGACCTGACTCCATCATGCCTAAATGACCTGAATCCATCATGCCTAAACCGACTTGACTCCACCAAGCCTAATCCACCTAGTTTCCATCCATACACATATAACAATGGAAATTTTACAACACAAGTACATCATGCATCCATGACAAATGATTCCATAAAAGTGGAATTTTCCTTTTTATCAACCCTAACTCACCATGACCGCTGTCGGTCATACCAAACTAGCGTTGATTAAGTTTTAACCAAAGACATCGATTTCCTACTACTATCATTTTTACCCCATTTTTTCCTCAACTGATCATTACTCGATACCCTTTGACCTCCACTATACTTTTCACACCCTACCTATAAGCCCCAACTACCCCTATAGTTCCTTAGTTATGTCTCGGGATCTATTATTTACCTATACCTTGGCCTTACCGTGTCATGACCTATTTTCTTGAACTTGACCTACTTGGTGTGACCATTGACCTTATGTACTCGTTATACCTTGCAATGTTGTTACCTATGTTGTTTTAGCCTAACAACCATACCTTTCCTATTGTCATGTCGTTTATCCCGACCAAACCTTTGGTGTACCAGAACATACCTAAACGTTCTTACACCTGACCTATGTTGTGTTTCCAAACCATATCCTATGCCTTGGATACATGAATCACTTTACCCTTATTTGGATAAACCTATCAACCTTGGATGATGTAGAGTTTGCAAGCTCTTCAACTTGGTACCGCATTGCAATCTATACATGTGCGTGCATTTGATTGTCATTACCCATTACCCAATTTTGACCATGGTCTATTACCTATTACCCGAGTTGACCATAACCCTTTCCTATAGTACACATACCCTTCCCCACCTACCTTCACTTCCACCAAATACACATTTATCAAACCACTCACTGATTTCGTATAACATGTCATCAATTCCTAGTTTGAGGGGATCACCTTCACCCACACATGGGGCAATCACTTCCATTTTTTTCAGCATCACTTACCAATACAAGATAAAAATGGGCAAAATGTAGACACAAAACTCGGGTCACACTCCCCCTTCACTCCACATGTATATTAATTTAATTACCTATAATTAAATTAATGCCCATTCTCACAATATTCATTATTTAATTACCTTAATTGAACTAATTTCCACCTCACCTAGAAACCTCACCCCACCACATCACCTAGACACTTCATCATAGACCTATTCATAGCATGTTCCTTTTAATTAAGACTTAGTCCTACCTACCTTAATTAACTAAGACTTAGTTCAACCCTAAAATCACATACATATTATTCCTCTAATCGCATGCTTGCTTATCTAAGTGCAACATTCCATTTTGATCCACGACAATGGACAGAATTGGCCAAAAATATTGCCAAGATCTATCATTTTAGAAAACCTAGGATTTCCCACCTTAACCGATGTCGATCAACCCTAAACCAACACCGGTCACCTTTAACCATCATTGGTTACCTTATAGTCATTTTGGGTAACCTTTTCTGAAGGTTGGAAGAATTATTCAAGTTTTGGAGAAGAGAGATCTGCATGCAAGCACACACTAGAGCACTCTTGCACATCCTGTAACATTCCCATTTTAAAGCTTTAAAATAAGGGAATTTTTATTTTTTTAAATAGTGTTCTCTGTTCTAAATAATCATAATTTAGAACACACATTCCAATTTTAAATAATTTTCTTTGTTCTAAATAATCAAAATTTAGAACACACATTTCATGCCAATCAATCTCATAAAAAAAAACATATTCAGCTATAATTACTCGATGAACTACCGATCTCTCATTTCATGACTCGGTGAACCATTGATCTCTCATGTTAACTCAATGTCTTGTATACTAAGTATACTTGGTTCTCTTATCCTTTTTGGGTATTGAAGTGTTCTGTTTAAGATCCCTATTTGAATATTTGTTACAATATTCATCTGAAATCTTGCGGTGACATAGGATAACGCAACTAGCAACTTACGATACTTTGGCCAAATATTTTCACATGTTCTGCATGTTCATATTCCTATTTGACATACTCATCAAAGGGAATACACCCTTCACCCCACTTCATCTATTATCTAGAATGGTCTTCACTGAATCTTGTCAATCCACTTGGTCCAAGGTTTAACATTAACCTAGGTTAGCAACATGGATTGGTATAGAGAACCACTCACAGTGACTAAGGGTACATAGACATACTCAATTGACCTAGGTTGATTACATGTGTCTAGTTACCTTTAGTCATCATGAGTTACCCCTATACAAAACATGTTCCTAAACTGACCTAGAGTAGAACTAAGGTTAAGTCCAAGTTTATGTAAATCTAGATGATCCAATTCGGAAGGGTGTTGCGACATGTCAGCTGCAACATTGTGCCCTCATGAAGACCCAAGTCTTCATGATGGCACGGTACTACAGTTGGCATGTATCAACATCCTACGGAATCATCTCATCTGGATGTACATATCTAGATAAGAAGTTAACTACTTACTTATCTTCTCAATTAAGATTTAATTTCAAGTAACCCTGTTGAATCTTTGATTTCTTTAATCATTAAGGTTGCTAAACATAAATGATTAGCAATTACCATGCAGATAAATCTGCATCAAACCTCTTTCCCGAAGGTTTGTGTTTCATTCCTTAGTATCTTATTTTAAGATTCTAGACTTACAAACAAAATCAGCATACCAACAATAAGATTAACTTACTTAGCTTAACCAAGTTTAAGCATGATTGAATTCAAATTTAGATTCCTTTATAATAGACTTCATTAAGATGAAGTCTATTTATTGTATATGTATTTATTCTTTTTCAATTACCTTGTTCTGATTTTGATTTAATAAGAGGAAGCATACTTCCCTCCCAAATATCATTTGGGTAGGATTCCCAAAAAGGTCTTAATGGATTGCTTAACCTTGCAGAATATTGCCTTTTCTTATAACTATATTAGTTAGGGATTCATTGCAAGCTACTACATTGTACAAGATAGCATAATGATTTTGCACTTTCATAATCATCATTTAATGTCTATAATGACTTAGTTAAATGATCGAAATAAATGCCAACTTGATAAGTTGCATTTAATTAGGAATAGAATATCAATCCTCAATTCACCTAGTCATCTTAAGTTCAACTAAGAAAGTTCAAAATAGACATGATCAAGGGACAATAAGGATAAGTTTACAAATTCACCTTACAGATTGTTATCCGTAAAATTGGCAAGGGAAATTTTGAGATAACCCTACCAAATTTTGTTCTTGTCCCTCATTAGGGACCTCTTGCATTTGGAACGCCGCAAAATCCCTTCCCGGAAATCTAGTTTTCGAACTTAGCCATTTTGGTCTTTTTTTTGGTCAAGCGCACATCATGTCTATGCAACATCAAGTATTCATGCGCCCCCTTTAAATTATTTGGCGCATGGTTTGAGGTGTCAACAGTGTTTTGATGCACCTCACTATGTTGTGCCTTCTTGCATGTGCCAAAGCCCATGCGCCTTCATGTCAACAATACTTTTGTTGTGCCCTTTTTAGTGCGCTAAGGCGCACATATTCTTATGTCAACAAAACCTTGGTGCGCCATAAAGCACATAGCTTAGTGTTGGCAAGTGTTTTGATGCGCCAAAGGGCGCATGCTTTCTTATGTCGACAGTGCTTTTCATGCGCCACTTGAAAAATTTGGTGGCGCATTTATTACCACCTCGCCTATATATAGGCGCATCTCGCACCGCCATTTTCATCCGTCGAATCACGTGAATTTTTCTCTCACCTCTGCACTGTCTGCCGCACCTACCTCGTCGTTTTGAATCACTTCGTGGACCCGGTTTCACATTTCTCCATTATATAATCCTAGTAAGAGGTCCTCTGTGCTTTTGTGTGTTTTATGTTTTGTATCTTGGCTGCTTGTTGGTGTGGATTAATAAGACTATCAAAACATGAACTCCCCACCCCCTCCTTGCTATTTTCTCTTTTCTTCCCCATGCTTTTCCCCCCCTCTTTCCAGATCTACTGGTAAAGGGGACTCTGTCCTGAAAAGATGGCTTGGAACTCTTATTTTTAGCTTCTTCATCACCCAATGAACCCTGCAAAAGGAGCTTAACCACATGTAAAACCCCTCAGAGAAAGAATCATGGCTTGAAAATAAGAGACTGTTATTTCCTCTTTTGGCGCATCTGTCACCCCTGCAACATAATATACAATCGCGCCAATGGTGCATATACCATGTCTGTTACACAAAGAACAGATGCGCCCTCAAGGTGCACTTCCTTCGTTTGTTGCAACCGCTTTCCCTGCACCCTACTTGGCACACCAAACTCATATGTTGCATCATAAAAACTTGCACCATTGGCGCACCCTGCATCTATGTAACACCAACTAAATCTGTGCCAAGTGTAAAACTGTAAACGGCGCAGGTGCATCCATTGTTACAACAACATCATGTTGTGCACGGACCTTCCATGCGCTGTGCCAAGTTCCCCTATGCCACATGAAAAAATGATGTTACACGCATTAAACTCACGCCCTTTGGCGCATCCTACACCCGTGTAACATGAAAAATATCCGCACCCTTTATAAAATGTATACATATGGCGCAGGCGCACTTATACTTACAACAACAAAAAATGCAATCTGCAGTGTCCATGCGCCATGCGCCCTTTGGTGCTGATTTATCCCTTGCAGCAGCCCTTTCCTATGTGCCTTATTATTTAGCCCTGTAACCTATAGTATTCATGTGCCCTGCGCCCTGAGGCCTTAAAATCACTAACTCTTTCTTCTGTTGACGCTTTAATGGAAGATCAAACAGCTGATATGACTTTCTTGCATTGGGTTTCACTTCTTATTCTTGCAGATCAGCAACTGAGTTCAGAGTTACATATGTCAACATCAAGCAAGAGACCTACTAAACCCAAGGGTAAATCCAAGCTAACAAAAGAAGAAATGAAGTATAAATATCAAAGGGTCAGGATGCCCGAGTCCCAAGCAGAGTGTGACCTAGACATCAGAGACTCATAACTGGGTCATATTGATATGGAGGATTTATGGGCCAAAACCCAGAGGGTCACAAGAAATCCATGGATGGACAAACTAATGGGAAGTGCACTACATTTTTCTAGTGGGATCCCAGTTAGTGTTGTAAACAATGAGTTTCTGATGGTAGTAGCCCGATGCTACAACAAAGACACAAGATGTGTCCATAACGAGAAGGGTGAGGTCATAATCAACCTCACTGCCCGCCACTTCGAAATAATGCTCGGCATCCCTCACCACCGTCACTTTGTGGCCGTTAGCCAAGAGGATTGCATCAAAGCTTGGGATGACAATGAGGATCAGTGCATGCAGCTGATGAACGAAGTATACCTAAAGAACAAAAAGGTGGTGACTCGGTGGCCACATTCATCGCAGTTGACTTTTCAGAGGAACTCAGTGACACAATCACGTTCCTGAGCAGAGTCTTTGGGCTTCCTGATGCCCATTATTTTCACAAGTGGATGCTGCGATACCTAGAAACAATGAACAAAAATGTGCCCGATCAACGCTTTGAGTGGGTGGAAATCATAAGCAGCACAATATCTTAGCAGCTCCAACAACTTAACACCACGGGGAGGTTCTCTATGAACTCCTACGTGGTCTATGCTTTGTGACTTCGAGAGAGAGACTACTATATGCTCTAATGCGATGCGGGGTTTGGCCCCAAGTTAAAATCTATGAATATTATCCAGAACTGAAGCTAGAAAATAGCATTCCTTAGTTCACAAAGATCAATGATTCCTTCTTCTACGACATCATCTGCCTTCTGAGGCCGAACATGACTCACGGTCGCACAACCAAGAGCATCGTAGAGCTACAGAGAAATGGGGGCCTTGTTCACTCAATTCCCCACATTCACCTATCTGAGGGCGTTAACTTCTTGGGGGAACCAACTAAATTACCAAGATATGTCGGTCCCAAGTTGATCCTGTTGGAGCTGTCGAGGTAACTTATTACCTACCATGAGAAGTGTCTCAAGAGAAAGAAGGGTGGGAATCCTTTCCCCCTCACAGTGGGTAGGTATATGTGTCTCTCTCACCACAAGGTGAAAGACATGTTTGCAGAGCTGGAGATGCTGAATCTAAAGCATAACTTCCCAGTAAGGCCCACCTTCGATCTAAGAAATTGTCTGCCCAGGGCCAAGCTTGATCCAATCCACATCCCTCAGATCGAAGACATTTACATCGACTTATATCGTGAGGTCGAGCTCAACAGGAAGGATCATTCCCGCTTGGACTTAGTAGAAATCATCCAAGACGGTGTGGCCATCGTCCCAAAAGGCTGCAAACTACGATCAAGAAGTTGATCGGTGTGTATCTTGATACAAATGGGGACGATTGGCCTTTCGCGGTGATTGACAGAACAAATCTCCTCAAACAATAGAGGAGAGGGTCAAGGAAACTCTGCGAAGGACAGAGCATTGGTGCCAAATGAACGGGCTCATCTACCTCAGAGTCGATTTCACAACCTCTCCATTGGGCAACACACCTCCTCGGGAAAAACAACAGCCAAAGGGCAAGGGGAAAGGTAAAATAGATGAGTCCAGCTCTACCTAAGAGGAAGCTCTGAAATCCCTCCTTCCGCTTCACAAGAATGGGTTGTAATCCTGGCAAGCTTAGAGGAAGAAGCAGCGGAAGATGTTCCGATAAGCACATCCACTTAGGATGTGGCCACGATTATGACTATTAAGGTCCCTTCGCCCTTCCTCTCTCCTCCTTCCCCTCCTCGAGTGACCCAAGAGACCATTCCTTTGGTCGTGTCCTCTCCCCCTGTCTTCCATTGTTCCCCCTTCTTCCTCATCCATCTTCTCTTCTCTCGCGGAGCTGTCCCCCTCCATTTCTTCCCTCATCTCTGAGCTCCCTTCCATTCCTATGTCTTCCTCCCCTACAAGGTATCTCTTCCTCCCGCAAGCACTTCCTCGGCTTCCCTCAATGCCGCCTCCAAGTGTCTCCACGTTTTTCCTTCTACTACCGCAATTGCCCCCTTCTCTATTTTTGGTCCTTCTCCCATAAGTCCAGCCTGGGTCTCCCAGCACCTGAGTCAACTGAAGAGGAAAGTTCCCATCGCCCGATGGACTTCTCCGTCATCCCATCAAAAGGGATCAAGAAGCAAAACGGATAACCCACTTCTCTCAAAGTGTATTAGGGGAGAGAGTGATGGAGATTGAATACCCCAATCCTTTCAAGGATAAGAAGGATCTGGTCTCGACAGATTACACAGTGACTCAAGTCACGATGGGGACATCTTTAGCAAGCCTGCAAGGAGAGGCCCTATCTGTAGTTGATGCCCTTTGCAAGAAACTCCAAGAAGCAAAGGAAGAGAAAAGGCTACTAAAGGAGCAAAATAAGCATCTTCTCCGCGCCTTGCAGAAAATGGGCAAGTGCCTCCTACAATCGCCGCCGAAACTCCCGAGCCTCGAGCCTGGGATAAGATCAATGAATATGCTAAAATTGTTGAGCAAGGCATGGCAATTTCCACCTGGAGGAGCCAAATCCTCAAAGAAAGCGAGGAGTTATCGCTAAGTTCGCAGATTTGTACCAGAATATCAATCGAACAAATAGAGAACTCCGGGCGATAGCGAGACCCATCTTCGAAGAGCTTCAAGGAGATCATTTCACAGGGACTGGGGCCAGAGGTCACGTTTGACGCCGAATCCATCAATAACCTGTTGGCATGTTGTGACTTCATCAGGGACCTGAATGAGGCAGAGAATGATTATTCCAAACTCCCATAAAAGCTCATAGACGAGCGGGAGACTTGCGAAGCTATCAGCAATAGACACAAGGATCCTTCCGAGGATCAACTTCAACCCATGATCAGTAAGTTCATGGAGTACCATGCCCAGTTCCACATCTCGTCACCCGAGCAGCAAAAGCAGGATACCCCCTTCCAGCCAGCGGGATGACGACGAATAGTTTCTTTCTTCTCATCTTTCTCTTTGTAAAATATCTAAAATTTGTTGACACAAACGATGACATCATCCATGTTGCACCATGGGATGATGTCATCCACCAAAGTTGTCAAAAGTCAACAAATGACTTTGTAATCTATTGTAAGATATTTTTGTAATTAGTGGTTGGTTTTCTTTTGTCTTCTTTTCTTTTCTCCTTCTATATATACTTGAATACTTGTTGTATTCAGGGGGTGGATATCTTTTAGATGAAAAATAGAAGTGAGAAGAAAAGGCTTTGTACTTTTTGTAACAGAAGGAGATATTAATGCAAATATTAAGACTTTGTGCTAAATATGTGTGTTATGGGCATCTGATCTTTCTTATGTCAGATCTATGTGTTTATTCTATTGAATCTATCTCTACTTTTTTGTCATTTATTCATCAGTATTGCTTTACTCATTTATGCAAGTAGGTTTGGCTCTGTTTACTACCAATCCCAAAACATAAACCTTCCGACCTTTCTACTTTGGAATTCATTTCTTTTCTCCCTTCGGACCTGATCTTTCTTCATCCTCTCTTCCTTTCCTTTCTTTTGCAGTCGGAAATACCTCTATTGGGATGAGATCCCAAACCCCCGAAGGTAGAATTTTGTGAGACTTGCATGATTCCGCCGGTAGAATAGCAATAAACCGGGCCACTTTGCTGACTCAAAGAGGGGCCATGCCCCGCATTAATCGTTGGCTCGTCTATCCATAAATCTGCCCAAGCGATGATTTTCAAACCAACAGTTTTTGGTGACTCACTGGGAATCGAACAGATCTATCCAATCTATGATGATGGTATGATAGAAAATCAGTAAAAATCAGAAAAATCACTACCTGTTTGCAAATTTTAACTTTTGTTCAAAATCCAAAATTTTTGCAAAAGTGACCCAAATTGAAAATTTTCTTCTGAGATCCATAGATCTGGCCTAGTTGGAGATCTTTAGTTCGCTGAGTTTTTATAAAAATCTGTATTTTTCCGTAGATCTGAGTTTTTGACAGTTTACCAAAATTTTCAAACTCTTTGAAAAGTCAACTTTAGATCTGAAAATCAGCTTACTAAGCTTCACTATCATTTTATCCTCGTTGTTCTTTGTCATTAAACCGCAATCGGTTTTCAGAAGAGGATAAAATTAAATATTCAGAAAAGTACATGCTGCTGATTTTTGTCAAAAAAATCAGAAAATCAGCAAGTACAACCAAAAAGAGTTTTTAATCTGCTTCACAATATTACAGAGCAGGAAGGTACGCTGGCAGGTGAACCATTTACTCGTAGCAGGAGAGCTCGTGGAGAAGTCGATCCTACTTTCGATCTGCTTCAAAGGCACAACTTCAAAGATAACACCGCGCTTTTCATACTAAGTTTAGTGATCGATCACCAAGTGCCTCACCTCCACAAAAGAACCTGGTTTTCATAAGGAGCCTCCACATCCCTTTGTAGTGTCTTGCTGCTCGCTGGGAACTGCTTCCAGCCCATGTTCTTTTTCCACCCGCCAGGATGGCGGTACCATGGGAAACGCTATGGGTCCCCCGGCCTTACCGCATCCTGTTCATACACTTCCACATGGAAATCGAAAGAATTTTCCCAAATTCGACGGGAGTGGAAACCAAATCACGGATTCACACATATCTACATTCATTATGTCATGCAGTATCCTAGATGTAACTCATGAAGATGTGTCGGTTCACCTTTTTCTGGAAACTTTACAAGGGCCCGCAGCAGAATGGTTTCAGCATCTACCGGCCGGATCTATCACCAGTTGGGCCACCTTGCGGGATGCTTTTGAAGACAAGTACAAGCCTTTGGAAGATGCATTTGCATTATTATCCCAGATCACTCACCTAAAGAAGGAGGCCAATGATACCATGCGTGATTTTATCACCAGGTTCAATGCATTAATCAACCATGTGCCTGTTGCCATGCTTCCAACATTTAAAACCGTAAGTGTTTTTCATGAATGCTATGAGTTTGAAAGTAAGTTTCTTACTCTTATAAGAACAAGTAGCTACCTTGATTCTTGCCCAGGCCACTGCAATCCGAATTGAAGATAACTTGCTAATATCTAGTGAATTAAAAAGGGAATCGTCTAAGCTTAAATCTTCGGGCCCTTCTCCCACTACTTTGTCTGATCCGGCATTTCAAAAGATGGTGAACGACTTGCTCGCATTAAAGAAGCAGTTAGCCCAAGCTTCCCCAGTTCCTCATACCGGGATATTCCATGGAGGAATTTCGTTTCCAACAATGTTTCACAAAGGTCGCGCTTACCTACAACTGCTCCACGGTTGGCACTTGAGGCTCCTCCGGTCAACGCTTTAGTCGAAATCGAAGAAGAGGAACAAGATTACGAAGAACCTTCGTCTCAAGGTGAAGATGATCAAGATGTCGGTGAGCCGACTGGCGACTCTACTATCGGGTATATGGAATTTGATGAGGAAGAATCTGATGGAGAAGAGGGTACACAAGGATATGCAAGTGGACAATCATATGCTGTTTTTACCCGCTCGCAAGGAAAAGAAGCAGAGGTCGCTGCCCATGTGTGGAAAGAGAAGGATGTGTCAAACACACCTCCAACCATTGCTAAAAGAGGTAATCCTCTTCCTACTCAACCCCTATTAAGTCTTTTACAAATAAGTCTTTTCCCCCCATCTCTCCTCCAAATCAGCCTTCTTCTATTTCCATGAGGACCAGTAATCCTACTCTACCATCGCGAAGTGAGGGACTCATTCCTTCACCAGCGCAACCCTTAGCCACGTTTAACATCATAGATCATGCTAAGAAGACTAAAATCCAAATGTCTGAAGCCAAGTATCTTCAATCAAACCCCGAGCAGCTTGTAAGATTGACTAAGTATATTCAAAGTCAAGCTGTCATATCTCCCCAGGCCCCCCTAAAGGGAATCCTTTCCACTCCTCCTGCATCCCACATAAATGTTGCCTCAACATCTACATCAGGAAAGATAGAGCCTTTCTATCTCTCCCTCCTAATCAATGGCCACAAGTTAAGTAACTGCATAATTGATTCTGGGGCTTCTGATAACGTCATGCCGGAAAAAGTCACCCATGCTTTGGGCCTCACCCTTACCAAGCCTTTTGGCAGATGTTATTCCTTGGAAACCAAGTAGGTTCCATTGATTGGTCAAATCAAAGATGTGCAGTTCGCATTTGTGGCATTCCCAGAGAAAAGAGTAAAGATGACCGTCCTCGTTGCCGACATTCCAGCAGCCTACGGAATTTTGCTGGGAAGAAGTTTTTGTAGTGAAGTTGGTGGGGAGATTCATATGGACTGGTCTAAGGCTAGAATCCCCATCAAAGGTGTAATGCAAACATTGGAGCCAGAATCACAAAATAAGTACTTGGTTACTAACTCTGAGGACCCCAAAGCTCAAATTATTTTCGAATCATCAGGGATGGGGAACTATTTCTTGTCTACCGAGTCTGAAAAAATGGTTGTTCTCGTCCAAGAAGAAGATCTTAATAAGATCTGGACTTTGTAGTTTGATGGCAGCTATGCAACCAGTGGATGTGGCACCGGAGCCGTGCTAATATCTCCCGAAGGGGAGATTATTCCTCTCTCTTTCAAGTTGCAGTTTTTCAACACAAATAATACTACTGAGTATGAATCTCTGCTACTTGGCATGCAAGCCGCAAAGGAAAGAGGGATCAAAAATCTGAAAGTACAAGGTGATGCAGAGCTAGTCATGAATCAAGTTAAGAGGATATATCAAGTAAAGAATGAGAGGCTCAGGCACTACCGCAACGCGGTGTGGGACAACATTGAGGAATTTGACACTTTTTCAATAGAATCCATTCCAAGAGCTCAGAATGACATGGCCGATTCATTGGCCATTTCAGCATCCCTCATGCTCCCTCACCCAGGTTTGAAAACAGACAAATACACCATTGAGGTGGTTTTCCACCCAAGTGTGCCGGATAATTCTCAGCATTGGCAAGTATTCAACAATGACAATCAACTCATTGCCTTTCTAGAAAAGGCGGAAATTTTAAGGAACTTCACTTTGAAGGATCCACCTCTACATGTCGTGAATCAGTTACCGGTCAAGAGGGTGAGTCCGAAGGGAATGACGGCATATGTCAGCTCAAAGGAAATAAAATTCCGAAAGGCTTGGTTTCTTTAGAGCGGTTGTTCGACAGGCATGATCGTTTTGTAAAAAAGAAAAGGCGAGATGATGTTGGATCCTCCCCAGAAACCGAACCGGTTAATTTAGGATCGGTAGAACATCCGCAGTTTGTGAACATCGGAAAATGTTGCACACCTGAAGAGAAGCGGAAGTTTGTCAAACTGCTGAAGAAATACATGGATGTATTGGCATGGTCCTACACCGATCTGAAGTATTTTAAGCCAAAGGACGTCCAGCATGACATCCCGTTGAAAGAAGACGTCAAACCCTTTCGCCAGAAGTAGAGGCATTATAACCCTAAGATCTCAGGTACTATCTAGGATGAAATTCAGAAAATGCTAGATGCGAGGATCATTTTTCCTATCCATCACAGTACTTGGGTGGCAAACATTGTGCCAGTGCACAAGAAAAATGGTGAAATACGCATATGCGTAGATTTTGAAACCTGAATCAGGCTTCCTTAAAGGACAACTACCCACTTCTTATAATGGATCAAGTTCTACAAGCAGTAACTGGATCAGAAATGTTGTCCATGCTTGATGGTTTTTCAAGCTACAATCAGATTGAAGTCTCACCTGAAGACCAGTTTAAAATAGCATTCACTACTCCCTGGGGCATGTTTGCTTACAGCAGAATGCCTTTTGGCCTGACCAATGTTGGCGCCACTTTTCAGCGGGCCATGGACCTGGCATTCAAAGGTATGATGGGAAAGGTCATTGTCGTTTATCTGGATGACTTAACTGTGTTCTCTAAACAACGAAATGATCATTGTGATCATCTGGAGCAAGTATTGGCCAGATGCCGAGAGCATGGGATTTCCCTGAACCTAAAAAAGTCTGTTTTTGGAGTCACAAAAGGAAAGTTGCTAGGACATGTTGTTAGCAAAGAAGGAACAAAGATAGATACCGAAAGAGTTAAGGCTATTCAGAGCCTCAATTTGCCTACAAGCAAGACCGGTGTTCATTCTTTCTTGAAAAGGTGAACTTTCTCAGGCGCTTTGTTCCCGACTTTGCTGAAAAGACTCCTCATATATTGGACATGATGAAAGGGTCACCAACTTTCCGATGGAGCGAGGAAGGGAAAAGGTCGTTCGAGGAAATAAAAGCTTCCGTCGCTCACGCACCAGTCCTGGTATGTCCCAATTTCTCCAAGGATTTTATCATGTATAGCTACGCATCTGAGCATACTGTATCTACCATTTTGATGCAAAAGAATTCTGAGAATGTTGAATCCCGATTGCATTCATGAGCTCTCCCCTCAAGCCTCACGAATTAAAAATGTCTCAGTTGGAAAAGCATGCCTTCACCATTGTCAAAGCAGTCAAAAACTTCAGGTATTACATTTTAAATTCTCATACAGTGGTGCTGGTCCCTGACACGGTAGTCAAATCAATTCTAACTCAACAGGAGTTAAAAATCTTGCGAGGAAATTGTATTGCAAAGGTCCAAGAGTATGACCTGGATATAAAACCAGCTAAGTTGGTAAGAGGCAAAGGCTTGTGTCAACTTATGGCCGAAAACCAAGGGTCAGAAGTTTCTGGAGAAAAATATGATTGTACCAATAAAGCACAAAGTCAACTAGAGAAACCCGATTCACTGCCTCTGGTCCTATTTGTCGCAACCAGCGATGAGTGGTATTCCGATATTGCTTTCTTCCTCACCTACGGCGAATGCCCAGCTCACCTAACTGCAAAGGAGAAGTACACTATAAATCTCAGAGCAGCCAAATATGTCATCTGGGATGATGGTTTATACAAACGCGGGATAGATGGTGTCTTCTTGCGATGTGTCGACAAGCCACAACAGGTGAAGTTACTCGAAAGTTTTCATAATTCGGCCTATGGGGGCATTTCTCCTCTTCCGTGACAACACACAAGATCATCCGGGCCAGGTACTATTGGCCGACGCTTTTCCAAGATACAGCTACATAGGTAGCAAAGTGTGAGCCTTGCCAGTAGTTCGTCGGCAAGCCCAAGTTAGCTTCTTTTCCCCTCAGGCTGGTCATTGTCAACGAACCATGCAGGCAGTGGGGAATTGATTTTATCGGAGCACTCAATCCCCAATCAAGTGCCGACACAGTTATGTCCTAACAACAACAAATTACTTCACCAAGTGGGTGGAAGCCATACCTGTCAAACATGCCACTTCCGAGGTTGTTTGCAGTTTCATCAAAGAAAATATCATTGTCAGGTTTGGCATTCCAAACAAGATGTTTTTCTTGATAATGCTTCCAACTTCTCCTTGCAAGAAGTTATTAGTTTTTCTATGAATATGGAATAACCTTAGCTCACACCTCGATTATTACCCTCGGGAAATGGTGGGGAAAATCCAAGAACAAAAACTTGGTGACCATCATACGAAAGCTAGTGGATGAGAATCAATGAATGTGGCACAAGTCCTTATACAATGCTTTGTGGGCAGATCGCATTACTCCCAAGAGATCTCTCGGTATGTCACCTTTTCAAGTGTTATATGGCACCGATGTTGAGCTTCCCATTTCTGCTGAACTTCTTGCTCTGCGCTTGGCACAGGCAATCGAAGATGAAACTTTTCAAAATTCCCTTGAAAATAGGATCATGTATCTAGTAGAGCTCGAGGAAAAGAGAGTAAGGGTGGTCGACAAGATCACCGAGCATCAGAATCAGGTCAAAAGATTGTTCGATAAAAAAGCTAAGCAAAGAAATTTCCAGGTGGGAGACCTCATCCTTTTGTGGGACAAACGAAGAGAGCCAAAGGGCATGCACGGAAATTTTGATTCCTTATGGAGAGGGCCTTTCAAGATCAAGCAGCTCAACGGAGAGAATAGTTTCTATCTCTCGTATCTGGATGGAACTGAGCTCCCACTTCCCTATAGCGGGAAACATCTAAAAATCTTCAGGAAGTAGAGCTTGCTCTCTTCTTTGTACAGTTTACTTCAGTTGTGTGTTTGTTTTTGTCGTGTGTTTGCTTTCGTTGGTTGTGTGTTTCCCTTTCTCGGTCCCCCTTTTTTTGACTCTGTTACCCAATGGATAGGCACGTGAGATCTGGGATTCTCTACCCCTGAGGTTTGCTTAGGGATAGTCCCCAGAAAGAGCCAGTTGTTATCCCGTAAAATTGGCAAGGGAAATTTTACAGATAACCCTACCAAATTTTGTTCTCGTCCCTCGTCAGGGACCTCTTACGTTGGACGCCGCAAAATCCCTTCCCATGAAATCTAGTTTTCCGAACTTATCCATTTTTGGTATTTTTTGGTCGGGCACACATCATGTCTATGCAACATCAAGTATTCATGCACCCCTTTAAATTCTTTGGCGCACGGTTTGAGGTGTCAATAGGTGTTTTGATGCACCTCACTATGTTGTGCCTTCCTTGCATGCGCCAAAGCGCATGTGCCTTCATGTCAACAATACTTTTGTTGCACCCCTTTTTGGTGTGCCAAGGGCACACATATTCTTATGTCAAAACCTTCGGTGTGCCATAGGCGCACATAGCTTAGTGTTGGCAAGTGTTTTGATGCACCAAAGGGCACATGCTTTCTTGTGTCGACAGTGCTTTTCATGCGCCACTTGAAAAAGTTGGTGGCGCATTTATTACCACCTCGCCTATATATAGGTGCATCTGCACTGTCATTTTCATCCGTCAGAATCACGTGAATTTTTCTCTCACCTCTGTACCTGTCAGCGCACCTACCCTGTCGTTTTCGAATCACTTCGTGGACCCGGTTTCACATTTCTCCATTATATAATCCTGGTAAGAGGTCCTCTGTGCTTCTGTGTGTTTTATGTTTTGTATCTTGGCTGCTTGTTGGTGTGGATTAATAAGACTGTCAAAACATGAACTCCCCACCCCCTCCTTGCTGTTTTTCTCTTTTCTTCCCCATGCTTTTCCCCCCTCTTTCCAGATCTGCTGGTAAAGGGGACTCTGTCCTGAAAAGATGGCTTGGAACTCTTATTTTTAGCTTCTTCATCACCCAATGAACCCTGCAAAAGGAGCTTAACCACATGTAAAACCCCTCAGAGAAAGAATCATGGCTTGAAAATAAGAGACTGTTATTTCCTCTTTTGGCGCATTTGTCACCCATGCAACATAATATACGGATCGCGCTAATGGCGCATATACCATGTGTGTTACACAAAGAACAATTGCGCCCCAAGGTGCACTTCCTTCGCTTGTTGCAATCGCTTCCCTACACCCTACTTGAATCACCAAACTCATATGTTGCATCATAAAAACTTGCGCCATTGGCGCACCCTGTGTCTATGTAACACCAACTAAATCTGCGCCAAGTGTAAAACTGTCAAACTGGCACAGCGCATCCATTGTTACAACAACATCATGTTGTGTAGACCTTCCATGCACCGCACCAAGTTCCCCTATGGCGCATGAAAAAATGATGTTACACGCATTAAACTCGTGCCCTTTGGTGCATCCTACACCCATGTAACATGAAAAATATCCGCGCCCTTTATAAAATGTATACATATGGCGCAGGCGCACTTATACTTACAACAACAAAAAATGCAATCTGCAGTGTCCATGCGCCATGCGCCCTTTGGCACTGATTTATCCCTTGTAGCAGCCCTTTCCTATGCACCTTATTATTTAGCCTTGTAACTTGCAGTATTCATGTGCCCTGTGCCCTGAGGCCTTAAAATCACTAACTCTTTCTTCTGTTGATGCTTTAATGGAAGATCAAACAGTTGATATGACTTTCTTGCGTTGGGTTTCACTTCTTATTCTTGTAGATAAGCAACTAAGTTCAGAGTTATATATGTCAACATCAAGCAAGAGACCTACCAAACCCAAGGGCAAAGCCAAGCTCACGTAAGAAGAAATGAAGTGTAAATATCGGAGAGGGTCGGGATGCCCGAGTCCCAAGAAAAGTGTGACCTAGACATCGAGACTCGGAATCGGGTCATATTGATATGGAGGATTTCTGGGCCAGAACCCAGAGGGTCATAAGGAGTCCATGGATGGACAAACTGATGGGCAGGGCACTACATTTTGCTGGTGGGATCCCAGTTAGTGCTGTAAACAATGATTTTATGATGGTAGTAGCCCGATGCTACAACAAAGACACAAGATGTGTCCATAACGAGAAGGGCGAGGTAATAATCAACCTCACTGCCTGCCACTTCGAAATAATGCTCAGCATCCCTCACCACCGTCACTTTGTGGCCGTTAGCCAGGAGGATTGCATCAAAGCTTGGGATGACAATGAGGATCAGTGCATGCAGCTGATGAACGAAGTATACCTAAAGAACAAAAAGGTGGTGACTCGGTGGCCACAAGTCATTCATCGCAGTGACTTTTCAGAGGAACTCAGTGACACAATCACGTTCCTAAGCAGAGTCTTTGGGCTTCCTGATGCCCATTATTTTCACAAGTGGATGTTGCGATACCTAGAAATAATGAACAAAAATGTTCCCGATCAACGCTTTGAGTCATAAGCAACACAATATCTGAGCAGCTCCAACAACTTAACACCACGGGGAGGTTCTATATGAACTCCTACGTGGTCTATGTTGCGGCTTCAGAGAGAGACTATCCCACTCTAATGCGATGCGGGGTTTGGCCTTAAGTTAAAATATATGAATATTATCCGAATCGAAGCTGAAAATAGCATTCCCAGTTCACAAAGATCAATGATGCCTTCTTCTACGGCATCATCTACCTTCTGAGGCCGAACATGACTCACGGTCACACGACCAAGAGCATCGTAGCAGCTACAGAGAAATGGGGGGCCTTGTTCACTCAATTCCCCACATTCACCTATCTGAGGGCAGTTAACTTCTTGGGGGAACCAACTAAATAGCCAAGATATGTCGGTCCCAAGTTGATCCTATTAAGGCTTTCGAGGAAACTTATTACCTACCATGAGAAGTGTCTTAAGAGAAAGAAGGGTGGGACTCCTTTCCCCCTCACAGTGGGTAGGTATACGTGTCTCTCTCACCACAAGGTGAAAGACATGTTTGCAGAGTTGGAGCTGCTGAATCTAAAGCATAACTTCCCAGCAAGGCCCACCTTCGATCCAAGAAATTGTCTACCAGGGCCAAGCTCGATCCAATCCACATCCCTTAGATCGAAGACATTTACATCGACTTATATCATGAGGTCGAGCTCAGGAGGAAGGATCATTCCCGCTTGGCCTTAGCAGAAATCATCCAGTACGGGGTGGCCATCGTCCCAAAAGGCTACCAAACTGCTGATCAAGAAGTTGATCAGGTGTATCTTGATACAAATGGGGATGATTGGCCTTTCACGGTGATCGACAGGAACAAAGCTCCTCAAACAATAGAGGAGAGGGTCAAGGAAACTCTGCGAAGGACAGAGCATTGGTGCCGAATGAACGGGCTCATCTACCTCGGAGTCGATTTCACAACCTCTCCGTTGGGCAACGCACCTCCTAGGGAAAAACAGTAGCAAAGGGCAAGGGGAAAGGTAAAGAGGGTGAGTCCAGCTCTACCCAAGAGGAAGCTCCTGAAAGCCCTCCTTCCGCTTCACAAGAATGGGTTGTAATCTTGGAAAGCTTAGAGGAAGAAGTAGCGGAAGATGTTCCGATAGGCACATCCACTTAGGATGTGGCAATGATTATAACTATTGATGTCCCTTCTGTCCCTTCTCCCTCTCCTCCTTCCCCTCCTCGAGTGACCCAAGCGACCATTCCTTTGGTCATGTCCTCTCCCTCGTCTTCCACTGTTCCCCATTCTTCCTCATCCATCTTCTCTTCTCTCGCAGAGCTGTCCCCCTCCATTTCTTCCCTCATCTCTCGAGATCCCTTCCATTCCTATGTCTTCCTCCCCTACAGTATCTCTTCCTCCCGCAAGCACTTCCTTGGCTTCCCTCTCAATGCCGCCTCCAAGGGTCTCCACGTTTTTCCCTTCTACTACTGCAGCTGCCCCCTTCTCTATTTCTGGTCCTTCTCCCATAAGTCCAGCTTGCATCTCCCAGACCGAGTCAACGTAAGAGGAAATTTCCCATCGCCCTAATGGACTTCTCCATCATCCCATCAAAAGGGATCAAGAAGAAAAAACCGATAACCCACTTCTCTCAAATTGCATCGGGGAGAGAGTGATGGAGATTGCATACCCCAATCCTTTGAAGGATAATAAGGATCTGTCTCTGACAGATTACACAGTGACTCAAGTCACGATGGGGACATCTTCAGCAAGCCTGCAAGGAGAGGCCCTATCTGTAGTTGACGCCCTTTGTAAGAAACTCCAAGAAGCAAAGGAAGAGAAAAGGCTGCTAAAGGAGCAAAATAAGCATCTTCTTCGTGCCTTGCAGAAAATGGGTAGTGCGCCTGCTACAACTACTGCCGAAACTCCTGAGCCTCTGAGCCAGGATAAGATCAATGAATCTACTAAAATCAGTGAGCAGGGCATGGTTGTTTCTACCTGGACGAGCCAAATCCTCAAAGAAATCGAGGGAGTTATCGCTAAGTTCACAGATTTGTACCAAAATATCAATCGAACAAACAGAGAACTCTAGGCGATAGCGGGACCCATCTCCGAAGAGCTTGATCATGCCAGATGCAACACGATACCTTTCAAAAAATTCTTGACTGTTCATTCAATGATCTAGTTAATTTTGACATCTTTGGACACCCTAGAGCCCTCAATAAAATCCTTTCCACTTTGGATTATCGGGTGGATCAGCTGGAGTTCGTCCTAGAGAAGATCGACAAGGTAAAGGAGGTAGCCCTGGATGCAATGCATCAAATGGAATAGATTTTTCTCAGAATGTCTCTAGGGTTGCTCACTTCTTCTTTCGCCTTAAGAAAGGTTGAAGAAACTATTCAGATCTTCAAGGAGATCGTTTCACAGGGACTGGGGCCAGAGGTCACGTTCGACGCCGAATCCATCAATAACCTATTGGCGTGTCGTGACTTCATCGGGGACCTGATAGAGGCAGAGAATGATTATTCCAAACTCTCGGAAAATCTCATAGATGAGTGGGAGACCTGCGAAGCTATCAGCGATAGACACAAGGATCCTTTCGAGGATCAACTTCAACCCATGATCAGTAAGTTCATGGAGTACCATACTAGCCCACATCTCGTCACCCGAGCAACAAAAGCAGGATACCCCCTTCCAATGCGGGATGACGATGAATAGTTTCTTTCTTCTCATCTTTCTCTTTGTAAAATATCTAAAATTTGTTGACACAAAGGATGACATCATCCCATGGTGCAACATGGATGATGTCATCCACCAAAGTTGTCAAAAGTCAACAAATGACTTTGTAATCCATTGTAATACAAAAATATTTTACAATGGATACAAAAGTCATTTGTTGACTTTTTGACAACTTTGTGGATGACATCATCCATGTTGCACCATGGGATGATGTCATCCACCAAAGTTGTCAAAAGTCAACAAATGACTTTGTAATCCATTGTAAAATATTTTTGTAATTAGTGGTTGGTTTTCTTTTATCTTCTTTTCTTTTCTCCTTCTATATATACTTGAATACTTGTTGTATTCAAGTGGGTGGATATCTTTTAGATGAATAATAGAAGTGAGAAGAAAAGGCTTTGTACTTTTGTAGCAGTAACGAGATATTAATGCAAATATTAAGACTTTGTGCTAAATATGTGTGTTATGGGCATCTGATCTTTCTTATGTCAGATCTATGCATTTATTCTGTTGAATCTATCTCTACTTTTTTGTCATTTATTCATCAGTATTGCTTTACTCGTTTATGCAAGTAGGTTTGGCTCTGTTTACTACCAATCCCAAAACATAAACCTTCCGACCTTTCTACTTTGGAATTCATTTCTTTTCTCCCTTCGAACCTGATCTTTCTTCATCCTCTCTTCCTTTCCTTTCTTTTCGCAGTCGGAAATACCTCTATTGGGATGAGATCCCAAACCCCGAAGGCAGAATTTTGTGAGACTTGCACAAATTCCTGCTGGTAGAATAGCAATAAACCAGTTTCACTTTGTTGACTCAAAGAGGGGCTATGCCCTGCACACTGTTGGCTCGTCTATCCATAAATTTGCCCAAGCGACAGATTTTCAAACCAACAAGTATGCCCCAAGAGAATGACACATCAAGTATAAATAACACTCAATCCTACTTCCATTCATCGAAATGAAATACACCTTTTACAATCTAGTACTTCCAGACTTATTTCATGCCAATCAACATTAATAAACTCAAACAAGAATAAAAAAATTCCCTTTTTCAATTACATTTCAATAAGAATCACCATCATTCCTCATAAAAGATCCATCCTTTAGGTAATCATAAGAAACATCATGAAATAACTTGTATTCTTTTATCACTTACAGAATCCATCTGCAAAAATTACTAGCACAAGTCAGTTCATCGAACTGAGCATGATAAGCACTAAGAATTAAAACGATGTGCTTTCAACTAACTGTCTCATAAAAATAACTCTACTTTTATGAAACAACAAGCAATTTAGATAGATACCTCATAAAGAATAAGGATAAAAAAGGAAGAACAGAGTGAACAACCACATCACATTAAGTAAAGATCATGATCAAATCAGCACTCTTCGATAAATGATTTTATAAGAAATATACATCAGATAAGTAATATTTCATCTAAATTACTTACCTCATTCTTCCTATAGTTATCTATAGTTCATTTCTTGATTCATTCAATCCTAATCAAGAGAGGTATTAACTCTAATGATTCACAAATAATAGAGACACTTTTGAGAAGCAATGGTCCCCTATGTTCAACATTAATGTACTTTATCAAACAATAACCAAAACCAAGCACATTCATTCTCTACAACAAGATTTAGGAAGAACCAACAACATCCTAAAATAATAGTTTCCCGATTAAGATATATCATTCAAATTTAAGCCAACTCTAGCCTAAGTTTCATGTTTATCATCAACAAATTTTGTAAAATATAATTCTCTTTACATACACCTGAAGGTAGTCACACATCAAATCATTACCTCCCTAGAAAGTATTTGTTCACTAACACAACCAAATAGGTTGATTTTTTGCAAGGAGAAATAATAGAAACAACATAAACAGGTATAGAGAGAAAAAAATATAACTTCCTTCAGATTTCGAAGATAAACAACAATGAATACCTTAACTCAGAAAGGAGAGAGAAGGGAGTCAATCAACAAGGATGAGAGAAGATCTCAATATTCTTTCCCAAGAAAAGAAATACATATCAGAATAAAAGAATTGATATAGACTTAATCAAATGATCTTTAACCCCTTACCAAACACTGAAGGCATGGAACTAATCTGGATTGATATAACAAATGCAATATGCAAGTTGAATACCGAAAATAAGGTCCATTCAACGTATAAAAAGAACAATTATAAGCGAGTTGTATTGGCTACATTAAGAGAGAGATTCAAATGAATTCAATTAGCAACATTACATGAAGTATCAACAACTGAATATTCAATTTCCTCCAACGTTATTAGCTTCAGACACTACTACTAAAGCTTAATCATCCCTTGCAGAAATTGTATACAAGATTTACAATCAAGTCCACACCATTCCCGACTGATAAAAGGAACCATTTCGGTAAGAAGGGATAGAACCCAACCAGGTTCGGACACAATGAGGAACAACAAAGAGATATAACCCTCAAAACAGGTATTCGAAATCAAACTCAAAGGAAAAGAGAAAACTGAAAACAACTTCAACTCATTTCCTTCAAATAATCGAAACTAAACTTCTTCCTAGTTCATTTAAGATAAGTCGTTCCTTCAGTAATCAACTATATCATAATGTATGGTGGGTGAACCAAAAATGCCATCAAACAGTTCCAGAAGAATCTTAAATCGTAAATTATCAAACTTCAAGCAAGGAAGAACAAATTCAAAATGAAATCCTTCCACAAACAAGAACTTCTACCAAATGTTTCAACAGATACACAGGAGTTCTCAAAATTTATCCATACCAAGCACAATAAAGAGTAATATTTCCTTACGGTTATTTCCAACAAGATTGATTCCACAAAACAGAGGTTCCTAACAATCATAATAGCAAAGGATCAAACTGGAGTAACATAAACCAAAAACAACTTCAAGAATGCAAAAGATGTCTTCCTTCAGAGCAGTCTAACAGAGATTCACAACTCATACGTAAGGCTCAAAAGAAATAAGTTTCTTTTCTGTTATATTCAAACAAGTTTGAATCCATGAAACGTTGAATCTGAACAACTCCAACATGACTCAACTGAAACAACAAGATTCGAAACAACTCAAGTTTCAGCAGAAGACATCACAATTCATACTTCCTTCCAAAAATTGAAAAACAAACCCAAATAAAATCTTTATCAAATGTATTGCTCCATCAACAGAAGTATACAAGAATTGGTAACATTCAGTTCACACAAGAGTTTAAGCCAAACTCATTCATTTTTCCAACGAGGCACAAACCCAGAACTTATTTTATCAACAACAAATTTCAAGTAGAAGTATAAAACAAATATACAAGCATAAATACAAAATAAGCATTTCAACAAAACCCATTTGTTTCCAAGAGCAGAGTTATTTTTATGAAGACATTTAGTAAAAAGCAGAAAAATTTAATAAGAAGAGCCTATCATGCTTGATAGAGTTTCCTGTTGATTTGCAAAAGACTTCTAGCCGAGCCTCCAAAATATCTTCTTTCCAAAACAACGTCAACAACCAAATCTTCCTACTTCCCTTATACTTCCACAGGTTTAGAAATAGCTCAAAATATGCCAAAGATCACAAAGGATCAAAAATAAAATTGTTGGTTCAAAGAACCAGAACCCTCATGTAGAGCGAAAAACCAAAAAGAAAAAATGACCAAACAACTTCCCCAATTCCACCTACCTAATCTCCTAGGTGGTTTCTTCCACTAAAACCGAGGTCATTGAATGCATTGAATTCCACTTTCCCTCCTCTTTCCTCACGCCACCATCATTTCAAACTTGGCGATCTTTTTTCAAAAATCATGTATTTTAAATTTAGCAATGATGTCAGCTAGGCATCCCACTATCTCTCCATGCCTCCACCTAACTTGGCAGGTTCAAATATGTAAGGATAGAAATTAATCCACATAAATACCTTAGAAACCATCACCACCAACTTCCCACTTTCCATGTAACCCTTAGGTCCCCTTAGGCTTAGTAATAGTTTAGGTTATATTATCATTAGCTAGGTTTTCCCATAGATTAGAATCCATATAGAATAGGACATCACAACTTAGGTTAGGGTATAAACCTTAGTAGTTTAGTAATAGGTCCTAGGTAGGTCTTAGCTACCTTAGGTTAAAATCCAAATAGGATAAAACATTACAATATAGGTCGGATCCGAATAGGATCAACCATTCGACCAAGGCTAAGGTATTTGCCTTAATAGCCCAAGTAATAAATCCTTAATCTCCTCACGTTGTTCAACGTTATAAAACATTTATGAAGGAGGTCCAAACTCACCATTTGTAGCATGATGCCTAGTAAGGACACCTGAAGTCAGGTCCTTAAAATTTATAACAAAACATAGCTCAGTTCCTCATTACCTATCCATTTCAGAATGTCAGTTATCAAGATGATAATAAAGAAGAACTGAAGCATACCTTGGATCAATGGAATTGATTCAAGGTGTGCTGTTAACATATGGTAAGTTTGAAAACAACAATACAGGTTCACAACTTACAAATCACATAGCAGAATGGCTTCATTCCCAAGTAAACAGAGAATTCCAGCAAGTATGAATTTCTAAACAGTAATAACTTATCTATTGCAAACATGATTTCCAAACGTCAAAATAATACACCTTCCTAAGACAAATCACATGTCAACATTTACAATGTCAAAAGTGGAATTCATCATAGTAACAGCCATGCCAAAGACGTTACAAATCCGGACATCCTAAACCAGCACCAAGCATTGATCTGAAGGTCAAGTATTCATGGTAACATACCAAGAAGCACGGTCGTGACACTGACCACCAGTTCCATGGATCAACCATCACCTCCATCTAACCACCAAGTTTGCAAGTATAAGTAAGTGCATTTAGATCTGCATCTTTCCATACTTATTTAGATCAGTTTCTTTATCTCTGTTTGGGAGTCCTAGTCTCCTTTGCATCTCATCACCTCTCACCTTCCTATCAATCCCTCCACCTAACCACCTACAACCTCCCAACCCTCCATACCGACTCCAGACATCTCTGAGTATTCCCAACACTATCATCAACCTCACCATTCTCTGTCTATTCTATGTGCAATCACAGAGAATCATTAAAACCAAACTTTATTGAGTTTCTATCATCCCGACCCTACTAACATTGGTTAACCTAAACCATCATCGGTCTCCTCTAAATCGGCAATGGTCATACCATACCAACAAAGTGGTCTCGTATCTCGGTAAATTTGCATGTAACAACAACTTCATAACATTCACCCAAATAACCCAAACCACTCAAAACTTGACACCGACTCTATCCCAACCACCTTATTCACCCGCCTATCTTCTAGATCTGATCATAGCCTAGCCTATTCGATTATATTTTCATATTCTACTTAAATGAGACACCTAAATCATATCAACTAATGTAGGATATTATTGGTTTGCATTATTTCTTGCATTAATTTGTGTTAAACGGTGGATTAATAGCCATCTACAAAGTATAACACTTCACAGATCTAACATATGCTAGTCATTCCACTAACATATATGGTTTAATATTCTTCTTGTGGTCTTGTTTTGTATTCGCAAGTAGTTCCTCCTATCAAAAATGAAGTTCTTTTAATCAAAGACTAGATCAGAAATCGAACGCACGCACTCTACCTTCCACCTTCATTCACGGGTATTCCTCCTCACCTTTACCCTATCTAATTTTCTCATATGTACACAACTTATCAACGAAACACTTATATCTCCTTTGAATCCATTCCTCTTCATCAGTGATAGGTTCTTTCTTCTTTCCTTTATCAACACGAACTCGGAACCATGACTTATCAACAATCTTCTTTTCTAGGAAGACATCTTCTTCTTCTTCACTGTCACTCATTAGTATTTCACTCCAATCTAGAAATTTCTTCATGATGCGGGAAACGAACATGACAGGGGTTCGTTCCTTGATGGAGTCGCCTTCACAAATGATTTTCCTTTGAAATCTGATTTTTATTTTATTTTCAGACCTTGTAGTCGTGTTTTGGGTGTAAATGCTACTAAATCTGCCCAGCAGGTGGGCCAAAACTGTTGGAGAGAAAAAAATTTGAGTGTACAAAATTGTAGATTTCTTTCCAACGCTCTAGGAATATAAGTCCCTCTACTTAACCGGTGTAGCTGTCATATATGCATGTGTGAGTAAAGGTTTATTTTCCTAGTGGCCTTGTGGTCAGGGATCCAATAGGGGCACTCCACTAACCCTTTGGCAAATCTAGAAATATCTTTCTATGGGAGACTTTGTCTAAAAAATGGGAAAGGGGAGTGAGAAAAGAGGTAGGGGAACTAATGTTGCAGGTAGAAAATTAAATTCCTGCACACACTAGTTAGAATTTTCATCACATGCACTATAGTTAGAAGAAACAACACTACAAACAGCAACAAGACCAATTAGAATTTAATGGACACAAAGTATCAAGTAAACCACTTCATCAAAAATGCTCAAAAATCATTCTTGTATTCATGTTCAAGTATAAATTGTACATATTTTGAGAATGGAATACATTGAGAATAGGGGAAAAGTGCATGACTCTTTTCACTCACAAGGGAGCAAAATTTCTCTCATGAACTTACAATAATACAACCAACTAGAAGAATTTAAGAATTAGAATAACCCCTTGGAATGAAGATCTCATTACAACTTATAGCAATCTGAATTGACCTTTCACCTCCCTCACATGACTCTTCGTTTCCATATTCCACTCGTGACCTTTTGTTTTCCATGAATTAAGTATTTCTCTTATAATTTTGAGAAGATACTTTTTAAAATTTAAACAGGTTACTTAAGTGAATAGGATGAAATAAAATGATGATGCATAATGAAGAATTAGAATGGAGATAGAAAGTAGAGAGGGAGAGAGAGGAAAACACTCATCATGATGAAATGATTTGAATGCCTTGATGTAACCATGAACTTTGAGAGAGGATTTCTGCCACTGGAGATATTCTAAAATGATGAAGATTTCTCCCTTGAATAACTTTGAATCATTTTCTCAATCTAGTGATGATCACAAAATCTATGATGCATGGACATCCTGGACCATAGAATGAGTGTCTAGAAACACTGTTATGATGTTTACCACTGCAAACTTGAGATGAACACATATGATGCCCACAATGACCCTCCTTAAAACATGGTTGATGAACCCTTTGACTCATTGAAATCATTTTGACCAATTCACTTTGGATCACTTAGTTCCTTAAGTGATGAAGATGAATTTGGATGATGTGCCTTGTGATGCCTTGCTTTGCTTCTATAAACCATTACTCTCAAGATGATGCTTCCAAGACCTTCGTAAATTTATCATTCCTTCTTTTCAACTCCATAAAAATCCTTATTATCCAAAAGGGAGTCCAAAAGTAGTAAGGTGAGTGAAAACGAAGTCATATGCAAATTTCCACTCCAAAATGAAAACTTTCTATTTTTAGAATATGAGCTTGTGCTCTACTATTCTAAGACATATCACCTGTCTTGTTCCAGTTTCACCTTTTGAACTTTCTACCATATTCCAACCTCTTATGTTATTGAGATATTTCTATTTTTAGCACATTTCTATTTTTAGCAGGTTGTTATTTGGGGACCTACTATTTTGGGAAGAAGTTGTTTTCTGTCTTACTTTTCATTTTACCCCTTTTCTAATTGTCCTGAGTGACAGAACTTGCAATTCAAGTGGGACTCATCATTTATATCATGTGAGGAAATATAACATATGATATTTTTAGTAAGTGGTGAAAACGACCTCTATTTGTGATGGGAACAACTTTTTTGGATTCGAATCTTCGTCACGAACTCGTGCTCCAATTTTCATCATGATTCACTTTCCAAAAAGCTCATAAATGAAAAATGGAAATTTATGTCTTGTAAGAGCTTCAAGTATGGAGCTACCAGGGAAAAATACTGATAAAAATTCAGTCCTTCATATCTCAAGAAACTAGCAACTTCGTCATGCAAAAACTAGTTTGAGAGAAACTAGATTTTTTGGAGACCCTTCCCTCTGAATTTTGGATGATTTCACCCACTAGATCTTTGGGAATTTAAAAATTTCTTTGAAGAGGGAAGAATGTTGATAAAAAACACATCCCTCCATATCCCTAAAAATAGGTACTTCATGGCATGAAAACTAGTTCACGTGAAACTATATTTTTCAATGATCATTTCCTCCAATTTTCAAGCAATTTCACCCACTGAAACCCTGAGAAGCGGAGAGGTAGCTCGCTGATTTTTTCCATACTGTGTCATGGCAGCCATTAAGGGAGCTTGAAATTTTTAGATCTGGTTTCTGTTTCTATTCATGATGAAATAAATTCCATTGTGATAGGTTTTTGCTTCTAGTGCTTCACGTGAAATTTTACTTCAATCCAATAACCGGTTTAATGGAAAATTAAACTTTGTTCTTCGTGGAGTTGGAAGTGAAATTTATTTGTTGTGATCATTCCTTGCTGAAAATTTGAGGTTTTAATATGAGTTTTTAATTTCCTTTAAGATAGAATAACTCAGCAACAAATGGTTTGTTAATCCATGCAACGGTTTGCAAGATATGTTCGATTCTTGGTTTTATGGCAATGGAGTTTTCAGACTTCTTTTCCTCTATTCTTCATTCTTTCTTCTTGGTTTGATCAATCTTCCTTCTATGACATGTGTGCCATCATTGAGTGAAGGATAATGTGTTGTGATGTATCTGGTTTGAGCTTTGGTAATGGTGGAGTGATGGACAGGTGTTTTCTGTGACTTTTCTTCTGGCAATGAGAAGCAATTAGAAGCAGCAAAAAGCACCAAACAGTTAGAAAAAAAATCAAATTCTAGAGTTGGATTTGGGCCCATTTTTTTCCTTGATTTATTTTACCTTAGGGACATGAGGGACATCAAATTCCATGGTGAGAAAGAGGACAACACATGTCCTTGATCCGACGGCAGGAATTTGAGCTCCAAAAATGCACTTGGGGGTTGAACTATAAAATTTGAAGGTCACGTGAGGGTCCCAAATGTCACATGGGGGCTGGGTGCATTTTTCCAAGGTTTATGTACCTTACCTCAGGGATGTTGGGGATATAAAATCCCACCAGGCTCTTGGTGCTAACATGTGTCCTCCCAAAAATTGACTAACTCTCAAACTGTCTCTAAGAGGGTAACTTGGAATGATGATAACTTGAGCTCCCAATGGAATTTCTTGGTGAAATTTTATATGATCCTAACTTTAAATGGAATTTTTAATCCAATGGTGGGGGTATCACATCTTATTCTTCCATATGATCCATGAAAAATGGATTTCTGATTTCATACTCTACTTGTGCCTGAGAAAAACTACCTGCAAACCCTATGCGCCAAGGTGTTGTGAAAAATATGATTTCATCATATTTTAGGGATTGGAATTATATTTCCAGTGATGTTTTTTTACTCCTAACTCCATCCAAAGACTCCTGGAATCTTCTTCAAGCTCAATAGCTTATTTTTTTCGGTGCACTGCCTAGGCCTATAGACCCTATTTTTTATTCAAACTACTCCAAGTCTTTTAAAACTTCCCCAAACCTTTAAAAATAATTTCCATGATGTTATAAGGTATTCTATTCACCTCCATGTTGAATTTTTCCCTTCCGTTCTACTCCAAGGGTTGATCCAGTCCTGGGAAGGCCAACGACGGCCCTTCCCTGTGATCGCCCGAAATTTGCATTTTTAAAGAGCTCCTAAAATCACCTATGGAGAATGAATGGACTTTCCTAAATCACCTAGGGGACTAATTTCACATTAAATAAGGGGTGACCAGACTATGATTTGACACGGGGTGCCTCGTAATGATAAAACATGAAAAATTTGGCATGTGTGTATAATTGTCGTGTTTGGAAACTTTGAGTTTCCTATCATACATTGCATGAAAAGATATTGTAATATTTATAAGTCTCATAACCATAACACTACTAACTATAGATTTATTGATCACATTCACAAATCCATTAATATAGGAGTGCACCATACTAGTGTGGCAAGCGAATCCAAGGAGTAGGAAGGACAACATAATAAAATCCACAACCATGGAGATAATAGAAATGGAGGCTTCCGAGGAGGATATCATGGCTAAGGTCGGGGTGTTAGAAGAGGTAGGTTTTCTAGAGGAAATTGTTACACTTTTGGGTCACTTGATCATTACCAACAAGATTTCCCTCAGAATGTAGCTTGCTCATGGTGTGGGAAGTTGCACAAGTTAGAGGATTTCCCAAACATATATGAGCACATGACTAAAAACAAGAAAGACAAGGGTGTTGTTATGATCAAGGTGCAACGCACTATGCTAATCAATGGATGCTAAATAAAATGATTGATCTACAATTACAACCCATGTTGGTTACAATGCATGCCAAGGCAACACATACACATGATCGTATGAAGGCCAAGCCACTTATAACGAGGTAGGAAGTGATGCATGCCAAGTATCCGAAGCAATGCATTGGAAGTAAGTATATATTAGAATTTGAGGATTCTAATAAATATGGATTTAATCAACTTAGATATTACATAATATTACAATAAATATTTAAATAAATATTACATCATAACATAAGTAAATAAATAAATACTTACAGTAAAATAAATAACATAGGTAACACAAAGATTTATAGTTGAAAACCCCAATAGGGTAAAAACCACTTTGAAAATAACATTTTACTTGAGAGAACTTATTTTACATCCAAAGTGAGATCACCCCTCCTTTGAAACACTATTTACCAAAGGTAAAACTAAATCACTTGATTTGCACACCTTTGATATATTTCCCAAATATATCAAATAAGGACCTAAAGTCCTTTAACACGTGTCAATAGATTACCTACATGTGGTACACTACAAGATTTACAATCCTTAAACCATAAAGGTTTTAGGCTATCATATCATTGAAGGAATTATAACACCTTCATCATACTCAATTTACCTTTTCGCATACAAAAGGATTTGGAATCTCAAAGATCATCTCATGATCACCAATGACTAAGTAAGATTTGTGAGTTTTACATGTTCTCATAGATCTCATAAAAGGTTATTGAACCCAAGCATAAGGAGTCTTCCACAACCAAGGACCTCCTTAACAATATGCTTGTATCTTGGATGTTTACCTATAAACTCAATAACGCTAAATATTTTATCAAGACCTCCTTTAAGATATTTTTACACTTCTTTCTAAAAAAGAAGCTAAGGAGTTATACATGCTCGAAGGTCTTTTTACACTTGCCGAGAAGGTCTTTTTACACTTTCCCGAAGCTCTTTTTTACACTTGCCTAAAGCTTCTTTTACAAAAACTAAGTTACATTGGGAGGTGACATTTTCATGCACACTTCCCTCAATGGAAACTCCGACAATCCAATTTTTTCATGAAAGTGACAAAACTTTGCAGCACTTAGAGACTTTGTGAAGATTTGTGTAACTGTTCTTGATCAACACAAACTTGTTATTTATGTTATTACTTAGCACCTTCTCACAAGTGAAGCGTATATGAATCTCAATGTGCTTCATCCTTTGATGTTGAACTGGATTCTTAATCAAGAATAATACAACTCTGGCCACCACATAGAAGAGGAATATTTCCTTTAACTTCTATGTGTATCTCTACTAACAATCGTTATAGCCACATCACTTCTTTATTTCTTCCATTGTACTTCTCTACCTCAAGTAGAATAAATGGAGATTATTGATTGCATTTTTGTTCAAGTAATAGTTCCTACACCAAAAAAACTTGAACACATATCCAAGTATATTTTATAACACAACATCGGTATGGTTAGAATCACAAAATCCATGTAAGATAGCAGTTTCATTCTTATTATAATGCACCCATAATTTATTGTTCCTTTAATATATCTAAAAATTATTGTTATAAGATTCCAATGATCTCTAAAAAGGTTCTGCATAAACCTTGAAGTAATTCCTACTTGTATAGGAAATATATAATCTAGTTATAGTTAGATAAATCAAACTATCAATTAACATCATATATAAAATAGGATAAACCTTTTTCATATGTATATTTAGGGTAAATATTTATTCCAACTTCCATTGAAGTAG
This sequence comes from Taxus wallichiana var. yunnanensis, assembly GCA_018340775.1. Lineage (NCBI taxonomy): Eukaryota > Viridiplantae > Streptophyta > Pinopsida > Cupressales > Taxaceae > Taxus > Taxus wallichiana. The sequence continues at coordinate 645,896,178 of CM031235.1, forward strand.
AAAATGGTTTACAATCAATCATAAGAAAATGTTTGAATACAATAGTTGCATATTATGTTTTGAAAAATAAAAAGAATGAAATACAGTCATACAAAGAGCATGATGTGAGAGACATAACTCATCATTTCAAAATACTAATTCAATTTCTCTTTAATCCTATGAATTAAATCAGAATTATCACCAGCTTATTATAAGTAAATTATCAATATATATATATATATATATATATATATATATATATGTGTGTGTGTGTGTGTGTGTGTGTGACTCTTATTGTTTGATGAATATATCATTGTTAGAAGAACAATTAATAAAACTTAAAAGTTTAAAGAAGGAAACAATTTTCACATACCAAGCTCTAAGATCTTGTTTTAAACCATACAAAGATGTCTCAACTTACAAACATAGTTTTTTTACCAGTTTCTTCAAATTATTTAGATTGAAACATGTAAAGTTCTTCTTTTAAATCACAATTCAAAAAAATATTTTTGTATCCATTTGGTGGATTTCCCACCCAAATTGAACGATAATTGAAAATAAGGTCCTACCAATACTCATTTTAGTTACAGGGAAAATATCTCAACATAATCAATACCAAGTTTCGATTGAAACCTCTAGCAACAAGTCTAGCTTTATATTTTTAATACTACCATCAACATTATAATTTACTTTGTATATCCACCTAGACCCTATAATACTTCGTAGCTCGAGTTCATACAAGGTAATTAATGTATGGTACATATGATGGCTTTCGGTCATTTTCCTAAGGTTAATAGGATTTGAACTTTCCAACATAAATTGAACCCAATTTAATTTTTTATCTAGGAAGATAAGAGTTTGAAACATCTATAGCATCAAAATATCATCATGACCATTTACTAAATTAGAATTAAAACCATAATTTAGAAGCATTTAATGAAGTAACTTCAAGAGAAGAAGAAAACACATGTAAACATTTCACTTTGGATTATATCTATACATTTCATATAAGCTTTGATAATTAATGTGTCCTAACCTTTCATGCCTAGTTTTGAAATATTCAAACTCGAGATATAAAACAAGATGCGAAGAGAAATCATCAAAAATATACAGACAATTTCTTTGAATTCCTTCAGCTATTATACTCACATTACTATCATTGATATTTCATGTATGGATTCTAGTTGTGTCTATATCTCTTTCGGATGCTCGATATTACCAATGTAGAAGGTACTCGTCATTCACATTGTGCAAAATCATAGAAAGAGCCTCATGTATTTGTTGCAAGAATGCATTCATATTATCTACAATTGATTAATGACCAATGGGAGCAATCTTAGATCTAGAAAAAAAATTTCTAGAATTTCCTCATCATAAATTTTGATTTGACCAAAATGTTGTAGTTAGTTTCATTCAGGATCTAGGTTTTGTCAAGACAGAAATAATCGGATGCCATTGTTTTCATAAACCTATAAAACACACCCCATCATAATATACAATGTACCACGAGTTAGATATATATTTATGCATAATAAAAACAACACTTTTAATAGAATCATATCTAAATTTTATAGATCTGAATAAATTATTTGATCATAACTAATTATGTCATTACAATGCATACTAATTAACCTCCCATTATCAAAATAATAACCTCCCATGTAAAGGGCTCGCATTATACCTCATATTTATATAAAAAAATATTTATGACCATATAGAAGTGAAGAAGAGACCCCGAGAATGCATAACAACATCAAATTTAAAAAAAAAAAAAAAAATATAGACAAAGATTCACCTAGCTTAAATTTGGCGTCTAAATGATTGTCATATTGTCTTATGTTTGGTCTACTGTGACGGTCAGTTGACCTTCAAATTTAATGAAGTCAAAACTTGTTATGTATTTCGAATGTGTCTTCTTCGTATAATATTAGGAGGTTATATTTTAATACATTATGATAACCTATTATAATTTATAATGTAAAAATATATATACTTCTTCTTTTTCTTTTTTAAAGGTATATAGTTTATAGAATGTAAATAAAAAACAACATATAGTTCATAAAAATTATAAACTACACATAACCCTTATTAAAGGGGTTTAAAAGACATAGACCAAGTTAAAAGAATTTTACCATGTGCAAGTATATTTATGAGAGTATAGATTAACCTGCATATTTTACAAAGGGGACAAGTAATTTCACCTGACCAATGAAATAAATTGAAATCCATATTTTCATGAACCTTGTCTCCTCCCTTCATTTACTCTTAATTTTACCCTACACACATTTAAAACTATGGAAATATTGTAAAATATTTTATATAATTTCTGCAAGCTAAAAACTTTAAAACTTTTATGTGGCTATAACTACCAATATTTTAATAAATATTTACCACACTTCACGTGGGCCACCAATAAACTAGCCCCTTTTTTAATTCTCCATTTATACTTGAGAATTCTACATTTATACCTGAGATATTATCTCATTTTATTCTCCACTCCCACTCTTATATAAAAGAAAACCTTTAAATAGGTTTATTTATATAGTTTTTATAAACTATAAGATATAAATAAATGGGGCCCCTTACATGGATAATATAAATGGTTAGGGACACATGTTAATTTTATTTAATAAGTATTAAAATTTAAAAAGTAATCCCTTCATGGCCAAGCAATAAACACAAGCCCCCTTACTAAAAAAACGTAAGCACTTAGATTTTTTTAAAACATATATAAACCAAATCTAATAAAATTTACATTTTAAGCGGTTTAATCTAACCATATATATAATAAGATTTAAACTTAGGTTTTTTCTTTCTTTTTTAAAAATATATATGCTTGGATTTATAAGTTAAGTTTAAATATGATTTAAACTTAGGCTTAGAATATGGTCATTGACTCTTCCTCAATCCCATGTAATTTTAATATAGTTTAAGGATTTTAATATATATAATTTTTTTTCAAAACTATATAAATTTTAATATGATGTTTATATAAATTATTATATAAACCTTATTCTATACTATATATATTTTTATTTAAAAATAATAATATAGTTTTCAAATTATATGGGATATAGTTATAGATTAACTATAAACAATAATTTTCAAATTGAATCTTTTAGAGGGGTCCAAAGAACACGGGTATGAATTTACCTTCCGAAATATTTAGCAAACATTTGCAAATAATTGAAATTATAGAAAACATGAAAATTATTTCACATAGTAATAAATATTTTCCCTTTTTGTATGTGATTTTCACGCAGGTAAAAATTTGAAGCCCCTTTCACTTGTGCACACATCAATCTTCAAACAAATATTAATTTCATATAATTTACAAAATGTAAATGAAAGTAAGAATCATATCATATTATATCTCCCCCAAAAAAATTAGGGATTTAAAATTGAAAAACCTAAAAAGATTATCGATAGTTTAATTACACAAATGTAGTGCCAAAATAAATTGGGGAAAAAAACAAGGACCGGATATTTTAAATACTCTTTCAGGTTGGTTGAAAAACTAGTACAAATAAAATAAATAAAATATAAAATATTTTATCTTAATTTATTTAATTTATATCACTTTGTTACCATGTTATAATTTGAGGATTCTAATAAATATAGATTTAATCAACTTACATATTACATAATGTTACAATAAATATTTAAATAAAGATTACATCATAACATAAGTAAATAAATAAATACTTATAGGAAATAAATAACACAGGTGACATAGTATTTATAGTGGAAACCTCCAATAGGGTAAAAACCACTTTGAAAATAATCTTTTACTTGAGAGAAATTATTTTACATCCAATAAGATCACCTCCTCCTTTGAAACACTATTTACAAGGGTAAAACCAAATCACTTGATTTGCACATCTTTGATATATTTTCGAATATATCAAATGAAGACCTAGAGTCTTTTTATATAAGGTGATCGGGTATGTCTCCCGACTCACCTTTTCAACATAAAATGGTTGACACATACACCTAGGTTTATAATATTTAATATTAAAAATATAATCATTTCATGATATTAAATATTTAACCTAAAATATATACCTAGGCTAGCATATTTAATAATAGAAATATAAATATTTTATATTATTAAATATTAACCTATATATTAGTGATGGACCATATACATTAAGGGTTGGCGGACTACTTATTCGTTATATTTCAACAAAAGTATATCAAGAGACTATAAGGTTCATTAGAGATCTGCATGGTGAAATACATTGCTTAAAAGAGCAAGCATACACAAGAGAGTGGGAAAAAAATTGACCTCCCGTAGAATGAAGTGGATGACCTAAAGAAGGTGTGTAAGATGTTGTGCCATGATAAAATAATTCCATTTTTATGGGAATGGCTTCGAGAGAAGGTACCATGCATCGGATTTGAGCACGAGCGGTAGATACTTCATGCAGATCTACCACCTCGGGACCATGAATTTGACAAGTATATCACACTTAATGCGGTTATTGATGGTTTCTTAGTAAGAAATATTTTTATTAATATAGACGTTGAGGTAAATGCTAGGTTCTTGGGAAGTTTTGGACTAATTTGTTGAGGTAAACTCTTGAAGCATGGAATCAAATGGGGAGGCCTACATTACTTTTGCCTATCTTCAAATTTTTGTACATGGCAAACAAAACTAAAACATTGACTATTAGGATACTAAAGGATGCATCTATTATCATTCAAGAGCCATGTTTACTAGATACTTTGAAGTGTTGAAACTTGCTAAAGTAGAAAATTTTATAGCATTACTTAGGAAACCTTGGTGTTATGCAAACAATATTGATATGCACTTTAACAAGAGATACATTAGTTTTGAGAAAAAGGATGAGTGTGTGATTATACCTCTATTTGAAAAGAAGGTAGAGCCTTATGTTTATCCTTTAAAGAAGGAATAACTTAATAGAATATATTCTCAAATAGTGCATGATCTATAGAATCTAGAACCATCAAAATAAGAAGTTCTTCGGCGAGGACAGGCATTTGGTAAGTGACACTACTAGGGCTACTTGTGATAACTAGGCTCATGGAACATATGAAATGGTGTCTGTGTGAAATTAAGGGGCGAGTTATAAGGATGATCACACCACATAAGGTGAGGCACTTAGGCTCAACTCAAGTACTAAGATATACTCGTAAAAAGAATCTGATACATTCCTACACGTCATGGAGAATCAATGGCCAAATGAAGGATATAGAAGAAACATGTTGGTCTATACCTTGTGTGAGATAGTAGCATGCTAGTGGGAAACACAGAGGTAACCTCTTGGAGTGGCAAGAAGTGAGAATCACTTTTTCCACCAGGTTCACTCAAATCAATGTACCTATGCATGTATGTGAATTTCATGGTAAGAATTCATCCCCTCATCACATCCATAATTGTGAGAGACTATGGACGCAAGGACATGAGGCTTTATTGACATCCCTTTGGGTACATAAGTTTTACTCCATATTGTTTGGATGCACGCAAGCTTGGTATATCCATGCTTTGAGATAAAAAGGAGACCGCTGAACTAGTAAGAGATGACTGCAAGTATGATTCAAACTTTTGATTACTTTTCTACTAAGCCTCCATTCCATGAAGCATTACAGATAATGAAGCGCATCACATTGGGGGATAGCACAAAGGTAGAAGAGCTCATTTTAGAGCTCTTTGGGGAACCTAATCTCGAGTCATGCATTGATCTTGAGAAAACATAAGAGGTGCGAGATGGTTAGAACTCGGCAAGAAAAAGAAAAGGGTAAACTGGTCTATATGATTGATGACGAGGAATTTGACAATTTGGATGTTAACCACACCAAAGGTGTGCACGAGGTGATGGGTTTTGCAAATGAGAAGGCACGTGCATACCATGATCCCATGAAAAAAATAAGGTTAAAATTGGTACTGAGGATAAACCCAAGGAGGCCATTATTGGTGATTACTTGTTAGAGCAAGAAGTAGCAAATATTATTGAACTCTTGCGCGACTTTCAGGATCTCTTTCCAAAGGGATATCATGCGTTAAAAGGTGTACATACTTATTTAGGCAAGATGAAGATAAAGTTGAAAGAAGGTGCGCACTAAGTTAAGAAGAGGCCTTACAGGATGAATCATAACCTACACGTGAAGTTTAAAGAGGATATTGATAAGATGCTCAAGTCTGTAATAATTGAGCCAATTGAAGAATCTGAATGGGTCAGCCCCATGGTTATCAATATCAAGAATGGTGGGAGGATTAGGATTTGTGTAGACTAAAGAGAGCTTCATGCTTCATGTGTCATAGATCCCTTTCTCACTCCTTTCATAGAATATATCCTTAAGGGAGTTTTTGGGCGTGAGATATACTATTTTACATATGGTTTTTCAATTTATCACCAGGTGCGCATCGCGAAATAAGATCAGAAAACCTTCACTATTGAGTGGGGTAGTTTTTCATATAAAGCTATGCCCTTTGGATTGAAAAATGTGCCAGCTAAAATAAAGTAAGTGTTCCTACACATTATTGTATAGGCATTTCAAGATTTTATTCACAAGTTCTTGCAAGTATATTTATATGACTAGACTATTTATGGGTTAGTCAAGGATCATTTTGATAATATAAGGCTCATGTTTGAGAGGTGCAGGAAGTTGAGCATCTCTCTTAACATTAAAAGTGCATCTTTGCTACACCTTTTGGCACCTTGTTAGGACACATAATTTGCAAAGAAGGATTGTTGGTAGATCCAGCCAAGATAGTTGTGATCTTGGGTCTAGAAGAACCTACCAATCAAAGTGAGGTGTGTGGATTTCTAGGACATACAGGATACTACAAGAAATTTATAAAAGGTTATGTGCAGATTTTCAAGCCCTTGGAAAAATTATTGAAAATGTAACATTCCCATTTTAAGACTTTAGAAACAAGGAATTTTTTTTTACATAATGTTCACTGTTCTAAATAAAACTTAATTTAGAACACACATTCAATGCCAGTCAATCTCATAATAGATAACCATATGCAGTTGTAAATGACTCAGTAATACACCGATCTATTCATTCCATGACTCAGTTATCTACCGATCTATTCATGTTTCACTTTAAGTATTGAATACTTATCGTATACTTCGTATACTTGGTTTTCACCCTAATCCGGGTACTGAGTGATCTTGTTTAAAGAACATACCTAAATATTTGTTACCAATATTCATCTGGTATCACGTGGCTTTAAACTAGGTGACATAGGACAATGCAACCAGTCAGCTTGCGATACTTTGGCCAAAGATTTTACAACATACTGTGTATGTCGTTATTCCTAGATGGCATACTCATCATTTTGGAATACATCCTTCACCCCACTCTTCTGTTATCATGAATGGTCTTTACTAACTACCGTCAGTCCACTTGTTCAAGAATTAACCCTAGCCTGAGTTAGGAACATAGTCTATTATAGGAAGACACTTTTGATGACTTAGGGTAAAAGGGCATACTCGGTTGACCTATGTCAACCGGATGTGCCAAAGTACCCTGAGTTATAGAAAGTTACTCCCTATCCTAAACATGTTACTAACTTGACCTAGAGAAAACCCAAGTTCAAGTCCTTATCATGTGTAGACCTAGATGATCAATGCAGAAGGGTGTTGCCACATGTCAACTGTAATGTTGTATCCTGAGAAGACCCAAGTCTTCTCAAAGGTATAGCCCTGCATTTGGTGTGTGCCAACATCCTACAGAAACTACCTCATCATGATGTACATACACTAAGGAGGTTATTAATGTTAAGTTAATTTGGATTATAAAACAGATTACAGTGTTTATGCTAAACCCTAATCCAACACTCCTCAAGTCCTTGTTCTATACTTAGTTCAATGAAGCATTAAAGAACTTTCTCTAACTCATGATTGCTTTTAATGTTCATTTATTTAGTTTAACAATAGTTAATCAAAATAGGACAGCAATAGCATAAGTTCCATTACATACATCATAATCATTCATAGAAGGTGTAGCCACCAAATAGGTTCAACTATGGTAGACTTTATAAGAAATGAAGTCTATGTTTAACGATCATGTCACCCTTCTTTGGGTTATGTATCATTTAGCGAGGAAGAACCTTCCTCTAATTGATTAAGTGATAGGGTTTGTCAAACCCTTCTTATCTTTACAAACTCTAATGTTCCATCACATATTCATTACACATTTAAATACTATATTAGAATTGTTTAGATAAGATTGATAACTTACGCAACTTAACAAGCTGCATCTTATTAAGGAAGATTAAACTAATTCCATTTTTATCTACTTATCAAGTTCATCCAAATTATACATATAACAGATATGAATAATGTCATCAAGATAGAAATTCCACCTTCTATAAGATAGATTACACAACCAATACCAATAAATCTCCAACATTCAAATTCCTCATTTAAAACCTTTTCATTTACAAGACTAAGTATTCAAGGAATTTTATATGAAAAACAACCTTCAATCCAAAAAGAATACAACTTTTACTTTTTCAATACAATTAAAGAATGAATTGAAACTCTTTGCATAAGGTTTAAAATCAAATAACCCAATACAACATGAAAGTTCCTGTCTTCCTTATTCACTTACGATGTCCATCTGCAAAATTTCTAGCATGGGTCAATTCAATGAACTGAGCATGATAAGCACTAAGCATTAAAGTAAAGTGCATTCCACTAATTGCTTCATTAAACAACTTTGCTTTCATGAAACAAAAGAAAAACATCATGCAGATAATCATAAGTAATACATCAAGAAAGAAGAACAATAAGAAATCTGGATTACTTCAAGGAAGTAACATTTTATAATCTGCAACTTCAAAATTATACCACAAGACTTAATAGATCCTATCAATTTAGTTTTGGATCAATAAACAAGTCTTAACATTAATTTATCTCTTAAATTCGTAAAGATAGAAGAGCACATTTAACTTTTCCCAATCTGTAAAAAGGGTTAGTTACAACATAATTGATATTAGTAAGTTCCATCCCTCAATAAAGACAAAGAAGAGAATGAATAATGAGAAGTTCAATCCATAATCTTATCACCAATGAAAAGGATCACATACCCACGAGGACCCAAACCATATTTCATTTCATTTATACTATGAAATGAAATCCAACATCTAATACAACTTAGAAACTCTTAAGTTAGTTTCCAAAAGAGAGCTCAAAACCAAATGCACAGTCAAGCCCATATACCTCCAATTTTCCATGCAACCTTCCCAGAAGACCTAACCTCATCACCTAGCCCAAATTCAAAACAATTCAAAGAAGAAAATGCAAGTACAGTCTCAAACTGTAGACTACCCCCTCCCAAGAGAGTATAACTCTCTCTCTCTCTCTCTCTCTCTCTCTCTCTCTCTCTCTCTCTCTCTCTCTCTCTCTCTCTCTCTCTCTCTCTCTCTCTCTCTCTCTTTAATACAAGGTGGTTCAACAAGAGTATAACAGTTGAGTAAAATCCTCCGATTGAAAAAGATAGGGAAATCACAACAACTGAAAACCAAATCACCATTACAATCATTAGTAACAAACTGATAATGAGAAGGTAGTTCAGATTTCCAAGCAAGATTCACATTGTCAACATCCATGTAAGTGGTACTGAAACTTTTCATACCACTAACAGAATAATAGGTTTGAACTTAGCATTCAACCAAAACCCACTACTCAGATGGAAGTAAATATTTAAGTGATTCAATAAGACTAGACCTGTCCTACCTTCTTCCAACTCATCTGAACAAGATAACCACAGACCTCTCTAGTTCCTTAAAAATCATATGACAGGTAGGGTTTGTTTCACTTAAAATATAGAAAGGAAGAGGTAACTCTTTCCAAGAACCTCTACAACTGACAAGTCTATTTCTTAATGGAACACAGTTCTAGTTCCAATTATTTCTAAGAACAAAGGCATAAGATTTCCCACAAGACAAGAATACGCTTAGAGTAGATATGGATAAAATACACTCTAAGATTCACATGCCCGTTAAGTTTGAAAACACAGTACAGTCTAGAAGTAGAAGTAAAACAATCGTTCCTTCAATCGTCAAAACAAAGGAGGCCACAAAGAAGTTTTACTGATCAAATTTGACCAACAACTCACAAGACCCCTTCCATCAAACAGTACTAAAGGAAACTGCAGTTTTCAATACAAAGAAATACAGTAAGAAAACAACTCATTGATTTCCTCATACAAAATCAAAATGACCAACAAGGAATACTGTGTTGCATTAAATTCATGCACAGACCACAAGTTCAAAACCCCTTAAGTTCAAACAACTCAAGTTCAAACACGAATTTAAAATGGAAAAACATGTCTCCAAAGAAAAGCTCATAATAATACCAACACCCTATTATGGGTTCAAGCCTTCCGTTTTCATAAGGAAGAATAAAATCTCAGTATAGAACTCAAGTACAAAGCACAACGCAATAACTCAACAATGAGTACAGAGTTCATAAGAATTGTATATAAGATCCAAGGTTCAAAACTTCCATAAGTTCTACACAGTCCAAACAACCACTCGGTCTCAGTAAAGCTAAAACCAATCACGACTTCAATACAAGTTTAGAGTATTCATGGAGTGCTATTACAACTACCCGAACGTAATCATAAACAGAGATACAAGGCCATCCCAACAACACTGTCAGTTCAAGTTCAAACGGCCAAGGAGCTTCTAATTCAAGCTCAATGAGCTTAAGTACAGATTGAAACGTGACAACCCATTAACGCATTCAACACCCAACAAGTAATAAGCCAACTCTTTTCACCTTATTTTCAAATGCAAGGAAACAAGCTTCGAAAACAAGCTACAAGCTTAATACAATAACAGAACTACTAGTTCAAGTTACAGAGGTCAAAAGAGCTTCAAGTACAGATTGTAGAGTTCCAAAACAATTACATGCAAACCTCTAACAACCAGAATAGAGAAGTTTTCCAAAACATTCAATAACAAAAAAGGATTCGAATTCAAAAACCCACAAATTTTCCAAGCTTACATGCAAGTAAATAACCACATACATCAAGCAAATATAAAATTTCCAGTGAGCAGAATTGTGTTAATGAATCATTTAGAAGAAAGCAAGAAATCTTAATGGGTAGAGCCTATCATGCCTGATAGTGCCTCTGCCGATTTGAAGAAGACTTCCAACCGAGTTTCCAAGACCTCTTCTTCTCCAAACAAGATCAAACAACCATATTCTTTTTCCACAATCCCACTTATACATTCCTCGAACCGAAAATAGCTCAAAGAGTTCAAAAATAGCTACAAAGTGGAGATCAAATTGTTAGTTCAAAGAACCAGATAGCTCCATGCGGAGTGAAAATTGTGAAGCATGCAAGGCTAAACAACCCCCAACGAATCTGCCAACATGCCTTCCAAGACGGCTTGCTCGCCAAACCTGGGCACATTAATGCCATTAAAACCAATTTTCCCACTTAACTTTCCTTACCACCACCATTCATAGTTGGCGAGACCTAATTGCAATTCATAGTGCATTTCCAAACTTAGAGAAGCCTCCACATAGATTCCTCTAACTTTCACTAACCCCTACCACACTGGCAGTCCTTTCATATATTAAAAACCAAATCAAAACAAATCCCAATAAAAAGCCTTGGAACCGCCACTTAGTTCCCATTGCCAATGACCCCTAGGTCCCCTTTCATATCCCAATAGTTAGGATAGATAGAATTCGCTTAGGTTAGATCTTAGGTTAGTTTAAATAAATAACCTTAGGATATAACCCCCAACAATAGTTTTCCACCCTAGGTTAGGATGTAGTTTAAACCAAAAATATAGGTTCAGAAATAACTTAGCACCCCCCCTAGGTTACTTCCTTACAAGCTAACAACTTAGGTTAGAATGTCATCCCTCGTAAAGGGTATAGTAACAATAGTTAGGTAACTTACCTGAATCTTGTGTTTATTAGGGTACACAACCATCTATTTTTCTCAAGAATCCAAAAGTAGGGTTCCTATTTCCCTTGATGCCATAAGCACCCTACAAGGGTTGACCAAGAAGAGCCGAGCTCAACAAAAAATAGAATGCAAGCACTATATCCAAGATAATAAAGAATTTTCCACAAACACAAGTTCAGTCCGTTAAGCCTCACAATCGATGAATGTCAATTTTTCATTCAGTTATAATAAGAATATTTAAAACATACCTTGGATCAATGGAATTGATCCAAGGATGAGTCCAATAGTGAAAAGTAAGTTACAACTCTTAAAAACCAGATTGTAGCTTATCCAAAGAGAGTGAAATAGATTATTGCAAGCAACAAAGCATACCATCCCTCCAATCAAAGAGCATAATTGATTTATCCATTTCAAGCATGATCTTCAGCAATCAAAAGAACACACCTTTATCAAGAAAATCACATGTCAACACTTGAAATGCAAAGGAGGAATATAACCATTTTTGAGGGTGTTACTGAGAAAACTAAAGGGAAATTTTATTGGGGTGGCATGCAACAATGGACATTCAAACCTTTCAAGTAGAGGCTTACTAATACGCCCATTTTGTGCTTTCCTTCATGGGATAATCCTTTTCATGTTCACGTTGATGTATCGGCATCGCAATTGGCACAACCAAGAGAAGGAATTGTTGCAAGAGGTCATTGTTAGTCACATGTGTGTTGTTGTATGATCGTCGAGCTCTCCCAAACACTGTAAAGAGAAAGAGCACCTAAAAACCCCTAAAACACATCAAATCCTAAAAAGAAAATGATGCAAATGGGGAGTTAGACTAACCTCGGTGGTCACTCAATTGAGTGAACTTATGATCTAGTTGTTGCACTACATTTTAGACTTTGTGTATTTCTGTAAGTGTGCTATAATCATGCCCTAGGTGGATCTTGTGCAAAATGCATTGAATAGCAAGAAATAGCTAGATGTAGAAGATGTAAATAGATGTGTGCATGGAAAAATTAACTTCCCCTCCTATGAAGTGTATGCAGAAGAATACATTCCCTTGTCCCTTGAATGATAGCTAGATGGATGCTTTGATGCTCTTGAAATTCCTTTAGATGCAACCTTAGGTTATAGTAATAGATGTTTAGATATTGGTCCTTTATTATGGTCACATAGCTTTGTATTTATATGATTCCCTTGTTTTAATTTCGTAATTAACCACTAAAAGGCCTAACCATAAGAAAACAATATGCCCAATAGCTAGAAGAGACCCAAAAGATGCGATCAAGATACAAAGAGGTCTGGGGCGCCTAGAAGGGACCAGGGGAGCGCCTGGGCGTTGTTGTCGTCTAGGTTGGGCACTAGTGTCCAGACTCAAAAAATTTAAAGTATCAAAAGTCATAGTACGTAATAGGGTGTGTAAGGCCAAGAAGGAAACCAGAAAGAAAGAAAAGAGGCCAAAGACAATTTGTCAATTAGTACTTTTCTCACTTAGGAATCATATGAATAGTGGTATGTGACTAGGACCTAGAAATGTACCCAAGTGCATGAATTAATGTCTACATTTTCCCTCTCTATATGTTGTTGAGAAAATTCTTGATGACATAAAGTATATAAGAGATGCATACATGATACCCATGTAGATCGATGGCGAAAAGTGTGCCGAGGAGACAAGAAAAAGCGTGAAGTGAATAATATGAAGTATGGAAGCTAGAGAAGAGGAAGTGACCCTAGGGGTGAAAAGTGTATGTGTATATGTTATGGTTTACCTGTTTTCGATGTTTTATTATGCGTGATGATTTGATTACTACTTCCCATAAGGACGAACCTGTAAAAGAGAAGAGAAAAAGAGTAGTCAAATCCGTGTATATGAACAATTTGATACAAATAGGTAAAAAGTGTGTAAAAAGTATGTAAAAGGGAACATTTGCACTGATCCGTGATGAGTGAAGAGAAAGAAAGGATCCCGACAATATTGTAGAAGAATGATTTTTTTGGGCAACCTCACTCCTAGTGTGAGTTTTTGGGCGATCTCACACCACGGTAAAAGAGTGTAGGGAGAAAGGTCTAGTGTTATTCTCCATCCTTTGACTTCTTCCCTTAACACTTTATACACCATTGCAGATGGTGTGATCTTGTTTTCTTTAAATTCAAGTACATTTCAATCCAATTTGATCCAATGCAAATATAAAAAAAAGGAGAAAGCATGCATCTTAATTGTTGGAGGATGGTGCCTATGTTGTGAAAATTGATATGTACACTTCGACAATTGTGCTAATCTTATAAAAACTATGTAACTTCCCCTGGTCATAGGCACCCAAGAAGGTTCAAGAGCACCCAGGAACTCATGTCTATGTCTGGGTGCAAGTGTTTGTGGTGTTTTGAAGACCCAAAACAGATTTTGGGCCATTTCTAAGACTGTATACTATGTTGAATTTTTACTAAATAGTGTTGTATTATGACTACGAACTATTGTATGGGGTGACTGATTCCCCCCTCATTTTAGGTGCATGTGATGTCGCTAGTAGGAGGCGGCCTAAAGGAGAGGATCGAACGTTGATCTAAAATTGATGCCCTACAGGGGGAAGGGAATTTGCTTGGTAGAAATAAATGAACATGAAAAAAAAAGTGGCTAGAAACATGTTTTAGTGCAAACAAGACAAACACACATATAGAAGATAATGTGTAATCTAGTAAGCAAGAAGAAAATGTAGTCCATGAAAATCAGGTTGTAGATATGGGACATCGCTCACAATGCCATAAGACAATCGGGGCCTAATCGGCCAAAACATATAAGTAGTGATCAAACAAGTCATAGGGAAAAGCCCACAAACAATGGCATACAATGGAAAATAATAACAAATAGTAGGAAGTAAAGAATCGCACAACCATGGTGGAAAATATTTCCTGCAAATAAAATGCTACACATGAAGCCCCTGTTAGCATGTTAGAAAGATAAAAATGATGTCAAGATGTGTATATATTGTTAAAGTAGTGTGTTAGTAAGAATAGGAAGTAATGTAAAACAAAACAATATCGCCAGTAGTGTGTACGAAATTAGATGCCCCAAGAGCCTCGGTTTGACTAGTAAGAGGTATAGTTCCAAGCATCCATGTTGCATGTAAGGATTTTTAGAAATTTTGAATTCACAACTAGAGAGAAAGTGAACGCGTGTGTGTATATAGAAAAGATAATGACATACGGTATATTCGTCTAACATGTGAAATAAAGTGTGCATATAACTACTATAAGCAAGAAAGAATAAATGCAACCAAGATATGCATTATGTTGTGAATGTGTGAGATGGAACAATATGCAAAGTGAATGTAATAGGAGCCGCATGCCCCCTGAGTGGATGTGTATAGATGTGTATGATATGATGTTCATTTATAAATTCCCCCTCATCATTCAAGAATGAACCAGAGAATAAGAGTGTGTCATCGGGAAATGGTTTGAATTGTGTGTTAAATAGGTATGATCAATGAAGCCTAGAGCATAGAGAGTGAGTGAGTGTGGTGAGGTTCATTTCATATTTAGACCCTCAACAATCGAGTATGAACCATGGAACTAGAGTGTGTCATAGGGTAATGATGATACAAATGTATCAAGATGTGCAAGACACGTGTGAAAGACTAGATGTGAAGTAAGAAGTGAAATGGTAGAAGTGTGAGACACTGACAATGCTAAAATGGGGAGAATAAGCATGATTCCCCCAAGTATATGTTTATGAAGAAGAATCAAGTAACATTTTCTAAGATATCATCATTGTCATGGTCAAAACCGAATGGCAATGCATCTGAGACTTAGTAAGCAATAGTATGTGGTTGATCATATAGAGATCCATTGTGGCATAAATTGTACATGCCCATTGTGTACTCTTTATCAGTGAAAGGTGGTTACAGACAACCATGTGCATACCAATGAGTAATATTTTGTGCATAACCAAGAAATGAATCATTGCAAATAGAAACACGACCTGAAAGGCATGAGAAATGTAATTTCAGTATGATTAGGGTCCAAAGTTCCCCAATGTATTCAAGCCAAGATTTCCCAAGTGTGAGTGGGGAAGTGCGAGGAGTGCGTGCAACGAATACTGATAGATAGAAGACATGAATACCAAAGGTAGTCGTAATATGAACATATCTCTCGGTAGAGATGTAAAAATGAGGCAGAGGTAAGATATCATCGAGTGTAAACCCAAGCCAAGTCAAGCCATCGTGTGTGCAAATAGTGTCAAAGCAAGTGGGATCGAATGGAATGTGATGCCAATAATATTTAATCATGAAAAGAGTGCATGTGAAAGGAGGAATTACAGATGTGGGATCCCCATGAGAATATGATATAGGTGGTATGATGTCCAATGTATGGACATACCCCCGATAAAGTACTATATCATTAGTAGAAGGAAGGGGTTGTTTGAATTGATATATTCTTGGCAACAATAGCAATGAAAGTATCATTAAATTATGAATCATCTATCTTGATAAGAGTAAAATTAAAATTGCACAATTTTCAATAAGAATTTAGTGCAATGATGGAAATTATATGGGACAACATGCATGGCGTGAATCTAGGGTTTAACCGACAAGATATTAAACTAAAACAAGGAATTGATAACGACCATCGTAGGAACAATCGTAGGTCCAACTTGTATAGGTAATTTGATAGTGCCTAGACATGTGCGAGTAGTGGAATCATAGCCATGAATAAAAGTGGAATTTTTAGCAATGATATTATTAGTAATGTTGATTTTCTTTAAAAGGGAGTGAGCACATAGATTAACAACAGATCCATTGCTAATGAGCACACGTTTGATACAAATAGTGCCAATAATAGTAGTGATAAGAAGAGGTGCACATGGATTATCAATAGCAGATGGTGGTATGTCCTCATCATTAAATGATATAGCATGTGGTAGATTTTTTAGATATTGAATGAGGTGTGTGAAGGCCACCGAATAATTATTTCTTTCAATTTGGATAGAACAAAGGGTAGGCTCTAATGTGTGACAACAATCAAGTGCATTGCATAATAATTCATAGAGAGATATTTTGGTTGGTGTATTCTTAAGTTGTTCGATAATATCATAGCCTTTAAAAGTGGTAGGAGGAGCCACATAAGTGATAGGCAGTGGGATAGAAATGGGATGAGTTGTAGGAGGGTGAGTGTGGAAAGTAGTTACTACATTGATATTTGGATCAGCCCTAGGCGTAATAAAGCGAGGAGGATGTTGAGTACAAACTTGCATGAAATCAGCAACAGTAGTAACCATGCCAGAAACCTTAGTTGGAGTGAAATAAGGATAAGAAGATTGATCCATAACTTGAGAAGAATAGAACATACTTATAAGGTAAGGTTTGAAATGTTGGATTCACCAAATGATTTAACAAAAATATATTTTATGTTAAACTCTAATTGCAGAGTCACAATAAAATGATAAAGCAATAATGTAAAGATCTGACCTAAGTAATAAGCAATTAAAATTCAAAACCCTAAGTGCAAGAGAAGAGATAAAGTACTTAGTTGATCTTGCAATAATCATGAAGTTGTGTTGAGCTGGAAAACTAATGAAATAGGAAGGTAGACTATCACAACCGAGCTCAAAAATGTAGAATTTTTAAGAATGTCGGGACTAGGGCACTTAGACTCGGGTCATGGGCACCTATCGTCAAGGACCTTTCAGTAGGCACGTGTGACTGTGTAGAACCTCAAAAAATTATTTTTACAGGTCACAAGATGTTTACAAGAGGTCATTGTCATAGTCACATGTGTGTGGTTATCTCGATCATCCATTTCGCTAAAACCCGCAAAGAGAAATAAGCACCTACAAAACCCCAAAACACATCAAAGATTAAAAATAAAAATATTCAAATAGAGATTTGGACTGACCTCGAAGGTCACCTGATTGAGTGAGCTTACAATCTGGGTGTTGCACTATATTTCAAACTCCATGTAGTTTTACACGTGCATTTGTGTATAATTGTGCCCTGGGTGGCTCTTTTGCAATATGCACTGAATATCGAGAAATATCTAGATGTAGAATATGTGAAAATATGTGTGCATATAAAAATGAACTTCCTCCTATGAATTATATGTAGAATAATGCATTCCTTTTTCCTGAATCATAGCTAGATGGATGCTTTGATGCTCCTGAAATTCCTTTGAATCCAACCTTAGGTGATAGTGATAAATGCTTTGAGATTGGTCCTTTATTATGATCACATAGCTTTGTATTTATATGAATCCCTTGTTTGAATTTTGTAATTAACAACTAAAAGGATGACACATCGAAAACAATATGCCCAAAGAGCTTTAAGAGACCCAAAATATGCGAGAAAAATACAAAGAGTTTGAGGGCGCCTAGGTGTTGGTTTCAAGATGGGTACTGGCATCCATGATGGGCATTGGTGTCAGGACTCAAAAAAGCTGAAGTATCAAAAGTCAAAATGGACAATAGAGTGTGTAAGGTCAAGAAGGAAACCGAAATAAATCAAAAAGACCAAAGATAGTGGTCAATTAGTAATTTTCTTGCTTAGGAATCATATGAATAGTGGTATGTGACTAGGACCTAGATGTACCCAAGTGCGTGATTTAGTGACTACACAATGCTATAAATTAGGATGGCTTCTTTATTCCAAAGTAGCTCGAAAGTTAGTTTTTCTATAGCAATTGTGGATTACTCTAGGTTATGGAGCTTTGTATCACCACTACACAAGAAATAAGAGTTGCATTTCTTCCATTTCATTTTCTTATTCTTATGCTTTCCTCTATTATCTCTCTATTCTACAACTTTGCAAGAATATTGATCTTGAATAACCAAAAAGGAACTTTGTATCGATGAATGATGAATCTAAATAATTGTGTGTCTCTAGTTTGTTAGTCTTATTAATTGCTTATATTGTTGTTTTCCTCTAATTGAATGTGGACCTACGCAGGTTATTGTGTGTGAACTTTGTTAATGCCTACTCACAATAATAACCCTCTCTTTCTTGATTTCCCCAACTCTCATTTATCCCTCATCATTACAAATTCCTCCCTTGCAGTCCATACAAGCACTTTTCTAATGATTTAGTGGAGTGTTCCTATGTGATCCTTGGCCTATTGGCCACCCCACATAATTAGAATATTTTACATTCAATAATGGGAGCCTCCCCATACCCAAGAAGGAGGGTCTTATCCTCATGACTATTGGTGGAAACACATAATTTGCAAGATGAAATATTATTTCACCAACAGTTTTTGGCGGCTCCACTAGTGGGAGAGATTAGCCTTTATGTACTCGTAAAGATCTCTGAAAATACAAAAAATCATATATTTAAAAATCCATTAAAAAAAATTGAAAAAATGCCAAAAATACCATCTGAATGTTCAAAGGCCCTATTGTAATCCTTTTGAAAAATCTGCACTTTTCCGCTTATTTCCTTCTAAGAACTTGAGAAAAACTGGCAAAGAAGATATACCCGAGATGACCATGGAGGTGACATTTTTATGCAACACTTGAAGAAAAATTGCATATTGATTTCAGACTTCATATTGTACATGTAAGAATACAAGTTATTGGAAATCCTCTTGAAGGTCTTACTAAAGAACGAGTTACGTAACCACTTGTCTTTATTCCACAATAAAAAGAAAAGGAAGAACTGATATGGTAGCATAAGTACATGTTCCATGGGAATAGAACATTGGTCCATTGGATTTGACCCCTCCACTTCATGAACTTCCAAAAGAGTAAAGAAATAACTTTCCAAAATTCTATGAAGACAGAAAGCAACGACAGATTATCATATCATGTTATGTGGCATCTTTGGAGTGCAACATGAAGATGTTTCCATGTGGTTATTCGTGGAAACATTACAAGATTCCATGGTGGATTAGTTATACTACTTGTCATCACACTTGATATTTATTGGGATGATATAAAAATAATTTTGAAGAAGGATTCAAGATTTCTGAAGATGTTCATTCCCTCCTTTCTCAACTTACTCAGATGAAAAAGAACAACAAGAGTCCATTAGATATTTTGTGGAAAAATTCAATAAGTTGATCAACAAGATTTTAGTTGTTGCTTCATTCGAGAGGTTAATCTAAAATGTAATGTCTCTGCCTTTTTTATATTTGTACTTTCTTCTGTGACTAAAGTTTTCAAATTTTGATAAGTGATTCTTGTTCTAAGTTGATATACTCTTTGAACTATTGGTCATGTTTGTAGAAGAGATATCCACTGCCTGTAAAAATCTGATGTTAATCATGCTTTTGGAAATATTGAACTTATGTTGAATTATCATCATGTGCTCACTTTGGATTGGGTTTTGAAGGGAACTATGTGATCTCAGTTGGTAAGAAGTAAATACAATCTTTTGGAACTGTGTAGGTAAGTCATCTAAGTTTTGATATGAATGATTTTCCTTAGACTATTGCATCTATATTTAAAGAAGGGCAATATCTTGGATCAATTTCAGTGATCCAAGGCATGCCTTTGATCAATATATTATTACGATCATATTTGTTAAGTCAATTTGATTTCATCATGTTTCTGATATACCATCATATTCAGGCTTAAAATGAACATAAGGTCATTGGAGATGTTTTGTAACATCTTATGAATACATCCATACTACTAATAAATCTTACTTAGATTCAATAAATTGCAAAGGATGATATTTGTGTTGAATATTTTAAGGGCCTAACAAAACTATACTAGGTGACAACTATATATTTAAAAAGGACCTAGTTATGTTATAATTATATTTGATTGAACAACCCCAACCTAAGCTATGGTTAATACATTATTGATGGGGCCCTGATCTCTAAACCTATCCAAGGAACTAAAACTTAACCTAAGGAAAAATTATGGTTGTGTATAGTGATGAGATTGAGTTAATAATAAATGGTTGGCCAATCCAATACTTGGAAAATTAAATGTGATGTAATTGTAAGAAGAGCACCACCTTTGGCAAAGACTTAGCCTGAGTTGACATGCACATAGGCCAAGGTAACTAAAATGCTTGGCAGTAATTTGTTTAAATGTTTAGTTGTTGCTAAGTTGGAATAGGTGGTTGGTGGATTGTAAGGTGAACTAGAAAACTGCCATTGAATTGATTACCTTGAAGGGAGCATGGAAACCGCCTTGGAAACACCGAGATGGTTTGGAGGAAAAGAACTGGGGTTGGGTTCTATTTTTCATTTTTGTATCAAGCATAATGGCTCTGCATGTTAATATTTTTTTATTTGAACTGGAAGTTTGTTTCTGCTTCATTTATGAACTCCCTGTTGCATGGAGAGTATAGCGGAGAAAATTTTGAGATTTCGGTTATAAAATTAATGAAGAAAATGGAGACTATTTTTTGTGCATTCCGTTTGAATATTTGGTGAAATATTGCGGTAGAAACTTGGAAGGAAAGTTGGAAAGCTTGGAAAGGAGTTTCAAGAGCACTACCAGCATGATAGGCTCTAACTCACTATAATATCTTGCTCTATTTAATTATTTCATGAAAATAACTCTGCTCTTTATGTAAAATCACATTTTGTGTTCTGGGTTTTGTGGTTTTTGAGTTATTTGATGATTGTTTTAGTTTTATTTCTTAATAATTGCATCTAGTTCTAACTTTGTTTAAATCCAATTTTGGTTCACTATGCATGACTTTGAATGTGTTTTGTTGAAACAATGAGTTTCTGGTTCATGGGTTGTGTATTTTGGTTGGATTTATGTATTTTTCCATTCCTGGAGTTTCTTTTCAAACTTATTCTATCAATTTTCTTAATACAATATTTGGGTGTTCCTTGAGGCATCATCGTAGTTGTATTTAAAACCCTTTTATCAAGTTAGCTTAAACCTTTAGTGAAAGGTTTTGATCTTGGTTATATACTAGTTTGAGTACATGCATTTTGGTGGGTTCACTCGTTCTTCCTTTACGACTATTATTTTTGAATGGGTTATCAAACCGAGCCCCTATTTCTAGTATTATGCATTTTTCATTGATCTTTCTTTAAGATTTAGGCACTGATTTGATTCCCTATTTGGGTATTTGTGTTACGAATCTTGTTAAATTTTTGGCTTGTGTTGGTAAATCAGTAAAGAAATTTTTAACTCGGGCCTCTATATTTTGAACTGTAAAGTTATGGATATAACACAAATCCATTTAGGATCTTGATATCATTAAACGAAGTTTGTAATCTTCATTTTCTTGTATGAATTCTTCTATGCTTCGAACATGGGCTATGCTCGACGTTTGTATTTTGATTTGAATGATCTTAAATTTGTGACTGTGATTGTCTTCCTTATTCATTTGTTGGAGTTAGTTTATGGTAGTTGAACGATAGCATCAACTGATAGATCCTAATCCTTTGGTTTGTGGAGATGATATTAGTTTTCTGGTTGATCCTGGTTGAAAGAATCATTGATTGGATTGTTAAGTTATTGTTATTGTTAATGTATTGTATTTTAGTGTTAGTTGTGTTTTCAAAATGAATTCATGCTGAGTTGTGTTGGAAGATGCTTTGGGGTTTAAGAACCCTTTTGTTCTCAAAAATATTGTGTTATAACTTAGTTTGTTCTGATCCAACTCTAATTGATAGTTGTATAACTATATTAGTGATATATTAGGAACTTAGTAGACATAATAACAAATAAAAATAACTTGACTATTATATCTAGTCGTATTGATGGTTAAATGTAAATTTTATTGCTCGATTGATAATAGAAGATTCCTAGTAATGTTGTAAAATCTTGATTGATGAAATATAAGGTTCTAGTCATATAATTATGGGATTATATGACTGCTACCCTATAGGTCATACTTTTGTAATATTGATTAAGATATTGTTTATTCCTATTGTTTGATTGTAGGGATTGCTAAGATTCTTAATTGTTGAACAAAGTAAATGATTCCAATCATATAATTATGGGGTTATATGACTAAAATCATGTTACACTTGTATCTTGTTTCATGATTGAATTGGATCAAATGTACATGTTTGTACCTTAAGTGACTGAAATTTTTAGTGATAAAATAATAGTGCTAAGTTTATGACTTAAATTGACTTCTTTATGGTTTAATTATCTTGATTGTTCTTAGTATGCTTAAGAAAGAATTGTTTACTTTCTTGGAACCTTAATTTGATTTCATTTAAAAGTAGAGTTCTTTTTATGAAATTATTAAGTTAGAGCATGTTGTTCTGAAGATTTAGTGTTTATCATGCTCAATTCATGTGAACTGACACATGCTAACAAATCTTGCAGATGGATTTTGTGAAAGATGAAAGAAGAAAGACTTATAAGAAGTTGCATTTATTTTATTGATTTAAGTCAAATGTTCTGAAAAAATGATTATTGTAAAAGTTTCTCAAAGTGATTATGTTTGGAAAATATGGAAGGCCTAGTGCCTTATTATTGTATTCATTTGAAATTTTCTGAATTTTGAAGACTGAATTATGATAATAGTATTTTAGTAGAAAGAAATAAATAAAGAAGGTTCCTTGTTTATATTGATCTTGTAAAGGCTAAATGTTGTGAACTTGAAAGTTAGTGTGATGTTTTAATTATAAATGTCTTACATTACCTTATTGAGTTATAAGTCAAATGTATTAAGGACTTCAAGAATGCCAAGTAGCTTGATTCGATGAAATGAAGGACTATAAATAAAGTTTGTTAGTTTAATAAGCTACAGGATGATTGATATGAATTTATAATGATGTTATGGTAAACCTTATCTAGAAATTGTTGTAATGTAATATTACGTTCATATGGAAATGATATTGTGTTCTTTATAAGGGTTATGTTATAATGTATCATTGTGAACTTATAGATAAGATAATATGCCCTTAAATGGAAAGAAAGGGAATATTCTTATTAAGAGGGAATGGACCTAATGATTGAGTCTTAAACATATGTTGATATTTATATCTATAATGTTTGACAAAGTAAAGGAACATGATAAAATGTGATCAAAGGAATATGTAAGTGAAGTGATGAAAAGGTTATAAAAAGATGAAGTGAATTGATAAAAGTCACACATCCTAACATATAAGTTATATAAAATATGAGTTATACTTACTAGCTGGATATAATAAATAATGCTTAAATGTTGTCCTATAACTGTTATAATCAGATTAATTAGTGACATTGAATGGACCTTTGGAAAATGAATATTTAACTCATTGTACTTAATACAGATTTGATATGCACACCTTTAAACTATAAGGAGTGGTGTTATGATTGGATTAATCATGTTAAACCTAATTGATCCCTAGGCACGACACCTAATGATTAAACATAAACTTATGTGAAAATTAGCAAGCTAGGAATTAATTAATTAATGAACTTGTTAAGTATAGTAGTTTCATGTATCATAACTAAGTGGATTGTTGCAGCATAGTCGTTGTTGCATAGTACCCACTTAATGACGCAAGTCATTAGGTGGATATTGTGGAGCAGCCAATATGGCACGATATTCCACTCAGCTCCTCTAAACGCAGTTATCATAAAATGGGATTTCATGTCACTATTCTACACTAAACAGTGACAAGCATATGACATATGGTTGATGTCATCTTATGCTGACTAAAGGTGATTAAGAGAATTCGAATCGACGTAATTCGATTGAGTACGAATAATTACCCTTAGTCACCATAAGCAGATCGTCAGCACTAGTCCATGTGATTTGTTCCTTTTTAGCATCCAACATGGACTTGGAAGTGGTTGACAATAGTCAAGGAAGCCTAATCTAGATGACAGTTTGAGTGGGGTGAAAGACATATTCCTTTCGACGAGTATGTCATCTAGGAATAAAATCATGGCATACATGTCTTTAAAATTTGGCCAAAGTATCGCAAATAGTTGGTTGTGTTGTCTTGTGTCACCTAGACTAAAGAAGTGTGATATCATATGAGTATCAATAACAGATACTCAGATAGGCTCTTTAGGCATTAACACTTGAATGACCCTTGTTGGGTAAGAAAACCAAAAGTATACTTTGTATACACATCGATATGATGAAACATGAGAGATCGGTTTAACACCGAGTCATGAAATGAGATATCGGTATTATACCGAGTCATTACAGTTGCATATGGTTTATTGTTATGTGATGGATTAGCAATGGAATGTTTGTTCTAAATTATGTGAATTTAGAACAGTGAACATTATGTTTTAAAAAAATCCCCTATTTATTGAAGTCTTAAATGAGGATGTTACATGAAAATGTTTTTCATTAATGCCCGATTCCTTAAATTAGTTTCATACTATGGAGAGTTCAACCAAACAATTTGGACAACGCTCAAGAACTTGCTATTGGAGTGGAAGATGACTTGATCATGTCAAGGAAGATCAAGAATCCTTCAATGAAGGATAAAGCCCAAAGTTCCAAAGATGAAAGAGTTGATTCACTATTGCAAAATTTGGCCAATGATTTGATAATGTTGAAGAAGGAATTTTCCCAACATGCATCATACAAGAACCGAGGAAGAAATAAAATTGCATGATCACCCCAATGGCTTGCCTTGGAAGATCCACCGGTCAATGAAATATGTGAGGCAAATGAAGATTAAGGAGAAGAATTTATTTAAGAAGAAGGAGAAGAAGAATGTGCTAGGATTAGGTACTATGAATTCTCACCTGATGAAGATTTTGAGGAACCTATAGATAACTATTCCTATATATTGTTCACTCGATCACAAAAGGAGAAAGAAGTATTTTCTTCTACTACCCAAACTAACCAATTAAATCCTAAAATGGAGACTCTAAGAAAAATAACAATGAAAGGAGGATCATTGAGGTCCGCTTCCACAAGGTTAGATGAGAAGAAGCATGAGACTACTTCAACCAAGAATCCTTCTACCTCTTAAGGTAAGTCTCATTAAACTTCTCTTGAAAAATCATTTTTTGTTGATCCTAAGAATACCCATTTCAAGGATACCATAATATTTGATGTGCCTAACACTTCATAATCCTTTAATATCATTCATGTTGCAAAAAATCCAAAGTTCAAATTTCTGATTATGAATACTTGAAAACCCATCCCAAGCGATTTGATAGGCTTGTTCAGTATATCAAAGGAAGTACTTTTGTTTCATGTTCTAAAAATTGCACTCCCAAATAACTACCTCATACCTCTCATTCCACTTCTTATTTGAATCGTATCGCTTCCACACCCTCCATATATAGGAAGGTATAACCTTTCTATATATCCTTGTTTTTTTTATTTAAGGGTAAATAGTTTTGAAGGGACTATACCCTGTATACAGAAAGGCTCAAAAGCCATATATCAAAAGTGGTAGAAACAGACCCAAAAAGAGCAAAACATCAAACATCATAGGGCTCAATAGCCAGATATAACAACAAAGAAATAAAACAGGATCAGGACGTACAATGATCTCGAATAAAAGCAAAAGAGAAAAAAATGAACAAGAGATAACCATCACTTGTGATCTCAGCCAAAAAATAGCAAAAAAACCACCGGCCAAAGAATTCGCAGGCCAAGAAACAACAACAGAGCTCGCATCACTTGATAGCCCGATCAATCTTGGCTTTGATCATTTGAAGTGAGACAAAGCAAAGTGGCCGGGAAGGGTCTTTCAAATCCACCTGATCAATTGCAATATCTCTTTTCTCCTTGGAGCCCCAAATGTCCTCAGTAATCCCGCTAAGACTGCAAATACTACAAACATGTTGTTCGATGAAATTGTAGATACTTTTAAGGGCAAAAAGGATACAATCGTTACAACCTTTTGCATTTCCAAGTCTGCCATCTAGAGATTGAAGCTTCTTGAAAATTTCAGCAGTGATATCCTCCTCTTCATCATTTTGCAGTTTCCTTTTTCCCTTAGCTTTTTCCATATCTCTGATAACACTCTTTAGTTCTTGAATTTCCTTTTCCATCTTTCCCATTCTGACCAACAAGTCCTCATCCTTAGGCTCCTCCACCGGATTACTAATGCGCAAGAGATTCTCGGCAAGCTCCAGGTCTTTGTGACTTCTAAGAACCCTCTGAGAAGTAGGGACCTTAGTTTTCATCTCCTTCCTTTTCTTGCTAGATGAAGCAGTGTCAAGCTTCCTTTCGGGTAGGGGAGGAATGGAGGCAGGGGGGCGGGGGAGGAATGAAGGTAGAGGGAGGAGTAGAATCCAAGCAGGGACAAGCTGAGCAGTGGTGGTGAATAAGCAGTATTAACCCTTGATGAAGGGGAACTGCCCTAGTATGATTTTGCACTTCCAAAACGGATTTCTCCAGAGAGTTCATCAAGTAATGAGGGAAGTTGATGATGATGTTTCTACGAAAGTGATTAAGAAAGATCAAATGCTTTTGAGGAATAGTGACAAATCTCCCCTCAAGAGTTACATACCTTACTACCATCCTAGCGATCTCAGCAAAAGGCTCGGGAACAGAAGCAAGCTTGATGATGTCGCCATCACAAATTCAAGATTTTCCCCCTCATCAAGAAACTTCTTTGCCTCCACCTCTCTGTCCACCCACTTGTTAAATAATTTGGTGCCATCTAGACTGAGCCGGTGACTTGGGCAATAAGCTCCTCTGATATCTCAACCTCAATGTTGTTGTACTTTACCACGCGATTCCTCCATCCCTAAGCAAATTTAATAGAGAGATCCTGATCAAAACCTTGGATTTTTTCAATAAAGTTTATCAGACCCCCTTTTTGAAGATAGTTCCAAAGAACCATATCATCTTTCCAAGTGGGATTATGGGTGGGCTCTATCTTGCAAGGCGGTCCCCCATTTTTCCTGTGCCTCTACCCGCAACGGTAAAAATTTGAGAACTGTGCGAATCAGCCTCAGCTCTGTTTTTGAATCCCTCCCAATCATGTGAAAAGATGTAATAATTAAACCTTACTTTGTAATTAGTTACCCGCTCCTTAGCATCCACCCTATGACTAGTAATGATGACACTCCAGGTCACACAAATCTTAGATGATGTCATCATTTTGTACTTAAAAAGCCGCTCCTTAGCATCAACATTACAACCATTAGTGATTACTTTCAAGTCATGTAAATCATTGATTATGTCTTTATTAACTTTAGTGGGAAGAATGTCACCCCTTAGCCAAGTTTGAAAAGTATTATTAACCCCAAAGTTTTCCAAACCATCTGCAACCCTATTGCCTTCCCGATAGGTATGATTGATTTCAAAATTTTCAAAACTCTTGCAAATATCAGTAGCTTCAGCAATAAAGTCTCTGATTGACCAACTAGGGGGTTGTTTTTTATTTAAGAGATTGATAATGTTCAGTGAATCACCCTCAATTATAATATTTGAAATATTACAATCCCTGGCTAGCCTTATTCCCCAAAGAGCAGCAAGAGCTTCAGAGTAGTGGTTAGTTTGCCTACCCATTTTTCCGAAAAAGCAAAGAACAAAACAGCCTCTATGATCTCTAATGACTCCCCCACCTCTAGAATCTCCAGGATTGCCTTTTGAGGCCCCATCAAAATTCAATTTATGCCAAGCACTGGGAGGCTTAATCCATCAGACAGTGGATCTATCAATACTATTATTATTCTTATTCAAAACAAGTGCCTATATTCCAAGCAGCCAAAATGTACTCTTCTTCCTCAGGGAAAAGTCTATTTTTAGGAGGTTTAAATCTTTCAATGTTTTCCTTCACATCAATGATAATTTCTTTGTAGACTTTGTTACATAACTTTCTAGTATTCCTGAAAATGACATCATTACGAGCTTTCCAAACTCACCACATGGTGTGAGGTAAAACTAGTTGCCATAATCTCCTCACCACACAATGTTTGTAAGGAGAGTTCCATTGTTCCCAGGCCTGAAGACAAGTAAGGGAAAGATCCATTCCTAATTAAAGTTTTCAAAAATAAGATGCCAAATTTTGGAAGTGTACTTATAATGAAGAAATAAATGTTTGATGTCTTCTGCTTCTTCCTGACACATGCAAAGCATCTATTCGGCATGATGAATCCTTTCCTAATGAGATTTTCATTAGTTAGGATCTTGCCTTTAATGATGAGCCACCAGAAAAAGTTCACTCTAGGGGTTAGCTCTGGCATCCATAGCTTATGCCACTCAGTATCACTTTCAATAGAGGCAAAGAAAGAATTATAGCCCGATTTAACCGAGTACTCTCCATCAAAAGAATCTTTCCAAATGAGCTCATCCTTATGATTTTGAGGACTGATATGAATTAGAGAGAGTTGATTCTACATAGATGAAACATCAGACTACACATTATCCTCATCTACTTTGAGTTGTTTCCATTTCCTTTTGTTTTCATCCACCTCAATATAGCCCTAGACTTTGTGCCCATAATTTCTAATTAAGTTGTCTCTAATGTGACCATAAGAGGAAATCCAGTTAATATCAGACCATTTATTAGTCTAGAAATTAATGTCTTGACCATCCCCAAGCTTCCAGCTACATCCCTGAGAGAGAATATGTCTCTGCATTGTGGAGAATATTGTTCCAGAAAATAGAACCATTCGGAAGGAATTGATCAGAAATAAAGGAAATCTTGTTTTGGTTGGAAAGGTATTTGATTTTAACCAACTCTATTCAAGGCTTGTTTTCTTTTATAAGTCTCCAACCCAACTTTGCAATAAGAACAGCATTCATATGTTTGATGTCTTTGATTTCTAAACCCCCAAGCCTCTTTGGTTTACGGACTGCTCCCCAAGCCGCTAAATGGTACCTAAACCTGTCTTCAGTACCATGCCATAAAAGGTGCTTTTGAATTTTTTCAATACTATTCGTCATTTCTTTGGAATATCGAACATTGACATGATATAAATAGGCAAGTTCTGAAGAGTGCTTTTTATTAATAAACACTTGCCTATACTTGAAAGTAAAGCTCCTTTCCAACCAGCCAGTTTTTTTTTAAATCTCTTAATAAGATCATTCCAAACCTCATTAGAAATCTTGCAAGTACTCAAAGGGAGTCCTAAATAAGTAGCGGGTAATGAATTAATAGTGCATCCAAGAATATGAGCAATCTTTCTTTGCCTTTCTATAGGAGTATTGAAGAAATAGATAGAGCTTTTGTCAAAATTAACTTTTTGCCCCGAGGCTTCCTCATAAAATCTAAGGATAGTTTTGATAGCCTTTGCCTCAATTATTGAGGCCATCAGAAGTAGGAGAGTGTCATCAGAAAATTGTTGGTGTGAGGAAACCTGATTACCAGAAGTAGGTTGAAAGCCCTTTATCATACCAATATTAATAGCTTTTGAGATAGATCTGCTTAAACTGTCAGCCATTATAATGAACAATAAAGGGGAGATTGGGTCCCCTTGCCGAATTCCTCTATTACTGGCAAAAAAACCAACTGTTCCCCATTAACAACCACTGAGAATCTAGATGAAGAAATGCAAGAATGTATAATTTTCCTGAATTTATTTTGAAAACCAAACTTGGATAAAACCTCATCCATGAATTTCTAGGAGACTCTGTCAAAAGCCTTATGCATGTCTAACTTGATAGCCATCCCCTTTTTTACTTTTATCCATTGAATGAATTGTTTCATGGACCATAATAACTCCATCCTGAATAATTCTTCCCTGAATGAATCCACTTTTTGTTGAGAAATAATCTCCATTAGAATAGGTTGCATCCTAGTGGTTAAAATCTTTGTGAAGATCCGATATATTACATTAACCAAACTAATTGGCCTAAAATCTTTGAAATCCTTTACATCCATCTTCTTAGGAGCAAGCACAATATGTGTATTATTTAACTCTTTTATGAGATTTCCAGTTCTATAAAACTCATTAACAGCTTTCAACAGATCTTCGGAGTAGATTTCCCAACATCTTTGGAAGAAGTTTGCAGAAAAACCATCAGGGCCCGGAGCCTTATCCCCTTCCAAAGAAAAAATAGCTTTTTTCAATTCCTCAATGGTGACTATTTTGGAAAGACTCTTAAACCTCTCAGCAGGTAGTAAATTATTAGGAATGGAGTCTAAGAGAAAGGAGGTTGCTTGCTCATTGTAGGAATTATTCTCAGTGAGCAGATTCTTGTAGAATTTGAGGGCTTCTTCTTTGATGTCTTCAGAATCCATAGTAATGTTCCCATTTCCCTTTGAGACTTCAGTAATTCTGTTACAAGCCCTATGTTTGAGGGCTGTCATATGAAATAATTTTGTATTCCTGTCTCGACTTTTAACCAGAGAGCTCTAGACTTCATTCTCCAAAAGGATTCCTCACAACTGTTTATATTATGTAGGTCTGAGAGAAGCTTTTTCCTATTGATGATCCTCAAGGGTCATACCTTTCAAAGAAACTTTAAGCTCAAACTCTTCCAGCTGCTGCTTAAGCTCTTTCTTTTTTCAAAAATATTCCCAAAAACCTCTTTATTCCAGATTCTAACCTTTTGCTTCACATTTTTCAGCTTCTGAAGAAGCCTGAATTGAGTCGTCCCTGTTCCTTCCCAAGACCACCACTCTTTAATTCTGTCTAGAATATCCTCATGCTCAAGCCACATCTTTTCAAATTTAAAATTGTAGTGGAAAGGTTTTGACCAATTGAAGAAATTAAGGGCAATAGGATTGTGGTCTGAACCCGTTCTAGGAAGGGAAGAGAGATGAAAATTTTGATCTAAGATCCAATTAGTAGAAATGAGAGCTCTATCCAATCTAACCTAAATCAAGTTCTCCCAATTCTTCTGTTAGACTAGGTAAATTGATTACCATGAAGTTCTATGTCCATAAGATTAAGAGTCAATATGAAGTCAGCAAATTCTTCCATGCTGATAGAAAAATCAGAGTTCCCTCCAAATTTTTCCCCGATTTAAAGGAGTGTTAAAGTCTCCCATTATCAACTAGTTCATATCCTCAACATTATTCTAAAACAAGACTAACTCTTTCCACAAATTTCTTCTACCAAAGAACAAGATTTCTATATATCCTTGTTGGTCAATGGGTACAAAATGAATAATTGCATCATTGACTATGGTGCTTCGGACAATGTTATGCCTACAAAATTTGTTAAAGCTCTCGGTCTCTCTCTCTCCTACCTGGCCATTACCTCTCCATGGAAATGAAAGAAGTACCTCTTGTTGGATAAATCAAGGATGCTCAAGTAGCATTGACATATTTCCTTGACAAGAAGATCACGATATGAATACTTGTAGAAGACATGCCCGCCTCATATGGTATGTTGTTAGACCGAAACTTCTATCGAGATGTTGGTGGAGATATAGAGCTGACTAGTCACATACCACCATTCCAGTCAATGGTCAATTAAATAAACTTCTTCACATCAAGAAAATGAAGTACAATGTATAAAATCTTGATGACCCAAAGGCAAATACCCGTATCAAAATTCAAAGTCTTACAAATTTTTCATGACTTTTAAGGAAAATTTTGAGCTTCCCTTGTTGGTGGAAGAGAATCCAAGCATCATAGATCTAGTCAAATAGCATAATGGTAACTTTATGAAATCATAATTTGAGAGTATGTACTTCCCTAGGTATGTAAGCATGAATGTAATTTGTCTACTAGATTTTGATGATGGTCATGAGAGTCTTGAACTACAGGAAAGAAATAACAAAGTGATGAGTAATGCTAAGCAAGAAGGAGTGATGCCCAAAAAATCCTTGTCAAGTTATTTCAATTTTTCAAACCATGTTCTCAATGTTTGACATGAAGTTCCATTCAATAAGTATGTTTGTGAATTTGAAGGCTTCCCTTTCTCATTGGGCGAGGATAATAAGAGATACGAGAATGAAAGAATTTTAGGCGTGTTGACTCGAACCCATTAAAGGAGATGATGATTTCATCATATAAATGGACTCCTTAGTTCTTGGTGGTCAAGATTGGGAAGATGAAAATATAAATATTTCAGCTCCAATTTTGTGCTCATTCCCCTTTCATGAAAATGGAGACATTCTCAACAAAAATGGATAGATGAAACGATGCTTGATCCCAAGGTTTATTTTGTTTGAAATGACAATATCTCAACAATTAATGTATGAACAAGCATATGCTTTAATATTTTAGTGTTCACTCTTCTTAAGAGAATGATGCTCTCAGATGAAGATGAATTTTTAGTGCGAAAAATAGAAAGTTCGGTTTTCGGTGAGAAAGTTGTTTCGGATCCATTTTCACTAGTCTCACTACTTTTTCAATCCTCGTAGGGTTTAAATGTACTTGTGTAGCTAAAATGAGGAAATGAATGCTACACAAGGATCCTGAAGCATAATCTGATCACAATTGTGTCAAGGAGCAAGATAGAGCACATCGAGATACAACAAGTGCAAGTCATGAATATTGTAAAGCTCACAAAGAAGTTGAAGAGTATCAATGGCTTTATTCAAATTTAATTCACCGAGAGAATTTTCATCATCATCATGATCATAAGGAATATCGGTGGTAGGGAAAGAGGTCATCTCAAGAAATGCATACCTCGTAAAGTGTTTCTAAACACTTGATCTATGCTTGATAAGGAGCTCACATCTTACAAGTTAGCAGAGGTGAATTTTGTAGTGTCTCATGTAGTGTGCGGGATGAGAAACATGGAATTCATTTCCATCCATTTCTTCAGTCCATTTAGGATCAGTCTTGTTATCAAGAAAAGGTCACCTAATTTTGTGAGAAACATGTCTCGCATGAGGTTTATGAGTTGATCTCATTCAAGAAATGCTCTAGAGTTAAGAAAGGAAAAAAGGTATGATCTTCGGCCCAATGAGAAATCAACTCGGTTCCATTATATGTCATCCACTTGTTAGTGTTCTTGAAGACTCACCTCAAACATTTTGGTGTGGTCATTGTCATCTCCTCACATCATCCCAACCGGTGGCCACTTCTCAATAAACCCATTCAGCCACCATCCCTTTCACCCGTATGATGAAAGTGTTGGACCTTTGCCATTGTCTTAAGTTTTTCATTGATCTCAAGTTGCATTGATGGAAAAATGTATAGCTCAAGTGATGTGTAGGTGTCTTAAGGTCAACCATGTATGGAAAAGGTATTTACAAGTCAAATATGTTAAGGTTGATTCATAGTGTCAACTCTCAGATGCCTCAAGATGATTAAGGATAAGTTCTATGGAATTTGATCACCTTTAGAGAAATTCATGGGCATGAGGAGATAGCCGCCAAAGTCTAGTAGAAGTCATGGAGGTTTAGTGAAAACCGCAAGAAAAAGGACAAAGTCGTGATGTAAAGGAAAAACCGAGGAAGTAAAGGAAGTCTAGAGGAAGTCGGAGATAAAGAAGAAAAGCCACGAAGTACTAGAGATAGCCATGGAGAACTACAAAAGCCACAGGTAAAATAATATAGTCAAGGACATGGAAGAAAGCCGTGAAATACTAGAGAAAGTTGTGGAAGGTGCGGAATACCGCAAAAGACACGAGAAGTAAAGGAAAGTCGAAGATGACTGAAAAATATGCCATGAAAAGAAAAATGTCACGGACCAAAGGATATTTCCGCGATACAAAGGAGAAAGTCTCATAAGCAAATTAAATCTGCATAATGGAAAAATGTGGACTGGACAATGGTCAAGAACAATCAAATTGCTTTACATATGGTTAAGTGGGACTCTCTTCTCTAAAATCAATAATGATTCAAATATCAAATAGAGAGGTAGTTCATTATAGATGTGCACACAACTTGTGCTTCACAAAAACTAAGATCTGATTTGAGAAATCTTCATATCCAGTTTTGAGAATTTAATGTTCTTTGAATTTTTGGAAATGTAGTTACATTCTCTATAAAAATCCTGATTTCTAGGTAAAAATTAAATATCAGAAAAAAAAATGGATCGCTCATCTTGATCAATTAGAAATCCTAAAATTATGAGAAATATATTTTAGATATCGGCTCATAAATGGCTCCTAAATTAATGTATAGAAAATGGAAAAGTCAAGCCGAATATAGAAAGAGTAAATATGGAGTTTGTTGCATGCATTTTTAATTGACCAAATTTTTAGTCGACATAATGGAAGAGTGCGCGACATGCCAAGGAAGTGATGGAGAGTATTGATTATCTATAAAATAAAAACTCCATGAAAATACGTGTGTTGCTCAAATAAGAAAATGATGCATTTTATTTGAAGGAGCAATAGAAGAAGAGATTAAAAATGAGATTTGTAACACCCTCGACAACTGTTATATTCCTCTTTTGCATTTCAAGTGTTGACATGTGATTTTCTTGATAAAGATGTGTTCTTTTGACTGTTGAAGATCATGCTTGATATGGATAAATCATTTATGTTCTTAAAAATCATTAGACTAAAATAGTATGGCTTTCAAGAATTCATTTTCACTTTAGAAAGGTAAAATGCAATATGGATTTAAGAGTTGCAGACTTATCCCTTCTTCTAACTCACCCTTGGATCAATTTCAGTGATCCAAGGAATGTTTTAAATCTTCTTCATAGACTGAATGGTAAATCGACATTCAGTAGTTTGAGGGACGTATCGGACTGAACTTTGCATGTTATAAATTCTTTGGTCTTATGTGAACATGTTTTTGTTCAGTTGTATGTTTGTGCTCGAGTCTTTGGGGATTGATCATGGCAAGACATAACAGACGTAAACAAAATTCAATTTGTTTTATGATAAAGGAGGAATTCGAGTCCTAAAACCAAAGGATTATCCTAACAGTATCCTAAGCTAGGTAAGAACACCTATGTTCTAGCTACGTCTACTTATTTGGATTTCATTCTAATCTAAGCCTCTTATTCTATTTTGTTGGGTTGGCATCCTAACCTAAGCTTTGTGCTAAATGAATATGGGAGAGATTACTAAAGTAATGCTAGGCTATTTTAACTAATACCTAATACTAAATGGTTATGAATTTAATCTAACCTAAGGTGGGAATTACTATTGGTAATGTTTTAAGACCTAAGGTGGTTATTGCTAGACTAACCTAAGTTTTATGGGATCCATCCTAAACTATTGAAAGGGAACCTAAGGGTCGCATGTCTCTAAGGTGACAGTTCCAATGACATTTAAGTGAGTTGATAGGGTTTAATGGATGGTGGTACTGCCAATTTTGGCAGGGGCTAGTTGACTTTAGCGGAGGAATACGTGGAAGATCCACTAAAGATGGAATTGCATGCTTGGATGGAATTGGCATTCGCCAGTTTTAGGAGGCAGTGGCAAGGAAAGATAAGTGGGAAATTTGGAATTAATGGCATTGATGGACCTCAGGTTTTGTGTGAAAACCACCTTGGAAACTTGGAAGTCGGGTTTGTGGGAGGTTGTTTGGTTTTGCATGCATTGCAGATTTTACTCTACATGGAGCTATCTGGTTCTTGAACCAGCAATTCGACCTTCACTTCAAAGTTATTTTTGGTTTCTATGGTCTATTTTTGATCAAAGGAAAGTATATGAGGCATAAGAAGAAAATATGTTTGATTGTTGATCTTTCGTGGAGGATAAAAAGAGTTGGAAGCTCGGATGGAAGTCTCCTTCGATTTGGCAAAAGCACTATCAGGCATGATAGGCTCTACCCATTAAGATTTCATGCTTTCTTCTAAATGATTCATTAGAATAACTCTGCTCTTATGCTTATTAATATTTGCATGATTTTATCTGGTTGATTACTTGCATGATTTTATGAATCTCTGTGATTTTTGGATATGAATACATGGCAAAAATAATGTTGTTTTGGAAACTCTTTCTCTCTGTGCAAGTTCAATGATAGCATGCATGTGAAGCTTGTATGCAAAACTTGTTTCGTAGCTCTGTTTTTCATTCTGGAACTTGCATTCGAGGTTGTTGTGTTTTGAACAGGCCTTCATTGCAATATAGGGTTCTAAACTTTAAGGGAATCTTGAGTTTCGTTTGATCTTGTATTAGGGCTTCGTGTTTTGATATAAACTTGTGTTGGAGATTTTTTTGTTCTAAAATGGTATTTGGAAACTTATGCAATGTTGAATTGTTGCTTGAAGTTCGTATTTGGCATTGTACTCATATTTTATTACTTGTGAAGTTCTGAACTTTTGTGTGAAGTTCATGTTTGACACTATACTCATATTTGGTACTTGAGTGTTAAGAACTTTTAATTGAATCGACGAATTCAAATTTTTTCTAGTATTTTTGTGTTGGGTTTTACTTGTATTACAAGTTTAAAGCTCATAATTCTTTTATTGAACAACTTACTCACAAGAAAACTAGGTGATAGTTTGAATGAGTTGTTTGGTAATCTCTATGAGATCTTGAACTGGGAACATCTTGTTTATAAAATATGATATTTCTGTTTTTAAAATTGTATCGTCTTCTCTAAGATGGTAATGGCATATAATTTGGGGGTATTCTTTTCCCCTATGTTTGAGGAAACCCGCGTTCTAGGTTGACTGTTTTGTTTGAAGCAATGTCTCCTCTGTCGCAGCTTATGAGGTTGTGAAAGTATGGTTTTGGATTTTTGTTTCAGTTGCATTGGAGGTAAGAATGGGACATCTTTTGACTTAAACATTTTTGGGTTTCTTTCTCTCTCTTCAGATCCTTTAAAATAAGTTTTGGGTCTCATTGGAAGGTTGAGTTATTACCCTTATACACTGAACTCATAAGGGAAGGATTACTTCTCCGTTTGGTTGTTTTGTGTATAGTTCTTTTGAATCATGAACTACTTACTCTTTGTATTAAGTTGTTGAAGAATTTAAGAGTCTTTAGTCTTTGAGTTCGTGGATAATTCTGAACTTGTTAGCTTATTGTTTGGGTTCTATTCTTATTGGATACAAGTGAATGAGTTCTTGGGTCTTTTAAAGAGAGAGGAAATATATATTCTCTTGGGATCAGTATGTTATTTTTGGGACTGTAATGTGTTTTTCGTTCTAAATTGAATTGAACATGAATTCATTTGTTAAGTGATGGAACAAATAGTTATATGGACCTTTCCTAATAGAGATCCCTTTTCTCTGTCATTTGGATAAGTTCATTTATTGAACTCATCTGCACTCGATTCTCTGATGAGATGGTGATTTCTTTATTGTTTTTGGTCTACTTTGTTTGAATCATTTGTTGTAATGATGTAGAAAGATAGTAGCTAAGTTAGTTCTATTGATAAGTGAATGCATACTTGTTTGATCAACTGTTGTTGACTAAGCCTTGCTTTATTTGGATGGATAGGAGTAGGTTTTGTCTCTTGTACTCTATCTTTTTGGGTGAACTTGAGTAGAGATTAACTCCTGTATGGGACTACTTTGATTTGTGAACGTTGGTTTCAGATCTTTGAATGATAACTTATAACATGCAGAAGTAGAATTAGATTTGTAGTTAGACTGTTTTGATTCTCTATACCTTCTTGGATTGATATGGAATTCTATTTAGATGTATATCTTAAATGTTGAATTTATAAGATTGTTATCCCTGAAAGGAAATAGTTAATTCATGTTATGAACTTGATCTATTTTTTAGATGTTTTGAGTTTGGGTATGGTACGTAATGGTTCTTCTTATTCTTTTCTTAAGATTTAGATGAATCATCCTAAAATGAATTATGATGTAAACACTTCTTTTTCTTATAGAAAAGATAAATGTTGTATTCTATTAGGATAGAATTATGATATAATGGGATGGTAAGATATATTGTTTGTTTTCCAGTTTCGTAGTTTCCTTAGTTTTTAGTACCGCTTGGTTAGCTTTTATTTGTTTGAGCAGATGGTCTCTTCTTGTTGATGTGGTTTTTTCCTCCTTCTAGTTAGTGGGGAGCTCGAGGATCAATAGTGATATGGAGTTGTTTAGAGCAGTAGTGTTATGGAGTAATTTTTGTTTCTTAGTTTCGATACTACCGCTTGTCGATAGCGGTCTTCCTCGAGTTTCCCTTCACTTCTTCCTAGCTTGCAATTTGCACTATCAAACAATTTCCTCTATCTCTGAGTCTTGGCTTCCTAAGTCGACTCTTGGTGAGTCTCTTCCTTGAATGATGGCTATTCTTTTTGTAGTTTCTTCCATTGCTCGCATGCAAAGTCAAGAGTTCTAGAGAGTTTTGTTCCTTCACAGTTAGGCTACGGTGGTTGAGGTTGACAACTTTGGTGTGGTGCTAGATGGGCTTCTCTCTTGCTACCAGCTAGTATTGGTTGGTCTTCTTGGAGTTTGGCCACTCCGGTCTTGGGTTGGTCTTGTTCTTGGGGTGGCTTCTGTGTAGTTGGGTTTCAGACATCGGGTACTAGGTCATTCCCATTTCTTTGGGTGGGGTCCCTCCAACCCCCTGGTTCATAACTCCAGTCAAAAGTGCTACTTGTATCAAAAAAATATTTGTTGTTTGTTTAAAGGTAATTGATAGGATCAATTAAACTTTAAGTTTCAAGATAAATGTTGTGGATTATATTCTACTCTTCTCTTAAAAGTGGATCTAGATTTATTATTGTACTTCTTTTCTGGTTGGTATCACTTATGCTTATTGTATGATATATTAATTGTCTCATTAAAGTAGAGTTATTTTAATGAAACAATTAGTGGAATGCACTTTTTTAATGCTTAGTGATTATCATGCTCAGTTCATTAAACTAACCCGTGCTAGCAATTTTTGCAGATGGACATCGTAAGTGATAAAAGAAGGAAAAAAATTATATGATGCATTGGCTAATATAAGTTTGATTCTTTGTAAAGAATTTTGATTCATTCTTTAGTTGTATTGAAAAAGAAAAGTTGTATACTTTTTAGAATGAAGGTTGTTGTTATGCAGTACACCTAAAGTGCATAGTCTTGTAAATATATAAGTTTATAATGAGGAATTGTGAGTTGAGATTTACTTGCATTGGTTGTGTAAATTATCTCGTACTTTTATAAAGGAGATGGAAGTTCTATCTTGTTGATATTCTTCATATTATTTATATGTTTATCTGGTTATCCTTTGATAAGATGGATAAAGGGAGTTAGTTCAATTTCCCTATAAGATTCAACTTTTAAAGTTGCAAAAGATGATGTTTATTAACTAAAAAATTTAACATAGTAATGTGATGTGTAATGAACATGCAGTATGAACTATATAAATGTGAAGGATAAACCTTGACACTTAATCATTTAGAGGAAGACTCTTCCTCTCTTAAATGAATGTGAACCAAAAAGGATTAGAGATATGATTGTAAATCATAGGACTTCATTTTGTATGAAGTCTAATTTAGTTGGACCTATGTGGTTGCTACACCTTCTTTAATGGTTAAGTCACATTTAATGGAACTTATGATATTGTTGTCCTATTTTGGTTAACTGCTTGTTAAACTAAGTAAACAAACATTAAAAGCAATCATGAGTTAAAGGAAGTTCTTTAATGCTTAATTGATTCAAGTATAGAACAAGAACTTAAGGAGTTTTGGATTAGGGTTTAGCATGGATGTTGTAATCTGTTTTATAATCCAAATTAATAATGTATTAATAACCTCCTTGGGGTATGTACATCTTAATGAGTAATTTTCGTAGGATGTTGACACATGCCAACTGCAGGGCTATACTTTTGAGAAGACTTGGGTCTTCTTGAGAATACAACGATGCAGTTGACATGTGGCAACACCCTTTTGCATTGATCATCCATATCTACACACATCTAGACTTGAACATAGTTTCTCTCTAGGTCTGGTTATTAGCATGTTTAGGATAGGGAGTAGCCCTTTTATGACTTAGGGTACCTTGGCACATTTGGTTGACTAGGGTCGACTAAGTATGCCCATATACCCTAAGTCACCATGAGTGTCTTCCTATAATAAATTATGTTATAACCTAGACTAGGGTCAAACCTTGGACAAGTGGACTAACAGAAGTCGGTAAAGACCATTCTAGATAACAGATGAGTGGTGAAGGACATATTCTGAAATGATGAGTATATCGTCTAAGAATGGTGACATAAACAAAATGTTGAAAATCTTTGGCCAAAGTATCACAAGTTGTTGGTTTCATT
Source organism: Taxus wallichiana var. yunnanensis (assembly GCA_018340775.1). Taxonomy (NCBI): domain Eukaryota; kingdom Viridiplantae; phylum Streptophyta; class Pinopsida; order Cupressales; family Taxaceae; genus Taxus; species Taxus wallichiana. The sequence goes on from CM031235.1 coordinate 645,936,859, forward strand.
GTCCTATGTCACCTAGTTTAAAGCAATGTGATGTCAGATGAATATTGGTAAGAAATATTCAGATAGTTTCTTTAAACAAATCACTCAATACCTAGAATAGGGTAGGAAAACCAAGTATACGAAGTATACGATAAGTATTCAATACTTAAAGTTAACATAAATAGATCGGTAGATCACCAAGTTATGAAATGAATAGATCGGTGGATCACCGAGTCATTTATAGTTGCATATGGTTATCTGTTATGAGATTGATTGGCATGGAATGTGTGTTCTAAATGATGTTTTATTTAGAACAGAGAACATTATGTAAAAAAATCCTTGTTTCTAAAGTCTTAAAATGGGAATGTTACAAGATTCAACAGATGAATTATGAAGATCATATCGATAAGAAGAGCATCAATGTTGTTGATCCATTAAGTAAGAGAGTTTAACTCGGACATGAAAAGAGAGTGATAGAGCACAAAAATTAGAAGTCCATATTGGGTTCAAGAGACGGAGACAAAACGATGGATAATAGTGAATGTGAGAGCATGAAAGAGCAAGCATAGAGCAATAAAGAAAAGTGATCATAATCTGTTGTGTAAGCATTCTTGATTCTAAGTGATCAATGTATTTGTAATAAAATTGTGTTTCTAAGTGGGTGCTTAGATTATAGGGGTGGGTGTTCCTTACAATTTGGTGCTTGCTAAAATGTTGATTGGGTGCTCATTTAACTTCAAGTGGGTTCTTAGAGGATCTGAAGTGGTTACTTCAAGGATTGGGTGGGTACTAAACCAAAACCAATTTATTGTATGCTTTAGAAGTTATGTTCCTAATAAAGCCTTTGTTTTAAAATGGGTTTTTCTCTTGAAGGTTTCCCACTATCAATTTTGTGTTTTGTGTTATTGTTGTCTAACAAATGTTTTCTTAAATGCGTATGGTATATTGTCACACTTCACTAAGGAACTCGGAGTGGTATTAACTTAAAAAAATTATCTACATTGATTCACCCCCTCTCAGTGCTTGTGATCTCTAACATATCGTATTAGAGAGATTCCTTTTGACATAATCTTAACATCTTCAAGGATATCCTCTCTTCACAAGCATGCCATCTAATCAGCACAATGAGGTTTATCACTATCAAGATCACCTCTCTTCACTCGAAAAAATTATACTTTCGGAGAATAATAATGAAAACATATCTCATGTCTCTTGGTTTTTGGTATTTGGGAATGTGTTGAGAAAGGATATAATCCTCCGGCCACCCTATCACTTTTGCACTAGACAAGGCAGAATATGAGTGCAACTCGAGAGCTATGAATGTTATCTTATGCGGCCTAATCGAAATAGATTCTGTGAAAGTAATACACTATGCAACCGCAAATGATATTTGGACCAAACTTCAAGGTATTTATGAAGGAGATGATAAGGTAAATTTAGCAAAGTTACAAACATATAGAGCACATTTTGAGAACCTAAAGATGAAATATGATGAGAGTATAGCGGCCTACATGCAGAGAGAGTAGATGAATTTATCAATATGATCAAAGGCCTAGGTGTGAAACCAAAGACATGAAGACTCTCACAATGGATGAATTATAGAGCATCTTTTCATCATACGAAATGAGGACTATTGGATCTAAGTCTACCAAGAAAGAAGTAACATTTAAAGCCAAGAAAGAGACTCAATCCAAACAAGAAACAAAAGAATCATACTCGGAGGATGAATCTGATGATGAGAAGATTGAAGAAATGTTTTTGAGAATACTAAGAAGAGGCTCAAGTAAGTACAAAGGCAAAATTCCATTCAAATGTTTTGAGTGTGGACAAGTAGGAAAAAAAATTGTTAAATTCCCAAACAAGAATAAGGAAACTCAATGTGATCATGAAGAAGAAATTCATAAACACAATAAAAAGGTTAACTTCAAGAAGAAATTCTTTAAGAATAAAAGGAATTTCTACTCAAAAGAAGATTCAAGTTAATTTGACTCAAACAACTCAGGTAGCTCTGAAAATAAGGATGATGATACTCAGTTTGAATTTTTTTATGGCCATGGATGTATCTGAAGAATGCAGCTCAAGAGGAAAGGATGCAGATAACTATGAAGAATTTGATGAAGAAAAAGCAAGTGTAAATCTAGAAGCAAAACTTGTTTGTGCTCTTGGAGAATTGAAACTTTGCAAGAGAAAGAATCAAAAGATGAGATGCACACTAAAATATTATGAAGAAAAAATCCGTATCTTCAAGAAAAGACAAAGCTTAAAGGAAGAATAAGAAACTAATGAGCTCAAAGAACTTAAAACTCAACTAGAAAAGATTTCTAACACTTACAAATAAAAGGAGGGTGAATACACAAATCTGAACCTTAATTGGGACAATCAAGACCGAGCTAGAAAAAATGACCGAGAAAGTTGATAACATATGAAAAGATGGAAAAGAGCTCAAATGTTCTAATTGGCATACGAAGAAATCAACAAGATACAAATGATAAATTAGGAATAGGGTTCAAGGAAGAAAGCAAAGAAATTGATTTTTCAAAAGGGGAAGGAAACAAGATCGCATCAATTCCAAGCACCTCTTTTGTTGTAAACAAAGAAGTCATCAAAGCCTCCAAGAGAAGGACTAATGCTCCCAAAATCACCTATGTTATGAGGTACACACATTCATTCTATGGTTATTGTTTTTCATGTAATCAATTTGGACATAAAGATGCTAAATGTAGAATATATGCTAGAGGTTATGGAAGAAACTATAGTTCATCATACTCTAGAATGAATTATAATGATATTCATTATAAATATCAAAAGAAAGATCGATAACTTAAACAAGAAAACAAGAACCTCCTAAACAAATTAAGTGGATGTATGTTGTAAAGAATGAACCCAATAAGAGAAAAGAGTCTTGCTCAATAGTACAAACCGCGTTTCATGTACAAGATGAAGAAAAATATGGTATCTAGATAGTGGTTGCTCCAATCATATGATAGGTGATAAAATCAAATTCATCTCTCTATCAAACAATGCATCAAGAGTTGTTAGATTTGGTGATAATAATTCGGCAAATATAGTTGGGAAAGGAACTTTGAGTCTTGATAATGGAAAAACAATCACAGAGAATGTCTTATATGTTGAAGGCCTCAAGCACAACCTATTAAGTGTGAGTCAAATGTGTAAGAAAGGTTATAATGTGATATTTCATGACAAAGGTTGTGATATTATCAATGGAAAAATAGGAAAGAAAGTTGCAAAAGCTAAATGGACCAAGAACAATATGTATGTTCTCAATGAAATAAATAAATAAAAATGCCTCACAAGTAAATTTGATTACAATGGTTGTGGCACAGGAGATTGGGACATATGAGTTTTGAAAATCTTGTGAAACTAAGTGTTAAGGGTGGTGTGAGACACATGCCAAAGATTGTAAAACCAACATATACACTATGCAAGGCTTTCCTCCATGGTAAAAAAACAAGGAGATCCTTCAAGTCCAAAGAGTATTCTACCACTAGACCTCTGGAACTCATCCATACAGATCTTTACGGGCCTACTAGAACTGAAATTTTACAAGGAGATGTATATTTCATGTTGTTAATAGATTATTACACCACGATGACATGGGTATCTTGTTTGAATCACAAATCAAAAGCCTTGGACAGATTTAAATCTTTCAAGGCACTAAAAAAAATGAAAATAACACCAAAATCAAATGCTTGAGATCAGACAGAGGTGGAGAATTTTGGTCCAATGAATTCGATGATTTTTGTGAAGAACATGGGATTAGAAGAAAATTATCATTTGTTAGAACACCTCAGAAAAATGGGGTTTTTGAAAGAAAGAACGTGATTTTATAAGAAATGGAAAGAACTATGCTTAATGAATCTAAGCGTCCTGACAGATACTAGAGTGAAGAAGCCTACACAATGGTTTACATTCTAAACAAAGCCCAATTAAGAATAAACAATGATAAAACACCCTATGAACTATGGAAAAATAGGCCAGCCAATGAAAAATGCATAAAAGTCTTTGGAAGCAAATGTTACATCAAAAGAGATGAAGATAATTTGGGAAAATTTGACTCTAGGTGTGATGAAGGCATATTTCTTGGTTACTCAGAAGAATCAGTGCGGCCTATAGATGCTACAATAAAAGGTTGCAGAAAATTATTGAGAGCACAAATGTAAAGGTGGATGAGTCTTATCCCACCAAATCCAACACTCAAAGCACAATGACAATCATGTAGAACAAGAAAATGATGAAGAAATGAATAGTCCACGTGAAGAAGTATATGAAATGGAAGAAATACAAAACACCAAGAAACCCTCAAGACAAGTTAAGAGGGATCATACAACAAATTAGATCATTGGAAACAAAGAAGGTGGAATTCTCACAAGAAGGAAGCTAAGAGAGTAGCTAAATCATGAAGACATAGCACTCCTATCCATGATAGAACCCAAGAATGTTGCAAAAGCTAACAAGGATCAACATTGGGTGGATTTCATGAATGAAGAACTTGATCAGATTGAAAAGAATGAAACATGGGAGCTTGTGCCAAGACCTAAGGACAAAAATGTGATTGGAACAAAATGGGTTTTCATAAAAAAATTGAATGAAAAAGGAGAAGTGACAAGAAATAAGGCCAAACTTGTGTGCAAAGGCTATGCACAAATGGAAGGAATTGAATTTGATGAAACATTTTCACCCATTGCAAAGATGGAAGTAATCATAATGTTCCTAGCATACAAGGCTTACAAAAGGATCGAGTGTTAGGATGAATATTAAATCAGCCTTCCCGAATGGTTTTCTAAATGAAGAGGTATATATTGAACAACCTGATGTATTTTCTCTAACTAAAGATGAATATTATGTGTGTAGGTTGAAAAAGGACTTATATGGACTTAAAAAACTCCTAGGTCTTGGTACATTAGATTGGATTCATACCTCATTTAGTGGGGTTTCAAAACGGTGTTGCTAATAGTAATCTCTACATCAAGGAAGAAGGAGATCATCTGCTCATTTTCATTGTCTATGTGGATGATATCATATTTGGAGGAGATTATGATAAAATGACTTATGAATTTTCTTATATGATGAAAGAAGAGTTTGAAATGTTTATGCTTAGGGGCCTCTTGTTCTTTCTAGGCTTACAAATCAGTCAATCAGACCAAGGTATCTTCATATCCCAAACCAAATACATAAAATAAATGATTAAAATGTTTAGGATGGAAGAATGTAGACCAATAGGAACACCAATGGAAGTAGGATGCAAGCTGAGCAAAGAGGATAGTTCACCAAAAGTAGACAAAACTTTGTACAGATCCATGATAGGTAGTCTACTCTACTCCACTGCATCAAGACTTGATATCATGCAGGTTGTGGGCCTTGTTGGAATATTTCAAGAAGATCCAAGGGAAACACACTTCAAGGAGGTCAAGAGAATTCGAGATATCTCATGGGAACACTTGAATATGGACTATGGTACCCCAAAAGCAATGACTTCAACATAAAAGCATATATAGATGTTGATTGGGCAAGAAGTGTTGATGATAGGAAGAGTACAAGTGGTAGAGCATTCTTTGTTGGAAATTGTCTAGTATCTTGGTTGAGAAAGAAGCAATCATTAGTGGCACTCTCAACATGTGAAGCAGAGTATATAGCTGCCACAATGTGTTGCACTCAAGTTCTTTGGATGAAGTAGACATTAGAAGATTATAAGGTAAAATATGATAGCCCAATTCCTTTGCTTTGTGATAGTACAAGTGTTATAAGTGTCTCCAAGAATCTTGTGTTCCACTCAAATACCAAGCACATTCCAATTAGATATCACTTCTTAAGGGAACAAGTGAATGAAAAGAAAATCATCCTAGAGTATGTGAGCACTAAAGAAGAAATTGTAGATATCATGACCAAACCACTACCAAAAGCAACATTTGAGCATCTAAGGAATGAATTGGGGGTCATTCCTGATCCCACGTGTAACTAGAAAATGTTGAGAAAAGTTAAGGGAGCATTCTCGTGTAATACCAGCCCAAATCAAGTGTAAAATAGTCTTCATGCAAACGGAAGCTATCCTGCTATCTCAATTGTTCAATTCATGTATTAGCTCAGGGGGAGCATTTCCACATGCATACCAAGTCATATGAATCAAATTATGTGTAAATGAAACTAATGGTGTGCCAAAAATCTAAGAAGCATGGGCCTAGGGGGTTTCTTGAGGTAATAACATGTATTATCCAGTTAATCTGCATCTTCATCATTGTGTGACATTGGTGGCCCTTTGTCATAGATGTCAAAGGGGAGAGAGAGAGAGAATGAAATCAGAAACCATCTTGTAAAGGAGAAAATAAAAATAGAAACAAAAAGGATTCAATATATGTTTCGAGTGTGTTTCCATCAATGAAAAAGGCATATTTTTTTGGACCTTTTTCATTGTCTTAAGTGTTGTTAGTGATATCAAGCTATGTTGATGGAAAAAAATATCTCAAGTGTTATACATGTGTCTCAAGGTCAACCATGTATGGAAAATGTATTTACAAGTCTAATATGTGAATTTTGATTGGTAGTGTCAACTCTCATATGCCTCGGGATGATTAAGGATAAGTTCTATGGAACTTGATAAGCTTTAGAGCAAGTCGTGGACATGAGGAGATAGCCGCCAAAGTCTAGTAAAATCCATGGAGGTTTAGTGAACATCGTGGGAAAAAGGACAAATCTATGATGTGAAGGAAAAGCCACGGAAGTAAGGGAAGTCTAGAGGAATATGAATAAAGAAGAAAAACCAAAAAGGACTAGAGATAGTTGTGGAGAACTACAAAATCCGCCGGTAAAAGAATATAGTCAATGACATGGAACAAAGCTATGAAATACTGGAGAAAGTTGTGGAAGGTCATGGAAGACCAGTAAAATATGCGAGAAGTAAAGGAAAGTTGTGGATGACTGGAAAAGATGCCATGAAAGAGAAATATCATGGATCAAAGGATATTGCCATGATATAAAGGAGACGGTCTTGAAAGTAAATAAAAGTTGCATAATGGACAAATGTGGATTGGACGGTGGTCAAGAACAATCAAATTGCTTTACATATGGTTAAGTGGGACTTTATTCTTTGAAATCACTAATTATTCAAATATCAAATAGAGAGGTAGTGCACTGTGGCTGTGTACACAACTTGTGCTTCATGAAAAACTAAGACCTGATTTGAGAAATCTTCATATCTAGTTTTCAGCATTTAGTGCTCTTTGAATTTTTGAAAATGCAGCTTACATTCTCTATGCAGATCTTGATTTCTAGGAAAAATTAAATATTAGAAAATAAAATGGATCACTCATCTTGATCAGTTGGAAATCCTAAAATTATGGGAAATCTATTTTCTATATCGACTCATAAATGGCTCCTGAATTAATGTATAGAAAATGCAAAAGTCAAGCCGAATATAGAAAGAGTACATTTGGAGTTTATTGCATGCATTTTTTTAATTGACCAGATTTGTAGTCGACATAGTGGAAGAGTGCATGACATGACAAGGAAGTGATGGAGAGTATTGATTATCTATAAAATAAAAACTCCATGAAAATACAAGTGTTTCTCAAATAATAAAATGATGCATACGAGTTAAAGGAGCAATAGAAGAAGAGATAAACAAAAGAAGAGTCAACAGATGAAGTATCAAGGTCATATCAAATAAGAAGAGTGTCAATGTTGTTGATCCGTTAAACAAGAGAGTTCGAATCAGACATGAAAAGAGAGTGACAGAGCACAGAAATCAAATATCAAGATTGGGTTCAAGAGACAGAGACAAAATGATAGAGAATACTGAATATGAGAGCATGAAAGAGAAAGCACAGAACAATAAATAAAAGTGATCATAATCTGTTGTGTAAGTAATATTGATTCTAAGTGATCAATGTATTTGTAATAAAATTGTGTTTCTAAGTGGGTCCTTAGATTATAGGGGTGGGTGTTCCTTACATGTTGGTGCTTGCTAAAATATGTTGAGTGGGTGCTCAATTAACTTCAAGTTGGTGCTTAGAGGATCTAAAGTGGGTGATTTAGGGGTTGAGTGGGTGCTCAATCGAAACCAAGATATTGTATTCTTTAGAATTGGTGTTTCTAATAAAGCCTTGGTTTCAAAGTGGGTTTTTATCCTGAAATGGTTTCCCATTATAAATTATGTGTTATGTGTTATTGTTTTTCGACAAATGTTTCCTTAAATGCTTATGGTATATTTCCGCACTTCACTAAGGAACTTTGGAGTGGTATTAACTTAAAAAAATTATCTACACCGATTCACACCCCCTCTCATTGCATGTGATCTCTAATAGAAATCTCATTTCAAAGTAAGTGAAGAAAAATCAAGAGGTTTGAGTACCATGGATTTATCTCTCATGATCATTGGATTCATTTGAAACCTAAGGAGTAAGAGAGTGACCCTCACTCTCATTGTGAGATCAAGGAGACAATCATCATAAGTGATGTCTACATCCATCTCAGCCCACATTGGAATGTCTCACAATAGTGTTCCTAAACACTCATTCGGTATTCAAGTGTCCATGCAAATTGTAGAATAAGTATATTGTGATTACCATGCCTCAAATTGGTAAGTTCTACATCAGCAATAGATCATTCAACTCCCTTATTTTCCTCTTTTCATTTTTTCTCCTCTTCTCTCCCCTTTCTAATTCTTCATTGTATGCAATCATGGTATTTCATCTTATTCACTTAACTCGACTCTCTAATGTTGCATTGTAAAAGTCCCTTTTTATTTATAAAAAGGGGTCTTATTTACTCACTTGCTATAAATATGAAAACTCACAAGTGGAATAAGAACTTGAAAGGTCATGTGGGGGTAGATGAGAAGACAATTTGAAATGGTATGAGTTGGGATGACATCTATATTCCAAATAAGCTTGAAATTTAGTTTTTTTGTAGCGATTTTGGATTGTTGTAGGTTCATGGAGATTTTATCACCACTACAAAACAAATAATATTTTTAGTTCTTTGATTTCATTTGCGTATACTTATTATTCTCTCTCTATTTTGTAAATTTGCAAGCAGTGATCTTGAATAACCAAGAAGTAATTTTGTATCCTTGATTGATGAATCCAAAGAATTGTGTGTCTCTAGTTTGTTAGTCTTGCTAATTTATTACATTATTGTTTTCCTCTAATTGAATGTGGACCTACTTTGAGTATTGTGTGTGTGAAATTTTTATTGTCTATTCACAAAAATAACCCTCTCTTTTCTAATTTCCTCAACTCTCCTTTATCCCTCATCACTGAAATTTTCTCCTTTTTACTCCATAAAAGCACTTTGCCACATGTTTAGTGGAGTGTTCTTGTGTGATGCCCACTTATTGGCCACCCCACAGAACTAGGATAGTTTACATTCAATAATGGGATCCTCCCTATACCCAAGAAGGAGGGGCATATCCCCATGATCGTTGGTGGAAACATAATTTACAACATGATAAATTATTTCACCAAAACAATTTGTCAAGTCTATGGGGAGAGATATTCCTTTATGCACCCATAAATATCTCTAAAAATAAAAAAATAAATATTTAAAAATCCATAAAATTTGAAAAATTGAAAAATACCATCCGAATGTTCAAAAGCCTCATTGCAATCTTTTTTTAAAATCTTTAGTTTTCTAGTTTCTTTCCTTTCTAAGTACTTGAGAAAACTGGAAAAAATAATGTATACTTGAGATGACCATGCAGTGGCATTGTTGATGCAACACTTGAAGAAAATTTGCGAGTTGATTTCATACTTCCTATCAGACAGGTAAGAATACAAGTCACAAGAAAACCTCTTTAAGATCATATCTTGAAGAACAAGTTACATAACCACTAGTATTCATTCCACAAGAAGAATAAAGAGAAGAACCTGATATAGAAGAACGATTACTTGTTCCATGGGGATAGAACACAACTCCGTTGGCTTTGACCCCTCCATTTCAGAACTTCCAAAAGAGATAAGAAATAACTTTCTAAAGTTTTATAGATATGGAAAACAACAACCAGATGATCATATCACAACCTTCATCACATCCTGTGGCATCCTTGGAGTGCAACACAAATATGTTTCTCTGCAGAGATATTCGTGGAAACATTACAAGATTTTGTTGTGGACTTGTTTTACTACTTTCCATCACACTCAAATATTGATTGAGATGATATAAAAATAAGTTTGAAGTAAGATTCAAGATTGTCAAAGATGTTCATGCCCTCCCTTCTCAACTTACTCGAATGAATAAGGAAATGCAAGATTCCATGAAATATTTTATGGCAAAATTAAATAATTTGATCAACAAGATTCCAGTTATTTCTTGTCTAACTTTGGTTAATCTCAAATGGTTCTTCGTTAATGCCCAGATGCCTGAAATTAGTTTCATACTACGGAGATTTCAACCAAAAAATTTGGACAACGCTCAAGAACTTGTTATTGGAGTGGAATATGACTTGATCATGTCAAGGAAGATCAAGAATCCTTTAATGAAGGATAAAGCCCAAAGTTCCAAAGATGAAATAATTGATTCACTATTGCAAAATTTGGTCAATGATTTGACAATGTTGAAGAAGGAATTTTCCCAACATGCATTATACAAGAATAAGGGAAAAAATCAAATTACATGAGCACCCCTAAGGCTTTCCTTGGAAGCTCGCCGTTCAATGCAATATGTGAGGAAAACAAAGATGAAGGAGAATAAATTATTAAAGAGAAAGGAGAAGAAGAATGTGTTGGGATTATGTACTTTGAATTCTCACGTAATGAATATTTTGAGGAACCTACATATAACTATTCATGTGCAAAGTGTTCACTCAATCACAAAAGGAGAAAGGAGTCTCTTTGTCTTCTGCCCAAACTAAGAAATTAAATCCTCAAATGGTGACACTATGAAAAAACAACCAAATGAGGGTCATCGAGGTCCACTTCCACAAGGTCAGCTGAGAAGAAGCATGAGACTAATTCAACCAAGAATCCTTTTGCCTCTTCGGGTAATTCTCATTCAACTTCTCTTGAAAAATTAGTTTTTGTTGATCCCTAGAATGCCCATGTCAAGGCTACCATAATATATGATGTGTGTAACACTTCCTAATCCTTTGATATCATTCACCATTGTAAAAAAATCCAAAGTTCAAATTTCGAGTATGAATACTTGAAAACCCATCCCAAGCAATTTGATAGGCTTGTTCAACATATCAAAGGAAGTAGTTTTGTTTCATGTTTTAAAAATTCCACTACCAAAGAACTACCTCATACCTATCAATCCACTTCTTATCCTAATTATATCGCTTCCACACCCTCCAACTCTAGGAAGGTATAACGTTTGTATATAGCCTTTTTGTCAATGGATACGAGACTTAACAATTACATCATTGATTTTGGTGCTTCGAGACAACATTATGCCTCGCAAACATTTTTAAAGCTCTCTCTCTCTCTCTCTCTCTCTCTCTCTCTCTCTCTCTCTCTCTCTCTCTCTCTCTCTCTCTCTCTCCATGAAAACAAAATAATTACCTCTTGTTCGACAAGTCAAGGATGCTCAAGTATCATTAGCATATTTCCCTAAAAAGAAAATCATGATGAGAATACTTGTAGCAGACATGTCTGCCTCATATGGTATGTTGTTGGGCCAAAGATTCTATCAAGATGTTGGTGGAGATATAGATATGGATTCATCACATGCTACCATTCGTTTCAGCAATCAATTGAAGAAACTTCTTCCCATCATGAAAATTAAGTACACTATACAAAGGCTTATTGACCCAAAGGCAGATACCCCGCATTAAAATTCAAATTATTACGACTTTTTCTTGACTTTTGCGGAAAATGTTGAGCTGTCCATGTTTTTGGAAGAGTATCCAAGCATTACATAGTCATTCAGATAGCTTAATGGTGACTTGATGAAATCATAATTTGAGACTATGTACTTCGATGGGATGTGATTGTGAATGCAATTTCTCTACTAGATGTTTATGATGGTCATGAGATTCCTTAATTGCAACAAATAAATATTGAATTGATGAGCAATGTGAAGTAAGGAGTAGTGCCCATAAAATCCTTGTCATTTGAGTTAAATGTTTCAAACCATTTTCTCAATGTTTGGCATGAAGTTCCATTGAATAAGTATGTTTGTGAATTTGAAGGCTTCCCTTTCTCGTTGGGCGAGGATGATAAGAGATGTGAGAATGAAAAGAAGTTTAGGTCTATTGAATCTGAACCTATTCAAGGAGATGACAATTTCATCATATAAATGGACTCCTTAGTTCTTAATGGTCAAGATTGGGAAGATGAAAATATAAATATTTCAGCTCCAATTTTGTGTTCATTCCCCTTTCATGAAGATGGAGACATTCTCAAAAAAAAATGGATAGATGAAATGGTGCTTGATCCCAAGGTTGATTTTGTTCATAATGAAAATCTCTCAACAAGGAATGTATGAAAAAGCATAGGATTCAATACTTTAGTGTTCACTCTGCTCAAGAGAAGGATGCTCTCAGCATAAAGATGAATTTTAAGATTCAAAATGACCAATTTGAATAAGGTGATGGTTTTCATTTTGCTAATGCTTGATTTGATCTCACCCTTTGTTTGGTATATGCCTTCGAAAAAATTTCTCTGACTGGTTTTCCCATGTAAAAAATGTATGCTTGAAATATATAATCGTATTGAATGTGAATGAAAACCTTATGTTTAGGGCATGAATCCTCTTTTTCGGTCGAGGAACGTAATATTCATGTTGCCCTTGAAAATCCCTGTGAAAAATTGACCATGAATCGACCAATGTTGTAATTTTGACGATAAGTTAATGAAGTGCAAAGTGCAAAAGGATCTTCGATGCCCACCACTTTTGTTGTCCCGTCCCCTTTTTCCTTTGGTGTTCTTTTATATTTTGCGGGAATCAATTTTTCCTAAGTCTGGAACTAGACGTGGAAGGTATCCACGTGTCCCTTCAGCACATTTTGGAGAAGGTATAAAGAATCGAGGGCCTTAAAGAAGTGAGAATCAACCACATCGCTAAATCGACAAGATAGCCCAAATGGGTTGAAAATTCAATATAAAGAAGAAGAGTTATTGGACCTCCACATGTCACCTAGGTGCAGATTCAAAACGAGAGAGAAAGAGAAGCCCCAAAGTTGCGCATGAGGTCTCCACATGTCATACAAAGTGGATACCACCGTCGAAAGGACCAAACAAAGAGGAAAAGGACTCGATGTTCGGTGGATTAGAATGTCATCTCGGGTCCCAAATCATGCAATTAAAGACTTGGCTAAAATCAGGGTTGAGGTTTTGAATGAAGTCAGGGAGAAGATGAAGACAGAAAACAGGCCCGGATGATGAAAGATGAAGATGCAGATATGAAGACTGATAAGAAAATGGGGATTCTATAGGGGCCCCTGCCCATGAAAGATATATACATTCTCAAAAATTACATCAAAAAGGAAACTAAGAGAATAAAAGCATTCAGTCATCCCCTACTTCTATTTTGAAATCTCCTGAAAATGGGGAATTCTATTTAACAACATGTTCTTCCTCGGGATAAACTCCTTTAAGCCTTGAGTTGATTGAGAAAATAAAATTGACCTAGCCAAATTGTGAGACATCCCCATGTCCATCAACGATTCAACAGTCATCTTGGGGCCATCCATGATATTCCTCAGCTCCATCTTCTTCTAGTAAGATGATACCCAGTCCAGAAGATCCAAACCACTTGTAGGAAATGTCATCTTCCCTTTTGCCTTATAAGGAGTAGACTGATCAGAGTAGAATGAAGGGGAACATTTGGAGTGGCTAGAAGAGTGAGTATTACACCTCGAGGACCTGGTGGAACAAGGTATTTTGAACTAGACTCACCCCAGTGCCTCCTCGTAAAATGTGGATGCTCTCTTGGCAGAGGAACAGCAGAGGTCCTAACAATTTTTTCTCCATCAAGGGAGCCCATTGCACTAGATGAATGGAAGGTTAGAGAGAAGACTTCCCTTACCTTCCTTGGTAGTAGAAATTGAGGCCTTGGAATGCTAAGGAGATGAAGGATCTACTTCTTCCTCATCCAAAATGATAATTGGGGGCTAAGAGCTTGATTCCCCCTCTTTCTTCTTGATGATGGTGTTGGTACTATAGATTGATGAGGTGGCACAAGTCTTGATCAACCTTCTTCCAGAGAAATGATTCACTGCTCCAATTCTTCTACTTTGTGAGAAATGGAGGGAACTATATGATTTCATTGTACAATCATTGGAAAATATGATTTCACTATACAGTCATTGGAAAATATTGAGTTCATAGTTGTTTTTTCCCCTTATTTAAGAATTGGTGTTTCTTGAATCAATTCGTGTGTAGTCTCACGAGCATTGTTACTTTCTTCAAGATGAATTGTTTTGAATTAATTGTTTGCATTTCTGTTGCAATATTATGCTAATTAATATCTCTAAATTACATAAAGCCTTAGTTGAAATAGTGACAATTTGGTAACTACAATTGCATGATTGACGGATCTTTCCTTCATAGTGTGGTAAACTATTTTAAAATCAATTTGTATACGCTTTGATATAAGATCTTTGTCGGTTCTGAGTGTATCCGGGAACGTATTTAATTAGAGATTGTTATTATTTACTTGAGATTTTTTCATGATATTTTGTGTTTTAATTCTCAAAGTTTGTGTGAAATCATGTGTTCTTGGGCTTCCATGAATACAAACCTTCTGGTTGAAGGAATGTTTTAGACTATGTGATCCATATTTTACATCAAGAACAATTGTCTATAGTATTTGTAAGGTTCATTTGAGTTTTTGTATAATCAAATTTATCCTGCTTAACTTCCCAATAATACATCAAAATTACAACCAATAACCATCAGATCCACCTGAACTACCCCTTTTTGCACTATCTATGCATAAATTCTAAGGAGATTTGTTGAATTTACCCATCTTTTATCTAAAATATACGAAGCAAGTTGGAATTATGACTATCTTTAGTAACCTGAGCCTTCTTTAGAAGATATCTACATTTTCTAGTGTGACAACTTGTGAGAGTTAGATAATGTTTGTATTGACCATGTCTTCTTGAGGCTATTTTTCACTTCCTTGAGAAAAGGAGTCCAAATATTGTTGTTCCATCCATCTGCTTTTCACAAATACAAGTTACAAAATGGGTCCTCTCACCCTAGTTGTAGGTAGAACCTAAAGTAGCAGGGTAGGTCATACCCTTAGTGAGGTATTATCCAACATTCCCCAAGTCCAAGTAAAAAAAGGCTGTCAGATCCATCCCCGGCTACAAAACAACTCAAATCTTGGTTTGTCTTCCTTTAAGCATCCTGCTTATCCCGCTAATGTTGCTCGCTTTATAAGGTGGCACCGATTTGGGTACCAACACATTCTTCACATCCAACCTTGTGTTCATTATATTATCAATACAATAAACCATTATACACATCACATCATAATGGGCATTAGGCCAAAATTGAACCAAGAACGTGAAATAATATTGCTTGGATCAAGAAACAAATAAAACATCAAGAGGCTAGTGATAATGTTGAAATTTTCAAAGCATCTGTTGAGAGTCAACCCATGGAAGAAGTGGCCATGAATAATATAAACAATAAAGAAAAAAATTATATCAATTTACATAGGTCTTGGTATCATCCAAGTGTGATCAAGGCTCTTCTTCACAAAGAGCAATGGAAAATCGGCAAGTGGAATGAAATTGGAAATCAATGAAAAAATAGAAAGAATGTGTCAAAGAAATAGAGGCAATTAACTGAATAAGTGGTTCATCAATTGCAATAAGAATAGTGTTATATTTCTTAAGAATTTTAGGAAAGGTTCATATGTCAGCGATCATGTCAATGGATTTACAGAAGAAATGCATTGAGTGATACCGTATATGGGTAAGCACTCAATCGAATTAGTGCTTCAATGAAAGCACGTTGTCCCCCACATGTACATAGGTGATTTAGGATGTTTCCATTTTTTTGTGTGTTTCCCTTGTCATTTTTTTTTCTTTCCTATTGTGTGTTTGTTTCGTATTGTGTGTGTGTGTGTGTGTTCAATAAAATAAGTTTCATTGTATGTCTCTGTGGTGACTTTATAGCCCGGTGGATAAGGCAATGATCCATGTTATGTCTTGATATTTTAGAGTTATTTCTTATCCTATCCTCATTATGTTAGATCTAAAACAAGTCCCCAAGCTAAAGATAGCTATTTTCATACAAAAATTTTAGCATGAAAATTGGAATTATTTGTCATGAAAACTTAATCCTCATTTGAAAATCCCTCTCCTAGTCAATGTAAACATGTCGTCCGACTAACTCGCTTATGGTGTCACCCTCATAATGGCTATAAGGAATGTGCTGATATTATTTTCAAGTTTTTTTCATGTCTAAGTGTTTGAAATCATATGACAAGATTGACTCTTTCTTTCAATAAAGTGATTCGAAGACTAGTTCTTTGGTAAGCCTAGAAAGGCCAATATTGGCCATTTCAAGATAGGTGTTCACCCTACGGGAAGGTTCCGAAGGCTTGTAATAATCTTGAGGTAGTATTATAGATCCAATAAGTTTTTGAATTTATTTAGGAAGATTTAGGGAAGATTTGGAGGTTAAGGGAAAAGCGTGCGAAGCGGGTTTTCAGGTGTAAGAAATAGTCAAAACTTGAACCTGAATTTCTCGAGAGGATTCTGAGATCTTTGTAAATATTTGGAAGGAAAAAAATAGGAATTGTAAATCTGAATTAATTATCTACATCGTGGAATCATCACATTTTCCACAAGACCTAATATTTTCTCAAGGAAGTTCAATCTTTATAGGAACACCCTAATGTCTAGAAGAAAAAGGAGCCTTGTTTAATTAGGATTAGGAAAATATAAGAGTGATGATAGAGTTAGAGGGATGGGGTTGTATTCATAATTGTAGTATGAAGGACATAGTGTATTTCTGATGCATAACTTTGCTCTGCATTGTTGCATGGGTCTGTTATTACCTCAAGGATTGTAATGTGTTTATTGACCTCTTCAATATGAATATAAGGCTCTGTTTTGAATCATATATGTGTTCATGAGTATAATCCTTATGCATTTCCTTTATGTATGAACCATTTCCATATGTTGTTTTTTATTTCTCTTCTATGGATGCATTGATGTGATAACTCACCATAGGTTTTCATAACATGGTACAATTCTTTTCTATTCATTTTCACTTGAATATCTATCATAAGATGATGTATTCTCACAATACTCACATAAAGGAGAGGCTCAAAGCACCCGTGTGTGCCTCAGGTGAGTGCCCAGCACCCGCTGGGTGATAGGCCAATGCGCATGGGATTTTACTGTTAATCTAAGGGTATAAAAATGACTACATCTTGGTTCCATTATCGGGACCTATTTTTGAAGTTGTTTTAAGAAATGGCATGCATCTTTGTCCATGTGATGTGTGATGACAAAACATCTAACCTTGGAAATTTTTAAAACATGGTTCAAGAGCATGGAGAACGAGTTTTCTCAAAGATTTAGCACTAGATCTGAGTTCGATGCGTGTAGATGGGTAGAAGAGAACCCATACCATGAACCGTATGAGACATTTTTCTATTTTTTTCCAATATAACTATATCGGTGGCTTTCAAAGCATATGCATCTAGATCAAGATGGTACTATAGATCACGTATATGGACCCAAGATGACTATCGAGAGGGTTGCAGGATACGATCTGACTTGGACGCGTGTTTTTTATCACTGGTGGAAAAGAGTACTGACCAATTATACTCTAGAATACACCATTTCATGTATTCTCTCCCATAAGTTAGTGGGTTTGAGTTTCTGAGGAAGCCCAGAGGATCATTTTTGCGTGTTATTCCTTTTCCTATGAATATATTGATCATTACCTTGAGTTAAGAGGCATTTCCCATGGCCGGCTAAGCTTCTCTGAGCACTAGGAGAGGAAGATAGGGTGGAGGAAGATGGCGGACATCAGTAATCTGAGAAGGAAAGGGAGGAGAGACGACTCAAGTATAGTGAAGCTCGTGAAAGGGAGATGACTAGACAACATGAGGTTGTAAGTGTGATGGATCTATGGAGGTAGACGTTGCGGGAAGGAGTTGAGGTTCACGCAAAGGACATGGAACTTGAGCAATCTATGCTACCCCATCTTGGCAAGCACGGAGAGAAGCCCCTTTAGCTTCTAATGAGAGTTCGTCGCATGGAGAAAGGAGAGTCGTCGGCACGCATCTAGAACCCACCTGGTGACCAACCCTGGCGCTTGGTTTTCCAAATCAAGGGAGAAGTATTGCTAACCTAATTGGTATCGGTGGGAGTAACCGATCTATGCCTAGGAGATATAATTTCTCATTTGGAACATCCATGGTTGCGTAATCCATTCTGTATTTGGAAGAATTTTTTGGACAAGGTGCAAGTACACAAGGTTTGGGTATCGCGTTAAAGAGTTGTGTGGGAAACACAACTAGAAGTGGGATAATATCACAAACCATCGGCGCATAATTCAGTGGGACATTGGGAACACTTGGCGTGACCACTTCAAGCCATTTTCCAACTACAAGAGGTGGATCTGGTGGATCAGGAAGAACAGGACTGGTGGATCCATTGGATCTGGTGGAGGAGGAAACATTGGAGGAAACCAAGGCTCTAGATCAAGAGGACAAGGGCCTCAACCACCTCCACAAGTATTTTTGAGATGTCTTTACACTTACTAGACTATAGGGGTATTGAATATGTTACAGAGCATGTTCACAAGTGTGAATTACTATGGCGCGCAAAAGGGATCACTACCCCAAAGCGAAAGGCAAGTCAGTTTGCAACAACGTTGTAAGGATACACACATAGTTGGTACTGGAAGTATGACCCCCATCAAATGGTGGTAGACTACACTGCATTGAAGAATGCCTTCCTAGCAGAGTTCCATATCCCAAAATTTAAATAAAAGAGCATCAGCGCCTAAAGGATATCCAGCAGGGAATGGCAGAGAGTGTATGGGAGTATGACATGTGTTTCAAGACTTTTTTGTCTAAACTATCCTATGACATTCATCCTTCTCAACATGCTCAATGGTTTTTTGGAGGATTGATAACATCATTTAGAAGGGCTCACACACAAGAATTTCTGAGACCGTGCGCAAGGAATTGGAAGCTACCTTGCGCTACCTGAAGTTATTCGGGAATGTTGATGCTAGTGTTAGTCCTTTCCTGGAGACCCAAATTGTTGCAATGGCCAAATAGTTGGAGAAGTTCTCCAAAAGCGGCACATGAGGTTCATAGTGGGCTTTGGTGTACAGACTATGAGGTGGAAGGGCATGCGAAGGATAGTTTCCCTCATAAGTTAGTACGCGCTATGGTGGTAGACTATGAGATCTGCCATGGGGATCATGATGCAAGTAGATGCCCTCTACTACAATGCACAATCCACAAGAATGTTTCTTGCTATTGTAATATTTGTACCTCTATGACCCATGATACCAAGGATTGCAGACTAATTGATCAGATCCATGATGCTATTGATCTTGGTGTGCGCCAAACCGGCCTGCAAGGCATTCAAGGATGATGACCGTCGTTATAAAGGGCACACAAATGGAGGACACGTGGAAGAGATTTTGGTAGAGGATTTCGTGGTTATAATAACTACAGTGGAGGATGAAATGAGTTCCCATGAGGAACCTATTATAACTGTGGATCTACAAAGCATTACAAGCGTGAGTGTCTTGATCTGTTACAATTCTCATGGTGTGGAAAGAAACATAAGTACGAAGAGTGTCCAGAGCTTTATGAGCATATGAACCAATAGCACTGGAAGGAAAAAGGTGTTGGGATGGTAAGCATTAAGAAGGTCGATTCACAGTGGATGCTAAGAGTGGCGCATGAGTCAAGGCTAGAACCTGTATTGGTGATAACATGAATAGAGATCGCACATACCAGCAAGATGCCAAGATAAAGGACACTAGTTTCAAGAGAGGAAGTGGTACATGGAAAGTATCCAGACCCTGCTCATCAGAAGGAGGTGTATCAAGAGACTATGGACATGATTCGGAGTTTACAAGGGGAGATCCAATGTTTAAAGGAGCAATCAAAGAAGTTGGAGCAAAGGAAGAATGTCAAGGCTCCAAAGGGTGACTTGGATGAGGTCAAGGAAGTATGTAGGATGTTAATGCAAGAGAATAGCATCCCCTTGTTAGGATAATGGCTGAGGGAGAAGGTACCACACATTGGAGCAGAGCACGAAAGGTAGGTTTTGCATGCAAACCTTCCTCCTCACAACCTTGACTATGACAAGGAGATTACTTTGAATGTGGTTGTTGATGGATGGCTTCTGAGTAATATCCTCATCGACACAAGAGCAGAGGTCAATCTTCTTACCTTGGATTTCTGGCATCAAATGGGAAGGCTTACATTATAGCCATCTTCGAATGTGTTGTATATGGAAAACAAGACTAAGGCAATTCCCATTGGCATCTTGAAGGATACAGTTATCACCATTCAAGGGGCCAAGTTCACTGGAGACTTTGAAGTCTTAGCACTTGTCGAGGCAAAAAACTTTCCAGCATTTCTTGAGTGCCCATGGTGTTACAAGAATAATGTTGACCTATGGTTTAACAAAGGGTATATCAGCTTTGAGAACAAGGAAGAAAGGGTGATCATTCCTTTAACATATGGGAATTCAATGCCCTATACTAATCCCTTAGGAGAATAATTCCTTGATAGAATCTATGTGCGCTCCATCAAAGATCCTAAGATAATTCATCCCACGGAGGGAGTCATCTAGTTTGAATATGCTTAGTCCTTAAGTGATACCACTAGTATGGCATGTGACAATTGGGTGCATGGGACTTATGAGTTGATTGGGTGATAGTTGAGAGGATCTGTAACAAGGGTAACAAAGGCACACTTAGTCAAGTGCTAGGAGGAAAGAAGTTTCCAAGTTACTCTGGAGGAGCATATCCTGAAATTTTATTGTGGGAAATGGAGGCTCAATGGAAGAATGAGGACGACAAAAGGGGAATTCTCAATTATAATATACGAACCATAAAGCACGTTGGTGGGCTACACATCGGGAGAACCTCCTAGAATGGCGTGAAGTAAGAATCACATTCTCTGTAAGGTTCTCCAGAGTAATGCGCCCACTGTCATACAAGATTACCATGGTAAAGAGACCACCTCATTTCATATCCAAGCATGTGAGAAGGCCTGGATGGGAAGTGAAAAAGTGTTACCGCCTTCATTATGGGTACATAAGTTGTATTCCACCTTACAAGGTTGTGTGCACGCATGGTATATTCATTCGGAGATGCGTTGTCAAATAGGTAATTAGCAGGAGTTGGTGGCTAATCTCATTCAAGCTTTCGAGTATAGGAGTACCAAGCCATCAGTAGATAAGGCATTGCAAGTAATCAAGCGCCTTATAATGGGAGATAGTGTTATGGTAGAGGATAGGCTACTAGAGTTGTTGGGTGAGCCTTATTTGGAGATATGCCTCAATGAAGAAGAATTAGAGGAAGTACAACTTGAGCGCGCGTGCATGGAAAAAGAAAAAGGAAAAATGGTCTATGTAGTAGACGGTGAAGAGATGGAGACTTTGGATGTTAACCATTCTAAAGGTACATGTGAAGTCATAGATAGCGCTGATAAACAAGCACACGCCTACCATGAGCCTTTAAAAACAAAGAAGGTTAACATTGGGATAGAGACAGAACCTAAGGAAGCTATCATTGGGAATATTGGTCAAAAGCGAGAAGTTTTAAGGGTCATTGATCTATTGCACGAGATCCAGGATTTGTTCCCTCATGGGTACCATGAACTCAAAGGCATTCACCATTCCTTAGGAGAGATGAAGATCAAGTTGAAGGAAGGTGTGTAACCGATTCAGAAGAAGCCTTACCAGATGAATCCAAATTTGTGTGTACGAGTCAAGGAAGAAATAGACAAGATGCTAAAGATCGGTATCATTGAGGCAGTGGAAGAATCAGAATGGATAAGCCCAATGGTCCTTAGTATATAGAATGATGGGAGAATAAGAATCTATGTTGACTACAGAGATTTCAATCAATATGTGTCATTGATCCTTTTCCAACCCCCTTTAGTGAAGAAATTTTTGAGGGAGTACCCGGGCGTGAAGTCTACTCTTTCACGTATGGGTTCTCAGGATATCACCAAGTCAGGATTGCAAAGTAAGACCAGAGAAAGAAAAAAATTTCCACTGAATGGGGAATTTTTGCCTACATGGTTATGCCTTTTGGATTGAAGAATGCACTTGTTGTGTTCTCGCGCATCATGGTACAAGCATTTCAGGACTTCATCCATAAATTTCTTCAAGTTTACCTAGATGACTAGACTATGTATGGATTGGTGAAAGACCATTGTGACAATTTGAGGTTGATGTTTGAGAGATGTCAGCAATTAAGGATATCCCTCAACATTAAGAAATGTGTCTTTGTTACTCCATTTAGAACCCTGTTAGGACATATTATATGCAAAGAAGGTTTACTAGTGAATCCTGCTAAAGTTGCAGATGTTGTAGGATTAGGGGAGCCAATTCTAGTCAAAGCGCAGTGCGCAGATTCCTTCAACATATGGGGTACTATAGGAAATTCATCAAGGGGTATGCCAAGATCATCATGCCCTTGGAGGAATTGCTAAAACACAAGATTTCCTTTCATTGGGGAGAGGCACAGCAGAAGGCATTTGACACTTTGAAGGATATGCTTGTCACGACGCCCATACTATGTTTCCCTTCTTGAGATAAGCATTTCCATGTGCATGTTGATGCCTCAAGAACAAATATGGGAGCAGATACTAGCACAACCTGGTGAGGGAATTATTGATCATCCCTTGTGTTTTGCAAGTAGAAAGTTGACACCAGCAGAACAGAATTACACAACTACTAAGTGCGAGGCATTTTCTATGATCTACGCACTACATAAGTTCATGAAGTATATGTTGGCAACACCATTTATTTTCTACACAGACCACGTGGCATTCAAATACTTAGTCAATAAGTCCATTCTGTAAGGACACATATGTCGTTGGGTCCTATTATTCTAAGATTTTGAGTTCACAGTGGTTGTAAAACAAGGAAAAAGTAATTCAGGACCTGACCACTTATCAAGGATTAACTCAAGGAGGATACACAAAGCATTGAGGATACCATACTTGATACACAATTGTTTAGGTTGCGGCATGTGCCCTCGTAGGTGGAAGATATCGCGTTGTTCTTGAAAACAGTGTGGCGTCGGAAGGGATGAAGGCTCTAGAGAGAAAGCAGTTAGCAATATGCGTCATACCCTACATGTTGATTAGTGGAGACCTGTATAAGTTAGGTCATGATGAGGTTTTTTTCCGGTGCGTATTGGAACATGAGCATGTGGAAATTATGGAGGAATTACATGGTGGGATTGCAGGAGGACACTATGTAGGAAATGCTACCATGTGAAATATTTTACTAGTTGGGATTTGGTGGGAAACCATCTACCAAGATTGTATTGAGTTTTGCAAGGCCTATGACCATTCTAGCACCTTGGCAAACCTAGGAAGAGGGATGAAATGCCTTTGCGACCAATAGCTAGCACTGAACCATTTGAAAAATGGGCAATCAACTTTATAGGACCAATTTCACCAATCGCGCGAAGGACTGGTTCATGGTATATCATTACTTACACTAATTACTTGACACGGTGGGCAGAGGAAGTGCCTACAAAGGATTACAACTGCAGTAATAACTACTAGATTTTTATGGGAGAACATAATGAGCAGGTATGGTTTTCCTTTAAGTTTAACAAGTGATAGAGGTACACATTTTCTCAATGAAATGGTTAGGATTCTATTAGCAGAATGTATGGTGGCCCATCACAAGACTACCCCCTCTCACCCTCAAGCAAATGTAATTGCTGAAGCATTCAACAAAATACTTAGTCACACATTGACTAAGATCTATGACATTGGAAGACAAGATTGGGATGACAAAGTATTATTCATTCTATGGGCATACAGGATAACCTACAAGATGTTAAACAAGGCCACACCATTTCAAATGGTGTTTGGGCAGAGGCTATTTTTCCAATTGAATTCATGTTACCATCACTGCGTATAGCGCGCGTAGGAGGGTTAGGTTTGACGAATAAGAATTGGAAGAGACGATCAATAATTTTATGCATTAGATGAGATATGATCACTTGCTAGATGGAGTCAGAAGATAGAGAAAGCAAGACAAAAATCATGGCATGATCATCAAATCAAGAACAAGCAGTTTGAGGTTGGGCAGATGGTGTTGTTGTATGATTCCAAGTATCTACGCCATCTTGGGAAGTTGAAATTCCATTGGTTGGGACACTACATTATCTCATACATTATTGATTCTGGTGCTTTCGATTCAAGCGCTAGATGGGGCGATATTATCGGGTCATTTCAATAGAAGTAGTCTGAAGCCCTATTATAAATAAGTCTTCTTGGTGTTTATAATAAGGCAATATTTCCAATTAGCTTATAATTTCCCTTTATGATTTTATTTTCATGTGTTTCCCTTTCTCGTTGCTTGTTCCTTTCTTTTTGTTTCGTTTTGTGCCTTGTGCACCGGTAACCATGTTATTTTTCTAAAGTTGTGTATGCGCAAAGGACCGCGCATTTGTTTAGTGTGGGGTGGAGTAATGCAAAGCAAAGTATAGGCCTGTAATACAAATTGAGTGGCCCAATAGAAGGAAGTGCATAAGGTTGAGAAAGCGCGTAAGGAAATGGTGGATAATGAATTATGGTGTCAAGAAGGTTGTAATAAAGACCACATACAAAGGATGAAGAGTGCAGGAACAACATGAGGTAGGTGAGGGAAAAAATTAGGTAAAGGACATAAGAAGTTCCTTCAGTGTTGTAGACGCACGCGTAAGAGTCTTTGGTCGATTATATTTTTCATGCCAGAAGGTTGTAAAATATTTTTCGTGCAAGATGTGACATGTGGGTGAGGGCGCTTAAAATCGGCTTAGTGGAAAAAACCACATATAATGTTAAAGTATGTTGGTAGGTGGCATATAATTTATTTCGGAGGGAAGTAAAAACTATAAATATAAGGTCGGGCAAGTCATTATTCTATCTTTTTATTACAAAGTTGAAGCGCTCTTGCAAACTAGGGCATCCAGAGAAATTTGTGTGAAGGAAGAAGAATCCAAGAAATCTAAGTGTGTGACTAGAGTGGATCTGCAAACTAGAAGGAAGGAGTACACGGGCATGAGGAAAGGTTATTTGTGGTGTGCCATCTTGTGGAAGGTTTTCCTAGTTAGGATTTGATAGCTAGGGCATAGAGATAGAAGGATTTATCCCAGGAATTGAGTTTGGAGTGTAGCAAAATAGTATAGCGAGTAAGAAGTTCATAGTTTATCCCGAAAAAAATCATGGCACCCAAAAAACCAATTGTTTCACCGAAGAAACCAGAGGGCAAGGGCAAAGGAAATCAAACCGTTGTTGTCACAAGATCCAATGAAGAATGGTACGTAAAAATTCAATACCTAGATGGATTATTGCTAGGAAAGCAGTGGGTGTCGCATCTAAGACAAATGACTGTGAATAATTATAACCATCACACGAGCACAACTAAGAAGGAAATGGCATTAGAGTTGGTCCTTCCAGCTAACAAAAGGACACCAGATGGGATGCCCATATATACGGCGACGAGGTGAAGGTCAAATTGGAGAAGGCGAGTTATTACAACTATATGAGTTTCCTTACTTTGGCAAGCCAGGCGCCTTTATCAATGGTTGATGTCACGCGTGCATGAGGATCACTTTTATTTTGTAGGGCATAAGATGTGCATAACACTGCAGCTGATATCCAAGTTCACAGGCCTTATTTATAAAGGAGAAAGTATAGATGATGATCTAAGCGACAAGGAGGCTATCAAGGAGACAAGTAGCAGCGTATGACTACAAAAAGGGTTCGCGATACTTTGACATCGCAAAGATTCCAGACCCTATTATGAGGATGGTTGCGTGCTTGGTGACCAAGCTTAATGATCAAGAATGATGGACGCAAGTGAACAAGGCATGGATAAATGTATGCCAGAAGATATCAGAGGGAACCATCTATAACTTGTCTACTTTCATTGCAGATGAGATCATAAGCAATGCACAAGAGGGAGAGAAGATATTATTCAAGTAATGTCCTCCTCACCATTGTCTTTTTAGAGATTGGAGTACCAGATGGGACAAAAAAATTGTTTGGGAGTATCCAGAAGAGGATCCCTCACCGCAAAGAGGTTTGAAAAATACACTTGTGAAACCATGACGGCCGCTCACAAGGCACACTGGAGAAGTGGTATAAACGAATGTGTGATGCATTCAGGGAAGAGTGGAGGATCCCAGTAGTTTCCCGTGCTCATGGATGGAGAAGCAAAATTTGTAGTGTACCAAAAAAATTTTCATTAGCATATTTACTTTAACAAATGGGACTAAGGGTCCATGGTGCAAGCTACCCTTCTCCTTCACCGCGCAATACTTTCAGGAAAGGGTCAACAGGTTCAAGGAGGCCAAAAGACTAAGGTTCAACCTTAGTGAGGTGGACCAAGACCACCACGAGCTGCGCCAAAAGCTTGTGTACCCTAAAAAATGTGCGTATGTGGAGAAGTATGTCTCCCATGAAGTTCAAATGATGAAACCAATAACGTTGCCAATTGTTGGAGGAAGGGTGCAAGCGAAGGATATATCTTTCGCATAAGGCCAAATTTCAAGAAAGGTTCATATATGGAGAATGATATATCCATTCTAGAAGACCCCACAGGAAGAAAGAAGGTCACACCGAAGAAGAGAGAAAGAGAAGAGGGGCAGGAGAAGAAATCACCAAGTGTGCAGACCGCACAATCGGTGGGTGCACCTAAAGCAGTCACGAATCCTAGCACTTACGTGTGGAGAAAGAGGTCCCCTATCAAGGAAAAGACCCTAGAAGAAGAGTCATTTGGAACATGAAGATCCCCTCACCCATGAAGAATCACCAAGGAAGACGTCACCTAGAGAAGAATCTCTGTCAGATCTGGAATCCCTAGTAAGGAAGAAGCAGAAGGTGACAGATGAGGCAGACTTAGAAGAGACGAAAATTTTAGATGCCTACATCGGTGACAAGGATGATGACAATCCTGAAGGAGGTGAAGACCATCTAGTATATGATGTGCATGATTCGAGGAGGAAGGATATGAAGAGGAGTATAACAAGGAAGATGAGGAGAAGAATGAAAAGAAGGAAGATGAGGCTCAAGGCAAGGGGGTGAGCGAAGAAGTAAGCACAAGAACCAAAGAACCCCAAGCCTCACCAAGGAGAGCAAGTAGAAATCTGTGGAGAGAGAAGTGGCTAGCATCATGAAGAATTTGGTGGAACAGGAGTTGGAGTGGAGCGCGGATGAAATTATAAAGGAGTTGGAAGAAGAGAGCATTGGGAAGGAGTATGGCAACATGGATGGGGATCCCAAATTGGCAAGTAAGCTTCCCAAAAGTTTGCGAACATGTGGGAAAGGTATAGTGGTGGCACAAGGGTAGGGAATGGGATACATTGATGATCCTAGCAAGGTTCTATGTGTTCCCTTCAGAGCACCATACCAATAGAGAAACTCCTAGCTATGTCATCGTTTGATGAAGAAGGCATGTACCCACTGGACAAGAAAGATGTTATCTTGGGCATTTGAGTCCCACATGGATGAACTGAATTTGAAGTAAGTCAGAGAGCGCTAATGAAGGTGCTAGAAACCAAAGGAATAAATCCATTGGTGAACGCTCAGTAGCTATTAGATGAACAGGTCTGTAATGCACTTAACAAGGTTTCATTGAAATTGAGGCCAAACTGTTCGGGAGAAATGATAGAGTGAGATTCCTGGAGGAGGAATTGGAGAAAAAAAATCTCATGGAGAAGAACAATGACCTAAGTAAGAGGAGTTGATTAGCGTTCAATTGAGGTGTGAGCTAAAAGAAGAAAATGTTAAGGTGTGTGAAGTCTCCAAGAAGGTGGAGATGATTATAGATGCAATTATCCTGAAGCACCCCGATTTAGCGCCACCCGAGTAGAAGTATGAATCAACCTTGCAATGTTTGGAGGATCTGACTTGCATTCTCACAATGGAGAGGTGACCACTTGCTTTAGAGTCTACAGAAGAGGTGCAGGCACGCCAAGAGAAAGAGAACAAGATGAAGGTTGTTGAGATTATGGCTCGATACACTAAACTTCTTGCAAAGGTAAAGGTCACCACGCAAGTCGCTAAAGCTTCTTATAACAACTTGCACCAATAGGGATAGAGTGGAAAGTATCTTGGTTGCCACCCATGAAACGAAACTCAAGGAGTTCCAAGAGAAAAATAAGGGGAATAGATCAAAGAGAGATAAGATCTTGGCCGAGGTGGAGAAGAAGTCAGAAGCAATCGAGACCCTACAAGGCTCGATCAAAAGTTGGCTAAAGGAACTATACCCCCAAATCACCCACAGGATGGATGTGCTTGAGGACTTGGGAAAGAAATTAGAGATTGTTGTTGACACCATGAGCACCAAAGGGGAGGAGTTGAGTTTTGAGGAGGTGAGTGCCTTAGTGGGTGACCTCTGTCAGCAATCTCAGAATGAGGTTGACGCTTGGGAGAAGTTAGAGGCTAGAACTAGGGAAGGATTTCCCTCTCCTCCTCCAACAATAAACAAGTTCCCCATTCTTTCATTCTTTCTCCCAATTCTTCATTCCTTTATTCTTTCTTTCCAACCATTGTAAGAGCCCACCATTCTTTATTCTTTGAAGAGTGTTTCTGAGGATGGAGAATAGGCATAGTGTGGGGTGATGTTGGGCCCCAAAATATTAGCTAAGTACAAGAAGGCACGTCGGACCTATTTGAAGAAGGGCGTGCGGGTTGAAGGTGTGCAGGGAAGGGTTCTAACATATTTTTGCATAACACAAGGCGCGCGCGCACAAGGCAAGATAGATTTTGGGGACTTAGCCATATTCGGTGTCCCAGGTAGCACACGAGAAAAGTGTGACCCTTCTAGCATGCGGAGTGGATAAGGTGCCAGCCTGGTAAATGAAGGACCAAAATGGATTATTACATGCATGCGATGTAAGGTTCCAGAAGAACATCATTGCACATAGTGGAGAGCTCGGATCAAAGGAGGCATGCTCCATTGGAGGACCACTTGGACACTTGGCATCGATCTGCTACCTTAGAAGGCATGGTAGTGAAGGTAGGAAAGCTATGTATTGACATGCATGGATGGTAGAAGGGACGAGGGCTATCGGTGCTAAGAGAAGAGATGCAGAGAGAATAGTGTGCTGGAAAAGAGGTAAAGCTCTGTAGAAATACCATGGAGGATTCTATGGGTTGGGATTAGGAAAATATAGGAGTGATGATAGAGTTAGAGGGATGGTTCGTATTTATTTTTGTAGTATGAAGGACATAGTGTAGTTCTGATGCATGAATTTTCTCTACATTATTGCATGGGTCTATTATGACCTAAAGGATTGTAATGTGTTTATTGACCTCTTCAATATGAATATAAGGCTTTATTCTGAATCATATATGTGTTCATGAGTATAATCCTTATGCATTTCCTTTATGTATGAATCATTTCCATATGTTGTTTGTTATTTATCTTATATGGATGCATTGATGTCATAACTCACCATAGGTTTTCAGAACATGGTACAGTTATTTTCTATTCATTTTCACTTGAATATTTGTCATAAGATGATGTATTCTCACAAGACTCACATAAAGGAGAGGCTCGGCACCCGTGTGTGCCTCGGGTGAGCGCCAAAGACACCCGTTGGGTGATAGGCCAACACACATTCTTTGTTAATCTAAGGGTATAAAAAGGACTACACAACCACATTCATCTTTCTCACCCATGATCAAGTTGTAATTAGCTAGGAAGGCAAGAAAACAAAGTAAACTCATTTTTAAGCTATCTCCTCTGCATTGTTCATCCATCCTCCATTTCTACACATAAAAAATATTCAAGAAACATCGAGTATGACATATGTTCTTCTCAATATCTTCTAGAACATCCATGACCATGAAGAATGATTGTTGCACATAGTTCTCCATCCATAAATTGAATCACGAGATCCTTGTGCGAAGCGGAACACATGTTGAGCTCGTTGTTTTCACACAGTTGGTCACTTGGATAAATTTTTTGTTTTCAAATATTCAAGCCTACATTAATGGATTTCATGACATGGAAGAGAAACAAAAGCGAGGCCCTTCTTCACTTTCCAAGGATTCGATGGCCGTAATCACTTGAAAATTGGAGAAAATGATCCCCAAAAAATCTACTTTCACGTGAGCTAGTTTTCATGCCATGAAGTACCCATTATTTGAGCTATTGAGGACTGTATTTTTCATCATCATTCTTCCCTCCTCAAATAATTTTTCAAGTCCCCGAAGATCCCAAAATTGAAATCATCCAAAACTCGAAGTGAAGGACCTTGAAAAAGCTAATTTTATTTGAACTACTTTTCGCACGATGGAGTTGTTGATTTTCAAGATATGGAGGACTGTATTTTTTCCCTTATGATGTAAAACTCAATTTCCCACTTGTAGGTACAAACAAATCTTCCAAAAATTATAGCAGGGAATCTTGGAATAAAACCCATAATTTCAAGACCACTTTCGTTCAATCTGATACCCGCATTGGACTTACTAAAAATAGCATGTGTCCATGGCGGGGAATGACTAAAATATTAATTGGTAAAATAAGGTGAATTCTCGACATCTTTGGACCTCCAATCATGTAATAAACATCGGGGATTGAAAACGGGCAAAATTACAAATAATAGTAGTCTTGGCTAGGACTTGCTAAAAATAGAAAGTTTAGTTTTCGGTCAAGAAAGTTGTTGTCGGCTCCATTTTCTCTAGTCTCACTAATTTTTTCGATCATCATAATAGGGTTATAATGTGCTTTCGTAGCTCAAATAAGGAAATGAACCCTCCATAAGGATCCTAAAACATCATCCTAATCAAAATTGTTTCAAGGAGCAAGATAGAGCACATCGAGGGCATAACAGGTGAAAGTCATGAATATTATAAGGCTAGCGAAAGAAGTTGAAGAGTATTAAGGGATTTATTCAAATTTAATTCATCAAGAGAATTTTCATCATCATCATCATGACAAGGATTCTTTGTGAGTAGGGAAAGAGGTCATCTCGGACAATGCATACATCGTGAAGTGCTTCTAAGCAATTGATCCATGCTCGACAAGGATCTCACATCGTACTGAAGTTAGTAAAGGTGGATTTTTAGTGTCTCATGTAGTGTGCACAATGAGAAACATGGAATTCATTTCCATCCATTTATCACGGTCCATTTGGGATCAGTCTTACTATCAAGGAAAGGTCACCTACTTTCATGAGAAACATGTGCACATGAGGTGTATGAGTTGATCTCATTCAAGGAATGCTCTAGAGTTTAAAAAGGAAACAATTATGATCTTCGTCTAATGAGAAATAAACTAGGTTCCATTAGCTTCCATCCACTTGTTAGTTTTCTTGAACACTCACCTCAAACCTTGTGGTGTGGTCATTGACATCTCCTCACATAATTCCAACCGGTGGCCACTTCTCAATAAACCCATTTAGGAGAAATCCCTTTCTTGGTATGATGAAATCCCATTTCAGTAAGTGAAGGAAAACATTAAGAGGTTTGATAACCATGGATTCATCTCTCATGATCATTGGAGTCATTTGAAACCAAAGGAGCAAGAGAGTGACCCTCACTCTCATTGTGAGATTAGGAGACAATCATCTAAGTGATTTCTCGCATCCATCTCAAGCCCGCATTGGAATGTCTCACAACATGAGTGTTCCTAAACACTCATTTGACATTCCGAAGTGTCCATACATCTTACAAAATGAGCATATTTTGATTACCATGCCTCAAATTAGCAAGTTCTACATCAGCAACAGCATCAATCAACTCCCTTATTTTCCTCTCTTCATTATTTCTCCTCTTCTCTCCCCTTTCTAATTCTTCATTGAATGCAATCATGGCATTTCACCTTATTTGCTTAAGTGACTCTCTAATGTTGCATTATAAAATTCCATTTTTATTTATAAAAATGGGTCTTATTTACTCACTTGCTAGAAAGATGAAAAGTCACAAGTGAAATAAGAACTTGAAAGGTCATGCAGGGGGTAGATGAGAAGACAATTTGTAATGATATAAGTTGGAATGGTTTCTCTATTCCAAAGAAGCTTGAAAGTTAGTTTTTCTATAGCAATCGTGGATTGTTGTAGGTTGTGGAGCTTTGTATCACCACTACAAAAGAAATAAGATCTGAATTTCTTCCATTTCATTTTCTTATGCTTACACTTTCCTATATTCTCTCTATATTCTATAACTTTGCAAGCATATGATCTTGAATAACCAAGAAGGAACTTTGTATCTTTGATTGATGAATCCAAAGAATTGTGTGTCTCTAGTTTATTAGTCTTACTAATTTCTTATATTTTTGTTTTCCTCTAATTGAATTTGGACCTACTCTGGTCATTGTGTGTGAACTTTGTTATTTCCTATTCACAACAATAACCCTCTATTTCCTACTTTCTCAACCTCTCCTTTATCCCTCATCACTGAAATTTTCTCCTTTGTACTCCATAAAATCACTTTGCCACATGTTCAATGGAGTGTTCTTGTGTGATGCCCGGCCTATTGGCCACCTTATAGAATTAGGATAGTTTACATTCAATAATGGGAGGCTTCACATACCCAAGAAGGAGGGGCTTATCCCCATGATCGTTGGTGGAAACATAATTTACAACACAAAAAATTATTTCACAATAGTTTTTATGACTCCATGGGGGAGAGATATTCCTTTATGCACCCATAAATATCTCAAAAAATATAAAAATTTGAATACTTAAAAATCCATTAAAAACTAAAAAATTGAAAAATACCATAAATACCATCTAAATGTTCAAAAGCCTTATTGCAGTCCTTTTGAAAAATCTGCACTTTTCAGTTTCTTTCCTTTCTAAGTACTTGAGAAAAGCGGCAAAAAGAATGTATACCGAGATGACCATGTAGGTGGCATTTTGATGCAACACTTGAAGAACAATTGCATGTTGATTTCATACTTCCTATTATATAGGTACTAATACAAATCACTAGAAATCCTCTTTAAGATCATATTAAAGAACGAGTTACAGAACCACTAGTCTTCATTCCAAAAGAAGAAGAATAAAGAGAAGAACCTAGTATGGAAGCACAAGTACTTGTTCCATGGGGACAAAACATTGATTTGTTGGCTTTGACCCCTTCACTTCATGAACTTCCAAAAGAGTCAAGAAAAAAATTTCTAAAATTATATGGAGATGGAAACAACCATATGATCATATCACAAACTTCATCACATCATGTGGCATCCTTGAAGTGCAACACAAATATGTTTTTGTGTAGTTATTCATGGAAACATTACAATATTTCATTGTTGACTAGTTCTACTACTTTCCATCACACTCGATTATTGATTGGGATTATAAAAAAAAATAAGTTTGAAGAAATATTCAATATTTTCAAAGATGTTCATGCCCTCCTTGTTCAAATTACTCAAATGAAGAAAGAAACACAAGAGTCCATGAGCTATTTTGTGGAAAAATTCAATACGTTGGTCAACAAGATTTCATTTGTTGCTCATCTAACTTCGGTTAATCTGAAGAGGTTCTTCGTTAATGCCTAGATGCCTAAAAGTAGTTTCATACTATGGAGAGTTCAACCAAATAATTTGGACAACGCTCAATAACTTTTATTGGAGTGGAATATGACTTGATCATGTCAGGGAAGATCAATAATCCTTCAATGAAGGATAAATCCCAAATTTCTCAAGATGAAATAATTTATCCACTATTGCAAAAGTTGGTCAATGATTTGACAATGTTGAAGAAGGAATTTTCCCAACATGCATTATAAAAATACCGGGAAAAAAATCAAATTGCATGAGCACCCCGAAGGATTTCCTTGGAAGCTCCACCGGTCAATGCAATATGTGAGGCCAATGAAGATGGATGAGAATAAATTATTGAAGAGGAAGGAGAAGAAGAATGTTAGGATTAGGTATTGTGAATTCTCACCTGATGAATATTTTGAGGAACCTACAGATAGTTATTCCTATGCACTATTCACTCGATCACAAAAGTAGAGAATTTTCTTCTTCTTATACCCAAACTTAGTAATTCCATCCTCAAATGGTGACTTGATGAAAAAATAAGAACAAAAGGAGGATCATCAAGATCCGCTTCCACAAGGTCAGCTGAGAAGAAGCATGAGACTACTTCAACCAAGAATCCTTCTGCCTCTTCAAGTAAGTCTCATTCAACTTCTCTTGAAAAATCATTTTTGTTGATCCTAAGAATTCCCATGTCAAGGCTACCATAATATTTGATGTGCCTAACAATTCCTAATCCTTTAATATCATTCACCATTACAAAAAATCCAAAGTTTCGATTTATGAGTATGAATACTTAAAATCCCGTCCCAAACAATTTGATAGGATTGTTTAATATATGAAAGGAAGTACTTTTGTTCCATGTTCTAAAAATTCCACTACCAAAGAACTACCTCATAAAATTGTATCACTTCCACACCCTCCACCTCTAGGAAGGTATAACCTTTCTATATAGCTTTGTTGGTCAATGGGTACAAACTGAATAATTGCATCATTGACTCGGTGCTTTGGATAATGCTATGCCTGTAAAATTTGTTAAACCTCTCGATCTCTCTCTCTCTCTCTCTCCTACCTTTGGCCATTTCCTCTCCATGGAAACAAAATAAGTACCTCTTGTTGGACAAGTCAAGGATGATCAAGTAGCCATTGTCATATTTCCCTAACAAGAAGATCACAATGAGAATACTTGTAGCAAACATGCCTACCTCATATGGTATGTTGTTGGGTTGAAGCTTCTGTCAAGATGTTGGTGGAGATATACAGCTAGATTGGTCACATGCCACCATTCCGGTCAACGGTAAAGTGAAGAAACTTCTTCCCATCAGGAAAATGAAGTACACTATTCAAAGGCCATGATGACCCAAAGGAAAATATCCCGCATCAAAATTCAAATTCTTACAAATTTTTCATGACTTTTGAGGAAGATGTTGAGTTCCCATGTTTGTGGAAGAGTATCCAAGCATCACATAGCCATTTAGAGAACATAATGGTGACTTGATGAAATCATAATTTGAGAGTATGTACTTCCCATGGGATGTGAGCATGAATGCAATTTCTCTACTAGATGTTGATGATGGTCATGAGATTCTTGAACCAATAAAGAAATCTCGAAGTGATGAGCAATGCAAATCAAGAAGGAGTGATGCCTAGAAAATATTTTTAGGTGAGTTCAATGTTTCAAACCATGTTCTCAATGTTTAGCATGAAGTTTCATTCAATAAGTATGTTTGTGAATTTGAAGGCTTCCCTTTCTCGTTGGGCAAGGATGATAAGAGATACAAGATCATGAAAAGATGTTTAGGCCTTTTGAATCTGAACCTATTCAAGGAGATGAATATTTCATCATATAAATGGACTCAGTTCTTTGTGGTTAATATTGGGAAGATGAAAATATAAATATTTCAACTATAATTTTGTGCTCATTCCCCTTTCATGAAAATGGAGACATTCTCAACAAAAATGGATAGATGAAATGGTGCTTGATCCCAAGGCTGATTTTGTTCGAAATGAAAATATTCTCAACAAGGAATGTATGAACAATAATAGGATTCAATCTTTCAATGTTCACTCTACTCAAGAGAATGATTCTCTCAACATGAAGATGAATTTTGAGGTTCAAATGGCCAAGTTAAACAAGGTGATGGTTTTCATTCTTCACATCCAACCTTGTGCTCATTTTATTTTCAAGATAATAAAACACTATGCACATCACATCATAATGGGAAACAGACCAAAATTGAACCAGTAAGCATGAAATAAGATTTCTTGGATCAAGTAACAAATAGAGAACATCAAGAGGATAGTGATAATGTTGAAATTTTCAAAGCATCTACCACTAATCAACATGTGGAAGAAATGGTCATGAAGAAAATGAAAAATGATGAAAAAATTTCTATCAAATTACATAGGCTTTGATATAAAAATGATAAGCCAAGTGTGATCAAGGCTCTTCTTCACAAACGATGGAAAATCAGCAAATGGAATGGACATGGAAATCAATGAAAAATGAAAAGAATGTGTCAAAGCTAAAGAGGAAATGAACTGAATAAGTTGCTCATGAATTTCAATAAAAATCATGCTAGATTTCTCAAGAAGTTGAGGAAAGGTTCAGATTTAAGTGATCATTTCAATGTATTTACGGAACAAATGCATTCGGTGATACTCGTATATGGGTAAGGACTCAATTGAATTAGTGCTTCAATGAAAGCGTGTTGTCCCCGCATGTACATAGATAATAAAGGATGTTTCCATTTTTTTCCTTTGTTTCCCTTATCATTTGTGTTTCCATTTCCTATTGTGTGTGTGTGTGTGTGTTCAATAAAGGAAGTTTCATTGTATGTCTTTGTGGTGACTCTATAGCCCAATGGATAAGGCATTAGTCCACGTTATGTCTTGAGATTCTAGGGTTATTACTTATCCTTTCCTCGTTATGTTTGATCCAAAACAAATCCCCAAGCTAGAGCCAGCTATTTTCATACAAAAATTTTAACATGAAAATTGAAATTATTTGTCATGACAACTTAATCCTCATTTGAAAATCCCTCTCTCGATCAATGTAAACCCATCCTCAAACTAACTCAGTTACTTTGTCACCCTCATAATGGCCAGAAGGAATGTGCTAATTTTATTTTCAAGTGTGTTTCATGTCTAAGTGTTTGAAATGGTATGACAAGATCAACTCTTTCTTTCATTAAAGTGATTATGAAGACTAGTTCTCCAAGTAGCCTAGAAAGGCCAATATTGGCCATTTCAAGATAGGTGTCTACCATACGGGAACCTTCCAAAGGCTTGTAATCATCTAGAGGTGGTATTATAGATCTAAGAAGATTTTGGAATTTATTTAGGAATATTTAGGGAATATTTGGAGGTCAAGGGACAAACTGTGCAGAAGAGGGTTTTTAGGTGTAAGGAGTAAGTAGTCAAAACTTGAACTTGAATTTCTCCACAGAATCCGAGATCTCCATAAATATTTGGAAGGAAAAAAATAGGTATTGGAAATCTGAATTAGTTATCTACATGGTGGAATCATCACATTTTTCACAAGACCTAAGAGTTTCTCAAGGAAGCTCAATCTTTGTAGGAACACCCTTGTTGTTGAAAAGAAAAAGGAGCCTTTTTAGAGTTTCAAGGAGAATTGAATTTGAAACCTATTCCATTGTTCTTGAAATGGTCTTGGGAGTCAAAATAATATAAAATTTCATATGAAAAGACCATCTGGAGCTCCATGATTGCATCTTCAAGTTCTCTCTAGTGCAAGGTGTGTTTCTCATACTTAGTCAAATTTTGAAGTGACACATGTCAGCTTATGGCTCCATGGCGCACTTTTTTTTCCTCTTATTCATTTCCCAAGGGGATAGAGGGGACACAAAAATTATCCCAATCTCATCCCTCCTCTCGGGTTCTTCATGTAACCCTCCTCAACCCGACGGAGTGCTAATGCAGCTAAGCTCATTCTCCCAACCGCATCAAATCATGCCAAGTGACACAATCTTGCTCGAGAGAGAATTTTCTTGTCCATATTTTCCCTTTCCCAAGGGGAAAGAGGGGACAAAAATGTGTCAATTATCATCCCCTTCAAAGGTTCCTCACACTGACCAGCTTTTCATCCCCAGTGTCTAGGCATACTTTTTCAATCTCCCTCTCCTTGGACCATAGGATGAAAAGTGGTATAATATTTCTCAAAACGCATTTTTCCATCCCTATTGTCCCCTTTCCAAAGGGTAAATAGGTGACACAAAAATTATCCCAAGAACAAGCCATAAGACTCTAGTTTCAACCACATTCATCTTTCTCGCCCATGATCAAGTTGTAATTAGCTAGGAAGGCAAGAAAACAAAGTAAACTCGTTTTTAAGCTATCTCCTCTACATTGTTCATCCATCCTCCATTTATGCACCTGAAAATCCTTCAAGAAACATCTGATTATGACATATGTTCTTCCCAATATCTTCTAGAAAATCCATGACCATGAAGATTGAGTGTTGCACATAGTTCTCCATTCGAAAATCGAAGCACAAGATCATGTGTGAAGCGGAACACATGTTGACCTCATTGTTTTCACACAGTTGGTCACTTGGATAATTTTTTGTTTTCAGAGCTTCAATCCTCCATTAATGACTACCATGAAATAGAAAATAAATGACTGTGATACCTTTCTTCACTTCTCGAGGATTCGGAAGGGAAATCACTTGAAAATTGGAGAAAATGATCCCGAAAAATCTAGTTTCATGTGAGCTAGTTTTCATGCCATGAAGTACCTATTTTTAGGGATATTGAGGACTATATTTTTCATCAGCATTATTCCCTCCTCAAATAATTTTTCAATTCCCCGAAGATCCAGCAAGCGAAATCATCTGAAACTCGGAGCGAAGGATCTTGAAAAATCTAGTTTTATTTGAACTACTTTTCGCATGATGGAGTTGTTGATTTTTCGAGATATGGAGGACTGATTTTTTTTAGTATTTTTCCCCCTCTAATGAAAAACTCATTTTTCCACTCATTTAGATGAAGGAATCATCCAAAATTTGGAGCGGGGAATCTTGGAATAAAACCCATAATTTCAAGACCACTTTCGTTTGCAATTTAATACCCACATGCACTTACTAAAAATAGCATGTGTCCATGATGGGGCATGACTAAAAATATTAAGTGTTCAAATAAGGTTAATTCTCAACATTTTTGGACCTCTAGACATGTAAGAAACATCAGGGAGTGAAAACAACGAAAATTGCCAAAAAAATAGCAATCCCAGCTAGGACTTGCTAAAAATAGAAAGTTCGAGTTTTTAGTGCGAGAAAGTTGTTGTCGGCTCCATTTTCACTAGTCTCACTACGTTTTTCAATCCTCATAGGGTTTTAGTGTGCTTGTGTAGCTCAAATAAGGAAATAAACCCTCCACAAGGATCCTAAAGCATCATCCTAATCACAATTGTGTTAAGGAGCAAGACAGAGCACATCAAGGCGTAACGGTGAAAGTCGTAAATATTGTAAGGCTAGTAAAGAAGTTGAAGAGTATCGAGGATTTTTTCAAATTTAATTCATCAAGAGGATTTTCATCATCAGCGTGATGACAAGGATTTTATGTGAGTATAGAAGGAGGTCATCTCAGGGAATGCATACCTCGTGAAGTGTTCCTAAGCACTTGATCTATGCTCGATAAGGAGCTCGCATCTTACAAGTCAATAGAGGTGGAGTTTCAAAGTGTCTCATTGCATTATACGGGATGAGAAACATGGAATTCATTCCCATCCATTTCTTTAGGTCCATTTGGGATCAATCTTGCTATCAAGAAAAGGTCACCTAATTCTATGAGAAACATGTGTACATGAGGTGTATGAGTTGATCTCATTCAAGGAGTGCTCTAGAGTAAAAAAGGCAAAAGGTATGATCTTTGTTCAATGAGCAATCAACTTTGTTCCATTAGCTTCCATCCACTTGGTAGTGTTCTTGAACACTCACCTCAAACCTTGTGGTGTGGTCATTGCCATCTCCTCACATCATTCCAACCAGTGGCCACTTCTCAAGAATTCCATTCAAGGGTCATCCCTTTCACCCATATGATGAAAGCCTATTTCAGTAAGTGAAGGAAAAACATTAAGAGGTTTGAGCATCTTGGAGTCATCTCTCATGATCATTGTAGTCATTTGAAACCTAAGGAGCAAGAGAGTGACCCACACTCTCACTATGAGATCAAGAAGACAATCATCATAAGTGATGTGCATGTACCATCTCATGCCCACATTGGAATGTCTCAAAATAGTGTTCTTAAACACTCATTCGGTAGTTTGTAGTGTCTGTGCATCTTGTAGAAGGAGGATATTGTGATCACCATGCCTCAAATCAGAAAGTTCTTCATCAGAAACAAATCGAGTCAACTACCTTATTTTCCTCTCTTCATTATTTCTCCTCTTCTCTCCCCCTTTCTAATTCTTCATTATATGCAATCATGGTATTTCATCTTATTCACTTAAGTGACTCTCTAATGTTGCATTGTAAAAGTCCCTTTTGATTTATAGAAAGGGAACTTATTTACTCACTTCATAGAAAGATGATAAGTCACAAGTGGAATAATAACTTTAAAGGTCATGTGGGGGTTGATGAGAAGATGATTTCCAATGGTATGAATTGGAATGGCTTCATATTCCAAAAATCTTGAAAGTTAGTTTTTCTATAGAAATTGTGGATTGTTGTAGGTTGTGGAGCTTTGTAATACCACTACACAAGAAATAAGAGTTGCATTTATTCCATTTCATTTGCTTATGCTTACGCTTACACTTTCCTCTATTCTGCAACTTTACAAGCATGGTGATCTTGAATAACCAAGAAGGAACTTTGTGTCCTTGATTGATGAATTTAAAGAACTGTGTGTCTCTAGTTTGTTAGTCTTGTTAATTTCTTACATTGTTGTTTTTCTCTAATTGAATGTAGACCTACTCTGGTTATTGTGTGTGAACTCTGTTAATTCCAACTCACAACAATAACCCTCTCTTTCCTAATTTCCCCACTCTCCATTATCACTCATCACTACAAATTTCTCCTTGTACTCCATACAAGAACTTTGCCACAGTTCGGTGGAGTGTTCATATGTGATCCCGGCCTATTAGCCACCCCCGCTTGAATTAGGATAGTTTACATTTAATAATAGGATCCTCCCATACCCAAAAAATAGGGGCTTATCCCCATGACGGTTGGTAGAAACACATAATTTTTAACACAACAAATTATTTTACCAACACACCACAAGAAATTCCAACACTTTATCTAAAAATCATAAAAAAATGTAACCGCTACTAATAATTACAAATCCTCTAAAATAATTTAAGCACTACAATTAACTTCAAATCCACTAAGGAGTTTGGTCACTACAAACCCTAGCATGACCGTTAAACACACGTGGGGCCACTACAAACTAGCTCTCGCCCACCGAAGTTTTGACAACCATGGACTTGCACCCTAGCGCATAGCCATTGAATTTTCTGAAAGTACGCACACTATGAATTTGAGTTTTGATCACGATATTTTCCAATGCAGACGTAAGTGTAACAACGACATTTGCCGCTCAATTTAGAGCATTTATGACGACCCAAAAAAATTAAAATCTCAAAAACAAGTAATTAAGTACACCACTTACCTAAGGTCATGTCTCGAGTTTAGTGGTAATGTCGAACACACTTTGCATGGTGTGAAAAGAATGGCGGCTTCACCATCTTTCACCTCTATTCTTCTAAGAGCTCTTTTTTTGCTACTTAACCGTTGTAATGAAAATGACATTCACCCCCCTATGTATAGACTATGTCCCGATGGTGTTTTTACCGTCATGATGGCTTTTTCTCTGTATGATTTTTCAACATTGTAAGCATTCATTTGCTTCTTTTATCACCACCCGATTGCTCGAAGGGGATCACCCACATAAAAATATTTTTCTCTTTTTTGGAATAAATTGTTGATTTTTTTACTTTCATTGCAATGGTGCCACTCTCACAACACCGTCCCAAAGAGGGGAAAATGTAAGCACCCTAAATCCATTGTGCTAATTTAGTCATAAATTTCACTAATCATATTAACATCTTTCTATATTTATTAGGTAACGACCATTCGTTACCTAATTAAATTTCTCTTTTTTAGATATTAATTAATAAGCTTTCATTAATTAAATATGGTTTCATCCCTACATAAAACTAATCAATTCCCCCTTAATTCCTCTCAAAATGCTTCAAGTTAATCATAACCTATTAATCAATTCCTAAGTGATTAATCAAATCCTTTTTCTCCCCATCTAATTCCAATAAGTATTAATCCTTCTTAATTACTCATAATATTAATTAACTAAGTCTAATTCTACATCTCCATCATCCCATATGTGTTAAAATCTACACGTTTTCCAAAATGAAAACATACATAAAAATCCAAACCAACTCTCGAAACACACAATTCTTATGTTAGCATTTATTCTTGAAAAACAAAGACTAATTTAAAAAACCCTTTGTTGAATGCAAAAAGTTACCAAATATGACTAATGTCAATTTAAATAAACTACTTGCTTCACCAAATCCATCCTAAACATCCAACGTTGTCGCCGTCTTGCACCTATCAAAGGCACATCCGAACATCAAAAAAGAGGTTTGAGTTTCTTCACTTGTGTTTGTTTTCTTTCTTTTAATTATCTTATCTTGATGTATAAAGTAAAAATAGTTAATCTTAAATAACTCCTAGGTATAAGTTCTAATTAATTGATTAACATTTAAAACCTACCATACAAATATAATAAAATTTAATCATGTTTGCCCTAAATATTCACAAAATCTAAAAAGTTTGCCTTAAAACATAAAAAAATTAATCCTCCAATGAGAAAGGACTTGTGTGTTAGGAAATGGGTTTTGGATGGTGCTTGAGAATTGTTTACTTCACCTCCGGGTTGTGTTTTGTTTGATTGATCTAAAGAACAAATAGGTTAACGTGAATTTTTGGTCAAAATCATCAAACAAACAATCACTTATTCTTGTAGAGAAAGGGGGCATGCATTTCATATATTGCCTCTTTTCAAATGAGTGCAAAAAAATGATGAGCATTGTAATTGATATATTATTAATTATAAAAAGATTAATAGATATCAAGTATGTTCATTCGTCTCAGCAAATATATCCTTAAATAATTATTTTATCCATATTAATGTGTAGAGCATATTTGTAGCAAGTGAGAAAATTATCATCATGGAGGTTAGGACTCGAAGTCACCCATCCTAGCACTACTTAGCTTGGCTCAAGCACATACATACATACATACATACATACATACATACATACATACATACATACATACATACATACATACATACATACATACATACATACATACATATATAGATAGATAGATATATATATATATATATATATATATATATATATATATATATATATATATATATATATATATATATATATATATATATATATATGCATTTGTATATGTGTGTACATGTGTGTACGAGTATACATATACATATGTATATGTACTAGTCGGACATACCCGGACCTTTGTATTAAGAAAGCTGTGTATCCTCATGACATGTGGGCGAAGACAAGGATTGATTCTTGCATGACATAAAAAGATTTGGGAGTAAGGAGTTTGATGTTCCAATTTGCCTTAGAATCCTAGGTCCATAGAAGCTCATTGAGTTGCAAAGGGTGGTGTGAGTTTGGGTGCTCCACCCACCACGCTCTAAAACCTCCCCAAATGTAGGAAAATGGCAATGCATCAAGATTCCATCAAGATTTGCATTGTTAGGATAGGGTGGCATCAAACTTGCTATAAGCTTGGTGATGCAGAGGAAGGAGTGTGTCGAAGGTGATCGAAGATTAACAGTGTGCGATTGGAATTCCTACAAGATTAGTTGGGGGTTATGGGAGGCAAGGGGAGTGCCTCCAAACATGAAAGAGACCAGACCTTTCAAAGAGGCATGTGGTTTATGAGGAAATCTAGTTTGTTCATGAAATATTGGTCACCAACTTTCAACCCCGCGAAATACCAAGAAAAAATGGTACAATATGGGTTTGCCTTCCTCATTTGTCAAGTGAATATTGGCAAGAAAATATTTTCCAGAAGATTGGACAACAAGAAGATGGGAAAAAAGAAAACGCAAAACTAAATCAAGAATAGACTTCAGCCCCATGATATTGTAAACCAAGAACACGAGAAAAAAGAGTGATTGCAACAATGGGTTGTGATTGATGAGTTTCAAGATGTATCCAAGGACAACAAATGCCAACACGGTTCATATACATTAAGGTGGCTAGAATTATAAGAATAATGGAATAAATATTGCTCTAGAAAGTGCAAAGAGGAGGCCGAGGCCACACACCTTAACACAACTTAGACTTAACTCGGGTTAAATGTTGTCATGGTGCTTCATGCCAAACTTTAAGTCATTCTGAAGAAGATTTTTGAATATATGCAAGTTTTGGTAAAACAGGTAAGTTTCGGTGTTGTTTTAAAGCAAAAGTGACCTAATTCAACTTAATTTACACTAATTTAACATCATCTATCCTAATTTGACCTAGTTTTCCTTTATTTTGATATAATTTACCCTAATTTGACATAATTTGCCCTAATGTCCCCTAATTTTACCTTTTGTGCCCCTCATCTCTTTCCAATAGCTATATATCATGAATCAAGACAAGATATTGGTCTTTCGGCCAATTGCATTTAAAAACCTTCACTTTCCTTGAACCCTATCAAGAAGGTCAAATTAGGACCTCATCCTTGCCAATCAAATTGACTGTAGGGCTCAACAAAAGTATGAAACATATCACATGGATGTCTACTACCGCAAAAAAATTCCATAGTTAAGACAACTAATACTTTTATTATTTT
This sequence comes from Taxus wallichiana var. yunnanensis, assembly GCA_018340775.1. Classification (NCBI taxonomy): domain Eukaryota; kingdom Viridiplantae; phylum Streptophyta; class Pinopsida; order Cupressales; family Taxaceae; genus Taxus; species Taxus wallichiana. The sequence continues at coordinate 645,981,342 of CM031235.1, forward strand.
CTAGAATTACTTCAATTTATAGTGAAAAATACATGCATTTAAGAGCATTCGTATAAACTTGTGTTAAAATACTCTCACTTCATCTAAGAAATTTTGTTGAAGTCCCAAAAGAAAAGCTAATGTCACCAAATTTGTTAAGTCGGTTTGAAAATTAGGATAATCTTCCTTTAGAGGTAAGCATAGCTAGATCCTTATTGGTCATGTTGAGTATTGCATAAGTTTTATCAAGAAATTTCTACAAGTAGTATTGTATCGACTATAGGAGTACTTGATAACTTCCCTAATGATAATCTATTTATCATATCAAAGTTTTCATGGTAAAAAACATGATTTTATTAAATGAATGTACCTTACAAAATGTAGGAAGATAATAATGTGGTATGCACCTTTTCATGTATAAATGGGTTAACCCACAATCTAGGATCAAACAAGTCTATACATTATTTCATGAGGAATCAAGTTTTCAAGGAAACTCTGTAAGATTAGTGGGAGGTCACACGTTCAAATGCCATTTCCAAGAAGGTGCTAATGGTGGCCCACTTCATTTAGACACACCCAGAGATGGGTAGTGGCATATGCCAAGGATTGGTAAGCCTTTGAAAAGATATTATTCTCAAGGTGACCTTCGAGAAATGTTCAAGATGTGAGGGTAGATGTTATAGGCCCTTTTCAAATTGAGATGTTGCAAGTCAATCACCAACACAAATAAAGTTTTATAAGAGTGCGTCATAACAAGGTTTATAATACCCTTGCACTTGACAAGTGGTATAAAAGGTCACTTTAGCAATCAAATCATTCATTTAAAACAAAAAAATTCAACATTGTTAGCCCTACATTTGATGTGTATGGCCGACTTGTGACTCTCATAACTTCTTATCATGATGTATCTCTTTCATAATTGTTATATTATCATTAGTGGGTCAGCCTTGGTGATGGCCATAACATAGGAATAGTATATATAGAAGTTAGTAGGTAGTAGTTGATCATCATATTGAGCACTTGAGTCTTATTGTGTGGTTTGGAGGTTGCCCCCTCAAAGTGGCTAAGTTATTATACTTGTATATTGTGATCATTTCTCTACAATTGGATGTTCTTTGTGTTCTATTGCTATTGATATTTAGATCTATCTAAGTAATTTCATTACAAGTGGTATCAGAGCTTGATCTCGGCTAGAATTGTGTCAAAACCCTAATTGTGAAGATTCGGCTATATCTTCAAATCGGTAGCAAAAATTTTGTGGTGTTCATAAAATCAGTCAAGTAAGATCCTCTCCAAATTTCAAGATTTTTTGACTTGTTTTGTAAAATTTATATCAATTTTAGGGTTTTTCATAAATTCACTCTATAGGCTACAAATTGTGGAATTTTTCCAAGTTCTTTACATTTTCGAAAGAGGATTAAAAATTAGTTTGAGTTTGTTCTTTGATATTTTTCATAATTGGCCAAATTATTCTTGAAATCCCAAACCCTAAAATTTGGCTTTGATTCCTAAAATGGTGGGGCCTTCCACAAGAAACAAAAAGAATCTTGTCACTCTAGGTAAAACCCCAAATAAGGAGGTAGTAGTTGAGGATTGGGAGTCAGAAGGGGTAACTATGGTATCCTCAATACCAGGGTGTACCATAGTGGATCATAAGGTAAGCCAACTTGAGTATGATTTGTGAAGCCTTTATAGTCTGAAATGGCCCGAAAAGAAGATGTGGAAAAGATCAATCAACGCTTGGATGATATCATGCAAAAACTCAATGCAAATATAAAGGTTCATCATCACCTTAGATCAACCAAGGTGGATCTTCAGGTCAAAATAATGGACAAACTAGCCATGGTGGATCTGCTTAGCCAAACCAATCCAAATCCAAATACTCTACAGGCTTGGAACATGATGCCAAAAGTGGAAATGTGTAAGTTTGATGGAAAGGATCCGCTCAATTAGATTAACCAAATGGAGAATTTCTTTGATCTACATCAAATCCCATTTGGACAAAAGGTGACCATGACATCCCTATATCTCAAACCTGGCCAATTCGTCTAGTATCGATGGTTATGTGCTCAATGTCACATGGACAGTTTTTACCGAAGATTTGCAATTGCACTATAGTTCTAGTGTGTCAGAGAATTACTTTAGCCAATTAGCAAAGTTAAGACAAACATGATCAGTCAAGGATTATGTTCATCAATTCCAAAACCTATCATTGTGGGTGAAGAATATTATTGAAGAGAATATAAATGACCTATTTCATGGGGGCCTTAAGGAACATATTGAGAATGAGGTGTGTATGTTTAATCCTCATAATGTTTCCGATTCTATTATCGTGTCACATAGGGAAGAAAAATTATTTCCGACAGAGAGGCGGACTTTTCACTAATATCAGAGATCGTAGTACCTCGACACCATTATTCCCTTGGCCAATTAGACTGACACCTCAACAAATTGAAGAAAAGAGAGCAAAAGGGTTATGTTTTAACTGTGACAACAAATATGGACCGGGACATAAATGTGTTGAAAATAAGTTGTTCTACATTGAAGGGTCTAATGAAGAAGAAAAGAAGGAAGAATATGAAGAGGTAGAGGTCATTGTCGAGCCATAGGAGTTAGGAGATCCCCAACCAATGATATCATGTATTGCAATTTCAGGTATTAGCACTCCAAACCCTCTAAGTGGTTGGATTCTTTAAAAAATAGAGGGTAACAAGTGTTGATTGACTCGAGAAAGTACTCACAACTTCATCAATCATAAGTTGGTGATGCACTTAAATTGTTTTGTTTATCCAGCTCTAGAATGTCAAGTAATGATCATTGATGGGGGTACTGTTAGTTATCAAGAAAATGCCATAACATTAAACTCACCATGGGAGATTACTTGCTAACTAGCCCTATGTATGCCACTATCATGGGAGGAACAGGGATTGTGTTAGGAGTTCAATGGTTTACCACCTTGGGAACCATTGAGATGAGATTCCAAGAGTTGTTCATGTGTTTTCAGTCAAATGAAGGGAGGAATTTTGAACTAAAAGGATTAAGAGCAAAGTCCCCATAGTTGGTGAGATCTCACCAGATGCAAAAATTGCTTTAAAAAGGTGCAAAGGGGTTCGTGGCACAACTATTTTCATTGGAAGCACATCAGTCAAATGCATTTATACCATCGATATGCAAAGCGTTATAGATGATCACTCGCATTGTGTTTGAAGATAAGCCAAAAGGTTTACCTCCAAAAAGAGACCATGACCATGCCATCCAGCTGTACTAGGGAGTCAACCGCCCAACATCAGACCTTATAAGTACCCCTATGTGCAAAAGAGTGAGATTGAGAAGATAATACAAGAGATGTTAGAAGCAGGAATTATCCATCATAGTCGAGTGCGTATGGTGCGAAAAAAGGATGGTAATTGGCGCATGTGTCCCGATTATAAGGGACTCAAGAAGTACATAGTCAAAGATAAGTTTCGTATTCTGTAATTGATGATTTGTTAGATGAGTTGTATGGTGTTTACTTTTTATCTTCGTTCAGATATCATCATATTAGAATCGGGATAATGATGTTCATAAAAGCAGAGACTTCTAGACACATGAAGGCCATTATGAATTCTTGACAATACCTTTTGGACTCACAAATGCACCCTCAAAATTTCAAAATTTGATTAATTCTATCTTTAAGCCATTTTTTGAAAGTTTGTTTGTGTTCTTTGATGATATATTAATCTACAATAAAGCATGGGAGGAACACTTGCATCATGTAAATAAGGTGTTGGAAACTCTTGAACAACATCAACTTTATGCAAAGCCCTGTAAGTGTTATTTTGGAGTCAAGGAGGTTGAATATTTAGATCACATCATCTCTTATGAAGGTGTTAAAGTGGATCATAACAAGATAAAAGCCATACTTGAGTGGAAGGTTCCCAAAACCCTAAAGAATCTCTCGGGATTTTGGGGCTTACAAGGTATTATCGTATATTTGTAAGGAATTATGGTAGCATAATAGCACCACTCACAACTTTATTGAAGGACTCTTTCCATTGGAACGAGGAAGGTACCATTGCATTTGAGAAGTTGAAGGAGGCCATGTGCACCACTCCAGTTCTAGCAACCCCATATTTTTCCAAAACATTCATTGTTGAATGTGATGCTTCAGGGTATGGTATAGGGCAGTACTCATACAAGAGGGTCGTCCCATTACTTTTGAGAGCCACCAATTCAAAGGTAAGAATATATCAAAATCAATTTATGAGAAGGAAATGCTAGCCATACTTCATGTAGTGAAGCAATGGAGACCATATCTAATGGGTAGGCATTTCAAAGTAAAGATAAATCGTGATAGTTTGAAATACTTCTAAGAGCAACATTTATCATCTGAAGAACAACAAAAAGGGGTCTCAAAAATGTTGGGGTATGATTTTGAGATAATCTATAAGAAAGGGAAGGAGAATGTAGTCGTTGATGCTCTATCTCAGAAGGATGAATCATCTGAGGCATTGTTGTGTGCCATATATGTTTTACAGGAAGATTTGGTAGAGGAGGCAAGGTATGAATGGAAAAATGACCTAGGTACACAAAATCTCATTCAAAATCTCCAACATGATCCAAGCATGTCAGAAAAATTGTATGGAAAGGAGATGATTTATGGTACAAAGATAGATTATACCTATGTAAGAACTCAACCCTTAAAAATTGGGTTCGATCTCGAGCTCCATGCTTCTCAGGAGGGGGCATTCTAGATTCTTGAAGAGTTATCATCGAATCAAGCAAGATTTCTTATGGAAAGGGCTAAAAGGCAATGTCCAAAAAATTGTGGCAAAATGCATGGTTTGTCAACAAAATAAGGGTGAAACAATTAAGTCCCCAGATCTTTTATAATCTCTATATATTCCTAGCGAGAGATGGGAAGAGGTTTCCATGGACTTCATCACGTGATTGCTTAAATCGAAGGAAAAATGTAATCATGATTGTGGTGGATAGACTCACCAAATATGCTCGTTTTTTTGTTTTATCATACTCATTTGTTGCAAGTACAATAGCAACAACCTTCATGGATACAATTCAGAAGCTACATGGGACACCAAAGATTATAGTAAGTGATCGAGACCCTATATTTACTAGTAATTTTTTGGACTGATTTGTTCTCATGTTGGGGCACTCGGTTAACTCGTAGTTTTTATTATTATCCCTAGTTTGATGGGCAAACCGAATTGGTAAACAAGTGCTTGGAGGGATATCTTCGTTGTTTTACCTCAAATAAGCAAATGAGATGTGTCCAATGGTTACCACTTGCAAAATGGTGGTGTAACACTTCCTTTCATACTTCGTCTAAAATGTCTTCTTTCTTGGCATTATATGGGTACCATCCATCGTCTATCACCTCATCTTTGAGAGGGTAACCAGGGTTCAAGCAGTTGAAGAGCACATTCAACACCAACAAGAGGTACTTTCTAGTCTCGTGGAGAACTTGGCCATGGCACAAAACCACATGAAGCAACATGCTGATCAACATCGCAGTGAAAGACATTTTGAAGTCGGTGATTGGGTTTTTGTGCGTTTGCAACCATATAAGCAAATGTCTTTGAAACAACAAAAGAAGGATAACAAGCTTTCACCTAAGTATTATGGCCCTTATCAAGTGTTGCAGAAGATTGGTAATGTAGCATACAAATTGAAACTCCCTCGGCCACTAGAATACATCCAGTCTTCCATGTTTCTTGCCTAAAGAAGGTAATTGGACAGAAGGTATCAACCCAAACAGTGTTACCTGAGCTTGATGAGGAGGGAAGAATCATCTTGGAACCAGAATGCATACTTCTCAAACGCACTAAACGATTGAGGACAAGGGTCATCAAAGTATTTGATCAAGTGGAAGAATTTAGACAAGTGAAAACACAAAATAGAAGGATGCAACATTCCCGCAACAACATCAGAGCTTATCAACATTGGAAACATTGTTGCTTTGGGGAGGGTGGTGCGGGGACGGGGGTGGGGGTGGCATGCTACTCTATTAATCCTATATCTTACATTGGATGTGTATGGCCGACGTGTGGCTATCATAACTTTTTATCATGATCTATCTCTTTCATATGTGTCATATTATCATTAGCGGGTCAACCTTGGTGATAGCAATAACATAAGAATAGTATATATAGAAGTTAATAGGTAGTAGTTGATCATCATATTGAGCACTTGAGTCTTATTGTGTGGTTTGGAGGTTGGCCCTCGAAGTGGCTAAACTATTATACTTGCATATTGTGATCATTGCTCTACAATTGGATGTTCGGTTGTTGCTGATATACATATCTATCGAAGTAATTTCATTACATACTGAACACAGGTTGATGGACAGATTGAAGCCATGAATCATTAGCTTGTGATATGCTTTGCACGCTGAAAAATTGCAAGACAAGATTTCTCAGTGCATTTTGTGTTGGAAGGCTGGAACAGTCTCGAAGATACCTAAGACGGGATATCTAAATGCATTTTGTGTTAAATGTTGGAACAGTCTCAAAGATAACTAGATGTATGTAGACCATTTATATCCAACAAACGTTTGTCGGTTGTATTTGAACATATGTTTCTTTCTATACAGTAAAACAGAAACTTAAATTTAGAAAATGTTTGATTGCGGCATGCTTTAACTTCCCATTTTATTAGACATGCATACTTTCTAACCTAGGGACAAGTTTGAATATCCTCCCTTGAGCATTCATGTTGATTGGTATAGTTGTCACAGTCCTCCACTTTCTAGTATTTCGTGGAGACGAGTGAATGGTATTGGCACATGCTCTTACAATAAAATCAACTTAATACTCTACATGTCTAACCCTGTGCCTAGTGAAAAATCCATTCATTGAGGATCAATTATGCTTAAACTAAAGTAGAAATTCTGAAGTATGACAAAAATACAGCAAAACCCAAAAGTTGGGAATAAAATATAAGTACGAAATGAGAATGAAATGTTTTGGCACCCATCAAAGCTTTTGCCATCAGGAATTTATCACTTTCAAGATTTGTCATTAAGCAGTTTTAGGGTTCGGATATTTTTTTGCATTATTTTACCTTGCCTTCCATACAGACCCTAAGTTTAATCCAATAACCCATTATGGTTCAGAAAACCAATCTGCTGTACAAATACAGACACAAGAATGGAACAGTTCGATAAATCCTGCAAACCTTTGTTGAGAACTGGTAACCATTACAAACCAACCTTAAATAAAACTTATGAGCTACTTAAACTTGTTGCATAGAAGATGATCAAATTCTCATTTTATAATTTTAGTCCGAAATTCCAAATAGATTCGAATCATATTTTAAATCTTTAACAAGCCACAAACAAGGATATTGACGAGGAGTATTACATTTCAACCTCACTCCCTTCACCCCCTCCCTCCCTTTGATATTATGTCCTAAAGTAATGATACGTTGCAGGGTTTCTCTCTACCCGAAACAACCTACCCCTAATTTAGCACAACGTAAAAAGACAGCAAAATATTATGAATACTTGAACTGGTTCACCAACAGAACTTATCTATTAAGCTTGAAATTTATTTATTTTGTGTTGAACAATACCCAAACATGGAGAAATTTGCAGACCAAAATGGAATCCAATTGTAACAACTTGACTCAAATTTGAAATAAAAACCAGAAATAAACTGCTGAGAAATATTACGTCATGGAGTCATCCAAATCTGTTTCAAAGGGACGAACAGTTGGTTGGAAACCTTATCTGTATCACATTGCCTGAAGATGGCCAAATATAATGCGTTCTAATTAAGGCAAACTCTGGTATAATAAAATAATATACAAAAGCTTACATAATTCTTAAGAGAGTAAACAAATGGGGAGCCTTGGCTGTGCACCCATATACTTATGAGGTGGGATTATTCAAAAGAAATTGCACATAGGAACACGTTGAGCGCAAATTCTCACAAACATTCAATTACCAAGACTCCACCACAACAAATAGAAAATTCAGCAAACAACATGTAAAATTGACAAAAAGAAGAAAATTTAAGTGCAACTCATCGCCAAGCTTCTGCTCGTTCAACCTGCTGATTAATTTGAGTTATAACACTTATTCCTTTTGATTTCTCTGTTGGTTGAAGCACCTGAATCATACACTGAGGGTACTCTTTTCTTGATCCCTTAATCTCCCCATTGTTCCTTTGAAATGAATTGTATATAACTTCGTGAATACCAAGAGAATCACATTCACTTGTGCTTGCTCTCCAATGATTATTTTCAGAATGAAGCATCTGTGCACCCTTTTTAACACCATAAACATCAGCTGCATCAACTCCCTCTATTCTTGTTCCTCCGATCTTCTTTATGTCATTCCTTGGACTGTCACTTGAGCTGACGTTGTCTACCCTGCTGTGAGAAGGATGACCATCTTCATCAGGGGCATCCTTCTCGCCAAAACCCACAAAACTCTCCTCAATATCATTAACTGATTGACTCCTAGTGCTATATGACTCCGCATAAGATTCAACACTGCCCGTGCATATTCATCTTCATCTATGCCATCCCTTTCTTCACAGTTTCCCATTAATCCCTGTGAGGCACTATCATGGCCATTATCATCATTTGAATCTCTACAAGAAGAAGCTGGTATAGGGTCTAGTGCAGCCTCTTCCCGTTCTCGCAATGTTTGTTGAATTAATGTCTTCAGGAAATTCATTACTTGTACAGCATACATCAGAGCTGTTAAGGGTCGGCCATCTATAAGTAAAAACATAGATGCAATTAGATTATGTTAGGCATGTTTATGACAAAATTTTCACATTTTTACAACCTAAGAGATGTTACAATCCAGTTGATGAGATTAGTATCAACATAAACTGTAGGTATTACCTGTGTCATGTTGGGTGCAAAGACCATTGCAATGTTCCGTGAATTCATTTTGTTGTACTGCTCTTCTTGTACAATATCTGCCATTAGATTGATAGCCCAGTTCAAGAGAGCTGCTTGAGTTGGAGGTAGAAGCGTCACAAGTTCACGGCATTCCTCCTCTGTGTTGCATTGCATTACTTGCTCAGGGGTAAGTGAGTCCAACACTCCCTAGGAAGCTCCCTAAACCATGCCTGTATTTATAGTGGGCTAGTGAAAACTAAAACCTTACAAAATCCCAGAACATGTACAAGTATTGTAAACATGTTACAATGAAATTTCATAACAAAAAAATCATGACAAACCATCATTGTATGCATTACAGGGCTAAAAGCAATATCAACATATAGTTTCAGCATTAATGCAGTTAGCAAGCAAGCTTTTGAACTTAATAACTCTTTCTTTAAATATATGCCACGAATGCAAGTGAGCACCTCATTTATTATTGAGATCTGTTTTTCTTAAATAAGAAGCTGCTCCAATGATATTAGCATTTTGGTCCTTAACATGCTATTTGTTGTCATTTGATGGTAGCATTATTTTTGACAATGATATACTGATTGCAAATGGAGTGATATGTGGTTCTGCAGAAGAAATATGATAGGGTTTTCCAAGATTGGTCAAAATCTAGATTGGATCAAATAAAATATTTACAACAAAGTGTGTTCCATTTGAGTCCACATACAAGAGTACCATGAACCACGATTAGTCATGTAAATAACTCCAACTCAAAAGACAACTAGGAAAGGTTTCAGGAATGTGAACATGAGATGTTACATCGAATTTAACTGCAGATGACAAGTTCATTTCCTCCCATCTATGAAAAAGGTTGGCATCTATGGAACAAAACAATTAATTTTGGAATATATTGGTTATACATATTAATGGAAGTACTTTCAAAATACGATGCCTAAGCAGAATAACTGTTAGTATGTCACGAATTCAGAAACATGTTCCAAACAACAAGAGACAATTATCAAATGGCACCCAAGTTTTGCAATTCAAAACCACTGTGGATTTGCTAATGACATCAATTACTCCACATTTTTATCGTATGAAGTTACATTGAATCTCTATATTCGCCTACATGAACCTGGAACATGGTTGATCCGAATTCTCTTGAGAACTACTCTTGAACCAAATTTGGTCCAGAGAAATGGGAAATTCTAGTCGTTTGTTTTGTTTTTGTCAACTATTGTTTGAGAACGCTAAAAATATTAGTCTTTGGTACCATATGTCTAATGGAATATCATCTAGGATTCATTGCAAGAACTAAATTTCTAGATTTATTCATGACCCCCACATATGTCGATCTTTATTACTTATGCTATTGTTTTAATGAGATACCGCAGTCTATGTCATATGTGAATTAGCAAGTTGCTCACATTGAAAGATATGGCCAAGAGGATATAGATTGGCCATAATTCGGCTTATTTACTCATGCAAAAGTTCTGCGCAATGTCCATTAATCCATGGAATGGAATGGATATCCATTGACAGCTATGGTTGGGTAAAAATTATTTCCTTTGTATAACTCGTATGACCCACATGGGAAATTGAATTATTCTTCCTATCCCTTCTTGACAAATCGGAGCCTTCATGTGCGCAGCTGTGGGACTCTCTACAAGGAACAGAATTTTGAACAGATTAACTAAACAGTGTTTTAGTTTAAATTAGGATATTTTCAAAAGAAAAAGGAATTTTCTAAGAGGCTGGAGCTTTAGAATCAGTGCAGGAGAGTTTTGTATGGATAATAGTAATTGGATATTTCAATCATTGTGGAGGCTAAAACAGATTTTTCTGATAGCTAGCTTCATAGTTAACTTCTAAGGGGACAAAGCAATAATCATCATGACATGTGGGTTGTACAAGTTGGAACTTGGAAGTTTGACATTGGATGTTGCAATGAGAAATATCCTAGTAATACCAGTTGGCAACACACAATCAAACTATAGATATGATGTTAAAATATAGCGCTTTATATAGCATGTAAAACTGTTATGTAGTTGTGATACGGTTGGTAACTGTTCAACCAAAGTGTAACCACCTCCTATAATAAATTGGACCTGCCTGTGTCATTTGAGCAGTGCAGTTTGCCTTCTCTAATTCTTTCTTCTCTTTGCATATGCTAACATTGGTATCAGAGCACAAACTACTTGCGTCTACAGTCGTGTAGGAAAAACGACTGTTACAAAGTCGAAGCCTGGCTTTTTTGCATTTTCGAGGACAGAGAAGAAAGGAGAAACGTCGAACCAGTCAAGAATACAGTCGCTAGGGCATTCGTGAGGCCCAGAAGAAGTGGTTCGAGGGTGTGAAATTGAGGGTTTGTTTGCAGGCACAATTCATGGGCAGACAAGGGCAAAAATACAGTCGGTTTTACACAAAACCGTGGTTCAAAGTCCAGAAGACGTGGTACGTGGCATAAAATCATGGAGCAGCGCCATTAAAAAGACAAGGCAGAAGTAAATCGTGGCACAAACTGTTTCATCTTTCCCTTCGTGAAGCAAAGTCGTGGATGAAACCCTAGTCGCAAATCCTGTTGCAGGCAAAGACGAACGTGGAGTTGTGTGCCCAGACCAAGCAAAAACGTGACCAGTCATGAGGCAAAATCGTGGTTCGAAATAACCAGTCGCAAATCCTGGCAAAGACGGCAGAGGCAGAGTCGTTTTTTCTTCCCTTCTGAAAGGTCAGTGATTTAAAACGCTGGAATAATATTATTTATCAGCCACCACAAAGGTATTCACCTTTGCATAATTAATTTCATACGATTTGCTGGATCAATTAATTTTAATATTACTTGCTGGAATAAGTAATACTTGGTGGGATAATATATTACTTTATTTGTGTGGCAAATTATTATTTTATTATTTCCGTTACTTTGGAATAATAAAATGGCAAATATTTCACACTTGACTTTGCCGGAGACACAAAAATTAACGGGCACTAATTTCAATGTTTGGAGTCATAAGATTTTAATGGTCGCGGAGTTTTGTGATTGTGATAAAATAATCACGGGTAGTGAAAGTCAACCAGCGACAAACTTCGAGGATTATGACAAACGTCATAAGGAAGCGTTATTGCTTCTCAAGTTGTCGGTGTCGGATGATATGATACCGAAAGAGTGGAATGCTACTATAGCAAGCACATTGTGGGCCAATCTGAGGGATAAATATCAAACGTCAGAAAAGAGTCGGGCTTTATACCTGAAAAATATGCTCTTTTCCGTAAAGTTACAAAAAGGTGGATCATTGTCTGAGCACCTACTTCGGATGAAAGACCTCTGAGACCAGTTATTTTCCATCAACAAAAAGGTGGACGACGATGATATGGTGGCTCTGGTTTTGAACAGCTTACCTTCTTCATATGAGCCATTAATGGAGGCACTCCATTTAATGGCTGAAAGTCAAACACTCACATTTGACAAGGTGAGTTCCTACCTGTTGCAAAAGGAGCGGAGACAACTTCAGGCAGAATCTAATTGTGACCATTCAGAGAGTGCTCTTGTCACTCAGTCAAAGGGAAAGTGGAAACGTCAATCTAGTGAGTCTTCCACTCGGTATCAGGTCACATGCTATTACTGTCACAAGGTTGGGCACCTCAAGAAGGATTGCCAGAAGCGGAAGTATGATCTTTCGCAACAAAACAAGAAGCCATGTGATGAGGGACATGTGGCAGCAGTTGCAAAAGAACGGGATTTGGATGACGGGCATGCTCTTTATTGTCTTACGACATCATGCTCGCATGACAGTAGTACCATTTGTTGGATCATTGACTCTGGTGTGTCTGCACACTTTTCATGTCGTAGGGATTGGTATGTTTCATTTACTGCAAATATTTGTTTTGAATCAGTAGTGCTAGTTGATGGAGAATCACTTCCAATAGAAGGGATAGGAGATATATGCATTGTATTCAATAATGCTCATAAATTGTTGGTACGGAATGTTAGATATGTACCTTCTTTACAAAAGAATCTTCTATCTATTCGTCAATCAACTGAAAATCCCAATATTTCTATGGATTTCTGTGGAAAGAAATGTGTTGTCTCTGATGTCAAACAGAGACGGATAATTGCCCTTGGTATTGGGGAAGGTGGTCAATATCGGCTTGTTGATCCGGCTACGATCAACATGAATGCACGTGTGGAGGACAGCTCCACCATTCGGGGGGTGTGCGGGGAGGCTGCTTGATGCCTTGGGAGGAAGCCATTCCTCACAAATCTATTGACTTGGATATAGTCAACCTACATGCACCTATTGTGGAGGGAGTATCCACTATACCAGTGTACGAGGCGGACATGCCTTGGGAGAATGGATTTCCTCATTTTGAAGAACGGTTTGTTGTGGACGGAGACTCAACTATTCCAAATGCACTGACAATGCATGGTGAGATGGCATGCCCGCCACTCACTCAAAGGTCTTTGCTCGAAGGACAGTAGAGCATGAACAGTTTGCTCATTGTGTCGTGAAGGATCTTTCCCAACGGAGGGGGATAGATGAGCAAATAGATGAGGAATTGGTTCTCACTCCTGCCACTACTGAGATGGAGACCACTGCTGAGACGGAGATGGTTATTTCTCCTACTATTGCAGAGTTGGTTCTAACTCCTACTGCACAAATGGTCACATTTCTCTTATTGAGAAAGTTGGATGAGCACTACACGGTGTTGCAAGGACATGATCGAGGTGACTTCGATTGCAGGATAATTGAGTCTCTGTACAGACTCCAGCAAGCTACACAAGCCTGGAACATATTTTTCAATCCATCTCTCCGAGGTTCTAATTTCAGCACTCTGGAGATGGGGCTGACACTCTCAGCCATTGGTGATTCATCATTGGTCAATGAATCACGTAACAAAGAACCAATGGACCACTTGCCATATCTTTTGTTCATGGGACCAGATTTTTGTTTTGCGGTTCTTCTTCATTCGACAACCGCAACACAGTCATGGACTACTGATTTTAAAGTACAACCTATGGCACAGTCTATAGATGTAATGACTAAACATATGGGATTTAGGAAATTTGTAAAATTTTGGGACAAACTTTGTCTTGTTTCCGGTTTAGTCATTAAGAGGGGGTGTTAAAATATAGCGCTTTATATAGCATGTAAAACTGTTATGTAGTTGTGATACGGTTGGTAACTGTTCAACCGAAGTGTAACCACCTCCTATAATAAATTGGACCTGCCTGTGTCATTTGAGCAGTGCAGTTTGCCTTCTCTAATTCTTTCTTCTCTTTGCATGCTAACATATGAATCTCTAATATTCCTTCTTAAATTTCATATATATTATTAAGTGCAGTAGTGCCAGGGTGATCCATTGGTATCAACATCAAAATCTGATGATGGCAACCACAATCATTTCTTATTGCCAGCCAGAAGCCTTGTTTTATACCCAAAAAGCAGCAATGCATTAATGACCAAAAAGAAACCTTTATCGAAGAAATGGGCGAGACAAAAGAAAATAATCCAAACCAATTATAAGTTTCTTTTCAAATCTATTACATTCTGGTAGCTCTTCTAATTTCGTTTTCTATGGATGTAAAAGATCGGATACTAAATGTATTATAGAACTTTCTGTTTGCAGATATTCTATTTTGAAAGCACCTTCATATCGGCTTTAAGGAGAGATGGACTGCAGAAGAATATGATTCTGAATTACCACATAAAATTGCATACACAGCCTCATATTTTGAAAGCACCTTGAGATGGGCTTTAAAGAAAGATGGACTGCAGAAGAATATATTTCTGAATTATCACAAAAATATCATACATAGCCTGTCTCAGAAACATAGAGATTAATTTAATGGCCAGCGCAGCTTCACTGAAGAAAGGATCACAGCTTCCCACCAGCCATTGACTGCAGGCTTCCTTCATAGCAACAGCTAGAGAGTAATTAATCAGAAAATGTTGGAAGCAACCAAAGCCATCTAATAAAATGATTTAATCTTCCACTCTCACGACAGAAAATGACCTTCAATACAGTTTCAACCTCTATAAAGAAATTGACAATGAAGTAAACGTGGATTTTATAGCTACCATAAGGTGATGGAAACTCAATCTAAGCCAAACATCTTTAAACCATAAAGATTGTCATCAGTAATGGGAAAAATAGATTCTGCAAATTGAGCACTACTCAATGGATGGCAAGTCAGGCCATCCACCAGGATTCCCATTTAGGTGAGAGAATATGCACCCCTTGCTTTCAAAACTAAAGTTGTACATGAGATCAATCCTTGCAAGCGGTTGACTGTTTGGCATGTCTGAGACTTAATTTCTCCAATCAAATGAAGAAGCATCTCTCAGAAATACAAGATTCAAACACAGCACCAAATGGAGAAAAAAGCACAAGAAAAATGTTCATTAATTTTTATTTAGATGGTGAGATGGACATAAGAGAAGGATACTTGTAATTTTATTTTCTCAGACATTTTACAACTGCTTCTAAACAAAATATGAATAGGCCAAAGCAGCATGCAATCAATAACTCAATAACTGTTGCTGAGAAGCCTTGTTTGTCTTATTTGGAGATTGCTGAAGTGAAGAGTAGTCATTGCACTGGCCACATGTGCCTGGAGAATATAATTCAGAGCATGTATTATTGCACAAGGATAGTTTATGGGCTACAATATTGCAATCATTGTTACTTGTGTTAATCCATGTTGATGTAAACCGTGAAAGTTGGATACAGCATAGGAGGATACCAGAGGGGGGAGTGTTACAAGACTGCAATAAAATAAAGAATGCAAAATGTATCAAGCGCAATATAGTGAAGTAGCCATCTAGAAGCCAGAGCTACCCAGAAAGATGTAATAAATTAAGTACAATGTTATTGCTGCAGGTGGTGGAAAGCTTTAAGTGATGAAATGAATATGTTAACTTGTGGACAAAGGGAGCATAAGACTCGTGGCATCAATATTTTGCTTGACAATTAACACAAGTGTCAATTTCAGATAAACTAACATTACATAATTTTTCTCAAGTTTCAGACCCTAGAGAGCAATAAATGATAGCAGTATTTCTTGATCCTGGTATTTGACCCAGCTTCTGTTTCAGAATTGCAACGCTCCATCGAATGAATGATGCAATGATATGTATTTAGTATTTAGTATTTACTAATTACACAATAATAAATAAACAAAACCATATAGTTGAAAACACTGTACCAAACACTCAGATTAGTCAATTGTTGAACCCAAGAAAATTAAGACAAGGAACAGAGTTATATCCTAAGCCATGCAAATAGCCAAAAAGAGAAGGTTTCCGAGGAAGTAAAATCATCAAAACATGAGTGGATCCTGGGAAATGTGTAATACAGTTGAGAAAGAATAAAATCACAAAACGCTGCGACAGTAGAGCTAAGAATGAATATAAAAAAATACCAGAAAAGATCCAAAGTAAACACAGTTAAAGTACATGGAGGTTACTAACTGCAGGAGTAAAAGAAATTGTGGAAAAGGTACAAAACAAGCTCAAAATATGAAAAGGTCCATTGGATAAAAGTTTGCCAATACCCAGCCACATAGTATTAAGCATCTTTTCAAGCGACTAAGCCTTCTAACCAGTTGCTCAATATGCCAGCAAAAGACAGAAATAAGGTAGTGGGAAACTAAAAGCAGTAAATATAATAAAAGCGTTTCCAATGGTTTTAGACAAAGGTCAATGCAAAGCCTAAGAAGAGGAAGCTTAAACATTGAATGGCTTTCAACAAATGTCTCAAATTCATTCGTGTTAATCATCCCATTGTTTATATGCCATGAAAATTACGACTGAAATTATTTATTCCACTGAAATTCAATAGTAGAAAGAAAATTTATTTTGCTTACGGCAGTTCCTTTGTCTGCTGTTAAAGACTGTATGTTTATCTCTGTTTGTGTGAAAGATCCTGAACCTAAGCTTTTGTTTGGAAAGTTACCTGTTGTTGGGTGCATGACCTGTTACTCTCTGGCACACAATTAACAGTCCAGTGTACAAGGGTTGTACAATTAATTTGACGATAAGAGAAAATTTCCTGTTAAAGGTGATGATCATGGGGTTAGTGATAATCTGATGTATTTTTGAATCAGAATGCAACCACCAGGTAGTTATGGGAAAGAAGATATAACTTGCATACCTGTCGGTAAATATGATATAATTCGTATTATGTAATCACCAGACAATTGATAAGTCAATTCTGATCATGAGTCAAGCCTGAGGTTAAGGAGGAAGCCTGGGGTTAAGGAGGAAGCCTGAGGTTTATCCCATATTGATGCAGAGGCTTAGGACAAGAGAACTGGTTTTAATTCCTAATAACCATGTCAAATTGGTTTTCTTGATGTGGAACCCACTCTAGGTACAACCAACACTACGGACATTTTCAGACACCCTTTATAGCCATTCAACTCTCCCAATCCTCCTAGAGCTCTGTTAGGTTATTAAACCCCTCAAAATGCAAAAACTCAGAGTTTGCTAGGCCTAATTAGGCCTGCAGACTGTCTTTGGGTTTAGAGCCACCCACATGTGCCAAATCCTCTTGAAACCCTTGAAATCCATTAGACAACAGGCAAATATCCCTGAGTCCTGACTACCAAGTTTGAAGGTTTTCAGCTGGTTCATTCTCTTGGAAATACAAATTTTCTCTAGAAACCCTGGGTGAGGGTTTTAGTAGGACGACAGCTAAAAAAACAATTTTTGAGTTTTTAGTGGTTCCAAGGGCTACTGTCAAGTTTTATAGGACTGTGCCAACTTTCCCCAACTCCCCTATCGAATTTCAGACCTTGACTAAACTCCTAAATGAAGTTATTGCAAGTTTATCAGACTGTGCATGCATGCAAATGGTCTAAAACAGGGTCTGTCACTACAAACTGATAAAAGAGCAAACTTAGAAAAACTTAGAACAATTTCTCCATGCAAGAACACATCAAAAACACATACATTAGATGCCTCAACATGTACACAAGCTTGAACAAGTCTCCTTTATTGATCTTTCTTCTTGGAATGGCTTACAAACAAGTGTTTCTCCTCCTTTTTGCTAAGACCTGCTTCTTACTTGCTCCTCTGACCTCCAACGTAGAACTAGCATATATAGAGCTTTAGACTCTTCAAATGACTCTCCCTTATGCCCCTGACCTTCCATATACCTCTTCTTGGCGTAGAATGTGGCCTTCATGCTTCTCATGACCCTTCACCTTCACAATTTTGTCCTTATTCCTAGCTTTGACCAAGATGGTCCAATTACATGACAAATGAGGACATGAGAGTCCTTCTACACACGTGCACCAACTTCTTAAGACTCCTACATGCTCTCCTACCTCTTTACATTGCACCACAACTTGAAAAAATCCTCCAAATTGCCTTTACAAATTCAAATTTTCAAATTTACAGTTTTGGAGGGAAAACTGAAAACACACCATTACAAGCCTAAATTTGAATTCTATGACTACACACTCTCCTACCAACTACCACACACTCTCCTACACCTACTCACACTTGAAAAACATCAAAAATTGAATATTTCGTGATGCTCTTGCATCACATATGATGCCATCCAATACTCAATAATCTCAAGTCAATTTCATGAGGATGTGTGTAATATATGTGATTATTTGTGCTTTTTCATGGGTTCTATATGAACTTAGGGCTTAAGAGTTGTTTAACCAAAAGTTACATTTCAATTATAAATTATAGCCAAGTAGATGGACGATGACAAGAACAACTTTTCAAAGGTTTATGAGGACCATGATGATTCAGTAACATGCAAGAAGACATGACAGAAGACTTTGAGGAGAATTACAAGGACAAGTTTGTAACCAAGGTTTTCTTGCTTCCAAAATCTTACAAACTTTTGAGGCATTCGAGCTATTTGGTTTAATTTTTTCTTGTGTACACCAAAAAAGGATATTGTCAGGAAGTCTTAAATAAAGATACAACTAAATTATCTAAACAAGATGAGCAATTGATAGTTATTAATAGAATGAAATGAGGTATTATATATTGCAAAGGAAGATGACCATGTGGAGCCAGAGGCATCATGGATGATGAAAAACATCTTTAGAAAATGCAAGGTATTGTTGTAGGATTCAAGCTTCTGAGATTTGTGAGAGTTTAGTGCATTTGTTATAAATATGAAGTGAGAATTTTGGTCAAATACTGGAAAAACACTGAGAAAGACCATGGCTGATGTAGCACACCCTTGTCATTAATATGAAGTGAGAATTTTCGTCAAATCCTGAAAAATGCTGAGAAAGACCATGGATGATGTAGCACATCCTTGAAGGATGTAAGCTACTCTTGGATGATTCAAGCTGGCTGAAGTCATGAGAGTTTGGTGCATTTGTTATAAATATGGTGTACAAATTTTCATTGGATCCTGAATAGGCTGACACATGACTTGGAGGGCCGTGCACATAGATTGAGTGGAAGAAGAAACGACCAATCACATGTAAAATGGTCACTATCAGTTAAAATTAGTTACAACTATTGGACTTCAAATTTATGCACATGCATCTCCTTTGTGTCTGTATCTCCTATGAGCTTGTGTGTGTAGGTATCACAAAACTTGGATGAACACTGTATCACCAGGAAGACAGACCGTGAATGTGTCATTTAAGCTGTTGTAGCAATGGCATAAAATCACAGTCCCACCTCCGGAAAAATCATTTACAACTGTACAAATGATAAAATTGACAATACTTTTTGTTCAAACCCTTTGACATTCCAATGTTGTCATACAATCTTGAGTGTCTTTCAGAATTAAAGCTTGTTGGCTAAAGGATTTAAATCAGAAAGTTTTTTCTTCAGTTAAAATCAATAAGCATTTAGCCATCAAAAGTGGATGTGGGGGCTAAAATTTGGTTTTATATCGGCAAAGGTTGTGACAGGACCTCGCCCTTTGTCTATCTTGACACTGATAAAATGTGTTAAAGTGCATCAAATTACAAATGAAGGTGTGTCAAAAACTTCCTAAAGAAATGATGGTTTCATGGCCTTATTCAGCAAATACAATAGAATAATGGCCTGTTGCAAAAAAGGAATGGGATTGACCCTAGTTTGATGCCAAGTTATGGGTATGCTATATGTAAAACATACAGTCCTGTAAGGACAGCCATATGATTGGCTGCCCATATCATAGTTGTATGACTCTTCATCGACTCAAACTCACAAGTCAATGCAAGTCCATCACTTGCAGAGTCAAGTCAAACAACTAGCAAGACAATTCCTCAGTCGGATCCATACCTTATTTTTCATTTTTGACATCTTGCCTTCCACTTCAGTCATTTTAAGTGTCAATTGACATTTTCTGCATTGAAACCAATTTACACCTCCAAAAAGGATTTATTTCTCCACTATTTTAAGATTTTATCATTTAGTTAATCCTTTCTGGTCTGTGAGTAGACATTTGCACCTGTAGCAATGGCTTACAGATATGCTGCACTGCTAAACTACATTCAGAAAAAATAAACATATAAAAAGCGGAAGTAAATAAACAGAAAATAGGGGTAGCTGCAAATCTGACTGTAAAAATGCAAGAGTTCTTGCACAATGGCAGCTTTTTTATTACATCAAGAAATGAGAATGCAAACATACATCATTTAGAGTTCTTTCAATGGGAAAGGAAATCCTAATTAACTCGTGACTAAATTAATCCTAGATACATGAAACATAAATAGTAATAGTAAAACTGGACTTGGGGACAAAACATCCTATACCATATGGCAGAAATTTAATAATATGTTGTACCCAGATAAACAAGATGTGCTCCCTCTTAAAAGATATTTGCCCCTGAAGCTAGTAGAAACTCTACGAGTTTAGCGCACTCAATCTAGAGTAAGTATGGGTGACCTACCGGATGGTTGTTGGACATACAACATTTTGAGCTATACTTTAACATATAGTGGCATAAATGTTGAGAATTGAACCCATGACTACTAAACCGCAGAATACAGCTCAAACTGACACACCAAACAATACCACTTAACAAAACCCATGAATGACAATGCTTAACTATTCAAGCTCCCTTAAATTGTGGCACATTCTTCAAAGCCGTGTCAAGTTTGAATGCTTGCCCAATACATCTTTGTTTTCCAATGTTGCATCTTGCACAGGCAGCACTAGAACACTAAATTGTCCTATTTCAGAGCACTTTCAGCTCCTTCTCGAATATATCTTCGAGCTCCAAGAATAAATTGCATTCTCGAATATATAGCCGGAATTTTATCTGCAGAACGACATGGGCCCCTTCCTTCTTCAAATTTGACACATGACGATGTTGAATATATAATGAACCATTCAGTTCTGGGCAGTTATTAAGGAGTTATAACTGATAACTGTTTTGTAACTATGTAACCATCATCCCTACATATAAATAAAACTCGGCCTGTTACAATTCAGCAGTGCAGTTTTGCATTCCCATCTTTCTCTTTACTTCTCCTTCTGCTAACATTGGTTTCAGAGCATCCAAGGTTGCAGTTCAAGGAAGCCTCCAACAGGCACGAACTGGAAATTCACAGAAGCCCTAACAGGGTACGAATTTGGAGATACGTGAAGAAGAGTTGAAGAAGATTACAGTCGCGGGCTTTATTTTTAGAAGCCATACTTGTAAATAACAGTCGAAGGTGCAAACAAACCCCAGTCACGATCTTAAAAGTTGTGAATACAGTCGTTTATCAGAGCCATAGTCACTCATGGGCTGTTCCGTCGACAGAGAGAAGAGCCTTTCGAGGTCGTGAGGGCAGAGAAGGAAGACGGTCACAAAGTCGCAAAGAAGTGAGGGAAGAGAAGGAAGACAGACCTCCATTCACGCGGCATAAGACAGTCAGACCTCCATTCGCGAGGGCAAATAAGGCAGACATCCATTCGCGGCAAGACAGTAGCAACTCTTGTTCAAGGGCAACAGTTCCAGTTCTTCAAGGGCAGTTCTTCCTTTTAGAAAGTCACTGAATTAATACTCTTTTTCAACAAAGGTATTCACCTTGTGACTTGCATTGGAATAATCAATTTCATATTATTTTATTATTTCCATTACTTTGGAATAATAAAATGGCAAATATTTCAAACCTAATTCTGCCGGACTCGCAAAAATTAACGGGCACAAACTTCAATGTATGGAGCCATAAGATTTTGACGCTTGCAGAATTTTGTGATTGTGATAAGATAATCACAGGTAGCGAAGGCAGACCTGCTACAAACTTTGCGGATTATGACAAACTTCATAAAGAAGCTTTATTGCTTCTCAAGTTGTCGGTGTCAGATGATATGATACCGAAAGAGCGGAATGCTACTGAAGCAATCACATTTGCGGACCAGACTGAGGGATAAATATCAAACGTCAGAAAAGAGTTGGGTTTTATACCTGAATAATATGCTCTTTTCCGTAAAGTTATAAGAAGGTGGATCGTTGTCTGAGCACCTACTTCGGATGAAAGACCTCTAAGACCAATTATCTTCCATCAACAAAAAGGTGGACAACGATGATATGGTGGTTTTGGTTACGAACACCTCACTTTCCTCGTATGAATCATTTGTGGCGGCACTCCATTTAATGGCTGAAAGTCAAACCTCAAGTTTGACAAGGTAAGTTCCTACATGTGCAAAAAGGAGCAGAGACAAATTCGGGAAATGTCTAGTTGTGACCAATCAAAGAGTCCTCTTGTCACACAGTCAAAAGGAAAGTGGAGACATCATTCTAGTGAGTCCTCCACTCAATATCAGGTCACATGCTATTATTGTCACAAGGTTGGGCACCTTAAGAAGGATTGTCGGAGCGAAGTATAATCTTTCGCAATGAGAACAAAAAGGCATGTGATAAGGAACATGTGGCAGCACTTGCGAGAAGAACGAGATTCGGAGCATCCGCACACATTTCATGTCACGGAGGACTGGTATGTGTCATTTACAACAAATATATGTTTTGAATTAGTAGTACTAGCTGATGGAGAATCACTTGCACTTGAAGGGATGGGAGATATATGCATTGTGCTAAAGAATGCTCATAAACTGTTGGTACGGAATGTTAGATATGTACCTTCTTTACAAAAGAATCTTCTATCTATTCGTCAATTAACTAAAAATCCCAATATTTCTGTGGATTTATGTGGGAAGAAGTGTGTTGTCTCTAATGTGAAACAAAGACGGATGATTGCCCTTGGTATTGGGCAAGGTGGCCAATATTGGCTTGTTGATCCTACTACGATCAACATGAATGCACGTGTGGAGGACAGCTCCACCATACAGGATGTGCAGGAGGTTGCAATGCCTTGGGAGGAAGCCATTCCTCACAAATTTGTTGACTTGGATACAGTCAACCTACATGCACTTATTATGGAGGGAGTATCCACTATACCAGATGTACGGGAGGCGGACATGCCTTGGGAGGATGGATTTCCTCATTCTGAAGAACAATTTGTTGTGGATGGAGACTCCACTATTCTAGATGCACTAAAAGTGCATGGTGAGATGGCATGCCAAGCCACTCACTCAGAGGTACTTGCTCGAAGGACAGTAGAGCATGAATAGTTTGCTCATTGTGTTGTGAAAGACTTTTCCCAACAGAGGGGATAAATGAGCAAATAGATGAGACGAGGGAGTTGGTTCTCACTCCTACTGCGGAGATGGTAATCTTTCCCACCTTCTTTGAGACGAGAGATGCTTGTTTCTCCCACTATTACGGAGTTGGTTCTAACTTATACTACTCAGATGGTCACATTTCTCTTCCTGACAAGGTTGGATGAGCACTATATGGTGTTGCAAGGATACGCTCGAGGTGACTTCGATTGCACGCTAACGGAGTCTTTGTATAGACTCCAGCAGGCTACACAAGCCGGAATAGATTGCTAAATCCAACTCTCCAAGTTTCGATTCCAACACTCTGGGGATGGGGTTGACACTCTCAGCCATTGATGATTCATCACGGTCAATGAATCACGTAACGAAGAATCAAAGTGGACCACTTGCCATATCTTCTATTCACATAACCAAATTTTGTTTTCCGGACCTTCTCCATTCGACAACCACAACACAACAGTGGAATGCTGATTTCGAAGTACAACCTATGGCACAGTCTGTAGATCCAATGACTAAACATATGGACTTTAGGACATTTGCAAAATTTTGGGACAAACTTGATATTGTTTCCAGTTTAGTCATTAAGAGGGGGTGTTGAATATATAATGAACCATTCGGTTTTGGGCAGTTATTAATGAGTTATAACTGATAATTATTTTGCAACTATGTAGCCATCATCCCTACATATAAATAAAACTTTGCATGTTACATTTCAGCAGTGCAGTTTTGCCTTCTCAGAATTATTTCTTCTCTTTGCACATGATAACAGAGCATGGTGAATCCTCCCTTTGTTGGGGATATCCTTTGGATACGCCACTTCCAAGACCTTATCCCAAATATTGTACAGTCCATAGTATCAGGGTTAAAGCCTCTGTGTACCCTTCTTCTTCAATGCCATTTTCCTATATAATTGCAACCAAATGAACACCATATACACCACTTCGAGATTGTGATATGTCCTACATTGGTCTTCATGCTGCTTCATCCAATTCTAACCCATGGCCAAATTGTCCAACTGTTTGAGCATGCCCTCCATCTCCCCCAACATATCTAGCATTGTAAGAACCTTGCCCCTTTGAATTGCCAAGTCCAGGTGACAAAAGCTTGTAACCATTTAATGCATTGTATGAAGACATCTTCATGGTGGACTGATAGGTGGTATTGTACCAATACTCGGCCAGATATACTCATCCCACCCACTTACTTCATTTATCCCCTACATACATCCTAAAGAACCCTTCCAGAAATTTGTTGACTAACTTTTTCTGTCCATCAATTTGAAGATGATAGGTGGTACTCATGTAGAATGTCACCTCTGTTACTTGAAAAAATTCCTGCTAAAGCTTGCTCTGAAAGATAGAGTCCCAATAACAAAAGATCTATTGTGGGATCCCATGTAGCTTAAACAATTGCTAAAAATACAGCTTAACAACCTTTGGACCATTGAACCCTGCATAATGAAATTAGAATACTTAGTCAATTGATCTATCACAACAAATCTTGGCAGGCTTAAGATGAAGTCCATGAACTGTTGGGTCATTTGATCCAAGTCGTTTTATTTAGATTGTTAGTTATTTATTGTATGGGGCAAGCATCTCATATGAGACACCCCCTTAAAAATATCATGTTAGGTTAGTAGAAGTAAGTAAAATTTACAAGTTAGTCACTGATGTTAGTGGTTGGTAAATACTATAAAGTCAGTTGAGCCCATTAGACCATTGGGTCTTGTAGGCAACTATCTCCCGCATGTAAAAGCTTGGGGAGTATTGTAAATATTAACGGAGTTTTGCCTTGTATAAGCTTCTTTATGAATAAGAAATTATTGTTGTCTTCCATTTAACCTGTGCTCTAGTTCGATCAATGGTATCAGAGCCTTGCTAATGGCCTAAAAAGAAAAACATGGAAGAGCCATGATTTGCTTGAAGAACATGCTTGTTCTGGAAGTGGCATTTACCATTGGTAAAAAGGTGTGATTTTCTATTGCTGTGTGGCATTGGAAAAGCTTCCAACGTGCACTGAAATAATTGCCAGACAGAGGTGTGGAACAGCTAGAGGAAACATGGTGTAGGAAGATAGCAAATGGCATTGAAAATAGGTTCAAATCTGCATTAAAGGTTGAAAAAAGAGGATTTTGTTTGTTTCCAACTTTTTACAAGGAAATAAAGATGGTGCTGGAATCATCTTGCTGGGTGTAGGGTTTTGGAAAATATTGAAATTATTTTTTTATTTTCCTGATGAGCATTGCAGAATATACCATGGACCATACTCTTGCACTTGGTATTTGTTTTCCTTAACATTTATTGAGAGAATGGTTTGAGCTGCACACTTTTGTCTGCTAAAGTCAGAAAAAGCAAATAAAGCATTGGAGATATAGCACTGTTTTTTTAAATGCAGACTGTATACATCAGAGTAAATATCACACATGGCATTCCAAATAAGCAGTGAAAAGATGACAAAAGCTGTTTTTGACTACTGATGGACTCGGAGAAGGGTGTGAGGGTCCCGTTGAAAACTATTTGCTATAGTTGGGCGCTTCTAAAAGATTGTTGTGTAAATTTTATTGCCAGGTAAAACTAATTACTGATGCATATTATTGCTGTAATATATTTTTCAATTGTTCACAGAAAAAGAAAGTGGTTTAGATTATAGAATTTACTTTTGCATTACCAAAACATGCAAGCGTAAGTTGGTTTAAAGGCTTGAGTGAAAGTATTGGTTGAGAAGAAGACATAGGTTCAAGTCTCACTCAATAAACTTTTGCATGAAGAGCATTGCTTCCACATTTGGCATATCAACTTAGTTAAAAACATGTTTGAAAAACTTGCGTCTCAATTTGTACTTAAGCAGAGTTGGTGAAAAGGGGTTTCTAAAAACTTGTAGTTTGAGAGATGTCAAGTGTTTCATTTCTTGAAAGTGTAAAAGACAAAAATATCTTAAATTTTTTTAGTTTTTCGGTGTCTAAGCCCATGCACAAGGTCATTTTTGAGATCTTTTGCTTTTCACAAGGAGTTAGGGGTGTAACCAATCAATTTGTAGGTTTTTGGCCATTTTGAATCCATTGAACAGCTTAATTTCTTATTCTAGCATCTCCCCATATGAGTTTCTTAAGCAAAATGTATTAGAAATGGAGAAATGGGGTGCTTTAATGTACAACAGGTGCGTTTTCAGTCAAAACCGACACCTTGCAATTGCTTGACTATTGAAAACGGATTTTTTATGCTTGAAAACCATGAATGTCAAAGTGTTTCCCTCCGTCTGTGCTATCGAGAGGCGAGCATGTATTAGAATATAAGGCTTATCATTTATTATTAAGTCATTATTTGTTATGTATTGACTAATGTACGGTTGTAACCACCTCAACCATTTTGTAACTATCCCTTGCATAATAAAATGACAGACACACAAACTAATGTGCATGAATTCCGATTATGATTCCTCTTCAATATTTCGCTATTCACATCTTCTAACATTGATATCAGAGCCATTGATGCTCAAAGAGCTCGCAGTTTGAGGAAACTCTTCGTGTAGAGTACGAACGTCAGGAAGAAGACTATGAAGGGTTGTGTAGACCTACAAATCGTCAAGAAAGCGAAGGAAG
The DNA here is from genome assembly GCA_018340775.1 of Taxus wallichiana var. yunnanensis. Taxonomy (NCBI): domain Eukaryota; kingdom Viridiplantae; phylum Streptophyta; class Pinopsida; order Cupressales; family Taxaceae; genus Taxus; species Taxus wallichiana. The sequence goes on from CM031235.1 coordinate 646,008,345, forward strand.
TCGAAATACAACTAGGGCACGTTTTCTAGTTGTTTTCACATGCTCAGTAGAGATATGTCATCTAATTCATGAGTTTCAAAGGGAAATTGATATTCCCAGTCATTGTTACTCTACAAAACGTCAAAATCGTGAGCCCAAGAGCGTTAAAGAAGAATAAAGTTGTGAGGGAGAAAACGTGGCCATTTTGAAACCATTCGAAGGTTTGCAGAAAAACGTGGGCGATTCGAGGCTTTTGAACAAAGTAGATACAATCGTGAAAAGGGCAAAGACTATTATGACAGTCACACAACCCCATGAAATGAAGTTCCAATCTCGCTCAAAGGAGACAAACACATATAGCTAATCATTATTAATATTCAGACTGTAAATCACAAGCCAGGAGGTCGTGAGGGCAAAAACAATCACAGTTCGAGGGCAAAACACGGACTTCACATGAAAATATATGCAACGTGGACCCATCTTGGATTAGGAAGGGAAGAAGAGATGGGATCGGCGGCAAGCCTTGTAGACAAGGCCACAAGTGACTTGCTCATTGGCCTTGACTAGACTATAAACCTTGAAATATGTGATATCTTAATTTTTAAACACTGATCACGGGAAAGCCAAAGATGATATCAAAACAATAAACAAGTGTATTGATCATAAGAGTCCAAGGGTTCAACTACTAGCTTTGATGCTCTTGGAGACAATAATGAAAAATTGTGGAGAAACTGTACATTATCAAGTTGTTAAAAGAAATATTCTTCAAGAGATGGTTGACATTTGTGAGAAAAAAAGATCAAGGGAAACTCAGACAAACCAAATGAAGTTAATATAGTCATTATTGAAGATCCATTGGATGCTTACAATGGTGAAGAACTCGTTGATGAAGAATATGTATTTTCAAAAGCCCGCACTTTTAGGACAGAAAACAATCTAGTGTAGATGAAGCTCAGCATGGATGGTTGCCCAGTTAGTTCGGGAGTTTGTCAATCTTGGGAATTATACCCTTGCGAGGGTCATGAGACAACTTGAGGGAGCATTGTGGATGTCATTCAATATGGATGGTTGCCCAATTATTCCATAGGTTCGTAATTCAAGAGTTTGGGGAGGCAGAATTTATGAACTCGAGAATTCAACTTGAAAGCTACACCTTTATGAAGGTTACAAAGCAGCTTGATGGAGCTCTACCTACCTAGCCAAAGAACTATTTTCAAAGAGAAAGCTTCTGAAGAATGCATGGCCTTGTTTGATTATATTATTTTAATCTTCTGTCAGTATGTTTGTTTGTTTGTTTTTGTAGTGTAAGCCTTAAGAGGGGTATTAGAATATAAGGCTTATTGTTTATTATTAAGTCATTATTAGTTATGTATTAATTAATGATTGGTTGTAACCACCTCAACCATTTTGTAACTATCTCTTGCATGATAAAATGGCAGACACAAATTATTCTGTGTGCATTCCAATTCCTCTTCATTATTTCTTTGTTCACATCTTCTAACACCATGTTGCACTTTGAAGTTTACAGGTCCCTAAGGATCTAGAGAGGTTGATAGGGCCAAAGATTCACCCATCTTGAGTGGGCTGCTAACTCTGAGAATAGGTTTTCTCTAATGACAATTTTAGATAATTACATGTGTTATTTTCTGTCAAATTTTGGTTTGCAGTTCTTTGATATCATTGATGAGGAGCAACCAAGTTTTTGGATTTTTTTCACTGCAAGGACCTCTCACCTCTCCCCTAATAGGGGAGATAAATGTATTGACCTTTGCTCAGTTGTCAATGATTGTACAAGTTGACAGGGGAGTTGCTAGCACCAGTAGTGTTGAGCAAAGCAAGGTCAGTGTCATTGGGCATCAAGATATGTGTGTCTTGCATATTACTAAATAATCACTGGGTGGGCCTTTGTGTGAAGCCTTATGTGGATCAATGTAGTTGAGCAAACCTTGATTACACTTATATTGCAGTGTGGGTACAAAATGGTCATAAAGGATGAGCATGTCCATGCATCAAGATGTTCGCCATTCATGCAACAACTTGCGGGGTAGCATGATTTTGTGTGAAGCAGCATTGGTTGATCAATACTACAATGTCCAAGGTGTCAGTTTGCAGGTGCTGCAGAGACTATTGGGTGACTTTGCAATCATACGCTTCGGATCATCTTCTATACCCCTTTGGATCAAGGGGGTTTGTTGGGTCATTTGATCCAAATGTTTTATTTAGATTGTTAGTTGATTATCATACAAGGCATGTATCTCACTTATGAGACACCCCTTAAACAAATATCATGTTAGGCTAGTATTAGTAAGTAACATTTACAAGTTAGTCACTAATGTTATTGGTTAGTAAATATTATGGGTAAATTTGTTAAGCCTGTGGACCGTTGGGTCCTATAGGCAACTGTCTCCTGTATGTAAAAGCTTATTTAAAAGTTTGGGGAGCATTGTAAAAATTAAAAGAGTTTTACATTGTACAAATTTCTTTATGGATAATAAATTATTTTTGTCTTCCATTTAACCTGTGCTCTAGTTCTATCATGTACACAATTTGTAACTTTTCATTAGGAGAGGCATTTAATTGCAGAAGACTTGGGGATATGACATTCTCGACTTTGTTTACAAGTGCCACATTTGACCACAAATTGCATAAAGTCTTCCATCATGTTCTAACAGAAGAAACTGGAGGTAATGTTTCCGTAGGTTTTGGAAACCTACTTATACTGCATATGGAAATTCATGTCCATGCTCAAGTACATTCTGAACTGAAAAAGAGTCATGGCTAAAGCATAAGCAGTCTCTAAAGAAGATGTCATTACTGACTGACCACGCATCTTCCCTTTCCAAGCATCTACAATTTCTGTTTCAGTTGGATTGTAGCAAAGGTCACTTGAACAATCTTTAAGATGATCATACTACGAAGCCAATTGGCTAATGAAGTTGGCATAAAAAGAAGTGTCTCGTCTTTCTGTGACAGTGCATCTGCTACCACATACTCTTTCCCCTTCTTATAAGGATCTCAAAGTCATATGCCTGCAAATGATCAGTCCAATTTTTCTCCTTTCCCTCAGTCAAAAGTTGCTTGAGGCTGAGATGGTCAGTTTTAGTAACTATCTTGCTCCCGACAGAAACTAATACCACTTGGCAACTACATGCATGATGGCCAACATCTCCTTGTTGTATATAGGCATTCACCTTTTGTCATTCAACTTGCTAATTTCAAGGCAATTGGATGATCATCTTAAGAGACCACCGCACCATGGTCAAATCCAGAAGCATCACATTCAATGACGAAAGGCTTGCAAAAATCAAGAGTGTTTAAAATTGAAGCAGACACAAAAGCCTACTTGAGCTCCTCAAAAGCTTTTGTGCCCCAACAAACCAATTAAAAGCATCCCTTTTCGTGAGATCAGTTAGACAATGAGCTATTGTAGATAAATTTCTTACAAACATTCAATAGAATCCCACCAAGTTAAGAAACTACCAAGTTTCTTTAGGGTTTTGGGCAAAATCCAATCACATCAACTTTATTTTTGCAGGGTCTGCACATACCCCTTTTGCAAAAATAATGTAGCCCAAGTATTCAAGGATGACCTAGCGAATTCACACTTAGATGCTTCGGCATACAATTCATTAGCCAAAATATACATCAAAATGCAAAGAAGCTCTAGAAGCACTGAGAAGTTTTAGATGGGATGCTAATGATTTACTATAAACTAGGATATTGTCAAAAATACAAAGCCAAACTTAACGAAGAAACTTTTTGAATCCATTGTTCATCAATGCTTGGAATGTGAGGGAGCATTGCAAAGACCAAAATGCATACAACCATGATGAGTCCCAAATGCAGTATTGTCTTGCTCCTTTATCCAAAATCGGCATTTGATAGTATCCAGATCTAAGATTTATCTTTGAAAAATACATCACCCCATGTAACTCATCAAGTCATCAATCCTTGGAATAAGAAACTTGTTTTTACTGGGGATTTTGTTGAGAGCCTTGGAATCAATGCAAAGACAACATGACTCATCTTGCTTCCTAGCTAGGGCCAATGGTTCAACATAAGGGGCCTTCCAATTTCCCAACCTCCAATAGCTCTTGTACAAACCTTTCAATCTCCAATATCTAAAAATGCCAATATATGTAAGGGCATACACTCCTATTTGGCCCTTAGTAGGATTGAGCTCCATAATATGTTCTAATCCCATGTCCAGTGACAGACCCTGTGTAGGTCTTGGAGGACTACCTTCTAACTGCAAAGTAATTTTGAAATGTTTGGAGCTTGACCATGTAAATCAAATGGCTTTGCATCCATACCATATGAGTGAACCATGATTCCAAAATGCTCTTTCTTTAGAACTTAATTCATTTGGCTTGAATCAACAGCCTTGAATTCCCTCACAAGTAGAGATTTGATAGTATACTCTCGATCACTTTACTTGAATGTCACATACCTTTCTTCATGATTGGAGTATGATCCTAGTGACTACAACCATTGAACATCCAATACAACATCCACTCCCCTAAATCAACAAAGAATTTATCCTTGTGGGTATAATCGACCACTTGTAAGTTCCACATTATGTACCACTCTTAGGCATTCAATGCTTTGGTGGCCTTGGACTCAAATGGAAAAACTCTTACAAGTGTCTAAATGGAGACTCAACCTACATAATTGTTTCTTGTCCAGAATGTTAAGTGTGCTATATGGGCCAAAAACTTGAAAGTGACAAAACGATCCAACCCTATCATTGTAGAAAGGAATATTGGGCTACCCTATTTCTACTACAAGAAGGCTTTGACCCTTTGGTTCACATTTGACATCACATTGTTAAAGGATATCTTCATTATCGGGTTCAAGTTGAGACTCAGATGGAAACACATCTTTAGCCAAGTAGAATTTCTTGAGGTTACAAAGGGGAGTCTCAATGTTCAAGCCTAAGCAAAAAAAAAGATATCCGCAATTGATCTATAAACAAAAGAGATAAAATGAACTCATCGAGGGCAAACAGGATGAGCTCAAATGGTAAAAGCATGGGACTTCCAAAGAGGAACCCTAGATTCAAATCTTCTGGAGACATGAGAAAGTATTGAAATTGGATAAAACACCACATCCAACTCATTGTGTGTGGCGTGTCCCGATGGACGAGGGTAAGTGCAAGTGTTGGGTGGACTTGACAAGCGAAATACCCCTCAATAGCGACATTTAAGTTGAAGTTCACCCCTTGAGGAATTTACCAAGTCAAAAAAATGTGAACTTGAGTGAGGGCAATGTGCAATTTTCTCTTGAATGGTGGACAAGTATTAAACATTGCCCATTAGTTAACAAAATTTCCACTTCAAAAAATTGAACCATTTTACCTTTTAAAAGTTGAGCATAGCAAAAACAATGAGGATGCTGACTTTCCAATTTGAGCTTCTTTTGTATGCCGTAAGGGAGGTTGGACCATTTAATACAAAGCGAGTAGTCAATGATGAAACTACTATCTGTGGTATACATGGATTAGTATTTAAAATTTACTAATCGAGGAAAAGTACAAAAGCATTTATTGGACCCCATGTTGTATCCATGCACTAACCAACACAATAAAATATGTTTATATTCAATCACTACGCATCCCTAACCATTTATAAAACTCGTCAAGGAAGAAATTTATCAAAGCTAAGGATAGATAGTATGACAAATTTTAAATGATGAAGCAAATAGTTGTGATGTAAGATGCATTGCAACACACGATGGTATCGATGAATGGTCAAATCCAAGATATTAAATGATGGGTGGTGGACATATTGTATATATTTAGTATCATTCAATGTGCTAACAATGGCAGTTATTTGTTACACAAACACATACTTCGCTGAAACATGCGAGAGGAATCCAACTTTAGAGTTGTATAACATACTTAAGGGAATTATAAAATTGTGAGAAGCAATAAAAACTAACACTCCTCACACATGATAGCCTATGCACTAAATCATTATAATTGGAGAGGGATACGGATGGTGCCTCTAATAGACAAGGAGAAGGGGTTTATATGAAGATGTTCTTTTGTTGATAAAAGTAGGTGTTGACAATTTTTGGCCCCCATGTGCAAAATTGGCCAACAAGGTCCCGAGAATAGTCACAAGCTCCCAAGTGGGCCCCTTTGGTTGAAAGTAGGGCTACCGGTGTTTTCAAGGTCTTGGGAAGCAATTGCAAGTGTTTTGGAACATTCAAGATACAATCAGGCCATTTAGGACCATCCCGAGACCACGTCCCACATTAAAGTGCAAAAGCGGCCTCCGCCCCAAAAAACAATCAAAATTGGTCCATGGCAAAGAAAATAAATGTTTTATGTTCTGGATACTCATCCCCTTCCCCTCAGTCGAAAAATGTGAAAAAATCCCTTCAGGAATGCAAAATGACATCAAATGCCCTGTTAGGACTTGAAAAAAAGGGACGAGAGCTACTCGGCGAGCCGAGTTATGATTGGAGCTCAATCGAGCCAAGTTGGCTCGGCGGGATATGCAGAGACACCGTGTGGTCCAATGGTAGCTCGACGAGTTGGGGCGAGCCACACAAGAGTTTGGCATTGGGCAGAGACATTGATGCGAACAAGAGGTGTGAGGCCGAGCTCCCTGAGCCCGGCCAATACGGATGCATCGCGGATGGGCGATGCCGAGATGCAATCGAGTAAATAGTGAAAGAGCTTGAAACTCAAAGGACCGAAGTCGAGGCATGGGAGCTAGGTCAACAACAAGTCGAAGTACTCCGCAGAATTTGTTTAAGCCCGAGATTCGAGGACGAGCTTGAGAGAACTCGGTGGGAGAGCGAGAATGATGGCGTCGGCAAGTTCGATTTCGGACGCTTGGCGTCAGCGAGGTATAAAAGACCAAGCTTACAGTATGGAGTAGCTCACCGCATCGAGCTCACAGATCAGGTTGAATCTAGGTCGGTCGGTTTGAAGGTGACTCGGCAAGCCAACAAAGTGGAGCAAGTTAGGGACAAGAAGAAACCAAGCTCGAAGTCTTCGGGCTTTGGGGGTCACCAAGTCAAAAGAGAAAAAGCGATCCCAACCTTCGAAGTGCGAAACATTGAAACCCTGAAAAGGCGGTGACATGGCTCGGCACGGTTGGTTTCGAAGGTCAAAGCTCAGTTTGAGGTCAACGAAGGGGTGGTCTCGAAGTCATCGTAGTGGGAAGTCCAAAACGGTTTGAACGGAAGGTCCGAAGAGACAAAGCCCCAAAACCCAAAACCGAAAGGGCAACGAGGCGAGGTAGGATGAGTTCGAAGGTTCGACCACTTTGGGTTTCGGAAGTCGTCAACTTCAAGGGTCGCATTGAGGATGGAGCGGTGCAAAGCCCAAAACATCAAGCGAGCTAAGTCCAAAAATGCAACCCCAGAAACTCGAAAAGGCGGCTCGTGGCGAGCTCGGGTGACTTCGGGGTCGGGGTCTACGGGGAAGGCCTTTGGGGTTGGGCGATGTGAAACCCGAAAGCGTCCGCCAAGCCAAGTCCGAAAGGTAAAGCCCTAAGGCCCAAAAATGATGGAAAAGCCGCCGAGTCATCGTTGAAGACCGAGCTACGTGGGGGAATGCCGAACCACTTCGGGATTGGTGAACAACATGTGGCAAATAGACACGACGTAGAATTCAATGAACCGGCTCACCGGTTAAAACAAACTAGCTCGGTGGAAGAAGGGAGCTCGGCAGTGAAACAAATGAGTTCGATTCTTGGAGGGAGGAGCTCGATGGAGCTCAAGAGACATAGAAAACCCTAAACCAAAGCCAACTTCAAAACCTCATAACTTTAGCGATATTCCTCCATTTTGTACAAACTAATACTTTCTGGAAAGGTGATTCAGAGGAGAATCCGATGGTGAAGATGAATTTCAGCTCCCAAGAGGTTAGATACAAGCAAAATCCCAGTGAAGTGTCAGGGGAAAAATGGTGATATCTTCCAATATACTTATCTATTTCTTGCAATTTACTGATCCTTTGGAAAGGTGATTTCGGGATCTAGAGCATGGCATCATCAAATTTTGGGTTTCGGGTTTTGGACCTCCGAAATTTGGGAACAGCAAACAATGCATGTGGGTAGTTGAAAGCCATTAATGGAGGTTGGTGAAAAGTAGGGTCATCATGAGTCTACAGGAGCTAGACTAGACAGGAGGTGCAATCACAGCAGTTTTCTTCAAGCACAAGGCAAACCATTAATGAAAGAAGAGATTCTTGAGATCTAAAGGCACTCATTACAAGATTAAACAATGATTTTTGAAGGATTTTGGGGCGATTTCGGGTTTCATTTCTTTCTCCTCTCCTCAAATTTCTTCTATAAATATTGTAAGGGGTTGCACAAACAAGGTGGTTGATCACCTTTCTTCTCCCATGCACCCCATTTCCTCTTAGGGCTTCAAGCCTTCCTTCAAACATTGTAATGGCTTCATGCCTCTCTCCCACATGCAATGTACTATGTATACTTCATGAGCAATAAAAATTATGTTCTGTGTTAGTTATTTTAACCTTTGCATGATTTTTGTCTCTCTTACCTCCCATTGCAACAAGGTGTTCTGTGCATTTTTCATGTTCATTTGCAGGGTTTGGTGTATTGTGCTTACAAAAATGAAGATTGTTTGCATTTCGGGATTGTGTTGCAGCTGTCCAACCTCCCCTTAGTGCATTGGTGTGATTTTGGTTTGTGTTGCATCTTGTCCAACCTCCAAAAATTCACCCTTTCTCCATTTTGCAGGGCTTTGGAAGAGTGATTAGCACTCCTTTCTTGGTGTATCACCGCTTTAGTGTAGGCTTTACTTTCATGCATTCCTTCTTTCCATGTCCTCTTGGAAGCATTAGATTAGGATTAGTTAGTAGTTTTTCCTGCATTAGGAGTAGTTAGTGGCAGGTAGGTTAGGAGCAGGAACCGGCCTTCTCCGGAGAGCTATCTGCTTCGCATGTCCCACACTGAAGATAGTTCCATGTTGTGCAATCACGCCAAATGCAAAATCTCAAACCGGGCAATTCGGGGGATGTTGTGATTCCGCATCAACAAAGTAGGATTCATAGACAACAATTCTCATACTTAGCAAAATTGTGTGAAACCTTCATTATCATGTAGATAAAGGAGGATAGATTGGCAACTGCCTGATAAAATCCAATTGGATGGTGGAAAATGCATAGATATAGAGTTTTAAAAGTCCAATAGATTGCCATTTGTCAAGTCTGTTAATAGCTCTGTTGTAGAGGCGAACTGCAGAAAAGAACTAGTCCACCCGTAGCTTCATCAACTCTACCTAGAACAACAGGGTTACGTAAAAGAGAGCAGAAAAGCTTGTTATTGTCCACAGCAGCATTCATCTTCAAGCCAGAACATTTTACAAATACATTTGGGTCCAGCAACACGATGAAATGTGCATCTAGAGGATGTTCCATTGGTTTGTAAGGATAGAGGAGCCTAAGTGCAGGCCGATTTGGAGAGTGTCATTGCACAGTTTGATGAATATAATGAGAGCAATGATGATAATGGCAACATTCTTGGACTGCATAGAAGCAAAAGATCAAACTGAATTTATTTGAGCCCGTGGCTATATTCTTTTTGGTCTATTGTTATGTCTATCATAAACTCGTGAGGTTATACCAGTTAGAAATTGGAATCTTAGAGGTTGTTCAAGTGACAAGATGTATCATTGACTGTTTATTCTGTCTGCTATTCTTGAACTTACAAAGGAAATCAATGATTCTTTTAGATTCTATTCTAACAATTTACTACTAGTCATTTCATTTATGCCAGATTTAACAATGCTGGTTCATCTAATTACGTTCAATGTGTACTTCACAATTCGATAAGGATGTCATATTATAAATCAATGTATTTCCACACCCCTTGCTCCACGGTACTTGGTATGACCTTGAATATAAACACAGATATGTATCGAGGCACATATGAATGTGCATGCCTATGTATGTTTATAATTCACAGGCACAGATACTTATGAATGTAAGTGCACGAGTATTTATGTACATGTAAATATAAATGCACTATATTCTCAGAAATCTACAAATTGTGGCATTTAGCACGATTCCAAATGCTTGAAATTATATTTTTGGCTTGGTATAACCTTGAACATAAACACAAATATGTATCTAGGTACATATGAATGTGCATGCCTATGTATGTTTATAATGCACAGGCACAGATACTTATGAATGTAAGTGCACGCAGTATTTATGTACATGTAAATATAAATGCACTATATTCTCAGAAATCTACAAATTGTGGCATTTAACATGATTTCCAATGTTTGAAATTATATTTTTAGCTTTCCTCTGCGCTTCATAAAAGTAACATGCTTATGAATGTAAGTGAGTATTTATGTACATGTAAATGTATATGCACTATATTCTAAGAAATCTACAATTGTGGCATTTAATATGATTTCCAATGTTTCCAATTATATTTCTTAGCTTTCCTCTTTGCTTCACAAAAGTAATAATATACATCTCAGGAACTTTTAAACATGTTATACAGGTAAACAATATACAGTATGCATTTAATGTATGATCAAAACATCTTCCTCAAGGGAAATGCATTTCAAAGCACTAAAACATAATTTTCTGCTCAAGGTTACAAGATATATCCCTTTTCCAGATTTTCTGTTACCTGAATCAATTTGGGCACAGCATGATCACATGTCTGGATCTAAGAAACCTAGTTTACATAAATTTTCGGGTATGGACGCAAGGAAACAAGAACAAGTATCGGAGACGTAGTTGAGGAGATACCAGGATTGGGGTCCCGGCATAGGAGACCACCCAAATATGTAGAAACATCAAAATATAGAAATCTTAAAAGTTTAAACCAAAATCATCGATTTGATGCTACCCCAATACCATGAAAAATAAAAATCTTCATTCCCTGGGCCTAGAAAGTAAAAATTCAAAGCATTTTTTTCCTTTTTTCCCCAGTTGGGAAGCAGACAAATTGGATGTTGTCGAGCACCTAGACAGGGTCTGTACTACTGGACATCTGCAGGCACCTTCACAGGATCAGGATGTCCAACCTGAAGGAGATATCACCTTTTATGCAAGGGATTTCCTGGAAATAATTCAGGTACATGGCAGGCATACTCAATCTTGGGTACAGGTACACCAGGCTGACCCTAACAAAAATAGACTGAGAATGGTTGGGAATGTATTCAATATGACTGGTATAACACTCGAGCAATATCCCATCAAAAAAAATTAAAAAGAAAAAAAAAAGTACGCTTACCAATGGAATTATCAGGCTCTTAATCATTACACCCCCACTGACATTGGCATTTGAGAAAACAAGTGACATGGCTTGCATAGAACAAAATAATTTTTAACATAGAACATTCTATATATATGTAAACTAAGGCACCATACGAGGAATTGTTAAATAAAATAACCACTAATTTCTATTGTGCCTGACTTGGCATGACAAGAGCTGGGAAGGACATGCCAAATAGAGTTGATCACATGAATAGTGACCATTAATAATGAAAAACCACGCTAGATCGATTTAAGTCTGCCACCTTGCATTGCAATCTTACTCTGTCTTTCAACCCTTATTTTACTGTTCAACTCTGTTATTTCAGTGACTGGAGGGATAGAACTAAGAAAAGGTCTGGAAGGTCAGGGAGAGAAGTCAGAGAACAAAGACGCAATGACAGATGCTTCGATCGAGGAGTGTAGTTCTTGAGATTATCTTTCACCCATTGACAAGCCTTCCTGGTGCAGATGAACTCCTATTTGGTGAATCTAGGAGGTGTGTGCCTGAAGAGAAGCATTATGTCATATGTCCAGATCACCAATGCACTTGGGATGCAAAAATTACTAATCTGGAGAATAAACTCCTCCAAAATCTATATTATGGTAAGCAATATGTAAGATCATGTGGCTGCCTGGTGTACAATTCTGTTATTAACAACCTCATAATGGACATGAAGGGAAATCATGTTATGTCTTAAGAGCAAAGCAATGACAGGCATAGAGACCGAGAATTAAGGAATATTATGAATGGTATCAGGGAAGTGGTGTGAACAGTTGACAGGACTGGTGGAGTTAATCATAAACCTGCAGCTGACAGAGAACAGGTTGGGAGCATATGCAACAGAGATCAGAGAAGATCTGCAAGGACAACTGGACCATATCCATGCAGGAGTGGTGTCAGTCACAGGAAGTCTACACAGTAATGAACAATGTCTGTCTCACAGACTGTGATGGAGAAGTGCTGGCTCCAGCAAGCTCTGTCCTTGGCTATCAATTTGGTTTTGGTGATTTCAGAAGGCTTTCGCATATAGTATCTGCTGTGTTTGGATGCCAGATTTGAATGCTTTATGTAATCTTTTATGAGGACTTCAAAGCCTTGCTATACTATAGAAATTCAGACAAGGTTTAAATGTATAGGAAGAAAATACAGTGATAGCTGTCAAATAGTAATGAACCTGGGATGCAAACACAAACTTGGAATGGAAATTTGCTAATCTTTAAATACCTTTTTTTTGGAATTATTTAGTGTGCCTCTTTTAGCAACAAATAGAACACTTTACCCATTATAAAGAGAGGTAAAATGCCTCTATTCTCATGCATAGTATCCGAATTTCCAATGCTATTTCTAATTTTATAAGTTGTGTGGTATATTTTTGCATATATGGTTTTTCTATAATATATCCCCATTAAATATTTACCAAGGTTTTATTAAAAATCATATTCATATCAGAAACCATACCCAGATTTGTATCCATGCAACATACTTTTAGCTAAGAGTAACACTTCATAACCACTAACATTGCTCATTGTAACACCTTGAAATCATAAAGATGTTGAAGAACATGAACATTAAACTTAGTTATAAATTATTCATTACTACTATTGATATAAAAGCCAAATGAAAACAATAATTAGGAATTTCTAACTATCAAATTTCGATTAATAGTATCCAGTTGAAGAACATGAACATTAAACTTAGGGTATAACTTGTAGATTACTACTCCTAATATAAAAGCCAAATGAAAACAATAATTAGGTATTGCTAACTATTGAATTTCTGTTAATAGTATCCACTAAATTGATTTCACGAGTTAAGTGACACTGAAAATGTATTATTCAAATGGAGTTCACATGCAGGGCAAAAGAAGCTTCAAATTCCTTTGAAAAGCAGTCTCTATATTACAAACTCTGATGACAGGTACAATTTGCTAGGGTTAAGTGAATAATTACTGTCTTGTATTCAATTCTGGTATGCATAATATATTTCTCTACCCAAAGGTTTACAGTACTCAATTACGCAAAATAGTTAATGATATAGTAGAAATAGGCGGCAGGCATACCTTTATCAAACCTGCTAAACAATGAAGATCAATATCATGTGGCACTATCCCTTTGTTTAGTTGATTCCTCACATGCTCCTCTTGGCTATTCTCTGCATTTATTCTGAAAATACCTTCTGCCTACAGTGTGTCATACCAAGTTATGAAACAGCTTAGCTTCCCAACATGAGAGAAACAAACTCGAGATATTGTAAACTCACCAGGTCCAAGACAAAGGCATGTAAATTAAACTGTTGCAAACACAAACCTTTAGACCTCCTTGTGCGTACAGCCTCTGTTGCATAAGCAAAAGAATCGTGGGCACACTGTTTCCCTTTGAATCATAAGAACACTGCATTGACTCTGCAGAAACTCCAAAGACACTTGCACTGCAAAGAAACAGACAGTAAATACTGCTAAGTTCCACCAATTTGTGGCTTAGATAAACAAGAATCACTAAGGAAGGGAGAGAAATAATTATATATTACTCGATGACCATGGGCAATGGTTTTAACCGGAAATTCCATCAAACATAAAATACAAAAGGAGTGCATAAAGCAGTTTTACATCTGAATCTGAATCTATAAACATAAAATTTGATACCATGACTAATATGAATGGGGCTATAAACTTGCAAAAACAATGGATTCAGAGAATAATAAAAATAAGTTCTCAGATAAAGGTGAAAATTTGGTCTTTCTATCAGTTTTTGGCTTCAATTAGGGATGGAAGGCCCCTATATTAATTTTCAATGAAACGGAATAACTTCAGTAATACCCTACCACAAGTATATTAATTTTTGATGACACAGGAAATTCCATCAAAGCAAAAATACAAAAGGAGTGCATAAAGCAGTTTAATATCCCAATCTAAGTCTACAAACACATAAAATTTGATACAATGATTGATATGAATGGTTATAAACTTGCAAACAAAATTAATTCCGAGAATAATAAAAAATAAGTTCAAAGAGAGAGGTGAAAATTTGGTCGTTCTATCAGTTTTTGGCTTCAATGAGGGATAGAAGAGCCCATATATTGATTTTCAATGAAACAGGATAACTTAAGCAACACTGTACCACAAGTAGAGTAAAATTTTACTGTGACTGTATGGGATCTATCAAGCTTTATACAGATAGCACTATTTAAAGCAATCTGCTTGGGACAGGTGGTGGAAGGAATTCCAAATCTCAAATGGCCAAGTGTTAAAAATAATATCCTAATACTAAGTCTAATATTCATCACTTTAATATTAGTGGTTGTAATTTATTGTAAATAATGCACTCACAAGGGAAGTTGAAAGATCGTCCAGATGATGAACCAAAGAGTCACTCTTTGTGGCTATTTATGCTTGTATGCATATGTGCATCACCAACAAGAGCTTTATTGAATACATGAGAGTTCCATTGAATATTTCCGGTCTAATTTCCCATCCATTTCATTTTGTCAATCTTCCTCTTGCAATTTAATTCCTGGCCTGCCATTGGTATCAGAGCCAAGGCCATTCTCATTTATTTTCATCCTTCATTATCCTCTCCCGCTGCAAATTTATTTCCAGCCATTTTAATTCCTGTGCAAGCTGTATGGCACTGCTATAATATAAGTTGACGCATCAGATTTGACCATATTTTATGATCTTCCTGCGAAGTTATCATTTGCAGACCTGCACATTCTTGGTATGTTGGTTTATGCACACTTTTACGGGTCTCATCTGCCCAAGGCATTTCATGCTCACATGGAGACCTGCATAACTTTGTTTGGAGCATAGTTTTTGTCATTGGCTTGAGCATGGTGTTTCATATTTCTGCTAGGAGTAATATTCTCTATTGAGCGCTGACCGTTTCCTTTGACAGACTTTTATCCTGGCGTTTCAACCAATAGACATGTGGCATTTCTCATTAGTTATTAGCGTTTCAGATTGGTATTTAACACCTGTGCCTCTCTAATTGCATTTAATCTCTAACATAGGTGATTGTTTTGGCATTTATCAGACCCATAAACCAATATTTGGACAGATTTCTTTGTGCTGAAGCATGTCGTTTCTTAAAGAGAGCTCTTGGATTTTGAGTGTCTTGCAGCAGAGTGAAGTGCCCAGCGAGTGGGTAAAAGTGCCACATGTGCCTGCACATACAGAGGCATACCTGTAGCAATAAACATGACGGAATACTGCACCTAGAAATCAGTGCCATATGTAACATATACTAGTTTGTTTAATTCTGCTGTCAGACAAGCTAGAGAAGACAATGGACAAAAGCTGGACAAAAGCATTAAACTAGGGCACAACTGTACACTTCAAAGCGCAGCCCACCAAAGGTCTGAGCAGCGTAGAGTAAGGCATTGAGGTGGTGCTTCCTTTCCCTGAAGGCTACATTCAAAGCTAAGTCTACAATACTTGAAAATAGTTGCTTTAATTTATTTTTTGGAGAAGCTTTCAACAATAAAGTTCTAAATATTTTGAGGAGAGAAGTCCTGTAAATTGTCATAGGGAAGTTGGACAGTCTCATTTTGTAAGCCTCTTCATTTCCAAGAGGTCCAAAGTTCAAAACTTGCCCCCTTTCATTTTGTTCAAATTTGCAATTTTGAATTAATTGGCAAAACTAGGAAAATTAGTACATCTGTCTGTGTTTGTCATCATATCCAGGTCATTAGGTCAAATTTGTCTCTGAAACTTATTTTTTGGAAACTAAACTTGTCCATGATTCCAACAAGTACAAATACTCAGGGTCCAACTTGTCCACCTAGTATATTTTAATCCCGTAAATCAAGACAGTTTGCTGAAATTGCATTGGAGAGGGTCTATCTTGTCTAAAACCAATCAAATTTTTCAAAACAGTATAACTTTTACAAACGGTGGCCAAAATTAGCTTATGACCACTTGTTTTTCATGTAAAAAAATCTGAAATCATTTTCGCAGATGAATTTTGATTTTGTGGCTTCTAAAATGTGTTTTGAAAAAATAAGTGTAAAAATTATTTGGACAAAGTCAAAATGCAAAGACTCATCCAATCAAAAAATGATTTGTATTTTTGAACGCTTTCAGTGCTACCCAGCTCAGAAATTGTTATTTTGCATACTCCAACACAATGCATAGACAATGAGCATGATACCTTTGCAACTTCATGTACGCACAAATCAGGAAACAAATTTGATAGGTTATATTGGATATGTAGTGTCGACTTGTGGCTTACATAATCTCTTTTCTTGTCATATGTCATTCATTTATGCTTTCATATGTTTATTAAGTTGGCCTTGGTGTTGGCCATAGCATAGGAATGGTATATATAGGTGGTAGTAAGGAGTAGTTAATCATCATATTGAGCACTTGAGTCTTATTATATGGTTTGGAGGTTGCCCCTCGAAGTGGCTAAGTCATTCTACTTGCATATTGAGATCACATATCTATATTTTGGTGTTCTTTGGTGTTCTATTGTTGTTGATATTCAGATTTATCTAAGTAATTTCATTACAAGTGGTATCAAAGCTTGATCTCACCTCAGCTGCAATGTCAAAACCCTAATTGTGAAGGTTCGGCTATATCTCAAAAAAATGATAGCAAATTTTTTTGCAATTTTTTTTTTGGGGTGTTGCAAAATCAATCAAGTAAGATCCTCTCCAAATTTCAAGCTTTTTGGACTTGTTTTGCAAAAGTTATAGCAGTTTTAGGTTTTTCATAAATTCACTACCTAGGTTGCAATTTTGGGAATTTTTCTAAGTTTCTTATATTTTGAAAAGCTTGCCAAAAATTAGCTAGGGTTTGTTCTCTATGTTTCTCTCTATTTGACCAATAAATTTATGAACCCCAAACCCTAATTTTTACCCTAATCCTTGTATCCCAAGACCCAAACCCTACATCATGACGGTAGATCAACTCAAGGCCAAGGGAAAGGTCAAGCAACTCCAGGAATGACTCCAAATAAGGAAGATATGGATTTGGAATCTTCAAGTTTGGAGTATCGAGGTAGTCAATCAACTTTAGGAAAGGGTTAATAATATGGTGAGTAAGGATGACCTCAACAACGAGCTTCTTCTACTGGAAGGTAGCCTTAAGGGTGAAATGAAGATGGGGTTTGAATCAATGCGGAAGAGATGATGCTTCTCTTGACATGAATGAATTCCCATTCCATTCTAGTCACATGGGTTCCTCCAACAATGCACACACAGATCCAAATCACACCAACCAAGGAGGATCCTTTACACAAATTGGTGGATCTTCTAACCAATGGCGTGGCATTATTCCAAAAGTGGAAATGCACAAGTTGATGGAAAGGATCCACTCAATTGGATTAACCAAATGGATAATTTCTTTGATCTACATCAGATCCCATCAGACAAAAGGTGACCATAGCATCCTTATATCTCAGAACCTGACCAATTCGTTTGGTATCGTTGGTTATGTGCTTAGAGGCAGAAGAATGGTCTAAGTGTCACATGGACAATTTTCACTAAAGAGCTGCAATTGCACTATAGTTCTAGTGTGTAGAGAATTACTTTAGCCAATTAGCAAAGTTACGGCAAAGATGGATCAATCAAGGATTATGTTCATCAATTCCAAAACCTATCCTTGCATGTGGAGAATATTACAAAAGGGTATCTGAATGACCTATTTTTTGGGGGTCTTAAGGACCACATTGAGCATGAGGTGCGCATGTTTAATCCACTTAAGGTTTCTTATTCTATTATCATGCACGTAGGGCAGAGGAAAAAATTCTTTCCAACAGAAGGCAGGAAAACTTTCACTAACATCAAAGATCGTAGCACCTTGACACCATCATACCCTCGACCAATTAGATTGACACCTCAACAAATTGAAGAAAAAAGAGCAAAATGGTTATGTTTTAATTGTGACAACAAATATGGACCAGGTCACAAATGTGCCGAGAATAAATTGTTTTACATTGAAGGGACCGGTGAGGAGGAAGAAGATGAGGAAACATCAAGTGATGAAGTGGAAAAACTAGAGGAAGACTTTGAAGAGCCCTAGCCAACTATCTCATGCCATGCTCTATTTAGTATTAGCACTCCACAAACCCTTCAGTGGTGGTTACCTTAAGAAATAGAAGGTGACAATATTGATTGATTCGGGAGCACACATAATTTCATCAATAATAAGTTGGCAGCAAGAGCTAAATTGTTTCATCTACCCAACACCTGAATTTCAAGTAATGATTGCAAATGGTGGCACAGTCCAATGTTTCAGGGAAATGCCATAAAATCAAACTTATGATGGGTGACTAAAAATGGAGTCCCTTATGTTCGTTATTCCCATGGGCAGAGTTGATATTGTCTTAGGTGTTCAAGTGGCTACAACTTTGGGCACCATAGAGCTCAATTTCTAGGAGTTGTTCATGTGCTTTCATTCTAAAGGAAGATAGTTTGAACTTTGAGGACTATAGGCAAAAACTCCTCGGTGGTTAGCTCTCACCAAATGTAGAAGATTCTTAAAAAGGGGGTTGAAGGATTGTAGCACGATTGTTCTCCATGGAAGTTCAACCACCAATTACTGTAGCACATCCTGATCTTCAGAAGGTCATTGATAAACATGCAGTTGTCTTCGAGGATCCTAGAGGATTGCCTTAAAAGAGATCATGATCATGTCATTCAGTTAATCCAAGAAGCTAACCCCCAACATCAGGCCTTATAGATACCCATATGTGCAAAAGAGTGAGATTAAGAAGATGGTTGAGGAAATGTTGGAAATGGGTATTATTCGTCATAGTCAAAGTGTTTATTCTGCTCTCCAGTGGTGATGGTGTGTCGAAAGGATGGAAGGTGGTGCATGTGTCCAAACTACAGAGAACTTAACAAGTACACTATCAAAGATAAGTTTCCTATTCCTGTCATTGATGATTTGTTAGATGAGTTGCATGGTGCAATTTATTTTACAAAACTAGATATTCGTTCTAGGTATCACCAAATTAGAGTAAAGAAGAGGATATTCATAAGACAACTTCAAAACTCATCAAGGCATTATGAATTTCTAGTGATGCCTTTTGGTCTTACTAATGCACCATCCACATTTCAGAGTTTGATGAATTTTGTATTTCGACCATTCCTATGGAAGTTTGTCTTGGTATTTTTTGATGATATCCTAATCTACAACAAATCATGGGAGGAACATTTACATCATGTAAATACAAGTCTTGGAAGCCCTAAAGAAACATCAACTATATGTCAAGCCTTGAAGTGTTATTTTGGGGTACAAGAAGTGGAATACTTGGGCCATATCATCTCTCATGAAGGTGTTAAGGTGGACCCTCGCAAGATCAAGGCCATGGTGGAATGGGAAGTTCCCAAGAACCCTCAAGCATTTATGAGGTTTCTTAGGGCTCATAGGGTACTATCGCAGATTTGTAAAGAACTATGGTAGTATAGCAGCACCACTCACAACATTATTAAAGAAAGACTCCTTTCATTAGAATGAGGAAGCTTCTAGGGCATTTGAAAAATTGAAGGAGGTGATGTGCACCACCCCAGTGTTGGCAACCCCAAATTTCTCCAAGACCTTCATAGTTGAATGCGATGCTTCAGAAATGGGATAGGGGTGGTGGTACTCATGCAGAAAGAAGGACATCCCATAACATTTGAGAGCCACAACTAAAAGGAAAAGAATTTTTGAAGCCACCTATGAGAAGGAAATGATGGCAATCTTGCATGCAATCAAACAATGGAGACCATACTTGATGGGTAGACACTTCAAGGTAAAAACTGATCATGATAGTTTGAAATACTTCTTGGAGTAACGACTATCTTCAAAAGAGCAACAAAATGGGTCACAAAGATGTTGGGTTATGACTTTGAGATTATTTATAAGAAAGGGAAGGAAAATGTGGTCGTTGATGCACTATCTAGGAGGGATGAGTCCACAAAAGCATTGTTATGTGCCATCTCTATACTAAAGGCAAATTGGGTAGATCAAGCAAGGAAGAATGGAAGAAAGATGTAGAGACCCACACTCTCATTCAAAATCTCAAAAGGATCCAACCATATCCAAAAAATTTATATGGAAGGGTGATACATTGTGGTATAAGGACAAGTTGTATTTATGCAAGAACTCTACACTTAAACACCATGTTCTTTCAAAGCTTCATTCTTCTCCACTAGGTGGTCATTCTAGGTTCTTGAAAACTTATCATAGAGTTAAACAAGATTTCTTTTGGGAGGGGTTGAAAGGAGATGTTCAAAAAATTTGTGGTAGAATGTTTGGTGTGCCAACATAATAAGGGCGAGACCATTAAGACATCGGGTCTCCTATAACCCTTGTCTATTCCTAGCGAGAGATGGGAAGAGGTATCTATGGATTTCATCACAGGATTACCTAAATCAAGAAGGAAAAGTGTAATCATGGTCATAGTGGATAGACTTACCAAGTATGCTCATTTTTGTGCCTTGTCTCATCCTTTCACAACTAGTACAGTTGCCATCTCTTTTATGGACACAGTTCAAAAGCTCCATGGCATGCCCAAAATTATAGTAAGTGATCGTGATCCGATATTTACAAGCAATTTTTGGACTGATTTGTTCTCTTGTTTGGGTACCCAATTGGCCCAAAGTTCATCTTATCATCCCTAGTCATATGGGAAAACTGAGGTGGTAAATAAATGTTTGGAGGGGTATCTTCGATGTTTTACTTTGGATAAACAAGAACGTTGGGTGCAATGGTTGCACTTGCAAAATGGTGGTATAATACTTCATTTCATACTTCATCCAAAATGTCTCCATTTCGGCACTATACGGGTACCATCCTCCATCACTCATCTCTAGCTTGAAGGTCAAACCTAAGGTGAGAGAAATCGAAGATCACATTCAACACCAACACGAGGTACTCTCTAGCCTTAGAGAGAATTTGGCAATGGCACAAAACCGTATGAAGCAATAGGCTGATCAACACCATAGTGAGTGACACTTTGAAGTGGGAGACTTTGTTTTTTGTACGGTTGCAGCCATATAAGCAGTTGTCCTTAAAACAACAGAAGAAGGATAATAAGCTTACACCTAAATACTATGGTCCTTACCAAGTTTTGCAAAAATTGGTAGTGTGGCATATAAACTAGAGCTCCCTCAAGGAACTAAAATACATCCAATCTTCCATGTTTCTTGCTTGAAGAAAGTCATTGGGCAACACGTTTCAACCCAATCAGTTCTTCCTAAACTGGATGAGGAGGAAGGATCATATTAGAACCTAAAGGGATCCTTCAGACACGCACCAAAAGACTGAGGACCAAATTCATTACGTAAAGTATCTAATCAAGTGGAAGAATATGAATAGTGAAGATGCAACATGGGAAGATGAAGCATTTCTACAACAACATCCAGGTTGCCAACATTGGGGACAATGTTATATTAGATATGCCCTTGTCCTATAGGTTATATTGATATGTAGTGGCTTACATAATTACATAATCTCTTTTCTTGTCATATGTCATTCATTTATGCTTTCATATGTTTAGTAGGTCGGCCTTGGTGTTGGCCATAGCATAGGAATGGTATATATAGGTGGTAGTAAGGAGTATTTAATCATCATATTGAGCACTTGAGTCTTATTGTATGGTTTGGAGGTTGTCCCCTCAAAGTGGCTAAGTCATTCTACTTGCATATTGAGATCACATATCTATATTTTGATGTTCTTTGATGTTTTATTGCTACTAATATTCAGATCTAAGTAATTTCATTACAATTGGTCTAAGTTTTATAGGTGTTGTAAATTTTCATATACCAAAATATTCCAAACCTATCAAATTTGTGTCTAGAGGTATTCTAAACAAAAGTTGAGTCTTCACTTGTTGGTCATCCAATGAAAAAGTTGTCAAGTCAACCAAAACCAACTTGCATTAAAATCCCTCAAGTCCAAAAATGTTGTCATTGTGGACGTCATGGTCATACCTTTAGTGATTGTTTTGACCTACATCCTTGTCTATCATGTGGTTAGCATACACATTTTGTTAAACAATGTTATCTCAAAGGTTCGCCTACCAAATCTATGAGGCATGTGCATTTTGGATGGATAGATCACTCGAGATGGAAATCAAAGGCTTGTTTATTGTCAAAGTCTTACATGCAAGTACACTCCACTATATCAGATAATGAGCTCAGCCTTACAGATATTGTTGAGCTTGGTTATGCGAGTACAAATTCTATTGAACGATGACCTACAAAGAGATTTGCAAAGTTGCACCCAATTCCCATAGAGGATAATTCTGCACTCAATACAATTGATATTGACTAGAGTATGGACATATTTTTCTTGTGATTTCCCATTTTGATTGGGATATTGATGATGATCACATGCAATTCAAGACAAATATAATCTCTTATCATGTCATATCACATTTATTTATGCTTTCATATGCTTAGTAAGTCGGCATTGGTGCTTTGCATAGCATAGTAGGGTATAAATAAGAGTTAGTAACTAGTAGATGATCATCATATTGAGCACTTGAGTCTTATTGTATGGTTTGGAGGTTGCCCCCTCAAAGTGGCTAAGTCATTATACTTGCATATTGTGATATTTTCTCTCCATTTTGGTGTTCTATTGTTGCTGATATTTAATCTATCTAAGTAATTTCATTACAAGTGGTATCAAAGCTTTGATTTGGGCCAAATTAGGTCAAACCCATCATTTTGAAAATTCAGCTATATCTCTCAAACGGTGGTAATTTTTTCTACAATTTTTTTAACTTAAGTGGTGAAATCAGTCAATTAAAGTTGTCTCCAAATTTCAAGATCTTTTGACTTTATTTGCACAAGTTATATCCATTTTAGGGTTTTCCTTAATTCGCTCCATAGGCTGCAATTTTTGGAATTTTTCTAAGTTTCTTATATTTTTGGAAAGCTTACCAAAAATTAGTAAGGGTTTATTCTTTGTGTTTCTCTCTATTCGGTCAAGAACCATACAAAACCCCAAACCCTAAATTCCTACCTCAATCCCTGTAACCTAAGACCTACATCATGATAGGGAGATCAACTAAAGCCCAAGGGAAGGGTCAATTCACTCTAGGAATGAATCCAAATAAAGAAGGTGTAGATTTTGAATCTTACAAGTTCTGGGGTATGGAGGTAGTCCTCAACTTCAAGAAAAGGTTAAAAATATGGTGCATAAGGATGACCTCAACCACAATCTTTAATCACTAAAGGAAGATAAAATTGAAATAGCTTGACAAGGTATTCAAGTGAAGGGTGAAATGATGGCAGATTTTGAATCAATGAGGAAGGAGTTGATGCTCATTAGCTCATTCATGAAGAATGGCATGAATTATCCATTCAAGTCACATGGGTTCCTCAAGCAATGCATACTCAGATTCAAATCACACCAACCAAGGTGGATCCTCTGCACAACCCATTAGATCTTCTAGCCTGTGGCGGAACATGATTCCAAAAGTGGAAATGTGCAAGTTTAATGGGAATGATCCAATCACCTAGATCAACCAAATGGAGAAATTTTTTGAATTTGCATCAAGTCCTAAGTGGACAGAAGGTGGTAATGGCATCCTTGTATCTAGAACCAAAACAATTCATTTGGTATAGATGGATGTGCAAGCAAAAGAAAAGAGAGAAAAAGGGATCTCCTTGTAACCAAGTCTATGTTCACTAATGAGCTCCAAACACACTATAATAATAATGTTACATAGAACCATTTTAGCAAGATGGCAAAACTACGGACGAACACGGATAGTCAAGGATTATATCCAGCAATTCAATCTATCCTTATGTGTGGATGGCATCTCAGAGGATCATATAAATGATTTGTTCTTGGGTGAACTCAAAGATAAAATCAACTTGATGTTTGCCTTCTTAATTCCGGTTCGATATCAAAATCCATGATAGTTGCTCATCGAGTGAAGGAGGAAAGAGATATGGTAAAATGAAGGGGTCTCACTAATCATTCAGAGGAGCGCATGATTCTAGCACCATCATTCCCCCCAACCAACACGATTGACTCAACAAATTGAAGAGAAGCAAGCAAAAGGTCTATGTTACAATTGTGATAGCAAATGGAGCAAGGGACATAAATGTCCTAAGAAGAAATTGTTCTACATTAAAGGGCCCAATGAGGAAGATGATGAGGAGGAAGTAGCTAATGAAGAGCAAGAGGTCCTCGAGATTGAGAAGGAAGGGTGAAGAATTTCAACCATCTTTTGCCATGCAATTTCATGCATTAACACCCCACAAACCCTTAAGGTCATTGGTTTCATGAAGAAACAAAAGGTGATAGTATTGATTGACTTTGGCAATACTCACAATTTCATCAATCATAAGTTTGGTTAGCACCTAAATTGCATTGTTTATCTAGCCCCATAGTTTTAAGTCATGGTTGTAGATGAAAGTAAAGTTAGTTTTTAGTAAAGTGCCATAAGATTAAGCTATCCATGGGAGATTACTTGCTAAATAGCCCCATGTATGCCATTTCAATGGGGGGTGTGACATTGTGTTAGGGTCCAATGGCTTACTACCTTAGGAATTGTTGAAATGAACTTCCAGGATTTGTTCATGTGTTTCCATTCTGAAGGGAGGACTTTTTTGAACTTGCGGGATGAAGGCAAAAGCTCCACATTTGTTGAGTTCTCATCAAATGCAAAATATGCTTAAAAAGGTGTAGATGGGTTTGTGGTTCAACTATTTTCACCTGGAAGCTCATCCATCAAAAGGTCTATATCATCGATCTAAGTAATTATTAATGAACACTCAATTGTTTTTGGGGATATGCCGAAAGGGTTGCCTCCTAAAGAGATCATGATCATGCCATTCAGCTAGTACCAAGCAGCCAATCACCCAATATTCGACATTATTTGTACCCATATCTACAAAAGAGTGAGATTGAAAAGATAGTACAAGAGATGTTGAAAGCAGTATCATTCGCCATAGTTAGAGTGCTTACTCTTCTCTAGTGGT
This sequence comes from Taxus wallichiana var. yunnanensis, assembly GCA_018340775.1. Classification (NCBI taxonomy): domain Eukaryota; kingdom Viridiplantae; phylum Streptophyta; class Pinopsida; order Cupressales; family Taxaceae; genus Taxus; species Taxus wallichiana. The sequence continues at coordinate 646,033,511 of CM031235.1, forward strand.
GATGGTACAAAAGAAGGATGAAGGTTAGCACATGTCCAGACTACGGGGAGCTTAACAAATACATGGTAAAAGATAAGTTTCCTATTCCTGTCATTGATGATTTGCTAGATGAGTTACATGGTGTTGTTTATTTTACAAACTTAGATCTTTGATGGGATATCATCAAATCAAAATTTGATGAAGATATTCATAAAACATCATTTAGGACACACGAGGACCGCTATGAATTTCTAGCAATACCTTTTGGCCTTACCAATGCACCATATACATTTCAAAGTTTGATGAATTTTGTCTTTCGGCCATTTTTGCAAAAGTTTGTCTTAGTATTCTTTGATGATATCTTAATTTACAACAAGACAAGGTAGGAACACCTACATCATGCATAATATCTTGGACACTCCGATAAATAATTTCTCGGAGTATGGACAAATGGGTAAATTTTATCAAATCAACCATATCAAAAATATTGAACTTTTATGACAAGAACAATAAAGTCATTTTTATAAAAAACAGCAAACCCTAATATACAAGGATGGCTCAAAATAGACTTTTATTTATTTATTTTAAATCAGCTTCACATAAAAAAAATATCTTTATACAGAATTTCTAAATACAATTATGTGATCACAATTGATGATAAGGATAAAGGCAACATAAAATAAGAGAATGCAAATGATTTGACTGAAATCTTCCGTCTAGATGTTGAAGCCCTAGTTGTACATGTTGTTCTATATGTAGAATCAAGCCTAAAAAGTGTGTCCTAGCTAAACTATATGAATATTTGTACTTTGAATGATCACTGCAACCCCTGATGGAATTTCCAAGCTTAGATATGAGGCTTTCCATCCTCAGATATGTGTGCAAATGAGGATTTTCGTCCTCTATTGCTGATGTAGAAGCAAAAGCTACTTGCAAACAATGAAGTAGTTGATAAATTTCCAAGATGAATGTAATAATAAACCCCAAATGTCTTTATAACTTCCAAGGCCTTCTCCAAAGTTGGCGCCCCTCCTAAAAATAGGAATAAACAATATAAAATTGTTTTATCCTCTCTCCCATGTTGGCACTCCATCTAAAAATAGGAATAAACAATATAAAATTGTTTTATCCTCTCTCCATCCTAAAAATAGGATCTTGATGCTCATGCAACCCATTCTATCTTTGGTGCCCCATAATAGAATGCTTTATTTAATTATTATTCTATCTTTAGCCCCATAATAGAAGTTCATCATTCTATTATTATTTTATTCTATTTCTACTTTTTTGATTAATAATATAATTTAAGTGTCATTTTTCCAATTAAAATATAAAAGTACCCTTGGACCACTTAAATTAATTTATTTCCTCTTTAATTTCCTCTTAGCCTACGAAAAATAATAAGAATAGGCTTTGGGTATCCAAAATTAATTAATTTGAAAAGGGGACATTACAATCCGCCCTTCCCAGAATTGCTTGCCCTCAAGCAATTGCAAGTCCCTTATGCAAATACCAGATCCCAAACTCTCATGTTCACACAATTTGGAACTTGTATGAACAGATCTATGTGCCCTTTGCCACTCAAAGTGTTCTTCACTCTATCACCATTTCCACTATGTTGTCCATGATGACCACACATTTGAAATGACTTAGTAGGAAGCAACAAATCCACAACACTTTCATACCTTTGGTTGTCCTCAACTTGTTCACCTTCCTTTGCCGAATGAAGCTTGGTTGAGATATCTTCAACATCCCCAACCTTGTGACTCAAAACTTCTGGGTTAGGATCAACATTCTTCTTCACCTTGAACTCTTCACATTCAACAAGTGAATCTTGTTGATGCATGCAAACATTAGAAGTCAATAAAACATCTTCATGATTCTTGCTAAAGTCATGAACACAGTCAATTTGCTTCCCATAGGTTTTGAAAATTTCAACAAATTGAAAATCAACATTAGCAACCGGTAAAGCCCTTTTTTCATGTTCATGCCCCTCAACATGGTCTTCTTGGAACTCCACCCCAAAACCTTCTTGCAGATCTGATTTTTCTTTCTTGGTTCATGCCCCACGATTTCTTCTCTCTCCTCATCACTAAGGGAGAACTCTTATTAGATCCATCAAAAGTAGGGAGTGACAACTTCCCTAAAGCCTGTTGCAGTCTCTCTGATTAGTTTGTGGCCTAGGTTCAACTCTTGGTCCACCCCTGCTTTCCTTCAGATTAATAAAATTGGTGAGGGATATGGCATCTCTAATCTCACCGGGAAGTACCTTGTACTCCTCATAGCTAACAACAATATCATTTGTTATGGTAGGTTGAATTTCTACCTCTTGAATTGCTTCCTCTCTACGTAGGAAGTTAGGCTATGGAAGGGCCTAACAATAGTAGAACCAATGGTTGTCCTCTGATAGGGTTGGTTATGGTTCACTCTAAAGAGCTTCCCTCACCGTTTGGAGCCCTTTGCACATTCATGCCCTACATAACTTGGATTAATTGACCCATCATATCAACTAACTTGTCTGTATCCTGAACAAGCCTTGTCAAAGTGTGCCTCATTTCCGGATCCTTGTTACCCATGACTTTTGGTTGTTTTGTACCTTTCTTTTTCTCCCTTTGGTAGTACTTGACTTCTTTATCACTACCTTGCATGAAGTTCAAAGCTGCTACTTTATTTTAATCCACAAGTTGGGAGGAAATTAGCTTTGATACCACTATAATATCCCTAATAAATAATTTCTAACAAATTTGGATATTTTATCAAACCCTAGGGCAGCCATATAAAAAATTGAACTTTTATGACAACAACAACAAAAATGATTTTTTATAAAAAAACAAACCCCGATATCGTAGAAAAAAACTTTATTTATTTATTTCAAATCAACTTTAATAAAAATACCAAAATATTTGTATCTGAATACAATTATTTATCACAACCGATGATCTAGAAAAAAGATGAACAAGTAAAAAGAGCATGCAAAAACTCTAGATTTGACCAACATAAATCAATCTCCCCCAACTAGAATGTGATGCCCTAGTTGTATGTTTGTTGTTTGTTTTAGAATCAAGCATTCTGAAAACATCCTGAATATGATGCCCTACTTGAACTAGATGAATATTTGTACTTTGAATGATCACTACAACCCTTGGATGGAATTGCCAAGCTTAGATATGAGGTTTTGTCCTCAAATTTGTGTGCAAATGAGGGTTTTCGTCCTCTATTACTGATGCAAAAGCAGAAGCTACTTGCAAGACAATGAAGTAGTTGATAAATTTCAAGATGAATGAATAATAAACCCCAAATTTGCCTTTATAACTTCCAAGGCCTTCTCCAAAGTTGTGCCCCCTCCTAAAAATAGGAATAAACAATATAAAATTGCTTTATCCTCTCTCCCATGTTGGCACTCCATCCTAAAAATAGGAATAAACAATATAAAATTGTTTTATCCTCTCTCCATCTCTAAAATAGGATCTTGATGCTCATGCAACCCATTCTATCTTTGGCGCCCCATAATAGAATGCTTTATTTAATTATTATTCTATCTTTAGCACCCCATAATAGAAGTTCATCATTCTATTATTATTTTATTTATTTCTACTTTTTTGGATTAATAATATAATTTAAGTGTCCTTTTTCCAATTAAAATATAAAAGTACCCTTGGACCACTTAAATTAATTTATTTTCCTCTTTAATTTCCTCTTAGCCTACTACGGAAAATAATAAGAATACACTTCGGGGTATTCAAAATTAATTAATTCGAAAAGGGGACATTACATCACATAAATAAGGTTTTGGAAACTCTTGAACAACACCTTTATGCTAAGCCCTCCAAGTGTTATTTTGGAGTCGGGAGGTAGAATACTTGGGTCATATCATTTCCCATGAAGGTGTAAAAGTAGATCCTCACAAGATCAAGGCCATGGTGGACTGGAAGTTACCTAAAACCCTCAAAACCTCAATGGATTCTTAGGGCTTATAGGTTACTATTGCAGATTTGTGAAGAATTATGGTAGCATTGCAACACCACTCACAACTTTATTAAAGAAAGACTCTTTCCATTGGAATGAGGAAGCAACCTAGGCATTTGAGACACTAAAGAAGGCCATGTGTACCACTCTAGTTCTTACACCCCAAATTTCTCCAAAACCTTCATTATTGAATGTGATGCTTCAAGGTGTGGTATAGGTGCAATACTCATGCAAGAGGGTCGTCCCATTGCATTTGAGAGTCGTCAACTCAAAGGTAAGAATCTATCAAAACCAACTTATGAGAAAGAAATGATGGCTATTCTTCATGCAGTGAAATAGTGGAGACCATATCTCATGGGTTGTCACTTCAAGGTAAAGACATCATGATAGTCTCAAATACTTCTTGGAGCAACGACTATCATTGAAGAAAAACAAAAATGGGTCACAAAAATGTTGGGTTATGACTTTGAGATCATTTACAAGAAAGGAAAGGAAAATGTGGTGGTTAATGCTTTATCTAGGAGGGATGAGTCTACAAAAGCATTATTATATGTCATGTACATCTTACAAGCAAATTGGGTTGATGGGTTGATCGGAGTAAGAGTGGCAAAATAACAAAAGACCCTCACTATTATTCGGACCTCCAACAAGATCCAAGCATGTTAAAAAAATTATATGGAAGGGAGACGCATTATGGTACAAGGATAGATTATACTTATGCAAGAACTCTAACCTTAAAAGTTAGGTTCTTTCTAAGTTACATGCTTTCTCAAAGGTGGCCATATTTGGGATTTGTTAAGACTTGTCATCATAATTAAGTAGGATTTCTTTTGTGAAGGGTTGCAAAGGGATGTCCAAAATTTGTGGCAGAATGCTGTGTGTCTACATAACAAAGGAGAAACTATTGATACCCCAGGCCTCCTACAACCTCTATCTATTCCCAAGAGTGGTGGGTGGAAGTTTCCATGGATTTCATCACATGATTGCCAAAATTTGAAGGAAAAAGTGTAATCATGGTGGTTGTGGATAGACTCGCAAAGTATGCTCATTTTTGTGCTTTGTCACATCCTTTTACAGCAAGTATAGAAGCCACCTCTTTTATGAGTATAGTTCAAAAGTTACATGGTACATCCAAGATTATAGTCGGTGATCATGACCCCATATTTACTAACAATTTTTGGACTAATCGCAGTTCATCATATCATCCTGGGTCAAATGGGCAAACTAAGGTAGTAAACAAATGTCTGGAGGGGTATCTTTGATGCTTAACTTGATAAGTAGGAAAGTTGGGTTTGAATGGCTGCCACTTGCAAAATGGTGGTATAACACTTCATTTCACACCTCATCCAAAATGTCTCCATTTATGGCATTGTATGGGTACCAGCGCCATCGCTCACCTCCACCTTGAGGGTCAGGCCTAAAGTGAGAGCAGTTGAAGAGCACATTCAACACCAACAAGAGGTACTTTCTAGCCTTAGAGAGAATTTGGCAATGGCACAAAACTGCATGAAGCAACAAGTTGATCAGCACCGTAGTGAATGACACTTTGAAGTTGGAGACTTTGTTTTTGTGTGATTGCAGCCATATAAGCAACTCTCCTTGAAACAAAAGAAGGATAACAAGCTTTCACCTAAATACTACAGTCCTTATCAAGTGTTGCAAAAAATTGGTAGTGTGGCATACAAGTTGGAGCTCCCTTAGTCAACCAAAATACATCTAGTCTTTCATGTTTCTTGCTTGAAGAAGGTCATTGGACAGCAGGTGTCAAACCAGTCAGTATTACCTAAGCTTGATGAGGAGGGCCAAATCATCTTGGAGCCTAAAGGCATTATTCAAACACACACTAAGAAGTTAAGGACAAGGGTCATTATTGAGTATCTGATCAAGTGGAAGAATTTGGACAGCAAAGATGCAACATGGGAAGATGAAGAATTAATGCAGCAGCATCCAGCAATTTCCAACATTGGGGACACTATTGCTTGAATGGGCGGGACATGTTACGCCCTTAATCTCGTGTCATATATCAAGATATGTATGGCCGACCTATAGCTAACATAATCCCTTATCATGTCATATCACATTTAATGATGCTTTCGTATACTTAGTACGTCACCCTTTGTGCTTTGCATAGCATAGTAACATATATATATATGAGTTAGTAACTAGTAGATGATCATCATATTGAGCACTTGAATCTTATTGTATAGTTTGGAGGTTGCCCCCTTGAAGTGCCTTAAGTCATTCTACTTGCATATTGTGATATTTTCTCTCCATTTTGGTGTTCTTTGGTATCTTATTACTATTAATATTCGTATCTAAGTAATTTCATTACATCATCTTACAAGCAGGAACGTCAGGATTCAGATTTCAAGTTCTTCGAGCATGGTACTTGGAGATTTCTCACATTATCCATTGAGGATTTGGTATTGCCCCATATTGCAAATTATAGCATATTGCTGCATATTGTGTACCACTCTTTGTGCTGAATTTGAGTTCTTCGAGTAGATACTTCATACATTGTAGCGTATAGCCACATATTGTGCACCACAGCTTGTGCACTACAGTGAGTGATGATCAAACCAACATCTGATACATCAGAGATTACACTTCATTTAGATGACTATGCATGGAGCTAGTTCATCCAATTTCGACACAATTTTTCTGCCACAAGAGTAGCTTTTCGTGTGTTGACATGTGTCTTCGTTCAAGAGAGTATTATGGATGGCAAGTGGTTCACATTATCAGCTTGACAAACAGTTGGGTCTTTTAGTGCATGCTTCAACACACTTTTGGATTACTCATGGGCACAATCAACCTGGGTTATCCAGTTTTCAAGCAATACAGTGTAGTTGCAGCACACTTGGACTACTCATGGGCACAATCAACCTGGGTTCTCCAGTTTTCACTCTCTTTGGCACATGGTTTATTTTGAGCATCATCTGCATCATGAAAATTGCAGAGGACAAACAACACATTAGACTTAGTCTTACAAGGGATGTTAGAAATAATATCCTAATACTAAGTCTAATATTTGCCACTTTAATATTAGTGGTTGTAATTTATTGTAAATAATGCACACACAAGGGAAGTTGAATGGTCATCCAAAAGATGAACCAAAGAGTCTCCCTTTGTGGCTATTTATGCTTGTATGCATATGTGCATCATCAACAAGAGCTTTATTGAATACATGAGAGCTTCATTGAATATTTTCTTCTTGTCTAATTTCCCATCCATTTCATTTTGTCAATCTTTCTCTTGCAATTTAATTCCTGGCCTGACACCCAAGTGCTGAAGTAGTATGCTTTAATTGAAGAATTAGCCCCTATAATATAAAATAAGTCGAGACAACAAGATTTGGTCTTAAACAAGTCTTACAATATGGATTCGATCAACTGCAAGCTGAATCAGATTTCTAACAGTTAGTTTTTCTCTTGAAGAAGCAATGTAGGGCCAACACCAAAGTTGGAATATTATCTCAATCATAGAGGTCATTCATGCTCTGCCCACACAATTCCATTTCATCAAGCTTGCCTAGACATGATGCAAAAGGTGGTAGATGGCTTAGTACATGGCCATTGATATGAAAGGTGGAGAAATTGTAGTAGAGCAGGCTTGGTTATGTCGTGAGGGCACACACCTCATCTTGGGGATTTGATAAAAGATGAGGCCTCAAATGGGATGATTTCAGTATTAACTGAAGGTGGCAGATGGCTTAGTACATGGCCATTGATATGAAAGGTGGAGAAATTGGAGTAGAGCAGGCTTGGTTATGTCGTGAGGGCACACACCTCACCTTGGGGATTTGATCCAAGATGAGGCCTAAAAGTGGGATGATTTCGGTATTAACTGAAGGAAAGCACATAATTACAGGAGTCCATGTCTGCTGCTTTCTTCTGCTTGTTTTGCCCTTTGATATGGACATGTTGGTAGCTTTTAGTTGACTGAGGTGGTTTTGAGGGATTGGCAAATAGAAATCTAGGCTCTTCACTGATATAAGCCAAAATTTCTGCATGCTGAAGATTTCAAGTGTGAGGAGGCAGAAGGTACAAGTGGTAACTGTGACTGGCTTCAGACACCTCATCGCTGGAGATGCTGTTTGTCCTATGATTCTCCTCCTCTTTTTATCTGCTTTTCAATTTTTCAACATTTATTCTGTTGTTGGGATACAATTTGAAGGTGGAGAATTCAAGTGCAGGAAGGCAGAAGGTACAAGTGGTGACTGCTGGCTTCTGCCACCTTCTCACTAGAGATACTGCTGTTCAATGATTATCGTTCTCTTTTTTATCTGCTTTTCAATTTTTTCAACCTTTGTTCTGTTGTTTCGGTACAAATTGAAGGTGGAGGGTCCGTCTCAGTGCTGCTTCTGAGAATATTATGGAACAAAAAGGAAAAAGATTATTATCTTATCATGGGACAAGGGGATACAGGGGAGAAAGAGAGGTGGACTCACAACTGAGATGGCAGATAAAGCCGTTTGTGAGAACAGGCAAAGACATTTGAGAATCAACAATAAAAAGATTTTGTAATGGTTATACGAGTGCGAGGAACAAGTACCACAGAGGTTGGTATTTTATAGCGACAAGTTGACGAGTATATATATCATGGTTTTGTATTTCTTGACAACCCCATTCATGAAAATATTTAAGTTCAGAAAATAATTTATAATGAACAGAATCTCTAGATGTTAAACTCCATATGTTTGTTTCATTGAAAACCCTTCCATTTTTACAGTTCCAAAATTGTATTATTAATCTCACCGACAAACGTCAATAACAAAGATATAATTTTACAGTGATGCCATTTTGAACTTTAATGATCTTCTCCATATTATAGATTTTCATTTGTATACACTATTGATATTGTTTTGTCCATTACTCTCCACCTCATTTTGCGAAAATTAATAAACTACAAAGTCTAACATTGCAATAGCTTCAAATGTGTTTTGGTATCAATATACTTAACCCTTTGAAAGGAATAAAATAAACTCTTTTACTCTCTTGGATGTCTAGTTTGACTCAAATTGTAATTTAGCCAGTTTTCTGCCCACTATAAGTAGACATTATAGATTAAAACTGGATATGATAATAAAAGTTTGATTTTTGCCCTTTAGTAGACTAGAGATTTAATATAGACTAGATACTGATCTGCCTATCTGGATATCGCCAGGATACAACACTGCAGTATCCAAAATGCAATCACAAATGACATTAAAACATTGACGTATCAGACATGTACCTCTGAAGTATTTGCATTCCATATGTATCAGATACATGGGTATGGATATGACAGTGGTACCCCAGAGTATCCAACAACTTAGAAGTGAGGCAGTGAAGAAATTTGTAAAGGGGTTGTGTTGCTGTAGCAGGGTAGAATGCTGATAGAAAGTAATACTTGGGGTTGGAAAGGAAGGTCTAAGATTTTGGAAACATGCATCCAAGCGGCATGCATCCATTTCGTGCTGAAGTGAATGACATAATACAGGACCCCAGAACATGGATGTAGGCAGTATCAATAGGCCTTTGAAGAAATTTCCAAGAAAACGTTGTCCAGAGCTCTACTACTTGAAAATTGTCTACGAGTATAGCACTAGGAGTCCTGGTACGCCAAGCACGGTTTTGGCTTTTGAAATGTCAGTGGTATGGAAATCGTGGTACTGTCTAGCTACTTAAGTGCTACAATAGTTTCATTTCACTCTGTTCTCATTTTAAGATTACATCCAAAATTAGGGCCTCAATATACATTATATATGAAAAGTAGGTTTGTAAGTTTGAAACCACTACAAGCTCAGAAATTGAACTCTTGTAGAAATCTGAATCCAAAGGTTAAGTAAGGGCACTCTGCTTGCTGCCAAATTTCCAATGCCGCGTTGTTTCACCGCCAAAGATTTGGTTTCAACACACTGGAGAGCTCTGTCTGAAATTTGTGCCTGGGAATCACATGTGACCTGTTGTCATTTGTCTGCAAACTTACCAATGAGCTCCCTGAAAATCCCCAAGTCTGCTCTCAAAACTTTTCTAGTTTGCCTTGGGAATATCAATTTCTATGGACACTTGAAGAATTGTGACACATGAAAAATTCTCTGAAAAATTCTAAATAAGGCATTAATTTCCATCTCCAAAATTCTCAAAGGTTATCCACACCAATTTTATTATTAATTTTCACTCTGTACGTTTCAGGTGAGAAGAAACCCTTGTATGCTTAAACCCTGGGAGATCAGAAATGTTCAAGGAAGTCTATTGGATTCTGGTGTTGGCGGTTCCTAGAAGATAGAGACCACTCTGCTATGGTTAACCCCTCTACTTTTGAAAATCCCTCTGCTTCAAAAAACAGATTTTCTTTGGAAAACAGCTCTACTTCAGAAAAACCCTTTGCTTCAAAAAATCAAGACATCTAACACAGTATAGGAAACTTTCCAGACAATTTCGGACCTGGAGAGGATGAGTGCCAGGTTTAGGGATTTACTGCCACACCTCCAGAACCTATCACAGTAAAATGACAACATTATCCCAAATCTTAAACACCAAGTTCATTTGGAGGCACCAAGAATTGCCAAACTTGAGCAACTCCAATTACTACCAGCAGATAGAATTCATTGACTACAAGAGGTAGTCTCAGAAATGACAAATAAACAATCTGAGATTCTCATTCAAAAGTAGACCCTGAAAAAAAAACCCATTTTACCAGCACTACAATCAGAAAAAGTCAAGGAACAGAGTCTATGGGTGAGGGTCATCAAAGGTAAAATCCCCACCACAATTGATGATCTGCTTGTGCAAACTAAACTTGAATAGAGAAAGGGCATGACAAGTTTAAGAACTTAACATTCGGGTTCATGGCCTCCTGAGACCTGCCAATTCCTTACAGGAAAGCCATGCTGTATTACATGGGACTTTAAGCGTTAAAGGTGCATCACTCTCGACAGTGCTTGAACAACTCCGGATGGAACTCTTATCGTTTAATTCAGGTATGTTGAGGATTGTTTGCGAACCTTAATAGCTAAAAACATTTTCACCCCCATCTAGGGTTCTTGTGTCTTTATCCAATGAAATGAGGGTGCCTGCAGCTTCCAATATGTTCTAGTGACCTTTCTATCACCGATTCACCAGTTGGAAGTTGCAATAGTGTGTTGTCGTCTTCAGAGTACCTTTCAAGATATCGTTTCCTCGTGAGATATTATCTTAATCAGATTTGAGAACCCTAAACTGGAAATCCTGCATGTTACTTGTTACTTGGGTTTCAGGTTTCGGGCGTGAGACTCAAACATTAGGCATTGTTTACAATTCTGGTAGAGTGACCTGCCTCGTTTGTGATTTGCCTACAGTCTAAATGCAGCTTCGAGTCCCAAGGGACCACCTCCTCTCTAAGATACCTTCATGGCAATTTGTTACTCTCCCACTATTTCCTCGTTCTTTGTTGATCACATTGACAATGACTTGTATCTTGACCTATATCTAGAGATTTCCCATTACACTTCATTGGGTGATGCCATTCTCTTGAGTGATTTCAATGCCTACAATAGGACCTAGTAGACACCAATTCATTATCTCTCTAAAGACGAGAGGTGTCTTCATAAGTTGGAATCTGAGGATTTCGGTTTGCAGAGAGCCTCTGTCAGTGGGAATGATCTAGTCACAGCATATGGGAGGCAACTTCTCCAATTAGGCAAAATCCACAGTCCGCATAATCTTAATGTGATCCCTGATTTCCTCGACTCTGACAGATCTGTTCGCTTCCCTCACGATGGGTTTGCAAATGTGGTTGATAATGTCCTTGCCAACAAGCCATTTATCCTCCACCTATTAAGTTTCAGATTTCTCATCAGCTCCCCTAGTTGATCATGTTGTTTTGAACTTGGATTCATCTAATCATCACCACACCTCAGTCCATTTTGATGCTTGGTATGTCAATATCTCAATTTCCTGCCTTTACCAGCTTATGTACAAGTATTACTCCCTCTCTCCACACACTAAGTATGACTCCTTATCCCACATCTTTTAAGAGGTTGCCCTTGACTCTTTTTATCCAATAATTCATCTTTCTACATCAACTTGCTGACATGCTACTTTCCTCATGAATTGTTGAGATGATGAGTGTAAACCTAAGCATGGTTAATGTCATCTTTTTGTTGTCCGTAACCCTTCTTCCATTTCCTCCTTGTGTAAGGGTTATCGCCATCTACTTTGTTCAAAGAAACATGTATTTCTCGCATATAGGCATCAGAAGCTCCTTGATGCTCTTCATTATTCCCCCAAGACCTTGTGGCATACCATCCTTCCAAGGAAGCTCCAGCTCTGGTCTCCATCAACTGCCTGATTAATTGAGAGGACTTTTATTTGTATTAGGTTCATATGGCTTTATCTGTCCATCTTGGCTAGGCTTTATCTTTTGGGGGTCCATCCCCTCTGGTTATTTATTTCTTTTATGATTTAGTGCTGGTAACATTTTTTAATTCTTTGGTGTTCTTTTAACACTCCTTACCATTGCACCTTCTTGTACTTTTAAATGAGATTGACTTATTTTGGCCATTCACAGACAATTTCTTTCTTTCTGTTATAGATAAACTTGTTTCACAGATCATGTTATTAATAATTACAGTATATATTTTGGATTGTTTATATAGCTCCAAATTTGGAAATCAACCACTTTTATACTATTTGTAAAAATTTTAAAACTGTAATAGAACCATCTTGTCTTGATTAAAATATGTATGAGATAATAGAAAAAATTGGTGTAATTAAAATGATAAAATAACAAAGTTGTAATTTAGAGATAAATGGAAGAAAAGGAGTAGGGAAAAATTGAGAGTTATATCCACTGTGTATTCAATTGGAAAATCAAAACTCCTTTGATGATACTGAAAGCTTGAGCTTGTACTATATATATGTTGGTATATTGCATTACAGAGGTTGGATAGCTCAAGTTTCTGTCTGCATGCTTTATCATGCATTAATGTTTAATATTGTGCAACCCTTTAAACACTCCAACACAGTATTAGACCCCACAAAGTTTAGAAAATTTGGAAACTGGGCCACCAATTACTAGAGATTTAAACGATAGGAACCTGCTCGTGGAGAATTAAGTCCTCAGCCTGTCACAAGAGCATGGAGGTAGTTTGTAGAGATGGTGGTCGCTGGGTGTTCCCCATGTTGAAGCCTTCATTGTTGCTCTATATTGTGGTGGTTCCTGGCTGCCTACCTAGAACAGCAGTTCTTATTTTTGATGCCCTCATGGAGTTAGGGAGATGTCATCTGTACACAGATGTGGCATGCCCTCATAGTTAGATCAATCAAAGGCCTCAAGGATTCTTTTGAAGCTTCCATTCCCTCAAAAGTGTGAACAGCCCCTTGGAACTCCCTAACACTCCAAGGGAATACTGAGACGCTAGAATGCCGAGGCTAACATGGCTGTGCCATTCCACATGATGTCAGATGCACACAAAAATGAGGCTCTCAATAACAAATTGCTGACATTATTGAAAATTGAAATATTGAACTCCAATTTTAATGTATCTGATCGGGATCCTAAATTAGACCTTTTGCCACATTTGATGAGGGAGGGTAGAAAAAGGTTAAACAATATCTTCTGCCCTAACATCAATTACTAGAGTTCACATATCTTGATTCACACAGAGCTTGGAAGCATACGAAACTGCAGTCGACTACCTATTTCATAAATTAGATAATAATAAAGTGCATTTGGTTTGTGCAAGACAGTTGTGTGGGATTCTCTTGACACTTGCAGATGTTCAATTGTTTACTACATTGTTTCGCTTCAATTGTTCCAGTCTTAGGTCTCAAAGCTTTCAGTCTACTTTTGTAAAGAAATTTGCGCTGTCAGGGAGTTGATATCTTCTCGAGATTGAATCCCGTGACAACCTTTACAACAGAAGTATCGTTGTGTGGCTTCACATTACCTTACTATTTTTAGAATCCAAGTGCTTATGCATGATGTTATGCTTCATGAGGCAGACTTACAACCACCTTCTCAATCCCTGTCTAGACACTTTTTCAAGACAGCAAGAAAAAGCTATATTATCCTCCCAAACTTTACAACACAAAAACTGACATCAAGGCAGTTTGTTATGATATTTCTTATCAAATTACTCGAATATAGTCCACTTCGAGGGGGATACCTCCAAAAATCAAAATAAATGATTAAATAGATTGAATGATATGATATGTGATGCCTTTGGGAGAATCACACCCACCCATATTTATATACATAAATATGAAGGGTCGCACCATTCATCCTAATTAGGTCGCACCCTTTCATCCTAATTAGGTCGGCCTAACTTATTTATTAAGAACTAATAAATGAAAGGTTAAGGTTATGCACTCCACTACATAACCTTAGTAATCATATGAATATATAATGTTAAGGACATAACATGCCCTTCCCCTTCGAGAGAAGCGTTGCCCTCAATGCTTAGCAACTCAGGATGTTGTAGCATGAATTGTTCATCTTCCCATGTCACATCTTCAACTAGTAGATTCTTCCATTTGATGAGAAATTTTGTAATTGCTCGATTTCTTAGTTGCTTCACTCTTTTCTCAATGACTTTGTCAGGTTCCATAATGAACTTTCCTTCTTCATCTACCTTAGGTAACTTTGACCCAACTGGGAGCTTGGTATCGATTACTCTCCTAGTGACCCTCATTTCGCTGAATGGAATAACCACAAATTTGTGTTGACCCTCATGTGTTTGAATTGCAGTCTTACGTACATCCTCATCCTTTACTATAATTTGATGGTGCCTTGAACATAAATCTAACTTAGTAAAGAAAACAACGCCTTTCAATTCATCCAATAATGCATAAATGATAGGAATAAGAAACTTATCTTTGAGAGTGATCTTGTTGAGGTTCCTGTAGTTTGGGCACCTTCTCTCTTGATTCCTCCTTTTTCTAATCGTAATCATTGGAGATGAATACACATTTTTACTAGGACAAACAATGCCTGATTCAACCATTTCCATGACCAATTTTTCCATTTCTAACATTTTTTTATAGGGATAGCAGTAAGGTCTAATATTAAGAGGGATACTTCTTGGAATCAACTCAATTGCGTGATCATGATCTCGGATTGGAGGTAAGCTCTTTGGTTCTTGAAATAACTATTGATGGTTTTGAATAATCTCTTGAAGAGTTGATGGAGCCTAGTTTTCTACATCATGTGCTTCTAAGAAATGTAGTTGTACCACCACACTATAAGCTCCCTACTTAAGTAGGTATTCCATCCTATGAGAGCTAATAATTTGGCTTGGTGGCGATTTGTAGACAGCAAAGTATGTAATTTTTTCCATTCATACTAAAAGTCATGAATAAGTCTTGAAAATTCCCAATTGTTTAAGCCATTGCACTCCCAAAACTACATTGGCTCCCCCAATTGGGATGGCAAACATTTCAGAATCAAGAAGATAGTCCCCCATTGATAGTTTGATATGATGACATTTACCACCACAAGAGAGTTGTTTCCCATCAACAATCATGACTTGAAAATTGGAGATAGGAAACACAAAGCTAGTTGAGTGCATTAGCTAATTTTCTATCAATGAAGTTATGGGTACTCCCTGTATCAATCAAAATTGTCACCTTTTTCTTTTTAATATAACCAACAACTTTGAGTGTTTGTGGTGTGCTTATCCCATTTAATGCATGTAGTGAGATAGTAGGATTCTCTTCCTCCTCCAAGTTAGCATGCTCATGTTCTATTGTTGGTTCTGCATTATCAATTTCTTCCTCATCCAATGCCTCATTTTCAATAACCATGAGTCTTTTCTCTCCACCAACACACTTATGACCTCTAGACCATTTACTATCACAATGCCAACATAGCCTTTTTCTCTTTTTTCTGCCTCCTATTGAGGAGAGAGCTTGGTAATTTGACTTCGGTTAAAAGAGTTTACCACATTTCTATTAATATTATTAGTCGCATTTTTATCTCTCCATTCCATAGTTTGACCTTGTGTGAATCTCTTAGTAGCCAAGTTTCGTTGCTCAATGTGTAGTGCTTGTTGCATAGCTTTCCTAACTATACATGGTTCCAACAAACAAACGTCATGCTTAACTTGATCATTTAGTCCATTGATGTAAAATTGTAGTCTCTGGTAAGGTGTTGCTTCTGAAGTTCGGATCGCTAATCTCATATGCTCAACATTATATTCAACTACGGATCTTGTTTGTTTAAGATTCGTTAATTGGGTGAAGTAACTTCCCTTCCATGGCTGCTCATAGTGGGCTGTTAAGTCATTAACAAATTCCTCCCAACTAATAATCTTCCCTTTTTTGTCACTCATCATCCATTGGTACCATTGATATGGTTCAAATTCTAAATGTAGTGAAGCTATGTCAACCATTACATCATCCGGTATATTGTGCAACTTAAAGTATTGTTCCATGAGACTTATCCATGAATTTACATTTGTACCATTGAACTTACGGATGTCCATCTTTGGTAGGTTCAATTTTGACCCTTGGAATGGTTGCCCTATATTTGGTCTAATGGTTGATGAAAGTGTATTTGTTTCAAAATGCATGACTACGATGTGACTTGTTTTCTAGTTCTTGATTTATTATCAATCTGGAGGGGAAGTATGTAGAGCGAGTAATAACCATAAACCGTCAAAATATGTGTTATGTATGAATCGAATGTTCCACGGTTGACTAACTTTGACCCAAGAATTTCTAAGTATAAAGTACATTAAATCTGAAAAATACAAAGAATGAACCCAACCTCAAATTTTATGAGGTTTCCAAAAATGTAAATAACTTAGAAAAATCCGAATTTTTCGGCCTATATAGTGGATTTGTCAAAAACAATGAAATCGCAATAACTCGAGAAAATCATATCAAAAGAGGCTGAAATTTGGTGTGAAGACTTTTTATCACGTATAACAACCCTGAAAAAATCTCTGAAAAATTCGCAGATGTGTGCGAGATATGGTGGAAAAAAATGTTGCCAAAAATTGATGCTCGATACCACTTGTTAAGATATTTCTTATCAAATTACTTGAATGCAGTCCACTTCAAGGGGGATACCTCCACAAATCAAAATAGATGATGAAATAGATTGAATGATATGATATGTGATGCTTTTGGGAGAATCACACCCACCCATGTTTATATACATAAATATGAAGGGTCGCATCTGTTCATCCTAATTGGGTTGGCCTAATTTATTAAGAACTAATAAATGAAAGGTTAAGGTTATGCACTCCACTACATAACCTTAGTAATCATATGAATATGTAATGTTAAGGGCATAACACAGTTCTACAATTGCATCAATGTAGCCATATGGCACTTGGATGTATCTGGCAAATGCACTGGGAATTTTTACGTTCATGGTCCACTTTCTGTCCAAGTATGTTGGGAATTTATTTGTCAGTGTATATTTACTAGTAATTTCAAAATATCCCTTCGAGAGCTATTCAATAGATTTTGATGCTTGTGTTTCTCAAGTGATAGTTATTTGACCGTATTTTATATTGGGTGCACTATCCTCATGTCAAGGTGTTTATATAACATGACCTCTAGAAGTGAATAAAGTATAGCAAAGGAGGTGGTGTTATAAAGTGACTTGCTGGCTTTTAAAACAGAAAGTAACTTTGTAGATGGAACTGGTATGGTGTGAAGCGTTGCAGGACAAGCTAGCATTGAACATTGAAAGATAATTAAAGTATATATCAATCCCTCATTCAGTTGGATACGAAGCCCTGGAAAAAAGAGGCAACCACCATGACAAGTTTGGATAACATGCATGTTTCTGAAGGAATCAAATCGCCTATCTTGTCATTATTTTGTTGCAGCCAAAAGATAGCACTGTCAGTTAAAGTTGTAGAATTTTGCATATAGCACTTGTAAAGGAATTCTGATGTTCTCAATTATTTGTCAACATTTCGGGATTAGTGTTCTTAGAAAGAAGCATTTCAAAAGGTGGTTTGATTAGAACCTTTGTTTAAGGTTGTGTCGTTTGATATTTTAAGTAACATAAACTGCTCTTCGAGAAGATGTTCAAGGGCATTGTGTAGATTAATCTCACACATGCAAGACAAATGCCATCCAAAAGAGGGATCATGTGGATAGTTTTGAGAGTAAATGATAAATCTTGTCAATTTATATTGTTTATTGAAAGCAGTTCTGCATGTCGTTAAAAGTAGAAGACAGGTGCAGATATGTGATTAATGCACTGGGCAAGTAGAAATTCTAGCGAATTTTTCTATGATGGACATGGAAGAACATGACTGAAACAGTTGCTCACAGGGCTCTGACTTATTAAGTTATTATGAAATCTTATGTTAAAGCATAACTTATGACATAGAAATGATAATTTTGAGAACCATATTTTGATAAATTATATAATAAACTTTTGATCAGTATTAAAGAAGTTATGACTGGTTTAAAATTTTCCTTTCTAGAACTCGCTATTTTGTTTATCGGCGAAAGCAAAACCCCGACTGGCAATAGGCACAAGTTTGGCTCAAGAATCCAATTGAGATACGCCTTGAGATGTTTTTGAGACGATAACATTGGTGATAGATAGGATAATCTTACTTATGAAGAAACGGGAGAAATGATTCCAGTTCTCCTAAAATGAACCTGCTTTAGGGTTCGAAACATTGGGAAAAATCTCACTTCTAACACAGATTTTCCAAACAATAATTTAGCTGAATGGTTGAGTAAAGACGAGAATGTTTAACCTAGCAAGGAACAGGAAGTTAGAGCAAAGGAACTTCAGAAGGGAGAACAGAAATCAAATAAGAAAGTGAAGGTCCAGCTGTGGATCACGATCACCATGAAGATGAATCGGACAGGTACAGACTTTGTGCTTCAATTTCAAGAATCACAGATCTTACAAGTGCAAGGAAACATAAGGAGACTATCCTTGATTCTATAATTCCATGCTACAAATATAGGTTACCGGAAACGCCATAGAAGGCCTCGGGAGCGGCGAGGGAGCGGGAGCGGCGTGGGAGCGGCGAGGGAGCGGCCAGGCCTGCGATTTCGTTTTTTTCCTTTTTTGGCGCGATTTCGTTTTTTTCCTGTTTTGGCAATTTTTTCCGTTTTTGGATTTTCGGTGAAAAAAACGCAAGTATGGAAAAAAATTGCCATTTTTGGAAAGGGTCCGGGAAGATGTAGCAGCAAAAACTTGGATGAGCCATAACTTTCATTCTGTGGCTCCGTTTCAGGTGTCGTTTTCTCTAAAAGTGTATATTTTCTCGAGCTCTATGCATTGATGGCGATATTTTTCTTATTTTCATAAAATCCATTTTTGCACCTTTTTGGACCAAGCAACTTCTTGCAATCTTCTGAAAGAATCTTCTGAATTTAATTTTATTTGTTTTGTATATACTTGTACATTATTATAAAT
Organism: Taxus wallichiana var. yunnanensis; assembly: GCA_018340775.1. Taxonomy (NCBI): domain Eukaryota; kingdom Viridiplantae; phylum Streptophyta; class Pinopsida; order Cupressales; family Taxaceae; genus Taxus; species Taxus wallichiana. The sequence continues at coordinate 646,052,822 of CM031235.1, forward strand.
TTATAGTTAATAGTATAACTTGTCTTTTATCTTGTTTTTCATATACATAATATGTGGTTTATAATTAAATTCCTATTTAGAAGGTTGAGATTTATATATTTTTTAATTTTTATATAGTTTTTGTACTGCCGTATCCTACGCCGTATCCGGGGTCAAAAAAAAATTTGCCGTTTCCGCGTATCGGATACCCCGCTCCCGCTCCCGTATCCAAAACGCTTGTAACTTAGATATTATTTCATCAATGTTGATTTGGCAAAGTCTTTATGTCCAAACAAATAATGTCATGGCATATAAGTATATGGTGCAAAAACTCAAATATATGAGAATTTGAAACTCAATATGGATGACCATATTTTACATCCTATATTTCACGTTACATCTGTTCTTGAATTCTCGTGGTTAATAACATTAAAAACTTTCAGTCGTTATGTGCAAAAAAATCATTGAAGCTGTGGTACACAGTAAGGAAACTAACCTTGCAAGGAATTACATGAAAAGGGTAGTGCACTCGAGGTTAAGGACATAGTTGTATATGACTATGAGGTGAATGAAAATTCTTACTAGTTCAAAAATCTAAAGAAGAAACTAAAGAGGAGTGGGTTGGAGTCAGATGATAGAGAAGGTATTAGAAACAGCAAAGATAGAACCATATAGACATCCACACTGCCATGAGAGCAACCAATCATCAAAGAACAACATGGAGACCAAAGAAAAAAAAAAGGTGTATTTCACCACACATTTTCATGAAAGCAAATGACATAACAATGGATATGCAACGAACCCAAGAAAAGATAGCTCTATCACAGAATATTATTGAAGCATCAAAACTAGCTTGAATCCCATATGGATGGATGGTTGACAAAACAATGTGACAGATGAATGAAAATCTACAAAGAACATATTATTTTTTTCATCTTATACTTCAAGAGTGAAGCCTTGCAACAAGGCCTTAGCTTTAGACTTGACTTGAGCTCTCCTATTTTCACGTCCCGTAGACTCGCCGCAGACAGCTTATGATCAGGTTTAGACAGGTATTACAAAGAGGAAGGTCAAGTCTTCCCACATGATGAAATTGAGATCCAGGAGAAAGTTGAACAAGTCTGTTAAAGGAATTTAGATATCTTGGTAGCTAGTGTTCAGCCTTCTACTCTCTCCTAACTCTCCCCATTGGTTTCTCTCTTCTCCTCTCTTTTTCTACTTGCTTATTTCTCTTTCTATGTCTTTTCTTTTGAATAGCATGGGTGTGGGCCCCAATCGAAACGCATGCACAGGAAGTTAAATATCAAAGTTTACATGTCTGGTTTTGTCAAGCCGCCCAATTTAATCAATAAAGTCTTCTGAAGAGTTAAAAATTCATTGTTGAGCTGATTACCATTCATTGGGATGATGGGATCAAAGCTGTCATACTGGTGTCAAAATGAATCAAGTAGTGGCAATAAATTGTGTTCATTTTGAATCAAGTCGTTGTTGAGATACATTCCTTATGGTCAAATCAGAATGCAACATTGTTAAGTATTGAGCTACAAGAATTGACTAGCATGTTCTATTACCAAGTGTACATGAAGTAAAGACTGTTATGCATTTGAGAAGTTGGACTTTAAATTTGGTGTCAAGTCAAATCAAAGGATATTGGTTGTCAAGGGACTATTTAAGTAATCCTGTGATAGGCTTGCTCAACTTATTCACCTTAAGGAAAGACAGAGTTGGGTATTAATCGTAGAGGTGACGAATGATAATGCGCGCATTGGAATTACATTCCTTTGTATTGTCAATTGATTCGATAAGGGTGCCTCTAATTTAGACATTAACATTGTTTATTAAATCAAGTTGTTCAAGTTCATTTTTGGCCAACTAATAAATTTTCGTAAGTTTGTGAGACCAAAATCTACAAAAAAAATACTCGGACACGGGTCAAAATATGTTCAAGACGAGTTCAAGGCTGGTGCATGTAGCTGACCCCACTGTCCCACATAGATCAATTTGAGCATTATCGGGACCTCAACCATTGTGTGAATAGAGAGACAGTGTCACAAGTGGCAGTGAATGCCTCTAAAGTGGAAGCTCAACAGACCCTTAATTAAGAATGGCAAGCAGGTCAGAATTGAGATATCATCATGATTTATTTGGTACTCTAAACTATATAGAGATAATCAGTTTCAACTTTCAACTAATAAAGCAATAAACATTGTAAACTAGACCATAAACATGTCATATAGAATTGTGAAGCCAATGGAAACAGACCAGAAAGAATGTAACCCAGTGTGCACAATCAAAGAAAAGATAGACGCATCACTTGGGAACACAGAGCAAGGTAGGATATATCATTAATTTTAGGCCAGATGCAAATAATTGGTACTCTAGAGTCTAGACTATTCAAAAACCAAATGGGTATAATCTTCTCAAAGTCCTAAAATCAGCCTTGCATCTAGAAACAAGAAGTTACAAAACAATTTGGTGCAATTTTTTACTCTGCAGTTACTCAAAAATTATTTCATAACATCTTTTACTTAATTAATTACTAACTGCACACCATAGTAACTAGTACAGATATCTTCAATACATCTATCTGAAAAATGTTGAGAGATATCAATCTCAAAGCATTTATTTTGGATTTTTTGCAAACCATGATTATTAATAACTTCATTTCCTTTATGGCATATTTTCCATGACTAGTGACAAATGGTGTCAATCTAGATACACTAATGTGTGAGGCTTGAAAAAATATTTGCAGCAAAAAAGGGCTCCAAAATCCACTGTTTAGACAAGATAATATGATTTTTCGATTGACATTCTAAAAAAGGAAGACTTCTAAGTGATGGTCAAATGGACGTCAAATTTAAGGTTAGAATTAAAAGTGAACACACTCACTCCACAGCCCACCACTACCACCACCCAAGATGTCATTGTACAATGCCTCTCAGCATAACAAGGATAACTAACCCTCAAGGATTTTTGCCAACCTCAAATGTTTTAGAGGGGCAAAACCTATTGGACCAGATCTGTCAATGTCATGTCAAAACATTGATTGTGATGTCAACCATCATTTTTGTCATGTAAACTCTGTTTTCCAGCCCGCATGCCTTGACAACCATTATGAACATGGTGAAAATTGTAGTGGTAGTGCACTATACATTGAATCAGGATGTTGACACTAAATTTTTTACTATCAAGAATTAGATCATGTTGAAAGTTTTTATTTGAAGATATGTTTAAATTGTCCTTTTAAATCCAAGCAGCCCTGGGACCTAGAATATGGAGGCTCAAGAGCAAGAGCCAACCCCTATATATTGTATGATGGTGTAATCTATCAAATTCTGCAGTACCGTGGACATTGGCATTGAAATATTTCTTTTATGTTATTTTCATATTTTATTCATGTGACTACACATAATTTTGCACGTTATATAGCTTTGAGCCTTTCCAAGTCTTTTTAAAATTCCAAACCTTGGCAAACCTTTCACCTTCCTAATCTGCCAAACTTTTCAAACATTGTCACCATGCTGTACACTACTTATTACAATTTGCAGTCCAAAAATCACAATATTATAACATCTTTTTGCAAAACAAAACCTTTACAACTTTCTCAGAATTATGCATTTGTTTTATCTGGGGACGTGATTGGCTGATTTTTATCTTGATCTTGCTCTAAGAGGTCAAAAACCATGTACATCACATAATTGTGCAAAAGTGAGTTCTATTTTAACCCATCACTGAAGCAAAGCACAAACAAAATCCCCTAAGATTTAGCCAGGTAATGATTAGAGACTAAGGTAGTGTTAGTGGACGACTCTAGTAAACATAATAGCAATGAGGTCAGTTACAACTTGCAGAATCTCAGAGGTAGAGAGCCAGTTTGTTTGGTGGCACTTTTAAATAGATGCTGCTAATGTATCATCTTTGGCTTCAACTCATTTCTTTGCAGTGATCGAATCAGATGAGTGGTTTAGCCATCAAATGCTGGATAGGGCAGCTTTTGCACATTAAAACCAACAACACTCAATTGTCCCAGGGCCAATCTTTCAAAGAGTAAGGGTGTGCAAGCTCGATGCTTGTAGAACCGACAGCAAGGTTGTGGAGCTGACTGCTAGGCTTAGGTATGGGCATGGGTGTGGTAGTTGTAACTTGTACTACACAATAGTGGAACAAGAGTTGAAGTAGGTGAATCAGAGCAACAGTTGTGATTGACAATGGACAAGATTTGGAAAAGGTCAGTAATCCATTTATTTGCAGTGTGGCACACTGCATGCATAACTTGGAGGATTTGACATATTGTTCTGTGGATTGTTGACACTGCAAGCTAGTAGCACATCTTTATTCTTTAATCACATCAACAGCTATTGTTATCATGATGTGCAAAACATCCATTAAGAGAGCATGCTAGAATACATGATAGGCCAATAGATATTATGGAGTGGTTTGCTAATAAAGTGACAAAATGACACGGAAGCAGATTGAGAAAAGGATGAAATTGCAAGTCATATGTACTTATTATTCCTTCCAGAAATGAAGAATCATTTGAGGAAATTGAAAGATCAACAACATACAATATAATTGTTTGCACATTACATTACATGGTTTGGAATGAAGAGCTAATTAAACTTTAAAGTGTGTTTATAACTTAAATTTCCTTGTCCTGTTTGTGTGCTAGTTCATCATGTGTTGACGCTGATATTTGTAGTTGACCACTTAGAAGTTCCAACAATTGCCTAGTAATCATGGAAACCCCTACTTGATGTTGGCAAAATTGTCAGCGCTCCCCGTGGGATTCATGACATGGACTAACCGCCTCCTGTGGATTCATTAACTCTAGCGCTTGTATCGGAAATTGAAGGGTCAACCTTTTGGTTTAACGACAATTGGTATCAGAGCGAAAGGTCACGGGTTTGAATCCCCGAGTAACGTTGGGGGGAGTTTGTTGGAAAAATTGTCAGCGCTCCCCATGGGATTCGTGACATGGACTAACCGCCTCCCGTGGATTCATTAACTCTGGCACTTGTATCGGAAATTGAAGAGTCGACCTTTTGGATTAACAGCAATCGCTTCCAACACTTGATAGGAAGGGGGTGTCTTGTCTTTGCTTTCTTTCGGAGTATCGATGACCAACACGGGGTAAATTGAGATAAATTTCTTCCTGACATAGACATTCCTAGCCTGTTAAAATCAAAGGTGCTCACCATTATGATTAAACCTCTGTCACATAGTACTTAGAATTTTAGAGTAAAAACTACCATTCTATAGTTTCATTTAAATTAGGAAAAATGGTTAAAATTTTATAGGCCTTTGCTATTAAAATGAAGGATATCATCATGTGTTAATCCATGTCTCCTTGAGTCATGAACTCAAAAGAACTTAAAATCATGGCCCATCCATCAAATGTAAAGCGAACATGCCTCGGCTAAGTCTTTACTAGGCATAGCTCTAGTTTGACAGACAACAAATGGCATGCAAATGTTCCATGTATAATTCATTTATCACTGTTCACAACAAATAATTTATGGATCTTATATGATGACCCTGCAGAGAAGATTATCAATCATCCAGATACAATTCATATCATAGTCAAACCCAGAAATAGAAATGCAATTATGATCATTAATAAACATAAGATGATACAAGCATACCATGCCAGGAGTTACCGACTCCCTGCTTCATATATATTAGCATTAGGTATAATGTCTCACACAAAAATCAAAGATCGTCATCCCTAAGCCATATACCCTAATTGGTGCAAGTGCAACCATTAGTCCATTAAAAGAACACAGACATTATAACTACCAAAAGCTGTATGTTAAAAGCAATGTCGTGGTTTGGATAACGCTTCCCTCTTCCGTCACGGCTTTAAATCTTTGAAGTTCAAACAGGATTCAGAAATGTTTTAAGAGGCTTATTAGGTCCCAGCCTAGTCAGCAGACCAACTAAGAGAGTGTGATTCTCCTTCAATGGACAAGGGGACCTTCCACTTTTCAAACAGGATTAATGAACATCTTCTTCTACAAAATCCATCTGTCTGTGTTATGACAATTATCTGCCAAAATCTTGTAAACACAACACAGCACTCTCACTTATGCAGCCTGCAAAAGGTAAAATGGAAGCACAACTGTTTTGGGGATTCAGATCAGAAAGTGAAGTGGACTTCAAAGGCAATAAGTCGTACTGAAAAGTGGCACTATTTCACAATGTATAGAACAACGAAGAAGCTCTCATTTTACGGGAGTTCAGATACAACTCAAGTAACATTTTTTAGGGCGATGTTATTTCTCTATTTTATCCAAGATACATCAAGCTCATTTGGACAGTATCATATCTGAATTTTTTTATTTTGCTCAGTAAATCTTGGGTGAGTTTATTGTCAGTATTATGTCTCTGCCCAAAAACACATCAATGCCCTCTTTGGACCTCTGAATATAACTCATTTGTTTTGCATGACATTGCAGATAATATAATTTTCTTTTTTATTTTCCTTGGTAGATCTTGGATAAGATTATGGGCGGTATACTTTTTTTGCCTTGGGTAATCTTGAGTGAGCTTATCAGCAATGGTAATTTATTCGAGACTTATCAAGCTCCTCTTTGGGCCTCCAGTTATATTTTTCATTTTTTTCCATAGTAAATCTTGGGTGAGATTATAGGAAGTATAATTCTTTATTTTAACAAATCCTGGGTGAGTTTACGAGTAACATTATTTCAGTATTTTATTCAAGACACAACCTCATGCTCCTCTTTGGGCCTCTGACTATATTTCTTTTTTTTGCATAGTAAAACTTGGTGAGGCTATGGACGATCTCTAGCATGATGTAGGCTATGCTTAAACCAAGTTCTTGAGATGTGTAAACTAACCACATGTCCCCTTGGATTCAGGCTCTTACAGATGTCCCCCATTACCATCACAGCACTACCCCTTGGACTGGAGTTCAAATACAATTCAAGTAGCATTGGAAGATGCCACTATTCACTGTCTAATTCAAGTTGAATTAAATGTGGGTACTACTAGTACTTCCCATTTTATCTAGCACCCATCAAATTTCTTCCATTTGAGTGAAATCAAAATGAACTATCAGAGAGAAAAAAACAGAGAGAGGGTAGAAACAATTCATTAAACTTAACACGCGCCTTCATGTCTTCAACCCTAAGCACTCCATTCCATGATTGACAGTCCTCCAAACAAATCAAACACAAAATAAGAAAAAAAAAAAACCATTTTGGGCCCCGGAAGATACATACCTGGCACTAGGAACTCTTCTGGGAACCTCGAGCTCAAACTCAACAGGCAACCCCAGAAAGCCATTGAAGCGGTCAAAAGTGACATGAGCGACATGCCTGACATTTGTAGGCCAACTGATCTCCATTGAACAGGTAGAAGAATCCTCCCTATTAGCTCTGCAGGTGACCAAGGACTTTCTGAAGGCAGCCAAGAGAAGGGCAAGCATGGACAACTGAGCTCTGTTTTGGTCCTCTTCCTTGTCGTGGGGGTCTAGCCCCTCACCAGTTGTCCTAAGCCTACGGTCGTGTGAGATGAGAGGCGAAGTAGTATTCACCAGAGTCTCATCATCATCATCATCATCTGAAGGAGGCTGAGAGGCTGAGGAGTTGGAGGAGGAATACTCTGGCGAGTAGTGTTTTGAAGGAAGAACCTCTGTCATGTTTAGTGGGACAACAACATAGACAGCCAGAAAAGTTAAAAACAATTTTTCATTAGAAAACGGGAAATTGGGTGGGAGAGAAAGGGAATTTTCATGATGTAAAATGGAGGCCTGTAGAGCCCCTTGAGTTGCTTGAGGGGCAAGGTGCCATAATAAGAAACGTGTTGATGGGAAAAGACATGATTTTAGGGGATTTTTTTGCTTGTGAGTGAAGAAGTTGGTTGTTTGTTATGATGAGATTTGGAGGCGGAATTCAAGCGAGAATGCAAATCAATGCATGGCTTACTTGGGGAGAATCGTCCTAACTAATAATATCATAGGTACCTATCTCATCATTGCTTGTATGCTTGTATTTCATGCTAATAGCTATACGCACTCAGGATAAGGAATGTTATATGGCGGGCCCCTTTCTCCGGAGAGCATCTATATCTGCAACTTTGTAATACTAGTATTATAACGTCGAGAGATTAAAAAATTAATTAATTAAAAAGTGTACTTCTTTTAGTAGTATATGATAATATTATTTTGGTTTTATTAAAAATTGGGTGGAATGGAGAACGTAAAATAAATTCATCCATACAATTTTTGAGAAATCATAATCATTCATATCATAATTTATAATTATTATATATAGTTAATAAATAAAAAATAAAAAATAAATTATAAAAGGCTCAACAACACAAACAATATACGGGAAGGTATGTAAGCGAAACGATAAACATGGCAAAGATTGAAGATGGAGGAGAAAGCTTATCAAGGTTGCCACTCCAACCATTATTCTCACGTGGATCTGTCATGTTAGATATAAGCTCTCAATCATCATTAGCATTCTTGTCTTCCTCTTCCTCAACTTGTCTCAGCCGACAAGATGGCAAGTGCCAAGAGGGGAATTTATCCTAAGAAGGTGACACCCATTAGGGGCCAAACCCACCAATGTCACCGCTAATTTTGTCGAAAACTCCATTGCCACTACCTCACGATAAGTGAAGGTTGATGTAAGCAAGGCAAGAAACTTCCTCGACTTCACAAGTTACAACACCTACTGATAACCTGTGGCACAACATTCGAAGGAGAACAACAACTTGGGGGAATCATGCACACCTAATCGACTACACGCAACGAGGGACATGGCCCTAGTGTTTTAGGAGAGTTTGAAGGTTACCCACCTCTAAACGTGTGTTTTCAACTTGAACTAGTATATCAAGAATAATATGGGAAATCACTACTTTATTAAGTAACGAAAATTTCTTTATCTATAGTTAATGTATTTAAATCAACGTGATTCATGGCTTTCTAAATGTCCATTATAATATTTGCATGAAGAATATGCCAAATTTTGTTGAAGTTTGTAGGTAGCGAGGACAAGTCACCAAACAAGACCATTTTCCAGTGAAGAATCTTGGGATGAAGGTATGATTCCACTTCTAAGCAAAATGGATATAATGGCAAAACCAAAATAAGTGTTTGATGGTCTTGGAATTTTGGTAGGTGGGGCAAGTGGGATTTAGAACCCCCTTATGTTTTAGTCTATCACCACCCAACAAACTTTGCTAAAGAATGCACCAAAGAAAATGAGCTTTTTTGGGCTCGATGGTGGCTTTTAATAGATTTACAAAACTCCTAGTCTAGGTAAAATCCAAAGAACTTAATTTTCAGTAGTGGTTAAGGGTTTCCATCTAAATATGTTAAGGGGAGAAAAGTTGATAGCCAATTTGGGGTTTATATTAGCAAAAGGAGGTTTCAATTAGCCAACTCTAATCTTTCGACCAAGGAACTTGTTATCCAAATAACTCTCCTAGTTTATTTGGATAACTTATATTTTCATTCTAACTCTAATGTTTCACATTTCAGGTTGTGCACACTCAAGATTATTCTTTTAACACCTTGGCACAATTACAGTTCCTTTGCACGCCCTTATGCCCATTCCTGCTTCTCCCTCTACATGTTGCTATCTCCTTTTCCATTTTCTCTTGTGCCTTCTCCTGCGCGCTCGCTTTCTTTCCTATCCCTGTCGCACACTTCTTACGCGCACCTCTGCAGACTTGCCTTCCAAAATGGCTAAGTCCCTAGCATTCCTCTTGCGCACTTGCATACACTAAGCTCCCTCGCGCACCACTTTTTCTTATGTCGCCACATGCCCTCCTTCAATTGAATGCCCGCACCCTTCCCCATACTTGTCCCCTGTAAGTATTATCCTATTCTTAATGTGCGCACACCTTTGCGCGCACCTCCCCCTGTTTCCCTTTCGCATGCCTACCTTTTGCTTCCGCGCCTTGCTCCTTCTCTACACCAATCACTATGTTACGTCATCATCTTGCATCGGACTTGAGTGTGATGCACGCAAACTATCAAAGCGTGCCAACAAGGTGCCAAATTCGGACAACAACCAAAGCGCATGACACATGGCAGAAAAGACAAAACAAATGAAGAGTTGGTCAACTCTTTTTCAATTTGTGTGTGCCACGTGCCTTACGTGCCCATATGGCTCGACATCTTCCGATAGTGTATCTTCTACTACTGAGCTCGATCGACACGCACCTAGGCTTTTCATGCAGAGCTACTAACACAAGCTACACATTGGACTATTCAAATTTAAATGTAGGTGGGATTTGGTAGAAGAAAACAGGAAATAACTATCGGCTCATCAATACACACATCCAATCAACCTCAACCACCAAATTTCATCGATCTTGCTTTCTTCCTTCTTCTACATGCCAAACAAACATGGGGAAGTGCATCTGATAGCCTTGCAGGTGGATTTGCAGGCATTTATCACTTGGTTGTTGGTGGTTGAAGATTTGAATCCGAGTTTCCCTCTCTTTCTCCTTCTCTTCTCTCCTTCTCCTATAAATAAGAGTTCTACTTTGTAAAAAAGGATCCCTCTCTATTGTAACGACACCATGCCAAAATGGTGGCCGACTTCCCATGGGTCTCAGACCTTGACATGGTCTCTGCAATGTATTCTCACCTCCTACCGTGAGTGTAAATGATTGTGCATCCCTTAAGCAATAAAATCATGTTTTGTGGAACTCTTGTCTTCCCTTTCTCGTTTTCATTGCATCTCGCCTCTTTGTTTGCATTTTCTGGCATGTTGTGTGTATTCCCACTTGTAGTCCCCGTGTTCATGTGTTGTGTGCAATGGAATGTCGAACACGCGTGTTGATCGTGGCATGCACCGTCCACTCTCTTCTCATGTGCCCACTTTGTTTCCTTCACCACCCATGGAGAGAGATCAACCCTTTCCCTAGCGTTATCGCCTTCCTTAGCTTAGGATTTCCCCTTTCTGCACATCCTTCTATCCCTGGTCCCTTGGCATCATTTAGTCTAGGATTTGCTTTCAGCAATAGCAGTAGCATTAGAGGTAGGTAGAGGAACCGACCTTCTCCGGAGATCCTTCCCAAGCGTGTAAGGTTTCACAACTTGGGGACGGTTCCATTATGGTCTCAAACAACTCAACTCTTCCAAATCCGAGATGCGGGTACACGTTTGAACGACCAACAAAACTTTAGAGAAAATATCAATTTTTTGGAGACATCCATTGGGTTTAGCATTTTGAATCTCATAAACATACTAAACATTCTCATTTTGTGCTAAAAAATCCTTAAGTGTATTATAAGGTAGTCAAGTATGAGACACTTTGTAAATAAATGTCACATATAGTCTTGATTCCCTTCTTATATAGCATGAGGCTCTTAATCTACGGAACCATGGAAAAGGGGACAATTTGAAAAATAAGAATGTGAGATCACTAAAGATATTGAGAATTAAGGGATAAACTATTTCGAATCCATCCCTATATAGATGAGTTTAGGTTTGAAAAGTTTCCAAGCCTTCCAAATGTTTTTAGCCACAAATGTTCCACTTAATATTAACTAACATAAGGGTGATAAGAAGAGAATGAATCCTAATGCACCTTCCTACCAAGAGGAGAACCCTTAGAGATAATTTGTCAAGAAGATTGTACATGTGATTAACTAAAATTGAACTTGCCTAAGGTAGTGCACTATAGTTAATCTAATCCGGGAGGACTTACACGTTGTAAATAACTAAGTAAATGCAATAAACAAAGATGTAAATGATCTCGAACAATGTATGAAAGGAAATATAAAACCCTAATGTGCAAAAGAGAAAGATAAATGACTTAGTTGGTAATAGATGATTGTCGCAGAGGGTCGCAGTCTAGTTAGAAAATGCGAGAGCAAGAATGAATACACAGAGGCCGAAAAAAACTGGATGTGAAAGATCGAGTGGGTGGGGACGCTAGAACAGGATGGGGGCACCCACGGGCGCCTAGTCTACAATCTAGGTGCCTGGTATGTGAAATAGCCAAAACGGTTCTTACGGTGGTCGGAGAAGATGGGTTGTGACCTTCACGACTTGTCGCATTAATTTCCCTATATTGCATCGAATGCTTCAAGTATTCCAAGAGGAAGAAGTAACCTACAAAGGACCAAAAGGAAGTATCAAACCTGTGAAAAAAATAAAGATACTGAGAATGAATGGGTGGACTAACTTCACCTACTACAACAGTGGGCTTACTAAACTAAGTGTTGCACTACATTTCAGACACGGATGTAGTTCGGTGTGTGTGTGTGTGTACATTTCGTGCCCTAGGTGCTCTTGTGTTAGTCTTACTTTGTGAAATAAAAACAATGGCTAAATGTAGAAAAATTAGTATAATGTGTGCATGGAATAGAATAAAATCCCTCCCCTATGAAGTGTGATTAAGATTTCCTAGCTTGTGCCTTGATGATGGAGCTATGTGGATGCAAATGCAATATATGGATGCAACTCTAGATGGAGTGATAGTAGATGGTGATGTTAGGTCCCTTATTATGGTCTTATGACTTTATATTTATAGGGTGCTCTTGGTCGAATTTCGTAATTAACCCCAAAAAGGCCGACCACATAAAAGATAAGAATAAAAAATGGTTAGAAAAGACCCAAAAATTACGAAAAAGTGGAAAATAGTCCAGGCGCTTTCAGTGGAACCGGGGTGCCCAATATTAAATCTGGACACCCTAGTTAGGATTAAGACAATGTGAGATCTTTGGAAATTGATGCAGCCTAGAATTTACCAGATAACACCCTAGTTGCACAAAGCACATCACTCGGCTTTGACCGAGCGCTCACTCGAAGCGTGCAAGTACTGGAGTCCCTCTTTAGGATTGCTATATAGCGGGATGTTAGCATGATGAAGGAAGAAACATATAGATTCATAACTAATCCATCATTCTATAATGCATGCTACCCTCAGATCTATGAAAGAACAAGTTTAAACAATAATCATGATTGAATCAATAACATGCACTACTCAATTACACACAGAATGACACTTAGATTCAACCAATATCTTCCATCTATTAATAAATATAGAAGCTCCTTATGTATTATCAATCTATACCAATGCGCGTATGGATTTGATATAGTAATTGATCATATGGGTATATCTCTATACCTCCATACATCCATCACACTCTCACACACACTCTTCTACTATGTACCTAACATCATATATATATAGGGTGGGGACTTGCCCTTCATCGCTTATCTATTCCAGAAATAGGCCGCATGTTATTGATATCCACGCGTTATTTACATGCATAGCCACACATGCAAGTGTGCTATCTATAGACCTCTTGCAGTTAACTAAAGTGTCAATCCTATTTTTAGCTCGTCTTCATGCAAAATGATTTGATTTGATCCTCTAAAGATAGATAATGCATGGCGTGCACGTCTCTGCATCATTGGTGTGTTCTACACGCCATCTTCTAAAAATAGGTCTTTATGCTCAAAATCGGCTAAGTCCTAAAAGATGAACTTACCTTTTGCGTGCGGGTCCTTCCTGTCCTTCCGCGCCCTTGATTCTGGCCTTCTATCCCATGTGGACTTCTTGTGTGATCTTTGACAAGTATTCTTTGATCAACATTACCCCACACTAATCTCATTGTCGTCCCGACAATGAGTATCTCCAAAAATTGAAGTAAAACAAATAGAAGAATGGAAAGAATAAGTTTGAAAGAATGTAGATAAATAAAGAATTTTTATGAGGTTATGAGGAAGCCTCCTCTGTATCAGTTTGAAGTATCAACTCTGGATACTCCTCCTTTATGTCGGCCTCTAAAACTTGTCATTCAATGAGTGCTTGTTCTACTTTTTCTGGGATGTCCACAGCAATGGATTCCAACTCATCCCTTGCAATCTCTCCTTTCTCATTCAAAGAACCAGTAACCAACGCAACACCGGAGATTGATGTTATTCTCCCTTCTAAAAGATCCATCTTCTGCGCAATTAGCTTCCCAAGCTCTTCCAGTCGAGTCTTGTGCGGCTCTTGTCTTTGCTGTCGGGGCCTCACACTTCTATTTAACCATTCAATCTTTCGCACAACCCAATGTCTCATCCTTCATTGCTTTACGGGCCTCACTATTTTCTTCTAGTGGTCTTTATGTTGATAAGCGCCTGCGGAGTTGTGCATATGTTTAAAGCCTGCTCTTCTTTCTTCAATACTTCCTGTAATGCTTGCAACAACCCTTCATAAGATGTAATCTTTCGCATCACTGATGCTTTCTCTCGTTCGACATCTTGCTCTGAGCTCCTTGGTGCTGGCATGCGCAGAGGTTCATCTTCAAGTACCAAGTCCACCAACTTTCCTACATAGTGTATCACTGAAGGAAACGTCTGTGGTACCTTGGCCTCCAAGTGTGGCCTTGCTCTAATGACATTGTCCCCAATCTCCTCTATGATGCTGATAAATACTTCGTTCTTCTTCTGCGTGAAGTCCCTCTCTTGCATTATGTGCGCTATTTATACATCCTTTGTCTTCAACTCCTCGCACAACGCTCTGATTGTTGTTGCCTTGTCCATGTTTCTTCTAGGCTTCAACGAAACCTTCACCAATGCGTTCTTGACCTTCCCATCCAACATGATAGTAGGCTTTATTGTCATGTGTCTAGCTTGGGGTGCCTTCTTCAGCCATCTCGAAACACATGACTCTTCATATACATCAAAGTCAGGCTCATTCATGTGGGTGTGCATTGACCACGATAATTACTTTTGAGTGCGCATAGTCACCATATCCTCATCCATTAGCTCCCAACTAAATAAATCCTTCTATGTTATCATGCTCGAAGCGGGCGTGGATAATTTTTCTTGCGTCCTCTGCATACCCCATGGCTGGTGGAATGTGCTCTCCACTTGTTCTTCTAGATATTTGCTACTTAGGAACTTTAGCTTCCAAATTTGGGACTTGTGTCTCCATGTCTTGAACATTCTTTGCAAGCTGTCTCCTCTGGTCTTTTATCATCCTCTTCTTTTTCCTTTGATTCCTCACCCTGTTCTTTTGTGTTCTCTGGAAGTGTAGGAGAATTAGGCGTGCTTTCCTATGACTCTTCCGCCTCCTCATTTAACTTCAGTTTCCTCCTTCTATGCACGGTTGCCTCTTTTTTTGGAGAGAGTTTGGGTGATCTACACACCGTAGTTGGAGTATCACCTTGGGTCCTTGTTCTCTTAAACACCCTCTTAAACTTGTGCTCCTCTTGAGTGCATTCAATTCCTCATCATCCCCCTCTTGTGGCTGAGGTGGTGTGGTGGCACGCTCGGCTTCACCCTCATTTGTAGGATGTCTCCTACCTCGTGCTCCAAACCACCACTATCTTCGCTCTCCTCCTCCTCATCCTCCACTTCAATTGGCTCTATGGGCTTAGGTGTTGGGATGTTCTCCATTGTATGCTTTCCCTTTGGTGGTGTTAGAAGTGTGAACTCAACTTCCACATACTTGTTATTCTCCATCTTTGGCTTTAGCTGAAGATACACCAATGTTGTCCCTACATCTACAACATTTTGGACTTATTGGCTTAGTTTTTAACACCTCTGAAATGATCCTCTCGGTATAAGCACTTCTTCTAGGATACACATACTTCTTCCTCAACGTATGGTAGTCGCAATCTAGCTTATCTGCATTGAATACTAGTTCGGCACGTAATCGTAAATCTATGAACAGATGCTTGGAAATACCTTACAGTGAATGCGTAAGGAAATTTACACCAAGGGCTCCAGAATCCATCTTTCATTGGGAAGCATGCAATGCAAAAATGTTGATATACAACAAACTAAACTTGTTTCCCTACTACTGATGGTAGGTCCTTTGGGATGTGCCACTCTTCCCCAAATGTCACACGGAGCCTGTCATACCATTTCTCTACCCTTTGCTTTACGTCATTTGTCATGGCCCCTTTACATAGGTACTTGTTGAACCTCTTAGCTAGTGACTTGTTCTCTATGGGGTATTCCCATACTTTTCCTTCGGTTCGTCTAGTACTCCAATCTCCATGAATACGGTGATAGTAGAAGAGAACAACCATAAAGTTGATCTTCCTCTTGTGTGCACTTCCTCGACTATTTGTTCTACAATATAACTCGATGTTGTAGATTACCCCTTACGACATCTTACGCGCAACATGTAACCACATAGTATTTACTGTGACCACCGCTCTTGATCGTTCAACTTTGTAACAATGTGTGTTATTGCTTGCCTGTTAGGACAATTCTTCAATTTTTCTATATACATACCGCGCGGACCCTTGTACCCCAACTCCTGACTCTGTCTGGTCTTTAAAATTGTGGCTTTATCTACGAGATCACTTTTTATGTCCTCTCCTATGGCCTTTAAACTCAGTAATGGTGAGATAAGTGCGAGATGAGATTCTAACTTTGTGTCTGCGCAGCGAAAAATTCCTCATGTACTTTGCTCATGAGCCACCGATCAAGGTCTCATACTTCCGAAATATGGAAGCTCATATAATTGGTAGATCCCGATTCTCTTTAGAAGCTTCTCATCTACGCATCATCATAAAGCAGACATGTCATCCGCCGTATGCTTGTTTGTTCTAGCAGCGGTGAGCAAGGAATCGAGCTCCTTCTTGTTCTCTCGAAGTCCTGTGATTGTATTCACTTACTTTGCTCTTTCTGATGGGTGAATCCCACTCTTGGCCAATGATGACTCCTTTTGGATATTGCATTTCTAAAAAATGGCTTTCGGGTGCCATCTCTTCCTCCTCGACCACCTTCTTCTTTCCTTTTGTTGTTGTTGCAAATGCCTTCTTAGGTGCCATTTTTACCTTACAAACGTCTCCTCTTTAACTCTGCAACTTTGCGAATCAAACCCTAGCTCGATTCAATCGTGCCCTAGGTGGAAACTTTGTGTCCTAACTCCTTTCTGTCTCCCTGCTTCGCTCAAACCCTTCACCACCGGGGATGCAAGCTTATTTTCACACAAATCTGGTTGTCACGCTTG
Organism: Taxus wallichiana var. yunnanensis; assembly: GCA_018340775.1. Classification (NCBI taxonomy): domain Eukaryota; kingdom Viridiplantae; phylum Streptophyta; class Pinopsida; order Cupressales; family Taxaceae; genus Taxus; species Taxus wallichiana. The sequence goes on from CM031235.1 coordinate 646,069,753, forward strand.
GTTTCACACCCTTCACACCTTAACCCGATCACTCGGCTCTTTGCACTTGGCTCTTTCCTCAAATACTCTTAGTCGAATCTTGGTAAAAATGGATCCACATTCCATCCTTATATATTTGTTTTCAAATTTTGATACATTTATTGCTCCTTCACCTACCAAATATCCCCTCATTCTTTGATCAAATTCGTTCATTCCGCATGGTACATCTTCACGCCCAAGCTATAACCTTCTAGCGTGCCTTCCTACCCTCTAGTCATAGACTTCTCTTCAGTGCGCGCCCTTGCACCCGAGTACCTCGTCACCGTACCTTCTCCTAATAGTTATCATGGCCTCCACTTACCTCGCGTTATATTTTTCTTTCATTCATCTCCATCCTTGGTCACTTTTGAGAAGCAATATTCTTTTGACTTAAAGCACACCTGTAGCAACTTATTCCTTTCACCTTTCAATTCCCACGGTCTTTTACTTGGATAACTACAACCATCCCACACTAAAGGTATGTGCAGTCCTCTGCGCATAAACATTATTCACATAGTAATTAGCTTCATGCGCGCAAACACGCTTATTACACAAGAACAACAACTAAATTGACAAAGCGTAGTGAAAATGAAGGAAATACATTAAGGAAATATATAATTGAAAGCCTAATCTAAATGGAAATTCTGCCTTATTACAAACACCAAGAAGACTTATTTATAATAAGGCTTGACTACTCTGTTAAAGTAATGCAGGGTAGCCATGTTCCATTAAGTGCTTCTAACCGGAAAGCACCCGATTCAAGTATATAAGTGAATACATACGGCCCCAACCAATGTAATTTGAGCTTGCACTGGATGGTGCAAGAACTTTGAGTCATAAAGAAGTACAATTGTCCAATCTCAAACTTCTTATCCCTTATGTTTCTATCATGCCATGCCTTCTACCTGGCCTTTTCTCGCTTCCGATTCCATCAAATTATGGCTTGACGCAGCGCTCATCCAGTTGAACCATCTTCTTGATATGCTCTTATAAAGCTTGTTCATCATCGGCTAGACCTCCGGTGCACGGCCTGCACAAAGAAGGTAACATAAATTCTATAGGAGAACGGCTTAGCGCCAAACACCAATTGAAAAGGTGTGGCTTTGTTTAATCTCTTGTAAGGCTATTCTATATGCCCAAAGAACAAGCGACACTTTGCCATCCCAATCCTTTCTTCCAAAGATCACATTTTTTTCAAAGTCTAGCTCAAAATCTTGTTGAAAGCCTCGGCGGTTCCATTTTCCCGAGGATGGTAGGGTGTAGTTTTATGGTGTGCAACCATAAACTCATCTAATAGGATCATGATTGTCTCATTAAAAAGTGTGTACCCCTATCACTTGTTAATCTTAAAGGACATCCATATCTTGTAAGAACATTATCCCATAGAAACCTAGTTGTTGTAGAATGTATTTGCAGCAGTCCTTCGTAAGTCTTTATCGCCTTGCACCGTGTGAGATAATCTGTGCAAGTAATGATATAGCGCGATCCATTCTGTGTGTGGCTGGCAAAATAGGTCCTACAAATTCAATGGCCCATTTCTCAAATGGTTCGACACTAGTAATTGGTCTCAAAGGCATCTCATATATTGCCCTGGTTTTCTGGCGCCGACAATGATCACACACCTTACAATATTCTTTATAGTCCTTATACAATGTCTCCCACCATAATCCAACAAGTAAGATCTTCCGGGCAGTCGCATCACCTGCATAATGGCCTCCTGCAATACCACCATGAGCTTCTTCCATGATATCCTTACACTCATGCTCTAATACACAACAACATAATACTTCATCTCTGCCTAGCTTGTAAAGGTCACCACTGATTAACATAAACAATGTCGCGCGTATAGCAAGTTGTTTCTTTTCTAATGCTTTCATTCCTTCTAGTGCCATACCTGTTTGTAGAAAGACAACAATGTCTTCTAATTCCATGGGCGTGCATTGTAACCTATATAATTGTGCATCTGACATGGTTTCTTCAATTGTCTGTGCTTCCTCTCCGAATTGATTCTAGATAAATGGTCCGGTCTAGAATTGCTTTTCTACGGCTTCACCACAGTTTGTGAAGTCAAACTCTTAAAATAGGAGCACCCATCTACATATGCGCCCTATAAGACGGACTTGTTTACCAAGTACTTCAATACCATGTGATTTGTATAAAACACAAATGGTGTTCTTGTAAAATCTTATCGAAACTTATACAATGCATAGATCATTCACAAAGCTTCGTACTACGAAGTTGTATAATTATGTTCACTAGAGTCACTTCCTACTAGCAAAATAGATTGGATGATCTATAATACCTTCACGAGTTGAGCTAACATAGTGCCAATGGCCACGCCTGTAGAAGCATCCACATGTACATGAATTGGTTTATCCCATGAGGCAAAGCACTGAGAATGGGCGCGGTAGTAAGTTTCTCTTTTAATATCTCAAACGCACATTCTTTGTGGTTCTCCCAAATAAAATTTACCTTCCCCTTCAATAACTCTTCCAAGGGTGCAACAATTTTGGCATACCCTTTGATGAATTTTCTATAATATCTGTATGACCTAAAAATCGCACACCTCACTTTGACCTGGTAGGCGCTTCCGGGCCTAAAATGACCGCATGACCTTGGTTGGATCAACTAGAAACCTTCCTTGCAGATTATATGTCGTAACAATATCCCAAATGGCGTAGCAAATATGCACTTCTTGATGTTCAAAGAGATACTCAATTATCTCGCATCGTTCGGACATTAAGCACAAAATATCACAATGATCTTTCACAAGCCCATATACTATCCAATCATCTAGGTAGACTGTAAGAAGTTGCGAATAAAATCTTTAAATGCCTGAATAACTATGCGTGAGAATACATCAAGCATGTTTTTAAATCCAAAGGGCATCACAAGTATAGGTAAAACTACCCCATTCAATAGTAAATGTTGTCTTTTCTTGATCCTCCTAAGCAATCCTAACCTGATGATACCCGGAAAATCGTCCAGTGAAGGAATATATTTCGCACCCTGCAACTCCTAGTATTTCCTTAGTGAATGGCATAGGGAATGGATATGTGACACATGTAGCATTCAGCTCCCTGTAGTCCACACATATCCTAATCCGTCCGTCCTTCTTGATACTAATCACCATTGGGCTAACCCATTCTGACTCATCAAGGGCTTGATAATTCCATATTTCAACATTTTATTAATTTCTTCTTCTACCCTTTCACGTAAATTAGGATTCATCCTGTAAGGTCTCTTTCTAACTAGTTGTGCACCATCCTTAAGTTTGATCTTCATTTCCCCAAGTGATTCATGTACGCCTTTAAGTTCATGATATCCTCGAGGGAATAAGTCTTGATAATCCCTGAGTAATTCGATGATCTTTGCTACCTCTGAGTCTTACCAATAGTCTCCAATTATGGCCTCCTTAGGCTCAGCCTCCGAACCTATATTCACCTTCTTTGTCTTCATGGGTTCGTGATAGACGCACGTATCCTTATCTGCATTGTCCAAGACCTCACACACTCCTTTTGAATGTTCAATATCTAGGTTCTCAACTTCCTCATCATCCACAATGTAAACCATCTTTCCTTTCTCTTTCTCAAGGCAAGCACGTTCAAGTAGTATGGAATCCATTTCTTCTTCTTTTTCAAAATGTGCTCCGGACTCTACCTCGCTAAATAATTCCTGAATATGCTCTTCATATTTTGCACTATCTCCCGAGTTAAGTGCTTGACAAATTTTAATGTCTCTTTTACGGGAGGTTTAGTCGAGAAGTAGTCAAAGGTCTAGATCACTCTTGCGGTCAAATATTACCATTTCCCGGTCTCTCTATGTAGTTCTATATATACATGTCGGGCGTGTGCTCATCCTTGTAGCATAGAATACAATCTATGCACCTAGAGTGAAGGTGTCAATGCTTCTGTTCTACTATCCAGAGTCTCTCACCTCGCTAAATGTGATGTTGAATAGGTTGATCACCATTATAAGTGCATATCTATGTAGGCGCATTGTTCCTTACAAACCTAGTATACAAAGCAACTCCAATCTCTTCCCGTTTATAAGATTATCTCTGTGGACTACCCACAAGCGCACTATTTTCCCGCGTAAGGTATATACTAACATATCTCTTCTCTTAATTTGCTATGTCCGCTGTGTTTCCATGGTCTTCAAAAATGCGGGAAGATCTTATGCCCTTGTGTACCAAGGTAATGTGCCACCTATTCGTCGAATCGAATGAAGTCCATTCTTGCGCGTAATGCTTGTGCTTTTCACCTCGCACCCTATTAATTCATATGTACCATTAGCTGAATTGTTGCAAGCAATACTCTTAATATCACTAATAGAATGAGAATCCTCCCACCGTAGGATTCCTTCTTTTGATGGCTCATTGACCTCTCGGGTCTGAATAGCGCGTAAGTCCTCCTCACTTAAAGGTTTAACATAATGTGTAGACTTCCCATATGTCAAAGGTATCACAACCCTTTCCTCCTTTTTTCAAAGTTGATATACCCCTGATTGAATCTTAAGTCAACATTATTTACATAACACCAAGGGCGTCCAAGCAGGTTGGAAAATTGCCCGCTTCGCAAGTGCTAATACCTCAAAATCCCGGTGAACTTGGCCCTTGTATAGTTATAGATGCATCTTTCAAAACTCCTATGGGAGTGGCCTTAGTCGGGTTTGCCATAAATAACACATTAGATTATGGCTGCAATGATGGAGGCCTCCCCATTTGTACCCATGCATCTAATATAAGCACATTTACTTCCGTACTTGTATCAATCAATATGTTGCTCAACAACCACCCATCTACAACATCATTGAGTAATTTCTTTGTCATAGTCAATGCTTATTAAGGGAAGATTTACATGCGAGAATTTGTCATCCGGTCTTAAGACTGCACGCGAAGTATTCCTTTTAACCAACTTCCTAATAGTGGAATAATGTTCTCCTTGCATGCAACATTTTGCACACCTCGCAGATCATCAATATCGGTTTGGTGTCTCGATGCTTTCTTACGCTCCTTTAGGTACTATATCTCACCACAGAAGATTCCTTAGCACTTTCATGGTATCTGGTAAACTTCCTTCTAATGAGCAGGATCTGGGTACCTCGCATGTAAAACCTCCTCCTTGGTGATCGTAGGCTTCTAGTGCAATGCCTCTCTTACGCGCGCCACTTCAAAGCATGTGTAGTAATCTTCACTGTTAATGCCTCAAGTCCTTCTGCTATCTTGGGCATCCACTGATCTTCTACCATGCTGGATTCTAACCATCCCGACGCCTTTGTTTTCTTACTTATGCTACTTACTTAGATGCTCATATAAGTTTGGGCACTCTTCATAGCTATGGTTCTTTCCACAAAAAGAACATGCAATATTCTGAGGACATTCGCGCCTATAGTGGTCAAGAGATCCGCACGTATAACATGTTCCACGAGGGAACTCACCTCTTCCTCCACCATAGCCTCATCCTCCATATCCACCACAATATCCACGTCCCCTTCCATGACCTCCTTCAAAATGCCCCTCATTCCCATAATAGCATGTTTGATTATGATCTTGATCTTGGTGCTCATTTTTACCCTTAGAATTATCCATTACACTTGTCTATCGTACCCTAATGTTTATAGCATCGTGGATCGACCAATCAACCGATAATCCTCGTATCATGGGTGGGTCGTGGACCTTCAAATCTTGCAAAAGCAAGATACATTCTTCCTTATCGCGTGCTGTAACAAAGGAAAGTGACTAGCATCATGATTCAAATGATAGATCTCACAGTCCAACAATAATGAGCATACATATCTGTGAGGGAAACTATCCTTGGTGTGACCTTCCACTTCACAATCTGTACACCAAATTCTTGAGCACGTTTCATGGGCTGAATTTGCTGATAGCTTCTCTAACTACTTTGTCATAGCTGCAATTTGTGCCTCTAAGAATGGACTAATGCCAGTGTCAATGCTCCCAACTGCCTTAGCACACAAAGCTACTTCTAGTGCCGCGGATCAGTGTATGTCTTATGTGACATTGCCCTTCTAAAAGGTGTAATCAATCCTCCAACGAACCATTGTGCATGTTGGCTAGTGTGAATATCATAAGATAGCTTAGATAGAAGTGTCTTAAAATGAGCATCATACTCACGTACACTCTCAGTAGTGCCTTGCTTGATATCCTTGAGTGCACTTATACTCTTATGCTCAAACTCAAGGATATGGAACTCTTTCAAGAAAGCATCCTCAATCTTTTCGCATAATCCACGCAAGTTTGATCAGGGTCAAACTTCCTATACCAGTATGTGCATGTCCCCTGTAATGTAGTAGGGAATTGACTTGTCTTACGCTCGTGAACCGTGATCCCTTTAGCATTTCACACATATGCACATATTTGGCAACATCCTCTATACCTCGATATTCCAGGAGACGAAGAGACATCTCCATATAGATATTTTGTGGTTGTTGCAGACCTTGACCACTTGATCCAAAACCTCTTGTGTTCCCTTTGCCTCCAGAACCACTAGATCCACCTGGAACTAGAACCACCTATACCTCCCGATCCTCCACCTTGTAGTTGGAATAGGAGCGTAGATTTACTCCCCGTGCTGCTCGGCGGTAGTACTATCTTCGAACCCCTACGAGCCTATGAGGTAGTTCCACTTCGAGTTGAATACAACATTCTGCGTCCTCACATTTTGTGTGGATTATGCACCTAAGAATTTTCCTCCAAATAACATTGAATCTGTTTGTCCTGCCATTGATGTACTTGATCCCTAACTTACTCCTGCTCTCCTACTTCCCAAGTTAGCTTGTTGGTTACTTATCGTACTAGATACTGAAAAACCAAGCACAAGGGCTAGGTCACCAGGTGGATTAAGATGCGCACCCACGGTCCAGGTAGTCTCTACTGGCGCACTTCTGTGTGAGGTCGAGGGGGGATCTCTATCATGCTTTCCAAGATGGGGAGTTCTTGATGCTCTGGCTCCATGTCTTCTATGTGAGTTATAAATCCTTCACAAGCCATCTCTCTCCTCAACGCCATACTTTCTGTAATGGAACGTTGTTTCTCTATCTCCCTCTCGCACGCCTCATTATACTTAAGCCACCTTTCCTCTCTCTGCCTCTCTGCTGCTAGGTCTGCCATCTTTCACCAAACCTGTTCCTACCCTCGCACATGGTGAAGTTTAGTTAGCCATCGGTTTACTCTCCAGGTTCAAAGTTACCATTAAGATCTTGATCGCAGTGGAATACCTTGCAAATATGCTCCTCTTGGATACCAAAAACTAGAATTCAGCTACCTTCGGGCAAGAGTACGTCGAAATTGAATATTCTAGAATATAACTATTTAGAACACCATGAAACCACATATCCACAGCGTGAGTCTAGATCAAATCAAAGCATCATAAAGGGCCTGAAATTCTTCCTGTGTCCAAACAAGTGCGCGATCCCTCCAATTCCACTAAGATACATAGCGGTAAGCCACTCGTATATTTCTCTTTGGAAAGATAAAGAAAAATCTCTATATAAGCCATCATATAGATTCTGTTTCTACCCAAGTGTGTGTGTTAAACTCAAATCCACCGCTTTGAACCGCCGTGCATATTCTTCCTCCGGATCATGTATCCATTCCTCAATCTTGGCTAGAGTTAACCGGTATGTCTTCATCACGAACCAACTTGAAAATAAGCGAAAAGAGGTCCCGACAATGGAACCAATGATGTAGCCTAGAATGGACTAGATAACACCCTAATCACAATGGCACATCACTCAACCTTGGTGAGCGCTCACCCAAAGTGCACCAAGGTACCGGGTCCTCTTTAGGGTTGTTGTAGTAGGATGTTAGCACGATGAAGGAAGAAACATATAGATTTATAACTAATCCATCATTCTACAATGCATGCTACCCTCAGATCTATGAAATAAAAAGTTTAAACAGTAATCATGATTGAATCAATAACATGCACTACTCAATTACACACAAAATGACACTTAGATTCAGCTAATATCTTCCTTACATTAATAAATACTGAAGCTCCTTACAGTATTGTCAATCTATACCATTGTGTGTATGGATCGATAGAGTAATTTAATCATATGCGTATATCTCTATACCTCCATACATCCATCACACTCTCACACACACTCTTTTATTATGTACCTAACATCATATATATATATATAGGGTGGGGACCTACCCTTCACCACTTATCTATTCCGAGAAATAGGTCGCATAATATTGATAGCCAAGCATCATTTATAGGCATAGCCACACATGTAAGTGTGCTATCTATAGACCTCTTACAGTTAACTGAAGTGTCAATCCTATTCTTAGCTTGTCTACATGCAAAATGATTTGATTTGATCCTCCAAAGATATAAAATGCATGGCACACACGTCTCTACATCGTTGGTGTGTTCCGCATGTCATCTTCTAAAAATAGGTCTTCATGCTCAAAATCAGCTAAGTCCTGAAAGTGAACATACCTTCCAAACGCGGGTCTTTCCTATCCTTCCACGCCATTGATCCTAGCCTTCTATCCCATGTGAACTCCTTGTGTGATCTTTTGACAAGTATTCTTTGATCAACGAAATGAAATGACCTGGGTAAATAGGTGTAATAGGTCACAAAATATGAAATAAAATAAATAAGATGGCCAAAAGGATGGGGTTAATTAATACTTTCTTCCCTTGAGAACCTTCTAAATAGTAGTATGAGACCAGGATAAATAAATGTCTAAAGTGCATGATTTTGTGACTACATTTTCCCCCACTTTATGTTGGTGAGCGGAAAGCTCGGTAACATAAAGTAGATAGAGATGCATACCTGATGTCATTATAGAGTGATGAAGAAGGCATGTCGAAGGACTAGACAAAGCATGGAATGAAAAAAATATAGAGGAGCGTGGAAACTATAGATGAAAAATGCGTAAATAAAAAAGTGATGAGAGTGAACCTAGGACGAAACACGTGTGTGTGTGTGGCTACCGCAATGTGTAGTGTACATGTATGGTTAGTAAAGCATGTGTGTTGTATTGAAATGTTGTTGTTGTCCTTTGTGTTGTTGCCCCCATTTAACTATTTGTTTCTCTTACGGACAGAACTATAAGGAGAAAACGATCAAGTAGTCAAATATGTATGTATGTAAGTGTAAAAATGCTATGTAAAAGACACATGTAAGTGTAAAATATGCAAAGTGTAAATGTAAAATGTAAATGGAAATGGAAATGTAAATGGAACATGTGCACCTGATCCATGTTGAGAAAGAGTGTAGAAGGATATCCTGTAATGCAAGTTTTTTGGGTGATCTCACGCCACCCTAGTTGAAGAAGTGTAAGGAGGAAATGTTATGTGTCCTCCAAGATCTAACCACTTTTGTTGAAATGTGTGAAGAGATATCTGTAGTGTCTTGGTTTTTGGGTGATCCACGCCACTTTGGCTAAAGTAGTGTAGAGAGGCACACCCCTTTGTAACCCCTAAGTCTGTAGCTACTTCCCATAAATACTAAGGACATCATGTCCTGTAAAAGTCATTGTGTATGGGGTTCGTAGACTAGTCTGAACCCACTCACTATATGTAAACCCACAATTCCAAGGGTAGAATGTGCCTTTGTACTAAAGCTGGTGTAGCTACGTTGTGTTAGTATGTAAACCCCCAAATGATGCCCCCCTCTTTGGGGGTGCATGTGACGTCGCACCGACGGGAGAATGCGACCCCAAAATAAGAGCAACCATACTACGAATTGTGTACCCTAGAAAGTGCTTGGTAGAAACCAAGGCACGCACAAACAAGAAGGCTAACCAAAGACAAGTGTAAAGAAAATAATGCATGCATATAGAAAACATGTGTAAGCTACGCAGACAATGTAGTAAATGTAAACACGCAAGAAAAAAGTAAGCCACACAAAGCGGGTTACAAACATGGGACATCACTCACGATGTTGTAAGGTCGTCATGACTACAAACAACAAACAAGTGTGCACATAAGCATAGGGAAAAGCCCACATACAATAGATAACAATAACATACAAGTATAGACAAACAAACAAGTAGTCATGGAAACATGTAATCTGCAAAACAAGTGTTCCACATAGAACACCCATTAACATGTTAGAGTAAGCACTAATATGTCAAAGCGTGTATGATCAAGTAATGTAAGATGCTAAGTACAAAATGAAACAATAACACTTGAATGAGATGAATGTGGATGCTCTCAATGACCAATATAGGAAGGGTAGAAGGTGAGCATCCATGTTGTGTGTAGGAGTCTTATATACGTGATCACACTAAACAAAGGCGTGAACGTGCATGTGTGGATGATAAAGATAACGACATATAAGAAATTGATTTAACATATGCAGTGGAGTGATCATGTAAAACATCAACAAATAAGAGTAAATACCCCCAAGACAATGTAGTATGTTGTGGATGGATGGAATGGAATGTAAGATAGAATGATAGGAGCCACATGCCCTCCGAGTGGATGGAAATGTATGCAATGAGGTTCATTTTGTTTGCCCCCTTAACAGTCAAGAATGAACAGTAAACGAGAGTGAATCATTGGGAAATGGTTGAGTAGTGTGTGTATTGTGTCGGCGCGTTGGGATAAATGTGTATATGCATAGTGGTGATGATATGTGACATATAAAAGAGATGTGCATGGACCTTATATCCTAAGCGTATACCATGATGATGAAATGTGTAGTGATGATTTATCCCAAAGCATACATCACTACATGATGAATGTATGAGTGATGATTTAACACTAAGCGCATATCATTATAAGGTGTAAGGAGGGTGTGGTAATATAAACTAAGGTGTATACCACTACAAGATGATAGAATAGGTGATGATTTAGCGTATGTCATGACGAGATGAATAGTAGGGAGTGGTGATGTAACCTAAGGTGTATACCACTACAAGATGATAAAATAGGTGATGATTTAGCCTAAAGCGTATGTCACTAAGCTAGTAATGTCGCATGATGAAAGGTGGAATAATGAATGTGTGGTGAATGTTAAGGTCCATTTGATTTGTAAACCCCATAATCGAGTATGGACCAGGGAACTAAAGTGCATCATCAGGTGGTTAATGCAACGCATGTGAAAACAATGTAGCATGTGTAGGGATAGAAGATGACCATGTGATGAGTGGAATGTGTAAATACGCTATGTGTAGAATGCAGTGTTAGGCATGTAGAGTGTGTAAGGTGTAATGTAAAGAGTGACATGTAGGAAATATAGGAATGTAATGGTAGACTCCTATATGATGAAGACTAGTAAAATATGTGTGAAAGTACATGGCGTAGCATGTATGGTATGTAGAGGTATGCAACGATCATAATGTATGAGGTGAGGAGATACACAAGTGACCAAATGTGGTAGAATGTATAACGTGTAATGTGTGATGAAGTGTAATGTGCAATGCATATGGTGCAGTGTGTGAGGTTAAATGTAGTATTAATCCCTCAACAATCAAGTGTGAACCGAAGCACAAGAGTGTGTCATTGGGTAGTGACGCTAGAATATATGATGAGTATGCCAAATGCGAGGACATGAGTGTATATTAAAAAATGATGTTGGTGACTATTTTTAAGATGAAGTATGCTTAAATGCGGTAAGTGTGGTGGAGAACTATGTAGATATGTTCGAATGAAATGGGCGGAATTATATGCGATGCCCCCAAGTGTGTTCATAAGTGGATCACGCAAGGTCATCAAGGAGTTCGTCATCTTCTGGGTCATAACTGAATGGGTAAGAATTAGTAACTTGATAAGCAATTGTGCACAATAATCCATTGAGGTGTAAATTATACATATATGTAACATATTCGTCATCAGTGAATGGAGGAATTGGGCAACCATATGCATACCAATGAGTAAGATTTTGGTTGTAACCTAGGAAGGAGCTATTACAGATGACAACACGTCAAAGGGAATAAGAAAGAAAATATCTGTGTGACTTGGATCTAAAGTGCCCCCAGTATAATCAAGCCCCTGAAATTGACCTAATGTGAGTGGCATAGAGCGAGGGGTGCGTGCAAGAAAATGGTGAGATAAAATATACAGAGACCATAGGTAGCAGTAATGATGACATACCCATGATAGAGATGGGGAGCATATGGCATAGGGTGGAGATCATCGAGAGTAAGTCATAAACGAGTCAAATCCTCATGTGTACATATAGTGTCATCGCATGTAGGATCAAATGGAATATGTTCCCAGTAAGAAATGTTCATGGAGAGTGTGCAAGTGAATGGTAGAGGTGTTAAGGTAGGTGGTGTAATTGGTGGCGTAGGAAATAGATCGATGTCCATAGATTGGATAGGCCCTTGATAAGGAATTTACAATTAGTAGTAGTAGCAGGTGGCATAGAATAAACTATATCTATCACACAAATGGTACCTTCAAGTGGTGGTAAATGGGGTGGTTCCTCCATAGGTTGAGGATCATTTGTAGTATTAGTACGTGGAATAGGAAGACTAGTATTAGGAGCATAGTCATAGTATTGGAATGGGTCACAGTCACGAGGAACAGTATGTTCAATGTCATTATGGAGGAATTTAACACAATGATGCACCATGGATGTAATGGCTTGCATGGCATGAAGCCATGGCCTACTAAGCAAACAATTATAAGAAACTAGGAAATCAATGACAAAGAAGACAATGTGGATAGTCTTTGGACCAACAATAATGGGTAATGTAATGTGACCAATACATGGGTAGACAAAACCATCATAAGCACGTAATGAAATACTAGACGGGCTAACATCATGAGTGGAGAGACCAAGGTGCTGAAGGAATGACATAGGACATAGGTTGAGTTCATACCCATTATCAATTAAGGTGTGTTTTACACCCACATTTTGAATACAACATATGATATGCAAAGGTGGATCATTGTCAAAAGTAGCAAGATCAGCCTGAGGAATAGATGGGAAAGCAATATGTTGAGAAAATGCATCCATAAAGGTGTTTATAGACTATCTCGGGATGGGTATTGTCAATGATTGGGGTAGTGAGTAGAAGAGTAATTATCTTAAGAAGAAAAAATTCATGAATGGAGATGGCCATGATGAAGAAACCCTAAGAAGGATGATAGAGGACGTCGGGTTCACCAAAATGATTAATTGAAATTGAAGTGGCCTAAGGTAGTGTAAGATAGTTAATCTAATTTAGGAGGACATAAATGTTGTAAATAACTAAGTTAAACAAAGATGTAAATGATCTAAAACAATGTATGAAAGGAAATACTAAACCCTAATGTTCAAAAGAGAAAGATAAACGACTTATTTGGTAATACATGATTGTCGCAAAGTGTCGCATGTCCGGTTAGAAAATCCGGGAGCGAATGAATACGAGAGGTCCCGAAAAGGTTGGATCTAAAATATCTAAGTGGACTGGGGCTCCTGGAATAGGACTGGGGTGCCCACAAGCACTCTAGTTTGTAATCTGGGTGCCTTAGTATGTGAAAAAGCCTTGGACCTGGTTCTTACAAGGTCGAGAAGATGGGTTGTGACCTTCACTCCTTGTTGCATTAATTTACCTATATTACACTAAATGTTATGAGTATTCCAAGAGGAAGAAGTAACTGCAAAGGACCAAAAAAGAGTATCAAAACCCTAAAAAAATAAAGATGAAAATGAATGGGTCAGACTGACCTCAACTACCACAATAATGGGCTTACTAAACTAAGTATTGCACTACATTTGATGGATGTAGTTCGGTGTGTGTGTGTGTGTGTGTGTGCATGTTGTTCCCTAGGTGCTCTTGTGCTAGTCATACTTTGTGAAATAGCGAGTAATAGCTAAATGTAGAAAATGTAGTAGAATGTGTGCATGGAATAGAATAGAATCCCCCTTATGAAGAGTGATGCAGATGTCGTAGCTTGTGCCTTGATGATGGAGCTATGTGGATTCAAATGCAATAGATGGATGCAACTGTAGATGGAGTGATAGTATATGGTGATGTTAGGTCCCTCATTATGGTCTCATAACTTTATATTTATAGGGTTCTCTTGGTCTAATTTCATAATTAACCTCAAAAAGGCCGACCACATAAAAGATAAGAATGAAAAACAACTAGAAAAGACCCAAAAATGGAGGAAAGTGGAAAATATACTAGGGCGCCCATGGGTGCCCCAATATTAAATCTGGGTGCCCCAGTTAGGGTTAAGATGACGCGGGATCTTTGGAAATGACTGGGTAAATAGGTGCAATAGGTCGTAAAATATGAAATAAAATAAATAAGATGGCCAAAAGGATGGGGGTTAATTAATAATTTCTTCCCTTGAGAACCTTCTAAATAGTAGTATGAGACCGAGATAAATAAATGTCTAAAGTGCATGATTTTGTGACTACAACGTGTTTTAGTACCTTTCAAGTCTTTGATGATCCACTAAACACTTAGGGCATGGTCTTGAAGATTGATGTCAATGAGATAAATCCCTTGACTTAAGTCTACAACAAATATCCCAAGAGAATTTTTGAAATCCTTTGCTCCCTTTAGAATTGGATCATAAGAAATCCCTTAAATTTTCTCTAACTTAGCATAAGATTTCAAACATGAGGAAAAATAAATGTGATAGGAAACAATCACTTTAGAACATACCAGGAATTTCCTAGATAAGGAGAGAGGTTTGGTACAAAAGGATATATTTTTCTCAACATTGAATAACATAAGACATATCTTAAAAGAATAGGCTTGAAAAGTAAAGGGCATGCTAAAAACTTAAATGGCTCACCTGGTTGAATTGATTGTTGTTGATATCCATCTTGTCGAGGGGTGCAAGGGAGATAGATGGTCTATGACATTAAATCATTTTCAACTCAATGAAGGAGTCATAAGTAAGGTAGAAAATATCAAGTCATTCCATAGCATGCTTAACGAGAGGATTCATCTTTTAGAAGTGTGAGAATAGAGCCATCTACAAAGTGGTCATTCATGAGTTGGAGATTAGAATGAGGGAGAGAAATGTGTTTTACCAAACCTTTGTAAGATTTTTTTTATCAGTAAAAAAGAGGGTTAGCGGGCCCCTCGCCCTTTCATTAATCATTATAAATATATTAATTACTGATATTAGTGTTACAACAAAGGTAACAAAATGACCAAGCTTTGTAAAATCTTAGCCAAAAGTTTCTCAAATCCTGAGAAGACCAAGAAAACAAGTCTTTCACGGTAAAACAAATCTTGAGTAGAAAAAATAGGTCTTATGAAGCCCAAAAGGATCTAAATCTATGCACTGATAACCTAAAAAAATTAGCAATAGAAATCCAAGCAATATTTGTAGCCAAATGCAATCACATAACTCTTCCATAACATAGTCTTCTACATCCAAAGCACAAGACTTCTATAGCTAAACCAAACTAAATTTTATTTCACAACACAAACCCCCTTAAGTTGCACCTTCACGTAGATCTTCTTTTCACTTCCACAACTCATCCATCGGATCATCCCCAACCCTTACTAAAGATATGCACAAATTCCTCAACCTATCCATACTACACCAAATGTCTCCTCCCCACCATATCCACATATCTAAAAATTATACTAAAGGAATAACTCCAATTCCTAATAGGCACCTAGTCTTATGGTATCAATTGTTGGGAAATGAGACATAGAATAGTGGGCATTGAAGGAAAATCAACCATAACTGAAATCTTAATTGCATCAAATAATATCCAAAGAGATCCTAAAAAATATGACACATAATTAAGCGATCGTCATCAACACCTTCCCTATCCAAAAATAGCAAGCCAAAACCTTTCTTTTTGAATCATATTTTTGTAGCTACATATATACTTATGACTCCAAAGTTTTGTAGAATATTCAAGAACAACTTTTCCAACCATAATTAAATTTCCACCACTAGCTTCCACCACCAAAAACAATAAAACATGTCACCTAAATGAAAAATGCATAAATTAATATGAAAACATGGTAGATGGACTAAAACAACCCTTTCCCTTCCCGTTGTTGGTTTTTACCCCTACGATTTTTCAAATCCGCACAAAATACAATCTACATTTAATTTATTTGTACATATTTGCACATAAGCACTCCCCATCAATAAGTTTTATCATGTTCTCTCTTTCTCTCAACACCCCTCCTATCATCTTTAATGACCTCTTTCCTCACATAGGGAAATTAAAATTCCACAACATAAGTAAATCCAAACCCTTTCACAATAAATTATCCTCCAAAATCATGAGGGGAACCAATTCAATATGCCAATATAATAATGAGATCCCAAATCTTGGTGCATAAATCTAGATCATTCCTTACCTTCCTCAAATAAACTTCATGTTCTCTTTCCCAATCTTTCAAATCTGAAGGGTCTTCCATATTTGAACTAGTGTTTCACAACAACAAAAATTGGTAGATCTAGCATAAACAATTGAAACCAAAATCCATCTCTAGACAATAATTAGTATCTTTCCTTAGCTACATATTTAGGATAATGTTATCTTCCATCATAGAGCATTCAAAATATTTCTTATTTTTTTTATCATGTATGAACTATGATTTAGGGGGAATAAGGGATTCAAGTTTCAATGTTCACACATTCAAATCCATAAATGAAGGACCACTACCATCTACCATCATTTGTAGATTCGATCCTTCAAAATATTTCTTATTTTCATGCTCCCAGAAAGTGAACCTCAAATCTAACACACTCACCCATTGTCTCTTTTTGTAACATCTTCTCATTAACATGATATCTAGGGATCATGGTAGAAGAGACCTCAAATAATAACAAAAACACCATATCATCATAAATATCAGATCTAATCTCCAATCCCAACATCCTTAGTATATATATCTTAATTTTCAATTGCATGTTAGAATATATTATCTCATGTGCCCCCTTCACCTCCATCGATGTTCTCCCTTCCGAGAAAACCCATATTCCAAATTTGGTCCATAATTTCCATCACCATGCCCTTAATCCTACATTCTACTTCCTTAATGGTCTCTTTCTCTAGTTCTAAATGTTTCCTCCTCGGTAACACTATTTTCCTCTTCTATAAATGATGTAAAGGGGTCTACTTAGTTTCAATTTGTTCTTATGTAGAACATACTCACCTTAAGCATGCATGAATTTTCTCAACACATGAGCACTGTCATTCATGATACTCTCCATCACCCCTTTCTTGAGGATCTTAACACATACTTAATTCCTTATACATATTTGTCACACTAGCTCACAGTGTTAGCTCTATACCACCATCACAATCCTTGCATTCATATAAACACTATAGGCATGAAAACATGAAATGATTACCTTGCTCTACTTTGTAGCTCCATTTTTATTAAACATCCATCTCCTTATCAACATCATCCCTTCCCCCTCTTACTGCCATTTCATACCCTGACTCCTTATACAATCACAAAGCATGCATTATCCTTGACACACAAGCCTAGACCTAAATAGGCCTCTTTGTACTTAGTGCTCAAATTAACATATAGGTTCATGAATCACTCCCTACACTCCTAGAACACCTCATATATTCTAACACAAGGTGTTTAGACCCTTTGAATTAATCATACACTTGTATTTCAAAGAGTTCTCCTTTGTGAGCCTTATTACTACTAACCTTTCCAACCTGCAAACTCTGTTATATCTTGAATTATTCGACACAACCATACCATCCAATGAGGGATCTAGACACCCTTTATGGAGTCATTATATATACCTAAGCTTCATTAGTTGTTCCTTTGTACGGATATGTACTTCTAGACCATTATATTAGGCAAATTAGGCTTATTTTGCCTTCACAACCATAACATGATGACATTTGACTATGATCTCACCTAAAAGTTAATGGATCTTCCTTTGAAATCATGATAAAATGATGTCTACCAAGTTTCAGGGGTTGAATCTAGGGTTTGACCACTTATGCAAATCATTTTCTCCCAAACTTTGTACATAGTCACAATCTAAAATATGAAACATATTATATCTTTTACACACATGTAAATTGGAGGATGCAATTTGGTACACTTCTCCCACTCATCCATA
The DNA here is from genome assembly GCA_018340775.1 of Taxus wallichiana var. yunnanensis. Lineage (NCBI taxonomy): Eukaryota > Viridiplantae > Streptophyta > Pinopsida > Cupressales > Taxaceae > Taxus > Taxus wallichiana. The sequence goes on from CM031235.1 coordinate 646,087,776, forward strand.
CAAAGGTTTACTCAAAGTTTTACAAATTTTTGTCAGTTAGAAATTTAGATATGTAATGCCCTAGTTTGGGCACGAGAGTAATTATTTAGAGTTATAAGACAAATCTTGAAGTTTCCGAGCTACAAAATTTACTATTACTCCTATACCTTCCTCCACACTATCATGCATTCACAAATTTTCTAGGGATCATTATTCTAGGATTTGTCATTTTTGAGGTCTTGACCAAGAGCATGGTCTTGATACACGATCTTTGAAATATAAATAATTCGAGGTAAAAACACACTTTATTTACCTTGGCAATAATAAATACATCTTATTCATGGTTGGACTCGATACACCATGCTCCATTCTTTTATTCATTGGTATTCATCTAATGACTTCCCTTTTTCTTTAGCTAGACTAGCTAACTACATTATTTCCAACTCCTAAAAGAGCTCAACCTCATACTAAATCTAGGAATAAGATGAAAACAACATCCCACAAACTTATCTATTCGTTCCAAGTCCTATTCTTACTCATATCACACCAAATATGGTATTATTTGATCATGGAAACAAATAATTTACCTATTTTACCCTACTTACACACCTAAACATCACTTTTACAACCATATACACTCTTACACTCACTCAACCAAAGTAAAAATCACTCTCATGAAGACAACAACATTTGAATGGTTTCCCTATGAACACTCTATCATATTGATGCTCCTGCATCAATAGATCACCTGCTGTTGCACTTTCTTCAACTCTTCTCGCACACTTAGCGGTGAAGAAGTTATAAAATCCATGGATCTGGAAGTTCCGATTCCCAGTGTCACTTCTCTCTTATTCTATCTTCAATAGCTCTTCAAGTTGCACTTATTGTATCTCTCCCCATCACTTCTATAGTTGTTTCATGGTTCCTATCCTTCACTCCCAAACCTCTATAAGATTAATTAACAAGCAAATAATTGAATCCTTTGGCAATCAAGACATGTAAAGAGGACATCCAATGAAAAATGTTGTCTAATGGATTTGGGAAGAGAAAACATGAGAGATTGAACATTATTGAAAATAATATAAGTTCTTGTATCCTAAAATAACACATTGACACTATGCATAAAATGATACCAAATCCTAAGACCTAAAGTATGGAAAAATAAAAGTCCACTCAATCTTGTTATAGAATTTCTCAAAGTCAATATTAATAAACAAGGTTTCATGATTAGAGATTCTAGCCCATTCCATACCCTCCCGGATAACAATGGCATTGTCTAAAATATATTCATGTTGTATGAATCTAATCTACTAAGTTCTATTAATGATACGAATAAGACACCTCGTCTAAGAGCAATAACTTTGCAACGATCTTATAGTATATGTTAAGGAGAGTGATTGGCCTCTAGTTAGTGATAAGCTTCAAACCACCAACCTTGGGAATGAAGTTTTTATTACTGATTGATAAGGGATCCCAAATAATTTAGTGGATAGTTGATGCGGTTGTGGTTAGTGGCCCCAACAAAGGAATGTTATAGACCACACAATCCACATATTCGAGTTGGATCTCACTAAAGCAATATTTCAAGCACAACTTAGTAAGAAACAACACATGTCTCTTCTATTAATTGTGAGGAAAAGATTACTGAGACTTATACATAATTCAACTATCCACATTACACTACATTATTTTGAAAAACTACAAAACTTCACTTGGAATTTCAATCACGTGACCTATCCTAGCCAAGTGTGTAGACTTTTCTAAGCTTCTACAAAACTAGACTCACTCAATGGACATTAAATCTTATAGTTCGCTCTTAGACTCACACTAACCATGCTTTGAGTTCTAACTTACACTCAAGATCTATATCAAATCTTAGATCTCTATAAGAGTGATCTTTGTGTTTACTACTCTCCCCTTCATAGATATTGGTGGGTGGGAATAAGATACATTCACAATTAAATATTCCTTTGAAGAGATTCCTCAATTTTCTTAGACCATTATTGAATTTACTCTTCTAGTTTGCAAATGTAATACCAAATTTAGATGTTAATATAATTTAGATGAATTACTAAATGTGTAAATATAAATTAGAACTGAAAATACAACTTTAATAAGCACATCCTAGAATTATGTATTGTAATAGTACAATCTCATTCAAGCTCTTAAAAGCTAGATAAAGGAAGTATATGTTAGGGTTAGAAGATATTGCCTTTGATTTACTAGTTGAAATGAAGTGACATGGATCCGAACTTGTAAAAACAAGTCATGCGAGTGTCATTGAGATATTTTAAAATTCTAGATATGTAAAAACAAAGGTTGGATGAAGTCACTTAGATCAATTTTTCCAATGTGGACAGATTTTTCCTATGCACAATTTTGTTGAATCTTGATTACGGCACCATGGTTAGCTTCATTTACTATGTTCATAATTACGTGATTGCAATTATGTAGTAGATTAGGACTTCTTCTTCTTTCAAACCATAACTCTCCTTATTTGAAGACTTGAAAAAGAGGTTAGTTTACCCCACAACACCTACATCGTAATACTTTGAAGAAACATCAAACCCCATAGTTTTCCAACATAGCGAATGTGTAATAACAATTTGATTTGTAAATTAAGATCCCAATAGGAGCTTACAAACTTGGAAATTATATTTGGCGTTGGATATAGATTTGTAAAATGGTATAGGGAAATCATATAGGATGTATGTAGACTTAGTGTTGGTTTATGTGCTTGAGAGAGTGATTTAACAATTGGGTGATTTTTGTGATCTCTAGGTGGTCCCAAAGATGTGAGATAAGAGGTTGGGCATGATAAGTGTCATTTTAAATGTGATTGGTGTGAAATACTTTCCTTCTCAATTGGCACCGAGTTGATTAGGCCAACTCGTGAATTTGAAATTATAATTATTAAGAAAATGGAGGATTAAATCATCAACCTCTGTTTAAATCCATCCAAATAAATTTTTTTGTCATGTGAAAATTTGTACAACTATGGTACAAATTAAATTATGTTAGTTGGAAAATGTGTCCAAACATTCAAATATGTATTCTATATTTAGAAAGTGGGTTTTAATTGGCTTGTGATGAGAAACATGTAGACTTAGTGGCCACAAAGTGCTAAATTGAGTGAGATGAGTGTAAGAACTAGCCATTTGAGATCACAATGATTAATGGGTTGAGATAAATTCCAAGGGTAATTATCAAATGTAATTGGTCTAGATTTAGGGTACTATATTTTACCCCATTTAAATATAATAATTGATTTTTTTAATTAAAATTAATAACTTGAAATGAAAACCTCTCATAGGGACAAGACATGCACAAGACTATAATTTATGTGTTCTCTTCTCCTTTGTATTTTTCCATACATGTGAACTTGTGTGCCATATGTAAAAATATGTATTAAATTCCAATAAAGACGCATATAAAAATCAATATATGACACAAACTAAAAGTAAAAATCATGAAATGTGTACACTTGTATACCCGAGAATGTTATATGCAAAGGAGGTAATTGTTGAAATGTTTAAAAACTATAGCAATTGAGTCTATTATGCTCTCAAGCAATCATGTTTGTTAAGTGAATCCATTTATAACAATTAAGCCTACTAATTGAAGCCACCCTATGTGATTTTGAGCATGCAACATAGCTAACCTATGTACATTTGATCCTACCATGTAGCCACCCAATGTACATTTGAGATTACCATGAGGTTAGTTTATATATTATCATGTAAATGTCATAATATTGTGTAAATGTGATAAATTGGCAGTGTCAAAGATTTGTAATGTGTCAAAATAATAATGTGAATGTCATCGTACGAAGTGTCATATGAAGCTCTATATCCATAATTAACATGAATATGATAGAAAAATCCCATAATAGGCCCCCTTTTTGAGATGAGGGATGCTACAAAATATCACTTATCTCAAAATACAAATCGCCAATCATGTAATTTCATATAATAATCAATGATATATAAACCATGTATAAGGTATCAACTAACATGGTATAATATATACAATCTTTAGATATAAGCATTAAAAGAATAAATATTGTAACATAACAATTTAAAGATATAAGCATTGTAAGCTAAGTAATGTGTAATATCTATAAGATATGAACATTTTAAGCGCAAATGTTGATGTATCATGAAAAGAGTGAAACATGTTATTAAAGTGTTATTGCAATATTCAAAAAGATAACATAACAATGATATGATGATTATAATGATCACAACTCATGAATAAATTCTTATTGGGTTCATAATAACATAAGATGGGACAAGACACACCATGGCATGATAAACCCATCATAAAGAGACATGATTAACAAGATGTGACAAACTTGACTAGTGTTAGTAGTTAGCTTGTGTGTGCAAAAACAAGTATGTAACAAGTAATGATATAAAGTCAAGTGTGTATAGTGACATACTCATGACAATATAATAATCAATGTTCCCATAATAATGTATAAGCAATAGTGAGATAATCGATACTTAGTGATCAATGAAAGAAGCGTCATATAGTAAGCAATGTCATAATCGTGAAGTATAACAATCGGTGTCCACTGAAGCAATGGGTAAGAAACTATGATCTAGTTGTCAAGATGTTAAAATCTAATGTGTAAGAAATGATGTCAACAAGTAATAATCATAGTGAAAATCAACCATAATTCTTAGAGCTAAAAATGTAATTAAACAATGTGTGTTGAAGATATTATGTCTATAGTCCATGCGTACAATCAATATGTAAAATATGCGACATGTATTAAAGTAATGTATGTCATAAGCTAAGGGTGTATAAATAACAACCTATATCTAATAATGAAAATAATGTAAACAAGTTAAGCAATATGTTATAATATGTTAGATCCTATCAAAAGATATAGCAAGTAATGTGTCGTAGGATGTTTGTTTTGTTCTAAAGGTATAACTAGTATTGTGTATCGTAAGAAGAGCAAAGGGTAGTATACCCCTAATGTGAATGAACATAATGCAAAAATGATGAAAATCACACTTAGACATCCATAGTATATGAGAAAAAAAAGCATAGAGAATGAAAGTGCACAAAGTAGACACAACATAGAGCACAAGTGTACACAACAAACACGACATATACAAGTGCACAAAATAGTTTGAGTAGACAATATAATAACTCAAACAAGTGTCTAAAGAAATAAAAGTATAAAATATCACATAATAATCACAAATTTTCATAGAGTAGTGAATTCATTCAATCCCATATAAAAATAAGGGAATTTAACACTCACTAACATAAAATAGTCAAATCAATTAATGTCACACAATAATCTAATCACGTAATGCACAAGTGCACAAAGTAGTCTAATCAATCAACGTCACGTGATAATTAAAAATGTAACACATATGTGTATAAATCAGTCAAATCAATCAATGCCATGAAACAATCAATGGTTTTGTAACCACTCAAATTTGGCAATTTACCCTTTGACATTGTTGGTTTTGACAATGCACTCTTACTAAGACAAACACACACTTTCTATCCCCACTCAATATATCTTGAGGTATTTTGTCTAACTTATTCATTAATTCATACACACTAATATGTCGATATATTATGAGAATCAAATGCATAAAATTCATAGGAAAACACCACTTGATATGATGCAACCTTCAATTTTCATGTTTTTCATCCTTGTCCAAAAACATCCACTTTAGTCATCTTGTGGAGTCTAGTCACGGCTGAATTGTATAGTTTTTGACCAACATATCATCCATCCAATCTTTCAATTTGATATTCTTCATTAGATCATTTAATCATTATGGGTTGGCCTTTCCATGATAGTTTACATTTGGATCTCTATATAAGCAAGTTAAACTCACGTCATTTGCTAACGACATTCTTATAAACTCTTATTGAAACAATAACACTAAAAGCACCCAAGACTCACTAAATCTTGAAAAACTTAAGCACAATAATTTGGGTAGCAATCATTATAGGTCTAAAGCACTCTACTAGGTCAAGAAGTCCAACCTCCCCATTTGCAAGTACTCAAACATCCACATCTCAAGTTCTAACAAGTTCGAATTCAATCCAAGCATTGTCGAATAGTCTCAAGTTATCAAACTAGTTGCATCAATTAGATATCACATGTTAGGTGGAGAATGATGTGTACTTTGAGGCTTATTTAGAGTAGTCTTTGATGTCGGTGCAAGGATTACACTTCCACCTAGTTAATGTTTGTTTTAAATATTTCTTATCCATGGCTAGGGTTTGAGATCTTACTCAAAATATTCATAGGGCTTCACAACATGAGCAATTGATAGGAAACCATATACTTCATAATAATGAATAAGCAAAAAGTTGAATAATAAAACAACAATTTACAGAGAGATAAATGAAATATATAAAATACCAAACATGCAAGAGATGAACACCAAATTTACGTGGTAAAACCCTAGCTGCGTGCTCAGGAAACATCCAGTCACGGGCAAGATATCAAGCTTTTATTAACTCAAGATGAACAAATTAAATATAAAATCATTATGAGAAACTTTGGATCACCACAAAAATAAATACACCTAATTGGTGAAGTACAGTTTGGATTCCTCCCCTAAAAATAGAGTGGAAAAATGCCATTAGGATTTTCCTTCCTAAAAATAGAATTTGGTTGAATTCATCTTTCTAGAAACAAGGGATTGAATCCTTAATTTTTTTACTTGGGGCTTCGCCCCAAACCCCACCAAGGGCTCCATAACATGTCGTTGCCCCCATGTGACATGAGTGGGGCAAGCCCCCACACATCTTCTAGAAGTGAGATACAAACCACGTCGTAAAGGGACCCACAATTTTGCTTTTTTGTCACATATCTAACAATTAAATAGGGTTTGATAATGAAGAACATTTCTAGGTAGGCGATAGTCTCGAAAGTTATAGAACAAGATTAAAAGCAAGGTCAAAAACGTCAACAGTGCAAAATTGTTGGGCGGTTCCAATGCAGATCTGTATGGTCCCGCACTAGGTCACTTTTCAACTACATTTCCATAGAGGAAGTGCTTACATATTCAGATCCCCAATTCTAGTAGTCAACACACCCATAACTTCCCATTCATCTATAATCAGCTAAGTGCACTCATTCTCTTGTGTTTTTGAGCTCATAGCATATTGTATACACTAGTTGCAAGAATTAATGTGTTGTTCTGATATTACATAATTAATATTGGAAGTTAATTAATTATAATAACCTTGTATAAATCCCTTTACATCATGGAGAAAGAGTTATAACTTATAACCTAGACACGGTGCTCGAAAGAATTTTTAGGTCGCTATCAAAACCGCTGCAATGCTTTGTTGTTTGGTGCTAGCTCGGATGCTTAGGACCTCTGCGGTCCGGATCAGGGGTCCCTCTTGTCAGGGGCCCTCACTCCAAAGCCACCTGATGCATGGAATAAAATAGTGGAGGGTTCCACCTCCACTCCTAGCTCGGAAAAGCTCTCTCCTTCGCTGTCAGATGGGTCCCTCTCACTCTGCGCATCCCCTCTCACATCACGGAGGCTGCTGCTGCTTCTCGTGATCTTTCCTTGGTGGGTAAACTAATGGGTCCTAGACCCCCATTGGAAGATATCAAAAAATGGGCACGGTTGAAATGGCAACCATGTGGAGCGCTTGAAATAGTGGCAATGCCTAATGGTTTCATGTTATTCTCCTTCAGCATGAAAGAAGATTTCGCTAGAGTTCTTCTCGGTGGCCCGTGGTTTTTTGGTAGACGGGGCTTCTACCTCAGGAAATGGTCTCCAGGTTTCAACCCACACACTGAATCCATGACCCAAGCCCCAATATGGGTTCACCTCCCGAGGCTCCCCCTGGAGTTCTGGCATCCAGCGGTTATTGAAGGTATTGCCCTCTCCATAGGATCTTTAATTGCTATAGATCAAGCAACAAAAGCTAAAACTAGATTCATCCATGCTCACTTTTGTGTTAATGCTGACGTAAGTTGTCCCCTCCCAAAAGAGATAGAGCTAATATCGGATCTTGGGAACTGGAAACAAAATATTGACTATGAATATATTCCTCAAGCATGCTCCTTCTGCAAAAGCATTGGCCATCGGGCCTCTAGTTGCCCCTCCAAACCTCAGCTGAAACCCAAAACCCAAAACCTTTCCCCAAAAACTAAGAGAAGCTTTATTCCTAAACTGTCCTCTATTGAGATCCCTATCATCCCCACCTCTAATTCCTTTGCTCTCCTGGAAGAAGGAGAAATAAACACTTCCTCTGATCCTTTTTTCGAGGTCATTCCCCCCTCTCTGGCCCTTTAGTCCCTCATCATCCCTTTGTCTCCCTCGGCTCTCCCCCACTTCCTCTGAGGAGGTTAACCTCTCCTTGGTTGTTTCCTCCTCCCCCCCTCCACCCCTGTCTTCTCCACTATCCCTTCCCATCCCCCCCTTCCCACTTCTGGTCCCCTTCCCTCGGAACCCCCTTCCTTGAATCTCCCCCTGCCCCCCTCTTTCCCCCTCCCTTGGACTCTGCCACCTCCCCCTCGGCCCATTCTTCTGATGATAGTTTCAACCCCGCTTTACTAGAAGTAGCAGCAAGAAACCCGATATTGGCACTGAAAAAGTAAGGGGAAGGATTGAGCAATATCAAACTCCAGCAAGAAGCTGCTCTTAATGTCGCTCAGGGAACCAGAGCACAATCCCCATGGTGGTGGGGAGAAAATCCAAACCAAAGAAATGAAGATCATCTCTTGGAATATAAGAGGGCTCAACTCTCTTCAAAAGCAAAGAGTCATCAAAGATATCAAATTCCAGAACTCTCCTGATATCATAATGCTGCAGGAAACTAAACTAAAAAAAGACGATCGACTCCTAAAAATTTGGCCGGCGGCTTCTTTTGAATCTCAACCTTCAGCAGGGAACTCGGGAGGTCTTTGTACCCTATGGGATCCCAAAAGCTTCAAAGGGGATTGTTTGTTCAAGCATCCCAACTTTTTATGCATGCTCTTCCAAGAGGTTGGATCTGACTCCACTTGGATTGCCATCAATGTATATGCCCCCAACTTAGAGACTCAACGTGGGAAATTATGGAAAGATATCACAAACTTCATCAACACTTGTGGTAAAATCCCCATTTTAATAATGGGGGATTTTAATTGTCCCCTTTTTCCTTCGGAAAAATAGGGAGGAGTTCCTGCCATGACCGTCACATGGATGCTCTGGCTGACTTCATCAGGGAGAATTCACTTCTTGACATGGAACTCCACGGTTCCTCCTTTACGTGGTCAAACCGCAGATTGGGTAGGAACCATATTCAAAGCTAGATTGGATAGATCTCTGGGCTCTCTGGACTAGATCTCTCTCTTTCCTGACTTCTACCTCAAATCCCTCCCCCGGGCTGCCTCTGACCACAACCCTCTCCTACTGAGCGCAAATCACAATATGAATACCAAGAATCCTCCCTTCAGGTTCGAGCTTGCATGGCTTGAGAATAATCACCTGAACCCTCTTGTTGCCAAATGGTGGAATATCAAAATTGAGGGCACTGACATGTTTAGATTTGCAGCAAGCTCAAAGAAATTAAAAAACAACTCAAAATATGGAAGTCTATGGTCTTTGGCAACATCAAGCTCCGCAAACAGAAGCTATCTCAAGATTTGGCTAAAGTCTCTACTCAAATGGAGATTGAGGGGAGATTGGATCACCTTCACCAAAAAGAAACCTCCCTCCTCAGTGATTATCACAATATGCTTCAAGAAGAGGAGACCTATTGGAGGCAATGCTCTTGAGCCCTTTAGCTCGAGCAGGGGGATCGTAACACCAAATTCTTCCACATCACTGCTTGCAAGCATAAGAGCAGAGACAAGATCCGAGAGCTGGTGTCGTCCTCGGGTACCCTATTAACATCTGAGGCTGATATCTCCAATGAGCTCATCTCCTTCTATTCTAACCTCCTCCAGGTTGACCAACCTCCTTCAGAGAAATCAATGGCCTCTATGCTCCAACATATACCACAACTTGTGTCTTCTGAGATGAACAATAATCTGATCAAACCTTTTGCTATGGAGGAAATTCACAAAGCGGTCTTCACCATGAAAAGGGACAAAGCTCTGGGCCCGGATGGTTTTCTTTGCTTTCTTCCAAGTGTTCTGGGAGACCATCAAGTAGGATCTCTTCAAAGTGGTTAATGAGTTCCAGATCAGTAACAATCTTCTAAAAGAATGGAATACCACCTTCGTTGCCCTTGCCCCAAAAGTGCATAGTTCAAAAGATGTCTCCAACTTCTAAGCCAATCAGTTTATGCAACACCGCTTACAAGATTATCACTAAGATGTTGGCCTCCAAGATTAAACCCCTAATGAATGATCTCATCTCGCAAAACCAAAACGGTTTTATTAAGGGACGGCTCATCCAAGGTGGTATCATTACGGTTCATGAAGCTATCCACTCGGCCTATCACTTGAAATCCCCAGGAATGATCCTAAAGCTTGATATGCAAAAAGCGTTTGACAGAGTCAGCTAGCCTTTTTAATTAGGGTCCTGGAAAAATATGGTTTCGATAAAAGATGGTGTAGTTGGGTCTTCTCTTGTATCGCGACTCCTTGCTTCTCTATTCTTATCAATGGCATTCCGGCAGGATTCTTCAAAAGTAGCAGAGGTATCAGGCAAGGTGACCCCCTGTCACCCTTCCTCTTTGTTCTTATGGCGGACTCCCTCAGCAGAGCACTGGAGGCAGCTAAAAGTCAATCTGTCATTTCGGGTCTGAAAATCACCTCTAGCTTCCCTTCTGCCACCCATAGCTAGTTTGTTGATGACACTTTTTCTGTTAAGTGTTGCCTCTATGATTGAAGCCCGGGCTATCATGGATATCCTATCTCTTTACCAATCAGCTTCTCAACAAATTATCAATTTCAACAAGAGCAACATCTCCTTCATCAATCTGCTCCTAGGACTCAGAGAAAGATTGCAGATATTTTTGGGTGCAATATTGTGGATCTCCCCGCCTCTTATCTTGGCATCCCCCTCTTCCATGGTAAGCAATCTAAAAATCTCTGGAATCCAGTCATTGAAAGATACCAAAAAAAGCTTGCTGCCTAGAAAGGGGCTCTGCTCAGTCAAGTTGGCAAACTCCAACTGGTTAAAGCCACCCTCCAAAGTCTTCCTACTTACTTCATGTCCCTTCTCAAAGTTCCCAACTCGGTGAAGGAGGTGGTGGAAAAAATCCAAAAGCACTTCCTGTGGTCTGGGACGGAAGAAAGGAAGAGGATCCATCTTGTCTCATGGAAGGAAGTGTGTAAGCCAACTTCTCAGGGTGGGCTCGGACTAAGAAGGATGGCTGACACGAATGTGGCCCTCCTGGCCAAACTTGGTTGGGATGTGGCTAAAGGTAACTCTCTTTGGGCTCAACTTCTCAGAGCTAAGTATCTTGCTAATAATGAAGATTTTCTCACTTCAAATCCAATTCGAGGTTCGGCCATTTGGAATTATGTTATTAGCTCCCTCCCCATTATCTGGGCTGGCACTAAATGGAGATTTGGAAATGGTAGACTTATTGACTTCTGGTGGGATCATTGGATTGGGGTCGAGCCACTTGATCGTAATCCATCATGGGATCTGTGAAAATAAACCTCATTAATAAGCAGGGAAGATTAGTTTTAGGCTATTGGAAGATGGTGAATTCCATTCCCTCTTGGAATATTCAGGTCTGGGATGATATTAGTGAACGTAGAGCACGCTCCTAAATTCTCTCGAACTATGCTCTCATCCATCTATATCCCCTTCTCCCAACATGAAGATGAGCTAATTTGGCCCCTCTCCCCATCTGGCTCTTTCTCGGTTAAGGCTGCTTATCTCTCGATGCATAGTGCTGACTCTGGTTCCCCCCTCACCAAATTCTGGCTGAAGGAGATCATCCCCAAAATTGGCTTTTTCCTGGCTCTCTTCTAAGAATGCTTTCCTCTCTGGAGAAAATATGAAAAGGAGGGGTTTCTCTCTTCCCACTAGATGTGTGCTTTGTACTAAGGAGGTGGAATCCTCTGCCCATCTTTTGATCCACTGTCCCTTTTCGCAAGTTATCTAGCATTGGTTCTTATCGAGGATGGGTGTGTTCTGGACCTTCCCTGAGTCCATTCAGGACACCCTCTCTCAATGGAGTTCCCCTTCACTCACCCGGCTCTGGTTCTAGCTTGGAAACTTCTCCTCCTACATGGCATATGGGGCATCTAGAAAGAAAGGAACAGAAGAATCTTCAAAGACCAGAGTCTTGAACCTGATCGGGTGGCTACCCAGATTGCTCTTACTTTCCAGGACAATCTCAACTCTCACCTTTGGTCCAAATATCAGCAAAAAATCCAAATCTGTAACTCTCAGGAGTGGCAGAGGCTGTTGGCCATTCATCCTATTAGTAAAGGCACTTCCTCTGCTCGGGGATTAGTTTGATGGCTTCCTCCCCCTCTGGGTTGGAGAAAACTTAATACGGATGGGGCCTCGAAAGGCAATCCTGGTAAATCTGGTGGAGGAGCCATTCTTCATTGCTCCTCGGGTTCCATCATTGTTGCATCTGCTCATAATCTTAACTATGGCACCAACCATTATGCGGAAACCTTGACCATCCTCAAAGACCTTGAGCTGGCCATCAAATTTGGCGACGATCCCCTCCAAGTTGAAAGTGACTCCCTCAACATCATCAATCTCCTGCAGTTAGCTGATTATGGTCAATGGTCGATCCAAAATATCATAGCTGATATCAGAATTCTTCAAAGAACTTTCCAACAAATTCAGTTCTAGCATGTCCTTCGGGAGGGGAAAAAAGCGGCTAACCACCTTGCTAACATTGGAGTTCTCAACTTCCCGACTGACCTCTTCCAAATTACTCAGAATGATCTATCCCAATGCTGAGTGGTGGAAGGGGGAACTGATATGGGTTTCAGCAATGCCTTTATGGCCCCCTCAAAAGGTGGCGGCATTTATGTTTGATTTATTATGAAAAGACCTTTGGCGCTGAACCATTTGATGAAGGTGATGTGTTATGATGTGGAGGATTTCCACACGCATGGGGTAATTCCTCCCATTAATCATTTGATGATCTGGCGGGAGGACAATGATAGCAAGGCCGATGGCTCCCATGCCCTAGTCGGGATGTTAAAGGACCCCATCGCTCTCACTTCTGCACTTTTCAAAAAAATTCAACAATGGGTGGCCAGCTGAAGCGGCTTGAGCCTGCTGCCTGTGACTCGGTTAAAGAAGATGTGGAGGTTTGGAACATTTTACTTGGAAAATGGCATCACGACCTTCCTGGAGAGAATGGCGGGCTACTCACCCGGTTTTGTACGTAGTTATGGCTTCCTGGTTGAAGGGGTGGGTTCAGATTGGCAACACGTGCTTTACCATCTCCACCAATGCTATCACTGATGCCATGGGTCTTCCTACCACCGGTGACATCTATTTCAAGCGCTCGTTGCATGCTGAAATGTAGGATTTTATCACTCCTGGGGACAAGCGGTCAAATACCTCTCTGGCTACACTCGCGATTCCCTACCTCCTCCATGGAATAGAGTCGTGGAAGTTATAATGCGTTATTTCACCATTGACGGTCATTATCGGCTTGTCTACGGCCCTCACTTCTTCATCCTTTCTCATCTGCTTTGGGGAAGAAGATAAATCTGGCGGCTTTCCTTTATCAGTCTTTAGAGCACTCTGTTCAGCTGGCTCGTGATGGGGAAGGGGCTATTCTCCACTGTGGCTTTCTTGTACCTACTTTTTGTGATGCTTGCCGCATGCCAACTTGATTCGCTTCACCCCAAATCTAGTCGTCACCGCCGCTCTCCCTCGCCTTCCCCCACCCCCCTCCACCTCCCTCCGCTCTTCTCGGTGCCACCATCGTTTGCACCTTTCCTCTGACTCGAATCGGATGTCACCATTCTTAGCCCTCCCTCATTGTTTCCGAGCCTTCGCCTTTGGTTTCCCCGCACCTTTCATGCCTCTTTGTTAGAAGGTACCGACACTAGTTTTAAAGCTGTCTCCCCGGTCTCAAGCCCCGATACCTCTCTTGCGAAGAGATTTTGGGCCTCGCCAAGCTCTATCTTGACTCCCGGCCTCGGAGCAGATGGAGACAAACCAGCCTGTGGATGACCCCACTTCTCAGACTATGGGAAACAATCCACTCTTCGACGACAATGAACCTCCTACTGACACTATGAAATCTTCACCGAATTTGAATTCAACTCCTTGAGCCTGGGACTGCTGACTCACAAAGGGATGAACGCAGAGTCGATATGGTGTCATCTATTTTAAACAAGCTTCAGTGTGCCTTCACTGCTTTGAAGGCATGGGAGGCCTTCACTGATTCTACCAGGAGCGCCATTGCCAAAGATTGCTCGGAGCTCATCACCCTGGCGAACAACTTGCGGAGGATTCGGGTTCCCCTAGAGCTAGAACTGTTGTCTCTGAGCTGAAAAAGCTCTTATGATGTTATCTACTTTTCTTCTGTTGTCTTTTTGGATTCCTTTTTTGGAATCTCCATGGGTACTTTTTTGCTATGTTCTATATTGCTAAATCTGGCCTGAAGGGATTTTTGTATAAGGTTGTGGGACCTTCTAAAACCCTCTTTTTACCCTATATATTCCAAAAAAACTCCCTTTACATCATTTTAATGTATTTAACTCACTAATATATTATTTTTAATAAGGGTTTGAACATTTGGTGAACCTAACTCTTGAATTAAACATTGTGCTCAAAATCTTATTGCCCAAGGGCTTGTTTATGGTACTCCTCTTCGCTTATTGGTGATGTATTCATCCTTCTATCTTATATGATCATGCCATTTCCTCTAATGATCCATGGTACTAAAATCAATCCTAATGGCCCACATACTCGTATTTGGTGTTACAAAGGCAATTGTAGACATCAAAATTAAACCGCACAATTTTAATACTAAAATTACACTATTTTTCTTCTTTACTGTCATTTCATTATAATTAGTGATTTCCCACTAATTAGATGACATTCCCCTTTGTCTCAGTCAACTAACGATACTTCATTAATTAACTAGTCTCATCCCTCATCTCGGATGCCAATTAATGACACTTCATTAGCTATAACCCTCTTTTAATTAATTAATTAACCACTATTAGTTAATTAACCTTTTAATATTATATTTAATCAATAAAACCTCTTATTGGTTAAATCCCCCTCTCAAACCCTTCAAATTCTACTAATCTCCCCCTAAATAATCTCCAAATGGCTTCTATAAGCTTAACTTGGTATATTAATTAATCCTAGTTGATTAATTAAACCTTCTCAAACTCCCATGAGTTGTTAATTACTAATCATACTTATCCCTTTCTAATTATACATTCCCTTTATTCAAAATTCACTAGGTTGCAAGATTATCCCAAAATGGAAAGCTATATAAGAAGCCTAGTACACCTTGTCCAAACTTACACCATGTCCTTGACAAACATTATACTTGAGAAGAGCATTTCATGTTATTGGAAGTCTTGTTAAATCTCCCCTTTTCTACTTGCCAAAGAGTAGTAAGAGAAGAATAAAAAATGGCAACTAAGCCATACTTGATGAGATATCATCCTCTTTCTTTAGAAATCACCAAGGATGTATCTACATTCAAAAGCACATCCAAATATCAAAGGGGTTTGCATTTAATGTTGAGTTCATGTTTTATGTAAGTTAATTAGCTTTTCTTTTTGCTTTATCATGATGTATTAGCTTGAATTTAACTAAGTTAGGATCTACTTGGTGTTAGGTTCTTTCAATTAACTTAGTTTAAAGTTTTAGCATGCATACATCAACCTTGTGCTCATCTTTCTTTTTATCATATAAGCATGGTTCCTATTACCCATGCTTATTCTATTGATGATAGCTTTTCCAATGTTGTTTTTAATATTAGCGTTGACCATGTCCAATGTGAAGGATCCAAAACTAACTTTGAAAATCACTCTCATGGCCTTCTTGAAGATGAGGCACAATGTCTTACACATTTCTTAAAAGAGAATACTAAGATTGATATTATTCTATATGCTACATGAGATAAAATTTATCATGCTTCATTATCTCATATAGAGACATCTACTATTCATACATCTACGATGCCTACATCTATGGGGAACTTAATCCTTCAATGCACAATGTCTCTATGCATATTCTTGAAATCACTAATGTTACCACATCTCCTATATGTAATCATAATGGTTTACACGCTTCTTCATCTAGCATGTGGGATCTTGAAACCCTTGTTCATATATTACAAGCTCAAATCTTACAATTACAACAAGGTACATTTACCCCTTCTCATGCTATGGATTATACTTAATTGATTGAAAAACCACTTGCACCCAATGTGGCTTCTTATCCTTCACCTCTTAGTTTTGTTTCTCTAAACTTTCTATATATGATGGTAGAGGTGACACCACAAAACATATTTTAGCAATTCACGTTGTAGACACCACTTTTTCACCCCTAGGTGACCCAACACACATTAATTACATTATCATTATTATCATCATTATCACTATCCTAAGTCCATCATCTTTGTAATCAAATTTACCGTCGTAAATCTTAGTTTACCAACGTATAATTTTATTTACCCTCCCCTAACCACCTAAAACCAACCTAGCCTAATTTATCCTACCCATCATAACCCCTAACCTCTTCCTACCTAAATTCATAACCTCCCACCATTCATGAAACAACCTTAATCCTCATATGACAAGTGGTTTTAACCATTTTCCATCTTTTCATTACTTGATTTGTAACATCTCCGGACAAATTGATGACGATCCATGATCGCACGACGATCGTTCAGACACCGTGATCCTATTTAAATCACCCTTCGCCCATTTTCACCGTTAGACGGATATATTACATAGACATACTAGACTTCTACTAGATCTCTACGAGCCTCCACACTAATTAAGCTAAAATGTGAATTTAATCCTAATCGGATTGCTATTGTAGATAAATAAATGACAATTAAGTACAACAATGATACTCAAGTAAACTAAGCAATACTTTATGAAACCCTAGTTATAAGGAGGAGAAAGAGTTACTTAGTTGATTTGCAATAAACCCTGAAGTGTATTGAAGTATTGACCGGTGAAAATAATGATAGAAGCATCACACAAAGTCCTATAACAATGTAGATCTAGTAGAATAGGGTGGACAGGGGCACCCGAGAAAGGGGCAGGGGTGCTCATGGGCTCTAAAACCGGAAACAAGTGTCCGAGTGCGTGAAAGTGCTTAGAACTCCAAATTTTAGGGTCTCAAGTTATTTGCTATTGTTCACCTTTTTTTGCTAAGAAGTCACACCAAGATCGTCGAGTTCGCTAGAAACCTACAATGAAGTATGAACTGCAAAACCATCAAATAAACATCAAATCCAAAAAAAAATATGCAAAATGAGGGGTCAAACTATCCTCAGCTATCACAATGGTGAACTTACGACTGAGCATTACACTACATCTTAGACCCAATGTAGTTCTACATGTGTGTGTGTGTGGAATCATACCCTAAGTGGCTCTTGTGTATGTCGCACTTGAGCAAGTAGCTAGATGTAAAGAAATGTAATAGATGTGTGCATGGAATAGAATGAACTCCCCTCTTATGAAGTGTATGTAGAAAACCAACCCTTTTCCCTTGTGATGGATGCTAGAATGGATGCTTTGATGCTCTTGAATAGCCTTTGGATGCAACCTTAGGTGGTGATAGCTAATGCTTAGTGTTTGGTCCCTTATTATGGTCACATAAGTTTATATTTATATGATTCCTTCACTTGAATTTCGTAATCAACCCCGAAAAGGCTGACTACCAAAAATCTAAGATTCTCAAATGGCTAGAAAGGAACCAAAAAGTGTGAAAAAGTACAAAAGGGTCGGTGGTGCCCGGAGGGGATGAGGATGCCTAGCCTGGCATCTTGGTTGGGCACCGGTGTCCAGGATGATAAATGGTGAAGTATAAAAAGGTAGATTGAGCAAGTAAGGGTGCAAGACCAAAAGTAACAACAAAAAGCAAAGAAAGGTGGCCAAATACACGGGTTAGTTGTTACTTTTCTTACTTAGGAATCTTATGAATAGTAGAATGCAACTAGGACTAGATAATTACCCAAAGTGCATGATTTTGTGTCTAGATTTCCCCCACTTTATGTTGGTGAATATAAATCTCAGTAACATAAAGTAAATAGAGACGCATACCGATAACCATGAAGATTGATGTAGAAAGAGCGTCTTTAAGGGACAAGATAAAGTGTGGAGTGATAAAAGTATGAAGAGTGGATACTAAGGATGAGGAATTGTAAAAAGTGATGAGATGATGAACATAAGGTGGAAACACATTCTCTAGATGTCACGAATGTTCTTGTTTTCAATGTTAATGTTGATGTGTGTGATTATTGAATTATGTTGACTACCGCTTCCCATACGAATGAACCTATAAAAGAGAAGAATGAACAAGTAGTCAAATATGCATGTATACGTAAAAAAAAGTATGTAAAAATTTTGAAAATGTGAAAAAGGAACATGTGCACTTGATTCATGATGAGGAAAAGAGTGTAGAAAGGATATTGAAGATGTTGTACATGAAGCGATTTTTTTGGGCGATCTCACGCCGATGCAGTAATGCACCATGCGACCTTGTAAGCCCTTGCAAATTTGTCAATTTTTGAGGTGATCTCATGCCAATGATATGGAAGAAGTATAAGGAGAAAAGTTTGGTGTTATCCTCTAGTATTTAACTACTTCCTGCAATGTAGAACACCACCTCGGATGGTGTGTATAAAAGCAAGTGTTAAGGATCTGCATGCCCTGTAAAAGCCACTATGTGGAGTTTTGTAGACTTTTCTAAACTACCAATCATTGTGTAAGCGCCCTCCTGGCTACATGCATCCAAGAAGGGCCGCTATGTGCCAAGGACCCAAGTCGATTCTAAGCCCTAAAACTGAAAACTATGTTATGCCAATATCGTTTTGTTATGTGTAATGACTTTATAATGTTATATGACATGAATGATTCACCTAAATGATGCCCCCCTCATTTGGGGTGCATGCGACGTTGTTAAAGGATTATGTGGCCCAAAGGAGGACTGACTATCATTGTCTAAAATTGTGCTTTGCACGGGGAAGAGAATGTTCTTGGTAGAAACAAAGGCATGCGTAAACAAGTGGCTAAGAGATAAGTTTTAGTAGAAGCAAATACAAACACACATGTAGAAGACAAAATGTATGCTAAGCAGACAATATGTAAGCTAAGATGCGAGAATATAATGTAAAAACACAAGAAGGCAATGTAGACCACAAAAAGTAGGTTGCAAACATGGGACACCACTCATGATGTCGCAAGACAATCAAGGTCAACTAGGCAAAAAGCAGATAATGTGCACACAAGATAAAGGGCAAAGCCCACAAACAATGATAAACAAGATCAAACAAAGGAACAGACATCCATGCTGGCAAATACGCATGTAAAACCAACACTACACATGAAGCACCCATTAACATGTTAGAGAGATTAAAAATATGTCAAAGCATGTATAATCCAATATAGTAGTGTGCTATGAAAAAAATGAAACAATAACACCTTTAATTTATGAAAGTAGATGCCCGTAGGAGCCTCTGTGGGGATTGGTAATAGGTACTTGTGCTAAGCATACATGTTGCATTTAATAGATTTGTAGAATATATGATCAAAAATAGAAAGGAAAGTGAACGTGCATATGTGTATGATAATTATAATGACATACAAGATGTCTATCTAAGCATGTAGTAAAGAATACATGTAAAAGCATAAGTAAGAAAGAGTAAATGCAACCAAGATATGTAGTATGTTGTGGATGATAAAGAATGGAATGCAATGTGAATGATAGGAGCCACGTGCCCCCTAAGTGAGTGTGAATAGAGTTTTATGCAATGAGGTTCATTTGTTTATCCCCCTCAATAGTCAAGAATGAACCATAAACAAGAGTGCGTTATTGGGAAATGGTCTGAAATGTTCTTACAAGAAATATGTGATTATCGAGGTGCAAAGTGTAGAGCATAAATATACATGAGTGAGTGAGCAAGTGATTGAATGCATGCAAGTGTGAGGAGGCTCATTTGAGATGTATACCCTCAACAATCGAGTATGGGCCGTGAAACTAGAGTGCGTCATAGGGTAATGACCGTTGTTTTACTCAGAGTATTTCTTAAGATGCATGACATTGAGTGGGTTTTTGAGTGGCTTTCCCAAAAGGGTGGTAAGGTGATAAAATCCACCACCAAGTTTGTCAGTGATAATGTAAGGACCAAGCCAATTAGGCTTAAATTTTCTTTAAGAGGAGCTTCAACGTTTGTATTTTTTGATTCTCTTTCAAGACAAGGTCACTTATGCTGAAATTGTGAGGAAAAGTTTTGTGATTGTATGCGTGCACGATGCGAGATTGATATGCACGAAGATGTTTGAGTGCTTGGACACAAGTGGGAGTCTAAAATTTCTAACTCATATATATATGGTTTCGTGATATTAAATGTCTTTAAGTATGCCTTTGAGTGAAACACGCAATGAGTGTATCTCAAGTTTGAGTGGGATGACAACCTTAGTACCATAGACCAAGGAAAAAGGAGTTGCATTAGTATGTGTACACACTAGTACGATAAGCCCAAAGAGCATAAAATAGTTGATTATGCCAGTCATCACCACTAGAAGCAACTATCTTGTGTAATATTTTGACAATAGTTTTGTTGGTGGCTTCAGCTTGGCCATTGCCTTACGAATAATAAGGAGTAGAGAATGGTTCTTTAATTTTGAACTATGCACAAATTTTTTAACCTCCTTATTTTTGAAGGAAGATCCATTATCAATGATAATGGTAGAGGGCACACCAAAGCATGTAATGATATGGGTAGTGAGGAAACCACAAATGTCAGTACAATTATATTTCGTAGTGGGGTTGCTTGACCCATTTAGTAAAATATTCGGTAGTAGTAATAATGTATTTATGTCCATCAGTTGATTTAGGATTTATCATGCCAATGAGGTTGAATCCCCAAAGAGAAAATGGCCAAGTTGGTGCAATTAGTTGGAGATCATATGTAGGTGTGTGATGGAGGTTGTCATGCTTTTGGCACTTCTCATAACGAGTAGCATATTCGAGGTAGTCTTGCTCCATGGTAGGCTAATAATATCCCTGACACAAAAGCTTTTGAGACATAACTTTGCCAGAGAAATGACCGTTGCACATGTTGTCATGTATTTGTGAAATAATAGTGGGAATATTGAAAATCCCTAAACAACGTAAGAGTCAACCATCAAGTGCATGTTTAAATAATTTTGTCCTAATGATGACATAATGGGTAGCCTCATGTCGCAAACGATGAGCTTCATGAGGTTGCAGATTATCAGGAATGGTTTGTTTATATAAGAAGTTATAAATGGGAGTAAACCATTCGGGATTGTCTTAATTGTGCATGATGGCACAAGCTGTAAGAGGTAAAGTGGAAATGGAAGGATATTGTAAATGCCTAATGATGAATGTGGCTTGCTCATCAATAATATCTTGTGGGATAAGTGACTCGCACTAGCCATGGCGTCTCGCATGATGATTATCCTTACGAGGAATGGTAGTGATAGAGTAAGACTCAAATGTAGCCAAGAGATCTTTTACAAGTGTATTATATGGGATTAAGTGCTCCTCTTTTGTGTTATATGTATCATTTACTTGATTTATGATGAGTTGAGAATCACCATGTATGCATAAGTTATGAATGAGGATTTTTCAAGTGGTGAGAAGGCCGAGGATGAGGGCTTCATATTCAACGATGTTATTTGTACATGAAAACCCTAATTGATATGCAAAGGGGAGTGGATCACCCTGTGGGGTGATGAAAACTATGCAACCTTAGTTCCATAGCTTCAACAAAGACCCATAAAAGTACATTGTCCATGTATCAGGATCAACATTATAGGTAGTGAAATCATCATGGAAGGAATCGAAGATGGGAGATACATCGAGAAGGGGTGCATAGCTAGTCGATCTGCTATGACTTGGCCTTTGATTGCTTTATGTGGTATGAACTTGAAATTGAATTTGGTGAGAAACATAACCCAACATGCTAGATGTCCCTGACAGATGTGTATGGGAAAAGAGGTATCATAATGGATCTACCTTGGTGATGATATGTACCTCATTGTTAAGAAGATAGTGATGTAATTTATCCGTGACAAAGATAAGGCCAAGACATAGCTTTTCGATGTAGCTATAGTCATATTCGTAAGATATTAGGGTTTGAATGATGTAATAGATTTCTATTTCACATTGAGAATCATCATGTTGTGCCAACAGGCCCTTAAGGCATGAAACATGGTGGAAATGTATAATAAGAAAGGTTAGTCAGCTAGCAAAGGGACTAAGATAAGTGGATTTAAAAGATATGATTTTATGTCATCAAATGCTTGTTGGCATTGCTCATCCCATACAAACTTAGTATCCTTCTTCATGAGGTGTGTGAATGGTTGAGTCTTATTAGCAAGCTATGCAATGAATCTCTAGGATAGCTTGAATTTTTCCCTGTAATGATCGTAGTTGATGTAAATTTTTAGGTGGAGGCATGTTCGACAATGGCTTTAATCTTGTTGGGATTGATTTTAATGCCATGTTGCGAGATGATATATCCAAGGAGTTTACTAGTTGTGACCCTAAAAACACATTTTTTGGGATTTAGGCATACGTGATATTGACGTAAGCATTCAAATAGCATTCGTAGATCTTTGGCATGGGTGGAATAACATGTCTAGATTTAGCCAAGATATCATCAACATAATCTTTAATAATCTTGTGAATATAATCATGAAATATGTGCATCATCACTCGTTGATAAGTGGCCCCAACATTTTTAAGGCCAAAGGGCATGATAGTGTAACAAAATGTTCCCCATGGTGTGGTGAAAGAGGTCTTCTCTTGATCAATGAGGTTGATTTTGATTTGATTGTAGCCCGCGAAGCCATCCATGAAAGATATGATATCATATCCGGTAGAATCAACAATGGCGTCAATATGAGGAAAGGGAAACTATCCTTGGGACAAGCTTTATTTAAATCCTTAAATTCGGTGCAATAATGGATCGGCCATCCACTTCATAATGGGTATGATATTAGATACCCATTCAGGATAATCAACAATGTGAATAAAACCAATGTTGAGTAATTTTTGGATTTCTTCTTTGACTAGGAGTGCCACTTTTGGGTGTATTTTGCAAATTTTCTATTGGATTGGTTTTGCACAGGGTTAAGGAAAATGTTATGCATTGCAATCAGATGGATCAATACCTAGAATATCACTATAGTCCCATGTGAAAATGTCAGAGAAATCATGAAGGAATTGCTTGATATATTTTTTCTCGTTAGGCATGAGAGAGGCAACTAGCAAAATTATTCGTGGATTTTCAGATGTACCAAGGTTATATTGAATTGTCTCTTCATTGAGAAGAGATGACTGATCCTTGATGTATGGATCAGTAGGAATAGTATCAGGGGATTGGTGTTGTCAGGAGGTGTATTAGACTCTCTAAAGTAAAAGCAACATTGAGGGATGATGGAGAATGCCTCTTGTGGTGAAAAGAAGGGATCATAAACGCCCATGTGTTCTAGAAGAGCATCATCAATAGAGAAAATGTCTAAATTATCCCAAGTGGTAGAGGTAGCATCACTGATGAGTTTTGGATGTACAAGAGGAAGTGAAGAAGTATGCAAGGTAGTATAAGCTTCCGAAGGGGGAGAGATGGAGGATGATATCCCAATCCAAATTTGTGAGATTGTGTGGGAAGATCCCAAAGTGTTGTGACTTTATGTTCTTATTGACCTAAGCTCGTATCGGAGAATCCATAGTGGCGCAAATATTCATATCCTAGTCCATATTTAGAAAATTCTTGAGTAGGAGCAGAGGAATAAGGAGTATCACCATATTGCTTAATAGAATGGAAATATGCAAAAGGAGATGGATCAATTGGGACATCATAAAAATTCCTTGATAATGAAATTTAAGCCACATATGCAGAGTAGAGGGGACCACATGCATGACATGGATCTAAGGCCGCCCAAGAAGAATATTATAATTGAGGTTATTGGGCATGACATGACATGGAATAGTGATTGTACATGGACCAACAAAGTGTGAGGAGAGTAATGATACCTAAGACATGCTTGGGAATATTATCGAATCCACAAATAGAAACTGATGAAGGAGCTAAAGAATTTTTAGAGAGGCCTAAGTGATGAAGAAAGGATATATTACAAATTTTGAGGCTAGACCCATTGTCTACTAAGGCACACTTGACCCTGATATTATTGATACAAACCTAAATATATAAGGGGGTCATGCTCTAACATTGCTTGAGACGGTAACTCATCTGATGTGAAAGTTATTTGATCCTCATTAAGAGATAGGGCAGAAGTAAACTTATGGTATACATATTTAGGTGAGGTGTGAGGAGGAATATAATGTTGAGTTGTGGAGCTTAATTGCTTCACAAATAACATGCTTTATTAACTTGTTGGAATACACAATAATTGATGTCGGTCACCTAGGGATCGGTATCGGTCAAGGCAAGGAGGAACTAACATCAATTAGGGTAACCAACATCGGTTACCTATGCATGATTAATTTTATTTAACTCACGGGAATTAGATCTAACCTTTGTTATAAAGTTGATATAATGGTTGTAATTGCATAGCTAAAGTGCCCTAAGTTTGTATATGCCTATATAAGCTAGAAAGATAGGGTTAGAAAGAGATAACTCATTAAGAATTTTGAATTATAAGAAGGAATTCTTAGAGAGAGAAAAAGAGAAGCTTGTGAGGAAGAAAGTACTTGTACATCCGGGAGAGGTGTGGAAGATTGTAGATATTCATTGTATATCCTCTATGAAGCTTTGAATAATATATTGGTTGTTTCTTGGAGGACGTAGTTAACACTAGGTGAACCACGTTATATCTTGTGTATCATTTCTTCTGGTTTATTTCCGTATTAATTACTTGTATGCTTCGATCTAAATAATATATCTGTACAACTGGTGTGATTAACCCCAACTACTATTAGATATTTTTTGTTTGAGGGTTTTGTGTGTTGACATATTTATTCACAGAGGGATTTCAGATTGAGTAGGAGCTATAATAATGGCAGAAGATGGAAAATACGAGTTGAAAAATTTGATGGCTGAAATTATCAATTATGGAAGATACGGGTGGAAGATTATCTGTATCAGAAAGATCTATACTTATTGTTGGATGAGAAGGCAAGACCTACAAAGATGAGTGATGAAGAATGGAAAATTATTGATAGAAAGGCTCTTGGATCTATAAGATTGAGCTCTGTGACAAAGCATTTATGGTTTCAAATATTACCGAAGCATCAACCACGGTAGATTTGATGAAATCTTTAGCTAATTTATATGAAAAACCTAGTGCTTCAAATAAAGTTTATTTGATGAATAAATTATTTAATTCAAAGATGCAAGAAGGTGAATCTGCATCAAGTCATTTGAATGATTCCGGTCTATTATAAATCAATTAAAATATGTGAATATTCCGTTTGATGATAAAGTGAAAGCACTTTTATTTCTATTCTCTTTGCTAGATAGTTAGGATAACTTGGTAATGACTATTAGTAATACAACGTCTGCTATTAATATTTTAAAGTTTGACGATGTGGTTAGTGTTGGTACCCAAACAAGTGCCTTTGTGTTTGGCCTTTTTAGATTATTAAGTAGATTTGTTTGAAAAAGACGGATCAATATGGGGCTAATTTTCATAAGTTGATTGGGTAATGTGAAACTGGGATCTCGGGTATGCTTGGTAAGAATGCAAGGGTAATAAATGTATTTTTACCGGAGCCCAAAGGCTTGATATCTCCAGAGATGGTTTAGGGGGCAACCTTTCCCTGGTTCCCGAGACGATGCCTTTGATTGGTCATTTTGAATAAGTTACACTCTGGGGCCGGTTCGCTTGTGCAAATATTTTTCCTAGACCCGACCTATCCACGTGAAATTGATAAGAAATGAAGGCTTGATGGTGCATAACTTGTATGGATGAGTAGAGTAGTTATGACCTTTTTCTCTTTCCCATGATATGTGTAGTTAAGTATGATATATTGAAACATGAAAAACAATTGAAAATCTACTTTGAAGGTGTTCTTATTGATCGAAAAGAGAAAATAGAAAATGCAAGAGGATGTTTGAATGAATGATAGCTACACATGCATAGAAGGAAAATTTGAGGCAAAATATATAGTAAAAAAATGGGGATTTTATTTATGGGGCCCTAACCCTTCGCTATATAATATTGTTCAAACAAAATAATACAACTAAATATATATGATGGGTGTGTTTTCACGGTGGAAGTAAGTTTAGGTCTCTATCCCATCAATCATGTAGGGAACACACTTCAGAAGTTGGTCTCTATGCCTGATGAAGTCATCATGATCCTCGACACCGAACACAAATTGAATAGCCCTTACCAAGCCCTCGGACATCCCCTTTTCACGTAGCACAACAATGCTCATTTTTTTCCCATTCAAGATGTCCACCAACTCCCTCTTCTGCTCAAGAGTGTTTTCCCTTTTAGGCAAAGCGAGTCCACTTTTGTAATTTGATTTGGGGGGCTGACCTCTGGTCGGGTGAGCCTCGGAAGTAGGTGTGACTCCACCAGCTGAGACACGAGGAAGGGCACAAACCTTATGAGAAGAGACCATCTATAACCCAACCACGACTTGAACCTCTTCCATAGTAGACTCCAAAGGATCCAACCTCTCCTCTAATCTGCTGAAATGACTGCCTAACGATAATCCTTCATCATTGTCCCCTGGGTGTTGAGCAGAAAATTGGAGCATTATCTCTAGAAGGGAAGGAGAATAGTAGGCTCTCATCATATGCCAATGGGTTTCATGGACACATGGGCAATGGTGAGACTAGTGATTCCTCATGTCCTCAAGAGTCAGCTGAAACTCTGGGTGAATAAGATGAAAGCGTAGGGTCTCAAAAGATAGGAAAAGAGGGACACATTTCAGCCAGTGCTATTTATAAAGGATAAAACATGGGCAGGTTGATGAAGACAATCTTGGGGATTTGTCCTGACATTGAGAATGTTGAAGAATTAGCGGATTAGGGCCTCATTGGGCCCTGTAAGTTGAAAAAATTGGCCTATATGGGCTAACTCCTCCCCTTGAGGATTTGCACTGAGTGAAGGTGAAGCCATTCGCTAGGAATTTCAAAGAAATTTAATGTGCGGGGAAGAAGATGGTTTGGAAAATGTCACGAGAGAACTTAGGACTAGATAGGTGACGAAGGAAAGGAGTGGATAGATTGCTTAAATAGGCATGATGTGGCATTGACGTGGAAAAGAAAAATCATTCCATTATTAATGCCATATCAATTTTTAATTTCTTGGTACGTGTGAAATTTAAATGAAAATAATATTATTTATGAGGAGCGTGTCACCGGAGAAGAATTAACTACCCACAAAATTTGAGAATGTCTCATCACATTAACTTTTCTAGCCACATCATGATTTTACACATGTGGAATTTTTTTAATGATTAATGTGATATGACCTAGAAAATATTTTCCTATGTCATCAAATGACGTACACATGATACAATGGAAATTGGTGCAATGGGTGGTCATTTGAGAATAATAGTTTATGTTTTCATGGCGGCCCAAGGTAGTTAAAAATAGTGACAGTTAGTCTAGATATCTGAGGAATATGCTTTGAAACCCTAAGAGGATAAAATGGTTTGATATATATGTAGAGAGTTTTGGTTTTTAAAGGAGAGGATTTTCTCTCTGCAGACGGGGACAAAAATTGTCGAGAAGGTCTGGGGAAGCAATTTTGGTGAGATTTCACAGTGGCATAGTGAACCATGGAACGAGAACTTGTCATGATGAAGGTTTTCTCTGTGCAAACCAGTTAGAAAGAATTTGTGTTAAGATGATTGCATATTGTACAATCATTAATAGACTTTGAGAGCATTAATACATGTTTCCCTTGTCTTTTCCTATGTTTAATGGTTGTATCTGATGAATGTGTCTGGAATCATGATATTTTCTTTTCTTTCTTTTTCTCAAAGTGATGTTGGGTGGGAATGAAGTGTGTTTTGTGTTAAAATTCTTTATGGGTCATGATTGTGCTCAAACTTTGAACATATCTTGTGCTCACTCAAATCTTGTCTAGGAAAGGTGTAAGCATTTGTTGTTTTTTGGGGGTACTTGAAAACCCTTTTTCTTAGACCTGTAAAAATATCCCTGCGGAATGAGTAGAATTTGGGGGTATAATTGGTAATTTCTTGGGGGTCCCTTGATCTAGACCATTCGAGCATGATTTCACATATAATGATCTTTCCTTAGGTGTACTAAGTTGGATTGTAAGGAGTTTAAAGATTGATTTTCCTAGAGATTTCCCCACATGTAATTTTCTTTTCACTAGATTCATTAACTTTCTTCACTGCATCCATGTTGAGATGTGGACAGACCATGGTTGGGATATTGGTTCTCTTGTTTATCATTATTCTCCCTCATGGCTGCTCCCCTTCTTTCTTTTCCACTCTGCGAAGTTACCCTTATCCCTATTTAAAACTCATATAACTCTGTAACAAAACCATGACCCGTGTAAAGAGCACGTTATAAACTCGACATAACCCTTTTTTTTCTAGTATCTGATTGGAAGTCCATTGTTATTAATTTGATCATCATTTTTTTTGGGAGATAGGATTTTGGGTGGACATTTTCCTGCTCTCCGTGGCTCTCATTGGGTCCTCGGGTGTTCTGACACTTCATGACCACTCCATCGAGTGAGCATTGCATCTAGTGGCTGCACCCGACCCTAATTTTCCCCTCTTGGTGTTTCTAGAGTACCGATCTGACTTCACACCCTAACCTCTACACTTTCACAACCATACTCCTGGGTCCTCTCGGCTGACTTGGTCACAACCAAAAGTAGTGGGGATCACAGCCACACCCTTTATTCGGGTGCCTCCCCACCACCCCCTTTGGGAAGGGTGGGCGGGTGACCAGAGGGAGACCTCACCCCTGGCTACAAAATGACGAACCCCTTAGGTCTCCTCTCGTCATCGGCCTCCCGCCACTGAGCCCCCTTCCCCCTTCAAGGGATGTGTTTTCGGGAGCCAATAGTTAGTATAATCCCTGAATGAAGAAATATACGGGAAAAGTACAATAGAATAATCATCTGGAAATGCTTTAAATGTAGAAAGTAGAGGAAGGTAGAAGGAGAGATCCAAAAGCAAGAATAATGGGAAATCAAAGTCTAAGAATGGAAGATCTAAATCCAGAGGTAAAGGAATAACCTGTTGGAATTGTGGAAAGAAAGGACATGCAAAGAAGGATTGTTGGTTCAAGGAAAACAAAGAGAATGTACTAGAGAAAGGTAAAGAGGAAAATGTTGCATCTTCTGAGGTAATGCAAGATGCCCTTATTCTCTCCTTGGATAATAAAATTAAATCATGGGTTTTAGATTCAAGGAGCTTCTTTCCATGCTACCCTAATAAGGGTTATTTTAGAAATTATGTCTAGGGTAATTTTGGGCATGTTTATTTAAGAGATGATGAACTATGCAATATTATTGGTAAAGGGGAAGTTCATCAAAAATTGGAGAATGAAAATGCATGGATATTGAAATATGTGAGTATGTGCCAAGCCTTAGGAGAAATCTAATTTCTACAGGAAAACTAGGTGAATCTAGTTACATGGTTACATTCACAACCAACTCTTGGAAGGTTACCAAGGGATCTCTTATTGTAGCAAGAGGCAAGAAGGTAGGAACATTGTATTTATCTACTGTATTATTGATTAAGTTTTGTGCTATCTACTTCAGATTTAGATGTAAGCATGTGGCATAATCGACTAGGCCATACGAGTCAAAAATGAATACAAATCTTAAAGGCTAAGAGTAAGTTATCAGATTTGAAAGATGTAGATCTTTATTTCTGTGAGCATTGTATATTTGGAAAGCAAAAGATAGTGAGATTTCTCAAAGTTGGGTCAACAAAGAAGGAGCAAAAATTGGAGCTTGTGCACTCAGATGTGTGGGGACCAACCCAAGTAGCTTCTCATGGAGGATCCCAATATTATGTGACTTTCATTGATGATGCCACAAGAAAGGTATGGGTTTATTGTATAAAGCATAAATCTGATTTTTTGAGACTTTTAAAAGATGGAAATCCCTTGTGGAAAATGAATCAAATTCAAAGTTAAAATTCCTTAAATCTGACAATGGTGGTGAGTACTGCAACAAGGTTTTTAATGATTATTATTTAGTGAATGAAATACATAGAGAAAGAACGGTTCCTAAAACACCATAGGAGAATGATGTTGCAGAAAGAATGAATATGAAAATCATGGAACATGCAAGAAGCATGAGGATATATGTTGGATTACCCTTATAGTTTTGGGCAGAAGTAGTAGACACGATGGTGTTTTTAATTAATCGTGGGCCTTCAAGTGCACTGGATGGTAGAATACCAAAAAAAGCTTGGAATGTAAAAGAGGTAGATCTTTCTTTTCTTAGAGTATTTGGTTCAAAATCTTTTGTGCATGTTGATAAAGAAAATAGAAAGAAGTTGGATGCTAAATCCAAGAGATGTACTTTCATTGATTATGGCTCTAGTGATTTTGGATTCCATTTTTGGGATTTAGAAGATTCTAAGATTATTAGGAGTCATTACATTGAATGCAATGAAAAGAGGATGTACAAGGATCAAGTTTTGGTACCCAAAACGAATCGGTTGGAAAGTTTGTGGAAGAAAAATAATTCTCGGATTCAAAAAGACATCTACAGTACTAGTGTTGGTCAACCTAAACTGGTATCGGTTGAATAGAACTTTGTGTCGGTTGCCTAGACCGACATTGGTTATAAAAGAGCATGACCAACATTGGTTAGCTGAACCGGTGTCGCAAGAGGTGACTAACATTGGTCATTATCTAAGATTGATACAAATATGCGAGAATGAGCCTCCGATATCCCAAATCTAGTGAGAAGGTCATAAAGGGTAAGTAGACCTCTAGAAATATTTACACCTTCCTTATCTTATTTATTATTGATTGATAGTGGTGAACCAAAGAGTTTTGAAGAAGTAATGCAGGATGAAACCCACAAGAAGTGGGAACATGACATGGATGAGGAGATGGACTCATTGAAACATAACCAGACATGAGATTTAGTCAAGTTGCTAGTAGGTAAAAGAACATTGCAGAATAAATGGGTTTACAGGATCAAGGAAGAAGAGGGTGGACAAAAAGATACAAGGCAAGGCTTGTGGTAAAAGGATTTGCATAGAAATCAGGTATTGATTTTGGTGAGATATTTTCTCCTGTAGTAAAAATGACTTCTATTTATATTGTATTGAGTTTAGTTGCAGTAGAAGATTTACATTTAGAGAAACTTGATGTCAAGATGACTTTCCTTCATGGTGATTTGGAGGAAGAGATTTATATGCAACAGCCGCTTAGTTATGAAGTCAAGGGTAAGGAGAAAATTATGTGCAAATTGAAAAGATATGGTATGGGCTCAAGTAATCCTCAAGGAAATGATATATGAGGTTTGATAGTTTCATGCATGCGCATGGTTATATGAGATGTGAATCTAACCATTTTATTTATTTCAAGAAGCTTGAAAATGAAAGCTATATTATTTTGTTATTGTATGTGGATGATATACTTATTGCAGGATCTAGTATGCAAGACATTGGTGAGCTTAAAGAAAATTTAGCTCATACATTTACAATGAAGGATTTGGGAGCTACAAATAAAATCCTTGGCATGCAAATTCATAGAGACAAGAAGAACAAGAAGTTGTATTTGTCTCAGGAACATTATATCAATAAGGTGTTGGAAAAGTTTAATATGTAGAATTTAAAACTTGTAAGTACACCTATGGATGGAAAATTTAAATTGAGCAAATATCAGTGTCCTACATCACATGAGTAGGTCGAGTACATGGCACGAGTTCCATATGCTTCAACAGTTGGAAGTCTTATGTATACTATGGTTTGTACTAGACCAGACATTGCACAGGTAGTGGGAGTTGTGAGTAGATTTATGGCCAATCCAGGTAAAGAGAATTGGAAAGTAGTCCAATGGATTCTCAGGTATTTGAGAGGGACATCCAACATGCAATTATGCTATGGAGGGTCAGATATTTCTTTATGCGGCTATGTTGATTTAGATATGGCTAGAGATTTGGATGGTAGGAGAAGCACCACTGGATATGTATTCACAAAGTAGGTGGGACAACAGTTAGTTGGATTTCTAGATTGTAGAAGGTTGTGGCCTTGTCTACTACAGAGGTGAATATGTTGTAGCTACAAAGGCTAGCAAAGAGATGATATGGATGAGAAGGTTCATGGAAGAGTTGGGAAAGGAGCAAGAGGATTATAGATTGTATAGTGATAGTCAAAGTGTGATTCATCTGGCAAATAACTCAAGTGTTTCATTCAAGAATGAAACACATTCAGTTGAGATATCACTTTATATGACACATGTTAGAGGATGGGCAGCTGAAACTAGAAAAAAATCATACAAATAAGAACCCTACGGATATGCTAACGAAGTCATTTCCAACGAAGAAGTTGGAGCTACACTCCACTTCTATTGGTCTTCGAGTTTGACACTTGAACAGGGAGAAACATGCCAAGGAAAGGATCTAAGAATGGATTTGTATGGTATAATGCAACAATTTATCTACAAGTGAGAGATTGTTGAGCTTAATTGCTTCACAAATAACATTATTTATTAACTTGCTAGAATATATAGTAATCGGTGTCGATTGGCGATCGACGACGGCCACTTGGGGACCGGTATCGGTCAAGGCAAGGAGGAACCAACATCGGTTAGGGTAACCGACATTGGTTACTTGTGCTTGATTGATTTTATTTAACTCATGGGAATTCAATCTAACCTTTGTTATAAAGTTGATATAATGGTTATAATTGCATAGCTAAAGTGCCCTAAGTTTGTATATACCTATATAAGTTGGAAAGCTAGGGTTAGAAAAAGAGAACTCATTAAGAATTGTGAATTGTAAGAAGAAATTCTCGGAGAGAGAAAAAGAGAAGCTTATGAGGAATAAAGTATCATGTACATCGGAAGAGGTGTGGAAGATTGCATATCTTCATTATATATCCTCTGTGAAGCTTTGAATAATATATTGGCCGTTTCTTGGTGGACGTAGCCCACACTGGGTGAACCACATTATATCATGTGTATTATTTCTTCTAGTTTATTTCCGTATTAATTGTTTGTATGCTTAGATATGAATATATATCTATACAACTGGTGTGATTAACCCGACATATAAGTAGTAGCTAAATATTATTTGAGCTTATTGACATAATCATGATGATTTTGCAGATACGCATGGATGGAGATGTTCATGTTCGAAGACCCTGAAAGATGAGGACCCTAAGAGCGTGAATATCAAGTTTGGGTTCACCAAATTATCAAGCTAAAATGTGAATTTAAGCCTAATTTGATTGCTATTG
This sequence comes from Taxus wallichiana var. yunnanensis, assembly GCA_018340775.1. Lineage (NCBI taxonomy): Eukaryota > Viridiplantae > Streptophyta > Pinopsida > Cupressales > Taxaceae > Taxus > Taxus wallichiana. The sequence goes on from CM031235.1 coordinate 646,121,258, forward strand.
TAGCAGTAAATAAATGATAATTAAGTACAACAATGATACTCAAGAAAACTAAGAAATAAAATATTAAACCCTAGTTGTAAGGAGGATAAAGAGGTACTTAGTTGATTCACAATAAACCCTAGATTGTATTAAAGTGCTAACACGACAAAGCAGAATGGTAGGAGCATCACATAGAGGCCCAGAAAAATGTAGATATGGTAGAACAATTGGACAGGGGCACCCAGAAAGGGGTAGGGGCACCCATGGTCACTATAGACTAGAAACATGCACTTTTGAGTCCGTGAAAATGCTTAGAAATCCAACTTTTAGGGTAATAAGTTGTTCACTATTGTTTGCTTTTGTCATTATGAAGTCACACCAAGATCACCGAGTTCGCTAGAAACCTGCAATGAAGTATGAACCTACAAAACCCTCAAATAGACATCAAACCCCAAAAAGAAAGATGCGAAATGAGGGGTCAGACTGTCCTCAACTATCACAATGGTGAACTTATGACTGAGCACCGCACTACATCTTAGACCCAATGTAGTTCTTGTTAGTGCAAAATCACAGCACCCTGGGACGCACATCGGGCTTCTAGGTTGATGTTCGTGCATCCAAAGTGTGATTGCACAACATGGAAACCTCTCTCCAAGCGTGGGGACTTGTGAAACCGAGAGAGAAATCTCCAGAGAAGGCTAGTTCCTACTCCTAAACTACTCCTGCCACAAGCTATTCCGGTGTGCAAGCTAATCTAATCCTAATCTAACCGTGCCAAGGAGACAGAGAGAGAGAGAAAGGAAAAAACAGCAAAAGCCTACACTAAAACGGTGATACACCAGAGAAGGAGAATGTTGGACATCTATCAAAACTGCCATGGGACAAAGAGAGGTGAGCAATGGGAAGGATGGACAGATGCATCACAGGCCCAAGGATAGATTTCACACAGAAAATGTCCCAAAACTCCATGAACACAGCTCCAAACCTGCAATGAACATTCAAACATACACAAATACCTGCAATGAAGAGAGGCAAGAAGAGGACAAGCAAAAATGAGGAAGGATGGACAGATGCATCACAAAACACGTTTTGTTGCTCCAGAAGTTTGCACAGAACATCATTCCATTAGTAAAAGGCAAAAACGCCATTACAGAGCAAGGGAGGAGGTTCGAACTCCATTTTCAACCCTAGAGAAGAAAAGAAGGGAGGGCAGAGCAGAAAGAATGAACAACTTTTTTTTTTTTTAAAAATGAGCCAAATCTGGCTTTTACATTGCATGGGTCGAGCCCAGGGGACAGAAAACGTGGGAAAACGTGCAAGCCCATTCCTCATTGACTGCAGATGCATTAAATCAGCATGGAGGATCTTACCAACCCATACCCTGTCACTTTGAGTGATTTTGGAGGAGAATGCGACCCATTTGTATTAATTTGGCCGCTAAAATGTCACTTCTGGCCGTGCAGAAGAAGAATGCGACCCATTAGCATTAAAACGGGTTGTTGAAAGGTCGCTTACGCCATTACCACACGTCGAGCTGTTTCTCGATTTTCTCTCTTGAGACTACACCAAAACTCGAGATTGATCCCGAGAATCATGTATAACATCTCAACAGATTTCCGTTGATATAAAGAACGTGGAAATCGAGCTCGATCAAAAGATATGGCGATCGAAGATTTAGGGCACGCAGCTAATGATCAAACGAATTTTAAAATGTTTTCCCGCTCTTCGCCATATGGACGACACATGGCGAGTGCTCTCGATTGGTCGCAATTCTCTCTCCTCCATCTTTCGCGGGCTTTCCTTTTGAAATTGTCAGGTGGGCCCCTTAAACTTGGACACGTGGCGCCATTTCATTGTTTGGTTCGGCGCTCGATAACTCGCCCCTTTGACCTTTTGACTTTTTCTCCTGTGAGGACAAGTGGCAGTTTCTAATTGGTCCTTCGGCTCCTTCGGCTCCTTCGGCTCCTTCGGCTCCTTCGGCTCCTTCGGCTCCTTCGAGTAGTTCACCTCCATTTGTCTCGGATGTCCCATTTGATTTTGGGCCCTTTGTGCTCATTTCGCCGGTTCGGGCATTTCGCGTCCATTTGTCCCGGATGTCCCATTTGATTTTGGACCCTCTGGACTCATTTTCGCCGATTCGGCCGGTTCTGGGCATTTTGGCCCGCTTGTCCCACTTTGCTTCTGACAAGCTGCTTGACTTTTCGGCCGGTTCGGCCGGTTTTTGCGCCTTTTTGGCCCGATTGTCCCATTGCGTCCCTCTCAATTAGCTTAATTTTTTTCTCGGTCGAACGGCATTTCACGCCCGCCGCGTACTTTTGTCCCAGATGTCCCTGTTGCTTTGGGCTGTTTGTGCTTACTTGGCCGAGCGGCGGCCGATTCGGGCCTTTTTGTCCCAAATGTCCCGATCGCCCTCAGGACTAGGACTTAGTCATTTTTATGATTTTTTCTGGATCAACCTACTTGCCTTCTCGTAACCTTTTTCACATTTTCTCGAGCTTTCTCTTTTCCTCTCTCAGACAGTGGGAACTTAGAAAATATTTGAGGGGACTCTAAAGAACATGATTTTTGGCCCGAATCAATCAATTTTCCCGGGACTTGAATATTTCGATACATGTTATCAAAATTACCTGTGGGGGTGAAATTTTGACAACAGTTCTATGTATGTGTGTGTGCGCGCAATCGTGTCCTAGGTGGCTCTTTTGTGTATCGCACTTAATAATGAGCAAATAACTAGATGTAAAGGAATGTATCGAGATGTTAACATGGGATAAAATGAACTCCCCTCCTATGAAGTGTATGGATAAAACTAGTCCTTGTCCCATGTGATGGATGCTTTAATTATCTTGAATAGCATTTGAATGGAAGCTTAGTGGGTGATAGCTAATGCTTAGTGGTTGGTCCCTTATTATGGTCACATAACTTTATATGATTCCTTTACTTGAATTTTTAATTAACCCCAAAAAGGTCGACTACCAAAAAGAGATGATCAAACGGCTATAAAGGACCCAAAAAGTGTGAATAAAGTACAAAAGGGTTAGGGGCACCTAGAGGGGATAAGGGTTCCTGGTGTTGGCATCCTGGCCGGGCGCCGGTGTCTAGGATGATAAATGGAAAAGTATAAAAAGTTAGACTAAACAAATAAGGTTGCAAGACCAAAAGTAACAACAAAAAGAAAAGAAAGGTGGCCAAAGACATGGGTTAATTAGTACTTTTCTTACTTAGGAATCATATGAATAGTAGTATGCAATCAGGACTAGATAATTACCCAAAGTGCGTGATTTTGTGTCTACACACAGGACATCACTATGGTAGAAAATATCAACACACTATTGTCAATCTTTAGAGGAATCTCGTCAAACAATATATGAACCTTTTGGAGTTATTTCACCCTCGAATAATTCAACAAGGTTAATACACTTTCATTGACCCTTTTCGGATATATTTGACATTACTAGTATTTTACAATCAATCTTCTACCTTATCCTTCATAGCCACTTTACATCTAGTTCTTCATTCAATCATTTGGTCAACTTTTTGAATATCTACAATTTTAACAGTGATGATCGCCATCTATCGGTGTCATAATCACATTCACTTCTCATTAGCCCTTCAAACACATCTAAATATTTTTTTCCTAAGCCCACATGTTTCTAGAACCCCTAGTCTATTTTAGCATTGTCAAAATTCACTTTGCATCAATTACAACCTGTTTTGTTAGCTTTGATCAAAATAAGCCCTTTTGTCCTTGATCACCATCGATTCTCGATCACCGTTGATCCTCGCCAATTTATTCATTTCTAACATTATCATATATTTATCAAAGCTTTTGTCATCTAATATGTTGTCCTTTTATATATGACTATTTGTTGCACGTCACACCCCATCACAAGCATATATGATATCCTCGATCATGTAATAACATTTCGTGTGGGAGAAGTTGGACATCTCACACAAGCTCAACTTGTACACCATTGCAATCACACCGAAATCAAAGCTCAACTCAAAGTGATACCCGAAATATAAGACATAGAGGAACAAGCCTGGTTCAAATATTTCTTGGACTTCAAGCTTTCCACATCACGACATGGGTCACCTACACCGTAGAGCATGATCTCTACATCCCTCTTGAATTCAAATTACATTATCATTATCTTATTATCTTTATCAAATCACTTAATTGTACAACACGAGTTGACACCCTTCAAGGATGCCCTTTAGATTCATGGGATTTTCCTTTCTTTGAGAAACTCGCCACATCCTTATCTAATATATGTCCATTTAGCTATTCTTGTGTATAGGTCTTCTCACTTGGTGAAAGGAGGAGCTTATTAAATTGTTTGTATCCAATCATCCCGACCTTGTGTTTTTTAGCGCAGTATCGATAAACCCTACTTTATTTAGATTTTTTGGTATTTTAGCATTATAACAACTAACCGAAAATCACCATAAACATCCTAAGCATGCCCAATGGGACATTTAGTCCCTTTTGATTTATATTTCATATATTTTTGTTTCTTTTCTTGTTGATATCATCTAACCTTTCAGCTTGGAGTGCCGCATTATCATTATTTCAAAACATGCGTGAAAATTAAAATTAATTGAAATAAAAAAGGAATAAAGATCGTACATACGCTTTCTTTTCCTTCATAATTTCTTTTCAACATTGTATTTTGGTTTCCTTGTTCTCATCAAACTAAAAATTTCCTTTTGGGTCTTAAAACGAACCTTCATTCTGCTTTCTCACATAGCTTAATCAAGAGTTAAAAATGATTGCATTCATGAAGCTCCTTTCACACACAACCAAACCACATATCACATCAAATTCATATGTAAAGAATCCCTCCCAGTGTGGACCTACTTGGATTTCATCACCAAGAGGATAATCGAATCAATGTTCTAGCCGAGTATAAATAAGCTAGTGGGTGATATATCAACTAAGCACCCAAAACCCTTATCGCCATGAGACCTTGAAGTGGGGGGTAAGCTCCAATATCATGCCTCATAACAACACCAACACATATTTTTTCCTCACGTACCTTTGGTTATATCAAGGACTCTGACCTTAAACTTAATTGAAAACAACCTTAGATAACCTTTTCTTAGTACCCTTTTAACCATTTTTATCATTTCACACTTTTCTTAAATTAATCAAGATAATCAAAGTTTTTTTGTGTGACTTATTTGTAGTTATTTTAAACAACCATTTTTCTTTCTTATCTAATGATTGCTTGAATAGTTCATGGTTTTAAAAAGACAACAATCCCCTCTTCAAAACAATAATGATATGTCAAGCCCTTTTTAACAAACCATAGACTCTATCAAGTCTCATCTTGAAGATATCTCAAGCATGATGAATCAATTACAAAACCTTTAGAAACCACTCAAGAACCTCTACATTCTCCTAGTACTTAGTCACCACATCGATATCCCAAATCAACTTAGCCCATAGTTCTTCAATAGTGGTGATCCTGTCTTCACAAAAATTCTAGATTATAACCCGGTGGCACTTAATGCTTACCTTGCTTCCTGAGGTGTCTTCCACCAACAACCATAACCCATACAATGACCTCCCATTACTAGTGTCATATTCAATCATTCATGACTCATCGACCCTAATCATGAGCATGTTATCCAACAAATTCATCTCTACTCCACTATTGGTGAATCGAAACATCAATCCTACTTTATAATCCCTTGTCATTAGTTTTAAACTTAATGTTGTTTCATAACAAGACACATCTAACCAATAACCATCCTCACCATTAGCTCCTCGTTAAGCTTGTTAGCAACACAAATCAGCAATACCACATCTAATTCCATATCTAGTCCCAAAGTCTCCAATGCTTCTCCACCACCTCTTGTAAGCTCAATTTTTATTCCCCTTACCACGATCCCTTCTATTGCATATTAACACATCCCATCACAACAACCTATATCCTCAATCTAGAATCTACTCATGTCTATCCCCACATATATACCCATCATCAATACAATTTTTATCACTAGCACTCATCCTTTCTCACAATAGACATATATCGCCCTATCTCACATTATAGCTCCATTCCTCTTGGTACATACCTCAACCATATCAACCTCTTATCAACACTTTAATTCCTTCTCAGTAAATACCACAGACCATCCCAACCACTTATCAACATGTCCATTTATATTCCTTATCAATACATTCAACCCTCACAACCCTTAGTCTCTCAACATCCCCACAACATTCCCACAAGTACTCCTCTTCATCATAATGTCTTGTTACCATATCAATTATACCAACAATCAAACCCACATATCTACAATCAACCTAGCTTGTTGTCTTCAAACCTTAAAAACAACCTTAAAAACCGCTTGTAAACACTCATGAATAGGATTGCAAGCCTTGAATCTACCACTATGGGTCCTAAAAGCACCCTTTCCTATGAAAAAATCTGTAATGAACCAATCCATCCATCAATACCTTTTAAAGCTTATCCCCCACACTTGGGAACTCTCGAAATTCATCAAATTTTATAGTAAGGAGGACCCTCAACAACACATCAAAGATTTTTGCCATGCATGTTATCTCATTGCCCATGATTAGGATCTCATGTTGAGGACATTTCCCATGTCCTTAATAGGACCCGCCCTTGATTGGTATAACAACATTCCACAATATTCTCTCTTTTCTTTCACACAACTCACACAATTTTTCTTAGAGCATTTCTCCATAAATATCACCCGTAAGATTTCTATCTCGATATATATTATATTAAACAATTTGAAAGTGAGCATGTTATAGATTTTGTCACTAGATGGTGGGGATTATCAATTAACTATGTTTATCCATCCCACAAACCGAGTTTATCAAGTTATTCGCTCGATCTGTGTAAAGCATATATCATCAACACTTAAAATCTAGTCCTTCCAAACATTCGAAAAATCCTTTACCATGGCCCTCACACTAGAGCTACGTGCTCTCAAAGATGGTAAAGTTAAACTCAAACCAAATAAACCTAAACCTGAGTCCTCATTTAAACCATATTCAAGTAATGAAAATCCAAAGGCTTGGCAAATGTGGTTGTTATAAAAAGTTTGCATCCAAAGGTCGTTCGGACTTTGAATGAACTCAACCTCAATGCAATTACACTCCCATGTTAGAGAATCTTACAATGTGGTCTTCAAAAAACTCCTAGTTTAATACATGATCAAACTTTTCCATATCCATCCTATCCACACATATGTTTCTAAAACCTCATGGTATCAAGATAACGGCTATTGTAAATACCATCAAGTCTGAGGCCATGGCATTGAAAGTGTCGTTCATTTAGAAACTTCCTCTAGGATCTCATTGAATGAAGTGACCTTTAACTTGACAATCTGAATACAACTTCGAATCAAAACTTGAATGTATTTAAACAACCTTTCCTGAATCATTCCCTGTCTACCATTCAATCCCAATCCAACGTTATCAATTCTCATCATACGATCAACATCATTAAAGACCTCTCACTTACACCCTCAACATATTGTGCCTCTACCACATAAGTACCAACCAAATCATCCCACTCTTCTAGTCTTATCACTTGAAAAGAATAAAAAACTTCATACATTTATAACATCCTCTTCAAACCCACATGTTGCCTCTTCAAAAGTCCTGGAAAAGAAACCCGTCATAGAAATCACAAAAATATATTTCAAATTTCATGTCACTTGACATCACATTCATAATCTCAATAAGTCCATTATACAACGTCTGACAAGCCATTCATCCTAAAAGATAGACACTATATTGCAAAATCATCAAATGACTTCATCATTAAATGTATAGTCTTTGCCTTCTATCTTAGGGCCTCATCTCTCGTCTAAATTCATATTCACCATTATAAAATCTAAGGTCATTCCTTGATTGACACCTAAATGTGTCACACAAAATACAACCTCATCAGCTCTAACCTCCAAATCATCAAAGGATGTACAAATCCCTTCATCTTAATCATCATCCTGCATAACGATGACAGGGTACTATGCTAGAATCCTCAAAAATATTATCCAATCATCTACCATAACATTACCTCCTATTAAATCATATGGATCTTGAGGGTGAAAACCATCTTGGTATAATTATGAAATGTTTTGTGCATACCATCGAACACTAAGACATTCCAATGAGGACTGTAAATCCCTCCACACTACAATTTGAAGCCTTGCTAGAAAGGGCTTCTTCCCGCAGATCTAAAACATCAAAATCCAATCAAACAAACTCATAAGACCTCTAAAGCCACCTCTCCTGAACCGTCATCCAACACCACATCCATACCTAACAAGAGTGAGGCCTCTTCTAGTATGAATCCATTCCATCAAATAGATGTTTTTTGCATAAACACAAGGGCACAAACACAAGACCCTAAGGAATCATATCAAAATAGGCCCAAAGTATCTATCTCTATTACACTTGAATCACCTAATCCATCAACTTATAAGGCTAAGGTGTCCATCCTCGCCACTCCACATACCCAATCTACTACCTCTACATAAAACACCATCATCAAATAACTCCATCAAGCTCCTATTAAGATGTACCTCTATGAGTTTGTTCAAAATTTTCCACAATACCAATAAACAACGATTGAGGCTCTTCAGTCCATCTTAGTACCATCAGATGACCCTCAACCGTTTTCCAATATTTTCACCACTCTTAAATTTTCTACCGCTATCACCTTCAATGATTTTGAAATCCAATCCTTACATCTAGAAGACCATGAACTCCCACTCTTCATCATGGCCCAAATCAACGATACTCTCATTAAGAGAGTCACGATCAACAAAAAAACTAATATTAATATCATATCTTATCATTCTATTAACAAATTCAGTTACCTAACACCATCATCACCCAATCCCTTGTCATGTTGTGCACCTTTAATGACACCATCTCCCCTACATTAGGCACAGTCATTTTATCCATCAAGGTAGGCGTTAAAATCCTTCACAAGATATTTTATCTTGTAGAAGGAGATTTTTAGTTCAACATGTTGTTAGGATGACCCTGTATACATGTTATGCATTGTATCCCATCAACATTACATCGCTCTCTAAAATATGACCATAAAGGAAAAAACATTTCTGCTCTCGTTGGACCAAATCCTTTCAATGAATGTCACATGACCTACCGACCTAATGACTGATCATTCCTAATACATACTTGAGATATCCCGACAAATCCTCTACAATTTCTTTCATCTACACATCTAAACTACCCAACGACAACTCCTTCAAAGATGTTATGTAACGTCTCTTATTGGGAGAGTATTGTCTTCTAGCTCTCAAATCACTCCCTACGCCAAAGATGTATGAGAGACATGAAAAACAACCTATGTATGAACCGAACATTAGAGATATAATATCTTTTGGTCTTCCCCATCTTAAAACTAATCTTGTCTATGGAGGGATTGATCATCCTTCCCCATAAAATGATAATCAATATCATGCTAAACCAATCCTTCGCACAAATGTACCTTCATCGTTGTGCTTGGAAAGGTTATGGCTTAGGATGTTATGAACAAGGTATACATGACTTGGTCTTTAACGGTCCTCATAAGCCTCATGAGAAGTTTATACTAGGTTTCGACAAACCTTCCTCAGACACTCGTTAGTGCAAAATTACAACACCCTTGATTGCTTGTGATTTATGTGTGAGACAATCAATATAACCTGCATAACATGAGATTATCTTGAAGTGTGGGATGTTGCAAGTAGAATAATCCTCCAGAGAAAGCCTTCTTCTTCTCCTAACCTAGTGCCAACTTCTCTAAAGTGTAGAGAATGGTAAAGTAATCTAATCCTATACTAATGCTTTCCAAGGAGACATGGATAGAAAGATGCATGAAATAAAACTACTCTAAGTGAAGGTGATGTACCAAGAAAGGGAGTGAGATATTCTAGGTGAATGAATAATAGGGAGTAAAAAAACCGAGGGAGGGCGAGTAGAAGTGCCACAACTAAAACGATATTTAGTTCCCTAGATTCATAAAGCAAAACAAATTAAAGGTTGTGCAAAGAGATATAAACATGCATAGTATACTTGTAAATTTAATGGAAGGAAAAAGATGCAATATAACCCGAATTAGGGAAAGAAAAGCCACAAAACACCAATTTTATTGCTTAAAAACATGCAAAATCCATTACAATATAGGCACAAGGCAAAATCCTTTACAATAAGCCCAAATTTGAGGCCTTTAGCTCACAATAGATTTGGAAATTTTTGATGAGTTCCTTTGTAAAATAGAATGAATCCCCTCAAAATGAGGTGAATTTTACAATATATAGATGAATAGCCTCAAAATTACCTCACCATCCAATAGGTTTTATTAAACAGGTATGTGAGGCCATACAAATTTGATACTTTGCTTGCATGGGCGGCCATGGGTGTCATACCTCATTAAACTGGTACTTAAACCAACCATGTACCACTCCCTTTAATACCGGTTCATTCATGCACTCATTTGGTTGCACGTGTTTTTTTCTCCGGATGGTAATACTACTTCTTTGTGTCAACCGATTGCATAAATACAAATCGATCGACAACATAATTTCCCCATTACCAACCAATAGCTTTAAATCCATGTCATGCCCAAGAAGATCGTACAAATACTACCAAGAACCCTGCTCTGTTGACCGATTGCTCCATCATCTCCTTTGTGTAACCGGCTGGTAGTGCTAAAAATGCCACTAACTAGCCAGTAGATTCCTTGACCATTGTTGGGACCGCCATTGTCAATACCAAAGCCAGTAGCATCCGTACATGCTACCAATGCTTCGGGCCATTTACATGTCTGCGACCTACCGATTTTGCTACCTATTGACAATACAAAAAGTGCTACCGTGGTAACATCTATTCTTTGCTTATCGACCTAGTAGCATCTTTGATGCTACTGGTGGCATTTTATCACCGTTTTCCCCCTTTTCAGCTCATACCTTCACCGCAGCTCACCATCTCATTGTGAGTTACCTTGTTAAATTTCAAAGTGTTGCACCCATCAACCGTGAACATTCAAACTTGATAAGTTGTCTATTTTATAGGGGTGCAAAAAATGGACAACAAACACCTCCACGAGCACCACATCTAGATCCATAGTGAAACGAGAGCCATCCTCTCCATCTTCACATGACAACTCTATCAAAGCATAGACGACACCATTTCCATCCCTCCTAACTTTTTTAAAAATCAATATGATCACCTTAAGACTGTTCACTTATCAGACTAATGACGACACTAAGACCCTTATGCTAGTATTACCTGAAATGGTAGAAGAAGACTCCCTACCATCAACATTCTTTAATGCCATGATGATGAATCCATTCTATCCTATATAGGGGCTGAAGACCATTATATACAAAAGGCTTTGCCACCTAACACATTAACACTCAATGAATCCATCATTGACGTCAACATAGGGACTTCACAAGAACCTCACATAGTCAAGGTTGGCCAATATTTAGATTCGAAAGAATTAAAGGATTTCACTGTCATCCTTTCTAAGCATTGTCAGGAATTTGCATGGTCATATAGTGACATGTTGGGTATTGACCCTAACATTATTGTCTAAAACATTATCACAATTCCTAACGCCAAACCTATTAAGCAAAAATTACGTAGGATGCACCCTCGCGCAGCCTTGCTCATAAAAGAAGAATTACAATGTCTTATGTTTGTTAATTTCATCTTACCTATCAATTACCCACAATGGGTATCTAATATTGTAACCATAACCAAAGCCTATGGAAATTTATGCATTTGCACAGGACTTCCGAGATCTCAATCGTGTTTATCCTAAAGATGACTGCCCTCTTCCTAACATCGATTAACTTGTCAACCTCACAACATGCCATGAAATGCTTTATATCATGGATGGTTTTTCTGGCTACAATCAGATCCTTATTGTGAATGATGACCAACATGACATATTTAATTATCCCTAAGGACCTTTTGTTATTATGTCATGCCCTTCGGACTCAAGAAAGCAAGGGCCACTTATCAACCACCATGACTTACATCTTTCATGACCTCATCCACAAAATTGTAGAAGACTAGTTGATGATATCTTAGGTAAATATAAACACAAAGAGACCATCTTATCATACTTGAAGTCATATTTTCCCATCTTATCCAATAATTCCTCTTCCTTAACTCGACCAAATACATATTCAATGTTCTCACGAGGAAGCTTTTAAGGTTTACCATTTATATAAAGGGTATTGAAGTAGACCCTACCAAAATCAAAGCCATCATTGAGATGACCCTCCCTCTAACATAAAACAAATTTATAGTCTCCAAGGTAGACTCTAATCAAGTTCTCCACTTCATTTCTTAGCTTTCAGATCATTGTCAACCTTTTCATCACCTCGCGAAAGGATGTCCATTTCAAATGGGATCACAACTATCAAAAGGACTTTGAAGAAATCAAACAATATCTTCTATTACCACATGTGCTAACCCCTCCACATGAGGGAAAGCCATTATATATATATATATATATATATATATATATATATATATATATATATATATATATATATATATATATCCGCCACCAACCATGCCCTAGGTGTTATATTATCACATCGAGATGAGCAGGGTAGAGAAGGCCATCTATTATGTAAACCACACTCTTCATGACTATGAGACTCGTTACACCAAAGTGGAAAAATTATTTTGTTCCTTATACTTCACAACTTCTTATATTTGATCTATATCTTTAATCATAAGACTTATGTCATCTTGATTTCAATCCTCTCAAACCTATGTGTTCCTATAGACATAAAATCACGCACTTGGGTACTTTTTTAGGTCTTAAATCATACTAATGTATACATGATTCACAAGCAAGAAAACTAGTGGTTGAGAACTGTATTTGGCATGTTTTTCTTTATTTATTAATGTCTCTTTGGTCTTACACATCCTATAATCTTGATGGAACATGACTCGATTTATCTTTTATAACCTCATGAACTAACACCCAATTAGGACACCAACCCCAGGTGCTTCGTCCATACCGGGAGTTCCTCACCCTTTCTTACCTTTACTCACTCTTTTTGGGTTTCTTTTATTTTTTAGGAATATTTTTCACTTGTGGGTCGACTTGAGTTGTCAATTATGAAATTCAAATAAGGGAATCATATATATACTTAGTTACTTCTAAAAAATCAGGACCAAACACTAAGCATTACATAATATCACCTAAGCTTGCACCCAAAGGCACAAAAGCAATTCAAGGCATCCATCTAACACAATCATTCAAGGGATAAGGGCTAAATCACTTCTACATACACAACATAGGAGGGGAAGTTTATTCTATTCCATCCCACACATTTGCATTTGGAGCATTCTAGATCTAGCCTGCTATCTTAGTGTAACTTGCACAAGGGCATCCTAGGGCATCATTACACACACTTTCACATAGAACTACATGGGGTATGAGATGTAGTGCAATACTTGGCAGTAAGTTCACTCTTCGGGTGACTAACCTGGGCAGGTCGAGGTCTAACTCAATATTCTACATCTTTTTAATTAGATTTGATGTGGTTTGTGGACATGTGTAGGTAGATATTCTGTTTTTTAGGTTACAGGTACCTTTGGCAATCAAGGAGTGAATATCAAATGACAAACAAAAATCAACAATGAACCTCTTATGACACAAAAGAAATCAATCCTCGAGCATTTCTGACAACCATCGACACCCGGATCCGGTTCGCCAACACCCAGTGCTCGTGCCCTCTTTGCAGTTCCCCTTTCCGCACTATTTCGAGTTCCAGAATTTCAGAGAGCATCAAAGATGCTGTCTATAGTCTATTTCAGTATTTCACCTACCCAGATCACCTCTAGTCTCGCTAAAAATCAGCTAAGACTTCCTATCTCCTCTTTTTCTCGGGGTTTCACATTGTACATTCTTGTTTGCTTTCATATTTATTATACATTAGCATTTTCATATCACATATTACATTAGTTACTCTGCAATTATATTTAATACTATTTTTATCAAATCAATTCCAAACCATACCATGGTGATCACATCACTCGATGGCTCATTCTTATGACTGAATTTGACCTAGAATTCATGTTGTAAAAATCTATTAGGGACAAGCCATCACCGACCAACTCATGAAGCTCCCCTTCCTAATAATCAACTACCTCATGAATAATTTCCCGATGAATCTATTAACACCATCGATCAAGAATAAACTCCCCTTAATATCACCCTTTTCGACAGCTTCTAAATGTCGCAAGGGGAGGTGTCAGTATCATCATTATACCCCCTTGGGGGACTCCTATTCCTTTCTCCTTAAAATTAGATTTCAAATGCACTAACAACATGGCCGAGTATAAAGCTCTCATTATGGGTCTCTACACCGTCATCATGCTTGGTGTCCAAATCCTTGAAATCTATGGGACTCTTAGGTTATCATTAATCAAATCAAAGGAACTTATCAATGCAAAAATAAATTTTACAAAAATATAAAAACATTGTCAAATTTATCTTATAAGCCTTCAATTAGTATACAATATAAAAATTTAGTCGTTCATCCAAAAAATTCTCAAACACTATGGCTTCTCTCACATCACTCATCCCTTATCAACCAAAGATTCCAAGTTGTTTGTTGTTGTGCATAGACTTGATCAACCATCTCATACCAATGAAATCCCTCTATTAACCTTATAAAAACAATCAATTAGACCTTTGGTACACTCAATTCTATGACTATATTTCTCAATCTAAAAGTCCCTCCGATCTAAGATCCTTTCTACAACATGCTAATCGATATGTCATCATAGGTGATGTCCTTTACAATCGTGGGTTTGATGGCATCCTACTTTGATGCCTCAAATCTCATGAATTCACCAAATCCATCCAAGAATTCCATGACGATATATGATGTGACACTTTAGAGGTTTCGTTGTTGCTAAATGTGTTCTACGGATGGGATATTATTGGCCTACCCTTAATCAATATTGTTGTGCATACATCAAGAAATGCGTCAAGTGTCAACAACACTCCAACCTTACTCACATTCCAAGTTAAGACCTACAACCCTCTTAGGATTTATGGGGTTTTTCACTATGAGTACTGACCGCATTGGCCTCATCAACCCTCGTTCATCACAACAACATCACTCTATCATCACCACTACTGAAATATTTACAAAATGGGTGGAATCTATTCCCCTCATCTCTACTAAAGCTGATAAAATCGCTTCGACTTCATCCACCATCACATTATCTATCGCTTTGGCATTCCTCACAAAATTATCACAGATAATGGTAAGTATTTCAAAAACAAAAAGATTCAAAAGCTTTGTGACATCTACAACATCAAGCTTATCTTTTCATCTCCTTACTATCCACAAGAAAATGGTTAAGCAAAAGCTTCTAACAAAACAATCAACAAAATCCTCATAAAAATTGATCAGCGGGTAAAAATTGGCATATCCAAATTGCGTTTTCTCTTTATGCCTATTGGACTAGCATCTCGTACTCCAACATGTGCTACATCCTTATCTTTAGTCTACAAGTTCAAGGTGGTTCTACCCTCGAAGTTTGAATTCCATCCTCCGCTTGTCCTCGGAGATTTTATCTCGACAAAGATTACCGTCAAGAACACTTAGCACAACTTGAATTGTTAGATGAAAATCACCTAATAGCCCTTGAACATCATCATGTTTATTAAGAATGCATCAAAAGATCATAAAATAAACATATCAAAGAACACAAATTTAACATTGGCGATCTCATCCTCAAAGAGAATCAAAATGTCACTACTCTGGAAAGGAGTAAATGTGGAAAATTTTCTCCAAATTGGATTGGTCCATATGTCATCACTCATAAATATGGGTTAAGAGCCTATCACTTAGCCTCCCTTGATGGTAAACTTGAAAAGGAACCTTTAAATGCCTTGCACTTGTGGCCTTTCTATTATTAACACATCTACTTTCATGACATTAGTCACATCAAAGATCTCATTCCACCACCAACCTATCATTTACCATCATAATGATTTGGAATTATGTGGTCCTCCGTCAATATCCTATATTCTATTATCTTAAATATGAACATCATGACTCTGTTCATCACATTTTTCACATGGATAAGTTCCTCTTCATAAGTAGGAAGCCCACAATCATTGCTCCTTCTTCCCTTTATATAATAATGAAAACATGCTAGGGGTACACATGTGTAGTTTGTACACACATATTTTCCCCTCCCCAAATGGTCTACTAGGCCTACCCTCAGCTCAATAAAAGTCAAAAATATACATATGGATGCACACTATAAAAATATAGACTGATCCCTTAAAGGAAAACTATTAATCATACTATCAAAATACAGTGATCCCTCGAAGGACAACTATTAATCAAAATATATACCCATCCCGCGAAGGAAAAATATTTAAAATCAAAATCAAAATTTTTGTAGACCACTCCCTTGAAGGATGACTACTCAAAGATAGTTACAAAAATGATTCCCACATCAATCAACCTTCATATCAAAGTCAAAATAATCAAAAGCATCCTAGGAAAGCTTCCCACATCGATCAAATTTCCCATCAAAAAGCAAACTTCCCGCATTGATAAGTTTGCACAATAAAAATATAGTTGGGGCATAAGCCTATAAACCATAAAAAGAGAACCTAATCCCCATACAAACTACATATCAACCCTTCCCATGTTGTAAGAAGGTATATAAGCTCATTTCCATCTATATCCATGATCCTACATGTGACTAATTATTATTAGTTATATGTTAACATTTATTACAAGGCCTCAAGTGCATTGTCATACATATTAAATTTACCATCAAATTATATCAAATCTAGTTCCAAAAGATTTCACATTTATTCTTAACCATGATTAAGTGCATTAAAACATACATCAATATCACTACATTTGAGTCACATCACAATCAACATCAAACAACATATCAACATCTACACATCTAACATCATATCAATACATCTAATCTATTTAACATCTCAAAATCTCATCACAAACTCATATATAACATCAAATCAAAATAAATAAATCACACATTAGTCCAAAATCATATATATATATATATATATATATATATATATATATATATATATATATATATATATATATATATATATATATATATATATATATATATCATCAATAAAGTTTATACAAAATGCCTCAAAAGGGCTCATATACAAAATCATAAACACATGTGACTTACATTGATTACACATCGTATGACATCTTACTTACCAAGATCTTCCTAGACTTCTTAAGGAATTTTCATTGGAATGGTTTTATGATCTCCCTATACACTCGATGCACTCTTTCACTACTTTGGAAAATCATTTTTGGCACAATTCTCTATCAACATTGGGGATAAGGTTTATTACACATAAATTTCTAAAATGCAACAAGGATCTAATGAACCTATTAATGATTATGTCTTACATTTGAAGACCATATTTACTAAGATGAATAATATCTTACTTAATTTAGTAAATTACAAGATCTCTTCACACAAAGCTTGCTTTATCCTTTGCAAGAATTAATCATATTTGACAAATTTCATTCATTTGACCATCCACGTTACACATTCAAAGAATGCGAACCTAATTTGTTACATATGAACAAACTCAAGTACATTGTTATCACTCCTTATACATATAATTCCAAGTTTTGAAACAAATCTACGTTCAAAGGCAAGGCTATTCATACTAAGGCTACTTCTAAGGACACTTTCAATGTTATTAATCAAACTAATAAGCTATAATTATAACCCGTATGATGACATTTTACATGCCTACCTTGTGCTCCACATGTTGTATTGAAAAATTACTTGAGTGTAATCTCATGTCTTTCCCTCCACCATTTGAGGTTGATGTGATCAAGCCTCAAAGTAAGAATTTTAATGTTAATGCTTGTTGCGATTATCATAGATGTATTGGTCACCTCATTGATTAGTACATCTAAATTTGTCTTGTTATTTAAGATCTTATTGACTCCAATGTAATTGAATGGGATGATCCCACTTAATCTTCTAAGCCAACTAACGATAATGCAAAATTAAAAATATTCAATGATCCACTTCCTAAGCATAACAATGAAAAATCTACTTCTGAAGTGCATAATACTCATTGTGTGGTGCCACCACCACCCTCTTATGATTACCCTTTGGATGTTGTAATCACTAAATCACACACTTACCATGTATATTTAGAATTTAAATATTTCATTTATATGCATGATTCTTAAGCAAGATAATTAGCTATTAATTCCACTTTACTTTGTTTTGACATTGTTTTTGTCCTTTTCATCTTTATTGCTTACTACTTTTGATTGACAACTTATAGTTTTTCATTCTAGTCAACATTACACTCAGCTATGATTTCACTATGTAACCTTTTGAACACCCTATATAGGACCATCCATTAGAGATAAGAGCACCTAAACACTACTGTCTCCTCTAGGTGCATGTGTCTTCTTTACCTCTTTTTTGACCTTTCAAATGTTACTTCTTTCTTGTTTTATATTATCACTCTTGGTAAACCTTTTACTTGTTAATGATGAAAATAAACCAAGGGAATCATATATATACACATCTCATGAACCTCATTGGTGGGGAAAGCATTCAAGAGGCACATACATCTACAAGGAACAAATATTTTTATCTCGCTATACTAAGGACTGCATTTTGGCACTGCATACTTCACTACATAGAAGGGTTTATTCGAAATTCCATATCACACATTTGCATTTGGGACAAAGTCGCCAGAAGCATGCTATCTTTTTGTGTGATTGGCACTAGGGCATCCTAGCTCAAGGGACACTATTTCAATTACACACACAATAACTACATAGAGTATGAAATTTAGTGCATCGCTCAAAGGACAATCATCACATTGGGGTGACCTCAAGGTCATCGACTCAAGAATATACATTATTTAATATATCTAATGTGAGATCGAGTATTCTATGATATTTAGGGTTTATTTTGTAGGTTACGGGTGTGGTATAAGAAATTTGATGTGATACACAATCAATAAGGAATGTCACTAATTAATTCATAGGTGTGGCATAATTAATCCTAAAGACGTGCGCTAACATTCTATGGTAAAATTTCATCTCGATTTCCAATTTTCCAAAGATCTTATTTTCTTTTGTTTTGTTGTTTTATCTCGATTTTTAGACTCTAAATCTATAGTTTACTAAGTTATAAGAGTGATTACATCTTAATTCTTAATTAATCTCCGTGCGTTTTTCTTTTCAATCAAAAGCCACATATGCTCTTTTCTCGCACTCTTGAAAATCAGAAATGGCCTTGATCATTTGTTGTTGTTTTATTCTAATATCATGTTTATAGGAAATCACTAATCAGTTTTTTGTGCAGACCGCATTGTTTGGAAATTTTATTAAATCAAGCAATAAACTACTAATATCTTGTATGTAGGTTTCCTTGGTCAAAGAAAAATCAAAATATTTCAAAATTTTACTAAACAAAACATTATCATTGAAGGTTCGGATAAGGGTTAATACTCATCCACTTAACTATGGGAAGTAATTGGGTATAACCCTAAAACACATTGTCAGGTGTACCACAAGAACCCCTAAGTAGTTGGCACATTGAAAGGATCAACCAACGAAATAGATAAAACCCCATCTTAATTCAAAGTAGTATCACTCGCGAGGAAAACCAAATGTTGTCTATGGTAATGGCCCCATTCTTAATTGATTGAGGGGTAGTCTGTATTCAATTTTTTTTAGTATGTGTACTCATTCAAATAAGCATTGGTGAGTGGATTTTCCAAATCCTTAGGAAACCTAAAAACTCGATGCCAACTATTTTCCAATACTTGTTTAAATTGTTAGTTTAAAATAATTTTGAAAACTAGTTATCAAAAAATATTATTTTCCATTATTGTTTAGATTGTTAGTTCAAAACAGTTTATGTTCCACATCTCATATTATCCAAATTCAATCCAATTTGAAAATCATTTATTAAAAAAATTCTATATTCCATTACTATTTAGATTGTTATTTCAAAATAGTTTGTGTTCCACGTCTCATGTTATCCAAATCCAGTCTAATATAAAAATTCATTATCAAACAAAAATCTTATCCCTTCCAAAATCAAAATCAAAATATATTCAAATCCAATCAAGGTTTGATCAATCAAAATCATCCTATCAAAGTCTTATCTTTGGATATTCACTTTATCAAAATTTAAGCATATCAATCCAATCATTCAAAGAATTATCTTTTTGAATATTCACTTTATTCAAAGTTAAGAAAATCCCAATCAGTCTAATCAGACTCTAAACTCAATCAATCTTACCCAAAGTATTATACATTTGGATATTCAATCTATCTAAATTTAAGTAAATCAAATCACATCGATTTTATCAAAATCAAATCAAACCACGATTTAAGCCTTTTACATTAGATATTCACTTTATCCAAGTTTAAGCACATCTGATTTTATCACACCTTATACATTGGATATTCACTTTATTCACATATTAAGTAAACCAAATCGAATCAAACTAAATCAGAGTCTTATACTTTTATATTCACTTTATCCAAGTTTAAGCATATCAAATCACACCCAATATATTTTAGGTATTCACTTTATCCAAATTTAAGAAAATATTTCATCAAATTAGTCCTAACAGAATTTAAAATCAATCCCAAATTGAATCAAAATTAAAATATCAATCTATTCGATCTAAAACATAGTATTAACCTTTGATCAAATCAAACACTAGTTTCACTAAACACGTTTACAAAATAACAACAAGCAAACCAATCAAATCATCTTTTGAGCTTAAATTTATCAAACCTCTATCAAGATTATCAAGTCACAAACCACCTTTTTACTTTCAGTTTTTACCTTTAGTATAATGGTGAGCCCACACAACACATCAAATGAAGCTTTATTAGAAAAAAATCATGAGATGTTAAAACAAAAATCTCATATAGATTCTCAAGTAAAAAAAAAAAAACCAATCATAATATTTGGTAAAGAAAATACTCCACATGAAGTCAAATGAAGAAAATTCACACCTCTCAGAGAAATTATTTCTAGTGTATTCCATCAATTAACAAGTGCTAAAATGGTAACCTATCCACTCACAAGACCCTTTGAAGAAGGGCAACCAAAACCCACGTGGTATAAAGAATCGAATATTGTGAATACCACCACATCAATGGCCATTCTATGGATCATTGTTCAAATATCTGCCATTACATCTAAGATTTACTTGACAATGGAGACATTAAAGTCAAAAACAAATCAAATACCAATACACAAAAAAGAAACTCAAGGTGTTTAAGAACCATTTTCCAACTCACAATATAAACGATAAGTCTAAAGAAAAAGGTCAATCATCAAATAATGTTGATATTGATTCTATCCTTTCATTGCTAGATATTACGCTTAACACCATGGATACCATCAAAACTAACACCCCTAGCCTTGTTGTAGAAACACTAAAAATAGGTTTGGACACTGTCCATGACACCTCAAACGTCCAATCCTAAGTCTACAACTATTTCACAACCATCCAATGCAAAGTCTTTGTCTGTTTCTCATGACATTATCAAATAGTCAAAGAAGGCATCTATGCAAATCCCTCTCATGGATATGACCAAAACAACACCTACATTTCAAGACATCCTTACACGTGCACTCTATGATGTGCATGTTCCTAAGGGTATCAATACACAACCATTTCAAGATTTAATTGTGAATCTTTCATCAAATAATTCAATCCTATCATTTGGTCCTCATGACCTTTTGAAATCTAACATCATAAACAATAATTCCTTATGCATTGAAGCATTCATCACTAATCATAAAATAAAAAAGTGCTTATAGACAACAAAGAAACATTGGATATTTGTTCTACAAAATCATTAATATGCCTTGAAGGCCCATCTACAAATCAATTCAACACATCTATATATCAATCCTTCACACAACCGAGGACAACATTGACATTGATATTCTTTTCAAACCCCAACCATCTATATCTTCTACTCCATCAACATATTCTACTCCACATATATCTTGGATATCATTGACAAAGGTATTGGAGAGTATGAACTCCAAAATTCAAATTACACATTACCTTTATCCACACATGGCCTCTTTGATGATCTAGCCGTGTATAAACCTACTCATCAAAAACCTTTCCACCCACATTGTTGACTTAGACCTCATTTGTCCAAGTCTCGTAAGTCAGGACCAATCAAATCACATAACCATTGACTTGGACCTCGTTCGCCTAAGTCTTGTAAGTCAAGACCAATAAAATCACATAATCATTGACCTCATCCACCAAAATATCATACATCAAGACCAATCAAAATTAAAATACATGGACCTCTTTTATAATGATGAGTCCATTGCAAACCCTAACGGGGGAAAATAAAAATGAGAAATATTAAAAAGATCTAGCATATCAAACCCCTCATCACAATGCTATTTGAAAATCAAAAGTGAAGAAGCAAAAACTTCTTATTCGTGGGTACTCTCCACCTTGGGAGGCCACTTGACAAACAATTTTAATTGTTTCATCTATTGTATATATCTCTATCATTTCATTATCATATATTCACACTCTTCACCTATAAGACACAAGTTAATCTTGTTCCCATGGGTTATTATGTATCTCACCCCTATTCTAGATTATTCTATTCCAGATGTTTTTACATACAGTTTTGTCGAGAAGATTACTAATGAAAATTAGATTATTTAATAAGAAAGCACTAAAATTATTTACCTAGATATTTTGTATGCCCGTATCGTCTAAGGTGATGAGCCCTTACATCCTACTAGTCGCATGGGGTTGATATTTGGGGGAAAAATATCTTTCCAAAACAAGCACAATACACAAACAAGGTAAAATCAATCAAAAATACCAAAAAAAATCAAAATCATTACACCTTTCGTCCTTTACGGTCTTTGGTGTTGAGCCCATTCTTCTTACTAGTAATGTGAGACTGGGAAAAGAGAAATATACCCTTACTTTCCTACGTCTTGTCTTTAGTGTTGAACCCCTAGGTCTTACTAGGCAAAATGTAGGAGTCATTAAAAAACAACAACCGAGTAAAGCCTTCGGAAATCAATCAAAAGTGATTATTCATACAAAATCTAAATAATAAATTTAGTTGCTCATGTTAAGAGAGAAAACCATTCCTTATATTAGATCTTTCCAATAGTAGGCCACCCTGCAGTCTAATTCTAGTCATGACATATAAAGTGAAATCATCTTAGAATCAGTCAGATAATCTTAATTAGATATAAGTCACATTTTCCTAAATGGACCATTGTTAACCTCATGTCTTTGCATCCATCATTTTCATTTGCACATCACTATATCAATTTTCTTATGTCTTTTTGGCTCTCGATGTTGAGCTCTCACATATTACTACTTGTGTGGAGTCAAGGGAAAAGTTAGACATCCTATCACTATATCATCTACATTCTCCCAATGTAATGAAATGTTTACAATTATTTAAACATAGGTTCGGATAGTACACCCTTTACTGAGTAAAAATATAAAAATCATATATTCCAAAATCCTTAAAAATCCAAAACATCAAAAATAAAAAAATAAAAACATTAAAAAAATTCAATTTTTTTAGAAAATTAAAAATCAAAACAATTCAACACAATAAATAATCCAAAACAAATCGAACAATCAAAATCCAAAAAAATTAAAAATCGTTAAAAAATAAAATTATGTCCAACTTTTAACTCTTATCCTAGCAATATTTCTAACAATCTTATGACTATAAAACAATAATCTTACCCCTCACATGTATCCTTGCTTGGGGGCAAGTTAAATCAAACCCTTCGCATGTATACTCGTTTAGGGAAACATCGATCTCAAGTTAAATCAAACCCTCGCATGTATACTCGATTAGGGAAACATCGATCTCAAGTTAAATCAAACCCTTGCATGTATCCTTGTTTGTGGGTGATGACCCATTCAATTTCAGATTAATCTTCAATGGAGATATGAAAAGAGTGTCACTTAACCCCACTCTTTAGTCTAATTCAATCCCCTTGCATGTACCATCCTTAACCTACTAGGGCATTCAAATGCTTCACTGGGGCTAATTAAGTAGTTCACCACACTTCTTTATCATTTTTTCACTGTTTCGCATCATTGCGTTTATTATCTTTAAAGCATTATTACTTCATAATAACACTTTAAAGAGGGGAAAATGTAGACACCCTAAAATATCACATTACACATTATAAACCTTTGAAATCATCTCATAATTACTTCACAATACATTACGACCATTTTCAACCACTTTTGATATATTATGCTATTTTATGACCTTTAATGGCATTTTACGACATTGTCCTGTAACTCCCCTAATCATTCATATCACTCACACATAGGTCTCAAATTATTAAATATTCGTGCTATGAACCCTATTACACTCATATCCCATTCCTAGGATTAATTAATTAATCCTATCACTCTTATTATTCATCCCCTATCATATTAGCTAAATTTATTAGCTAATTTAATATCAAAATAATTAAATAAATTCTACATATATCCATTTATACCTCACCTCTTATCCACTTTCACTTCACTAATTAACATCTCAAGGTAACTAGATAAAAAAATCAATTCAAGATTAAATCATTAAATATATGTAAGAGGACAAATTTAGATTAAATCAAATCATGCATTTGAGTTAACTAAACATATCCCATAAAGCATGAAATTCTAAAATTAAAACATATCTCCATAAAACATGCATTCCAAAAATAAAGCAAATCTCTCCAAGCTAAAAGTCATGTCACTTTTTGGGTGAATAAAACAAAAGACATGCAATTAATATTTAATTCTAAATATACAAAAGCATGTGTAACCTTTGCCAACTAAAAAATAACTCATCCATACAATCTCAAAACAAGAATTCAACTCCTCAATTAGATTGGAAACTCAATTAAACAATTCAATCATGCTTCAGTTAACTTTAGATCAAACAAGTTAATCACACAAATCAAGGATTTGAGATTCTCTTCCCTCATCTATAAATAATCACTCATTCTTCTCCAATTATCATCTTTGGAAGCTTTGAAATTTACATCATTATTGTGTTGGATTATCATTCAATCTCACACACCATTACACTGTCCAATTGATCACAAATCTACAATCAAATAAGTCATTCAATCACTTTTCTCATAACTGAAATCTACTTCCATTCAGAACATATTTAGAGCATCCACAAAAAAATTGATCAAGATATTCAACAAGCTCGATGCTTCATTCCAAGCTTCAATAATCTCATTTGAGGTTGTAAGGAGATATGAAGAAGGATCTGGTTTACTTTTATTTGTTTTTTAGTATTACTCTTCAGATACATTTATGGTACACCCTGATGGGAAAAACCCACATATTTTTCATTTATTCATCATTTTTCATGAAATTAACCTTGTTTTTGTGTTCTTCTTGCTATTTTGGACTCACTGACCAATTTTTAGGGCTTTTCATGGAGTAAATTGTGAGAAATTTCAAAAACTAGTCAAATTGGTCTGTGTATTTGAATTTTTGTGAAGCTCCAGTTATCTCTGCGCTACCGTAATATAATGTGCACTACCATAACACGCAATTTGCACTATCATCTTATTATTTGTGCTATCATCTTATTGTTTACACTATTGTCTTATTGTTTGCGCTTACTATCTTATCGCTTACGCTAACATCTTATTGTTTACACTACTCATGTCTTCTTGTTTGTGATACCATCTTATTGTTTATGCTATCATCTTAATACTTGTAGTACTATTTTTTATTTCATGTGCTAGTGTTTCATTTCTTGTGCTATAGTTCGTTGGTTGTGCAAGATCCCCGTACATGCAATAACGTTCTATGGTATTTTTTCATCTTATTTTACAATTTTCCAAAGATCTTCTTTTCTATTATTTTGTTGTTTTCTCTATGTCTCGGACTATAATTCTATAGTTTACTTAGTTATAATAGTTCTTACACCTTGATTATTCATTAATCTCTGTGTGTTTTTGGTGTAGAGGATCTTACAAAATTCAAATTGTCTCTTGGTGTAATTAGCAAAATGTCTCTTTTCAACAAACAATAGCTTGCTCTATTGTGTCCTAGTTATGTTATTTATCTTAAAGCTTATACATCCGAGCTCTCAATCTTCTTCTATCCTGAACCACTATGAGGATCCATTTCTCTTGACACTACATTCATCATATTCATTTCAAACTGGCCTTAGGCACCTCATGCACCTCTTCTTCGTTTCTTGAATACTTACATTATCCTATTTAGGTTGTCAATGATCAAGACCTACACAACTAAGCCTCTATCAATGATATTGTCACTATACTTACTCCTTAGGCCTCCTTTTTTCTCTCAATCAATCCTTGTTCATAAATTACTCGACTTCTCTCTATATGCTCTCTTCGTGACCACTTCCTTGTATCATACCCACTCTTGATCCTTTATGGCATAATAAGAGTTATCTTAGTTCTATAACACCTAAAATTTTCCATTATGATTCTTACTATCTTGGAATGATTTAAGAACTCTCCTCCAATATGCATAGGTGATTAGAAAATCACTTCCCTCTCCTTGTATGCTTACTTCTCATTATAGGATACACTATAGTCTAATAAGTATCAACTAGTCAACCTACTCCAAAGCGTACCCTAAGGTTTTGAATAATGCTCAACACTCTTAGACCTCTTTTTCTAACATGTTAGAGGGTGTTTCTACCTATGGTATAGTCAAACTCTTGCATGCTTGAATACTTCACCAACTAAACCTTAAGACATGCTAGGCCTCCCAACATGCAAACCCCTCAAAGCTCAATTTCCTCTATAAAGATCACCTATTCTAGTTGGATTTGGAGACTCTTTATGAGATCCTCGCTTGTGCCAAAGTATCAATACCTATTTCTTTGTATTGTCTAGTACTCTAGACTACTCCTCCTAGCAAATTAGGCCTAAATTTGGCATATAGATATAACAATAGGCACTTATCCATTAGATATAACCTAGAAATTATTTGATTCACCTCCGGAATGGTGCTAGTACACCTTTGTCTATCAAGTTTGGTGACTTAAATCCATCATTTGACCACTCATGCACTTCATTTCCTCCTCTAATTAGGGTACATTCCCGGTCCACCGCAAATCTTAGTATATTCCTCCCACATGTATAAATTTGAAGGATCCTTTCAAAGAACAAGGAAATCCCATGCATCGACCTATCACCCAACGGGGCCTGGGTGCTCACCCGAGGTACATGCGGGCACCAAGCTTCTTTATGTGATTTGTGTGAGAATGAATTAGTTATGACAGAAACATAAGTGAAGAGATGGAAATGAACCATACATTCATCTTAGAGATTAGAACGAGCTTCTAGACCAATGTATTCATTCATATAAGAAAAGCATTACATAACATAGATTGAATCATAACAAAAAGGAAATGCACAGGGTTTACACCCACTCATATGAAATATATATAAACCGATCCATACAGATATAAGTAAAAACTAGAACCACATATATTCATATTAAGTATGTTGATAACCACATTACATTTATTGAGGAAATCACAGATCCATATAATAGTGCAGACCAATGTCATGCATCAGAACTAGACTTAAGCCCTTCTTAGTACAAAAAAATATTTCACCCATCCCCTTGATACAACATACTCCTACAGATCCTCTAAACCCAACCCATAGAGCTCTCACAAGTATTCTTGCATAGCTTCACCTCTTTCCATTCTCTTCTCTGTATATCTTTTTCTTCTACTGGGTGCTTGTATATATAGCCTTAGCAAGCACCGCCATGCCTTTCTGAAGTTGTAGATCGGGTGCCAAGTGTCCAAGTGGTCCTCCATGGGAGCATGCTCCTTCAGATGTGAGCTCTCCATCCTTCACCATGATGACCTTATGGAATCTTCTATCGCAAGGTATATTCCTTTCGTGGGCACCAAGTTACTAGATGGCACCTTATCCACTCGCATGCGCAGTCGGGTCATGCTTTCCTCGTGTTCTACCCGATATGCCAAATATGGATAAGTCCCAAAACCTTTTCTCTTTGCGCTTTCACGCATGCGCCACTGGTTCTACTAAACCCTCCTAAAACCTTGTCCTGCGCACTTTCTCCTTATGCGCCCTTCTTCAAATAGGCCTGTGCACCCACGCACCTTCTTGTACTTAGCCAATATTTTAGGGGCCCAACATCACCCCACACTACGCCTATTCTCCACCCTCAGAACATTTTCTCAATGAATAAAGAATGACTATCCTTGAATAGTTTGGGGAAAGAATAAAGGAATGAAGAATTTGGGGAAGAATGAAAGAATGGGGAAACTATGATTACTTTTGCAAGAGGAGAGGGAAATATTTCTTCAAGTCTACCTCCAACTTATTCCAGTATCGACTCATTTTTTGTGCCTATTGACAGAGGTCACCGACTAGGAGCTCACCTCTTCAAAGCTTAGCCCTTCTCCTTGGGTATTCATTGTTTCCATGATCCCCTCCAATTTTTTTCCCAAATCCTCAAGCATCCATCCTTCGAGTGATCTGGGGATACAACTCCTTGAGCCAATTTTTTGATTGAGCCCCACAAGGTCTCAATAGCCTCTGATTTCTTCTCAACCTCGGCTAGAATTTTTCACGTTCCACTCTATTCCCCTTGTTCTTCTCTTGGAACTCCTTGAGCTCTACTTCATGAGTGGTGACAAAATGCTCGCCACTCTATCTCTATTGTGCAAGTTGTCATAGGTGGCCTCAATGACTTGGGGGCAACGACTTTCACATCAGTGAGGAATTTCTTATACTAAGAAACAATTGCCACAACCTTCATCTTGTCCTCTTTTTTCTTTTACACGCCGATGCCTCCTCTGCAGATTCCAAGGCCTAGTGGTCACCTTTCCATTGTGAGGATGGGTCAAGTCCTCTAGGCACTCCAAGGTGGATCCATACTTCTGCACGTTGGTGGTGTTAGATCTGGATGCTTCAAGACAATGGCATCTGTGATCATCTCTACTTTCTTGTAAACCTCGCACACCCTTTCCTTCTCTTATTTTAACTCATGCCTTAGTTGAGTGTTGATTAGTTCCTCCCGCTTTAAGTCCTTGGTTCTTTCCTCGAGCTCTTCTTCCTTTTCTCCAGTTTCTACCTCTAGAACTTCACCCTGTCATTCCTCCAAAGATCCTGGCTTCTACTTCAACCAAAACCTTGTTCAACGCATTGCAGATTTTTTCATCTGATAGCCACTGAGCGTTTACCAAGGGGTTGTCTCCTTTTGACTCTGGTACCTTCATTATTTCCCCTTGGCTTACTTTGAATTCTGGCTCATCGATGTGGGACTCAAATGCCCAAGAAAGCATTTTCCTCATCTCGAGGGTATGCACCTTCCTCATCAAATGATGCCATAGCCAAGAGTTTCTCCATTGGTATGGTGCTTGAAAGCAGTGTGCACACAACACCTTGTTTGGATCATCAATATATCCCATCCTATGAACTTGTGATGCTTCTGCGCTCTTTCTCCCCATGCGCATGGCCTTAGGAAAGCTTACAGCCAAACTGGGATCTCCTCCCATGCTACCATATTATTCTTTTCTACGCTCTCCTCCTCTGCTTCCTTCATCACCATGTCCGTTGCATTCCATTCCATCTTTTGCTCTACTAGGTCCTTGATGATTTTTGCTACTTCTTTCTCATGGCCTTGCCTCATCTACCTATTCCTTTGTGAGGCTTGGGGTCCTTTGTTCTTTTGTAATTTCTTCACTTACCCCTTTTCCTGAGTATCCTCCTCTTCCTTGTCATTCTTCCTCTGACAAAGATGTACTCATTTTCTTCTTCCTCTCCTTCCTCCTCCGAGTCATGTACTTTGAATACGAGAGGGCCTTGAACTGCCTCAAGTTTCATCATCATCATCATCATCTCTTTCACCTCTATAGGCCTCCAAGCTCTCTTTATACCCTCCGAGTCATCTTCTCTTCTGCCACCCTTTGCTTCTTCCTGAAGAGATTCTGCTTCCTTTTCCTCCTCCTCTGGTGACTTCTCTTGAGTGATGGGTTCTTCATGCTCTAGCGCTTCTTCTTCTGGAGTCTTTGCTTTCACTGGGACTTCTTTCTCCATGTGTAAGTACTAGGCTTAGCACTTGTCTCTCGTGCGTGCTTACCACTTGTGTAGTCTGAACACTTGGTGCTTTTTGCACCTCTTCTCTTTCCCTCTTCTTTGGCGCATGGGCTTCTTCCTTCATGTGGGGTCTTCGAGGATGGATACATCATTTTCCAAGTAGCCCCTTTCAAATTTCAGCCTTATGCAAAGGTATATCCTTTTTGCATCCCTTCCAGTGATTGAAAATGTTACAGCTTCATCATTTGTATCTCGTGGGAGACATATCTCTCCACATATGTGTGCTTCTTGGGGTAGACTAACTTCTAGCAGCAACTCTCTATGTGGTCTTGATCCACCTCACTAAGGTCAAACCTTAGTCTCTTGGCCTCTTTGAACCTATTCACCCCCACTTGGAAGTATTGTGGTGAAGGAGAAGGGAAGTTTGCACCATGGACCCATGTTTTCATCTATCAACCTAAATCTACCAATGTAGAAGTGTTGATACACTATGAATTTATGCTTCTCCTTTCACAAGTGTGGTAACTACTCTGAATCCTCCATTCCACCCCAAATGCATCCCTCATGTGCTTGTACCACTTCTCTAAGTGTGCCTTGTGAGTGGTTATCATGGTCTCACAAGTATATTTTCACGAACCTCTTTGTGGGTGAGGGATCCTCTTCTGGGTACTCCCAAACAAACCTTTCCGCCCATCGGGCACTCCGATCTCTGAGAAAAAATTGTGAGGAGGACATTCCAAATAGTATCTTCTCACCCTCTTGTGCGTTGCTAATGATTTCATCCGCGATGAAAGCAGACAAGTTGTAGATGGTCCCCTCAGATATTTTTGGCATACATTCAACCATGCCTTGTTCACTTGAGTCCATCTTTCTTGATCATTGAGCTTGGTTACCAAAGCATGCATGGCCATCCTCATCATGGGGTCTGGAATCTCTGTGATGTCAAAGTATCATGATCCTTTCTTGTAGTCATACATGGCTACTATTTCCTTGATGGCCTCTCCTTTCACTTAGGTCATCATCAATGTTATCCCCTCATAGATAAGGCATGTGAACTTGGAAATCAACTGGGGAGTTATGTGCATCTTGCGCCCCACATGAAATAAAAATGGTCTTCATGAAACGCGCCATCAACCACTGATAGAGGCGCTCAAGTTTTCAAAGTAGGGTAATTCGTAAAGTTACAGTAACCTTGCCTTCTCCAATTTAACTTTTACTTTCGTCATCTGTATATGGGCATGCCCTCTGGTGTCCTCTTATTTGTTGGGTGAACCAACTCCAAAGCCATTTATTTTTCTATCATGTTGGTGTGATGATTATAGTCACTCATAGTCATTTTCCGCAAATGAGACTCCCATTCTTTTCCTAGAAATACCCCATCCGGGTATTGCATCTCCGCGTACCACTCTTCATTTGTTTGATGATAACCATTTTCTTCCCCTTGCCCTTTCCTTCTAATTTTTAGGTGAGATGGTTGCTTTCTTTGGTGTGCCATTCTTCTAGTTAGGTTAACACTTCAAACGTCTTCTCCTTTCTCTACTCTACCACTTTATCCAACCCTAAGACTCAATCTTGCAAAGAAACCCTCCTAACACCGTGCCCTAGCCCAAACCCTAACTGGAACAATTCTTCCACAAGATGACACTCTCAACAACTTCCTCCATGCCCATGTACTCCTTTCCTACTGGTTTGTGGATCTACTCTAGTCACATCCTCTTAGATTTCTTAAATTTTTCTTCACATATCACTTTTGGATGCCCTAGTTCAGAGAACTCTTTTCACTTCATAAACACAAGGTAAAATAATGAAGTGCCCGACTTCTTATTTATAGCTTTTCCTTCTTTCCAACATTAAATGTTATTTTACCTACCACCGTACTTAACACTAAATGTGGATTTTTCCACCAAGCCAGCCTTACACGCCTTCACTTTATGCACCCAATCTTGTGTGAAACATTCTACAACCTTTCTAGCAGTGCAAACAATCCATCCTGATAAGACTCTTACGCATGCATGTCAACAATGCCAAAGGCACTTCTTCTATCCTTCACCTGATTTTTTTCTCTCGCCTACCTCATGTTGTTCCTATGCTTCTTCCTCCTTTGTATGTGGTTTCTCTAAAGTCTTATCCTGACACCAACCTTTTTCATCCACCTCTTCTTCCATGTGCTTCCTTCATCCCTCTGTGCACTTTGTATCCATCAACGGGCCATTCACCGCAACTTCTACTGCTAGTTCAACTTGTATTATGGGCCTATACTTTGCATCACTCCACCCCACACTAAAATAGATGCACGTCCTCTACGCATGCACAACCTTCAAAAATTAATGTGGTTACCGGTGCCCAAGGTGCAAAACAAACAACAAAACAAATGACGAGAAAGGGAAACACAAGAAAGGAAATTGCATAAAGGGAAATTTTAAACTAACTGGAAATATTGCCTTATTACAAACACCAAGAAGACTTATTTATAGTAGGGCTTCAGCCTACTCCCATTGAAATGGCCTGGAAATCTCATCCCATCCTAGCTCTCAACTGGCACGCGCTGAATTCAAGGATGTCCGAGATGATATAGGGCCCCAACCAATGGACTTTCAACTTTTCGGGATGGCAAAACTTGGAATCATATAACAATACCATCTGCCCAACCTCAAATTGTTTATTTTTGATGTGGCATCATGCCATGCCTTTTTTTTAGCCTTTTTAGCCTTTTGACTCCACCTGGCCAATGATCATCTCTCATCCAATTTCATCAATTTTCAATCCTTTCTTCCAAATGCTTGTTCATCGGCCAATCCTCCTGCATATGCTATACACAGAGAAGGTAACATGAATTCAATGGGTAGGATAACCTTCATGCACCAAACACCAATTGAATGGTGTGGATTTATTCAACCTCTTGTAGGTTGTCCTATATGCCCATAGAATTGCTGATACTTTTTCATCCCAATCTTGTCTACCAATGTCACAAATTTTGGTCAGGGTATGACTCAATATTTTATTAAATGCTTAGTAGTTCCATTTGCTTGTGGATGGTAAGGGGTAGTCTTATGATGAGCCACCATGAACTCTGCTAATAGAATCCTGATGGTCTCATTTAGGAAATGCGTACCCCTATCACTAGTTAAGCTCAACGGGCATCCATACCTTGTAATAATATTTTCCCATAGAAACCTGGTTGCTGTAGCCGTATAATCCTTGGTAGGTGTTGCTTCTTCCCATCTTGTCAAATAATCTATGCAAGTGATTACATAGTGTGATCCCATCCTATACGTGGATGGAAAAATGGGGCCTACAAAATCTATGGCCCACTTTTCAAATGGCTCTTTGTACTTGGAATAGGGCGCAAAGGCATTTCATCCCTCCACCCTAGTTTTCCAAGGCACTGACAATGATCACATGCCTTGTAATACTCTTTAAATCTTGATATAGGGTTTCCCACCATAACCCAACTTGTAATATCTTACGTGTAGTGGCATCCCCTGCA
Source organism: Taxus wallichiana var. yunnanensis (assembly GCA_018340775.1). Taxonomy (NCBI): domain Eukaryota; kingdom Viridiplantae; phylum Streptophyta; class Pinopsida; order Cupressales; family Taxaceae; genus Taxus; species Taxus wallichiana. The sequence goes on from CM031235.1 coordinate 646,154,899, forward strand.
TAGTGTCCACCTGCACTTCCTCCATGTGCCTCCTCCATAATATCCAGGTGCTCATGTTCTAGCACGCACCAACGCAACACTTCATCATGTCCTAGCTTTGTACAAATCACCACTAACCAACATGTAGGTGGTGTGCGCATATGGCTAACTACTTCCTCTCTAATGCTTTCATCCCTTCTAGTGCCACACCCATTTTGAGAAACACCGCAATATCCTCTAAGTCCGAGGGGCACATGCCACAACCTAAACAATTACATGCATCTGGCATGGTATCCTCAATGCTTTTGCATGCATCCTCTCCTGAGTCAATTCTAGACAAGTGATCGGGTCCAAAATTACTCTTTCCTGGCTTGACAACCACTGTGAACTCAAATTATTGGAATACAGACCCATCGACATATGTGCCCTTGTAGAATGGGCTTGTTTACCAAGTATTTTAATGCCATGTGGTCCGTGTAGAATACAAATGGTGTTTCCAGTAGATATTTCCTGAACTTTTGCAACAGTGTAGATCATGGATAGTGCTTCATGCTTAGTAGTGGTGTAATTTTGTTTTGTTGATGTTAACTTTCTACTTGCAAAACACAAGGGATGGTCAACAATCCCTTCACCAAAGTTGTGTCAGTATTGCTCCAATGGTTGTACAGAGGCATCCACATGAACATGGAAAGGCTTATCCCAAATGGGGAAATGGAGTATGGGTGTTGTGACAAGCCTATCCTTCAAAGTGTCGAATTCCCCTTTTGTGCCTCTCCCAATGAAAGGCACTCTTGTGTCTAAGAAATTCCTCCAAGGGCATGCGTGATCTTGGCATATCCCTTGATGAACTTCCTATAATAACCCGTATGCCCAAGGAATCCATGCATGATGCTTTGGCTAGTAGGCTCCCTAAACCCACAATGACTGCAACCTTGGCATGGGATCTACTAGTAAGCCTTCCTTACATATGATATGTCCCAATAAGGTTCCAAATGGGGTAAAAAGACACTTCTTGATGTTGAGGGATATCCTCAACTATCGACACCTTTCAAACATTAGTCTTAAGTTATCACAATGGTCTTTGACTAGACCATACATAGTCCAATCATCCAAATAGACCTGAAGAAATTTATGGATGAAGTCCTGAAAGGCTTGTACTACAATGTGAGAACACAACAGGCACATTCTTCAACCCAAAAGGCATGATGACCATATAGGAAAAACTTCCCCATTCAAGTGGGAAAAAGTTGTCTTTCTCTGGTCTTCCTTTGCAATCCTCACCTGGTGGTACCCTGAGAACCCATCCGTGAAAGAGTAGACTTCACGCCCGGCCACTCCCTCTAAGATTTCTTCAAGTAAATGGGGTAGGGAAGGGATCAATGACACATACTACATTCAGTCTCTAGTAGTCAACACAGATCCTGATCCTTCCATCCTTTTTGATGTTGATGACCATTGGGCTTATCCATTCTGACTCTTCCACAACCTCAATGATACCTGATGCTATCATTTTTTCTATCTCCTCCTTGACCCGTATGCACAAATTTGGGTTCATCCGATATGGCCTCTTTGGATTGGGTGCACACCTTCCTTTAGTTTTATCCTCATCTCCCCAAGGAATGGTGGATGCCTTTGAGTTCATGATACCCACGAGGGAATAAATCTTGAATTCACGTAACAGATCAATGATCTTTGAGACCTCCTTCTCCAACCAATAGTCTCCAATGATAGCTTCCTTGGGTTTTGCTTCTGACCCAATGTTAACCTTCTTCATTTTTAGGGCTCATGGTAAGCACGTGCATCCTTTCATCAATGCTATCTATAACATCATGCATACCTATAGAGTGGTTAACATCTAGACTTTCCATTTCCTCTCCATCTATGACATAAACCATCTTTCCTTTTTCCTTTTCTATGCACGCACGCTCAAACTACATCTCCTCTGACTCATCCTCATCAAAGTGTGCCTCTAAAATGGGCTCACCTAGAAAATCTAGTAGCTCTGTCTTCTACCATGGCACTATCCCCCATCGTAAGGCACTTGATCACTTGTAATGCCTTATCCACTGATGGCTTTGTGCTCGATATTCAAAAGCTTGGATGAGATCAGTTGTCAGCTCCTACCAATTTCCTATCTAGTGGCATGTTTCTGAGTGGATATACCATGCACGCACACAACCTTGTAGTGTGGAATACAACTTATGCACCCATAATGATGGTGGTAAGGCTTTTGTGCCTCCTATCCAGGCCTTCTCACATGCTTGGATATGAAATGAAGTGGTCTCTTTACCATGGTAGTTAAATGACCGTGGGCATTGCTGCTCTAGAAAACCTTACAGAAAATGTGATTCTTACCTCGTGCCACTCTAAGAGGTTCTCCCAATGTGTAGCCCACCAGTGTGCTGTAGTCCCGAGTAGGTTATAACTGAGCATCCCTCTTCTTTCATCCTCATTTTTCCACTGAGCTTCCATGTCCCGTAAGAAAATTTTAGGGTATGCCCCTCCAGAGTAACTTGGTAACTTATTTCCTCCTAGGCACTTGAGTGAGCGTGCCTTGGTCACTTTTACATGCACCCCTCAACTGTCACCCAATTAACTCATAGGTCCCATGCACCCAATTGTCACATGCCATGCTTGTTGTATCACTCACAGACTGGGCATCCTCAAATTGGATAACTCCTTATGTAGGGTGAATTATCTCTAGGTCTCTGATGGAGCGCACATAAATTCTATCAAGGACCTCTTCTCCCAAAGGTTCAAGTGTAAGGTGCCAACTTCCCATCCATCAAAGGGATGATGACCCATTCTTCCTTGTTCTCAAAACTGATATATCCTTTGTTGAACCTTAGGTCAATGTTGTTCTTATAGCACCATGGGTGCCCAAGCAATGCTGGAAAATTTGTCTCCTCAATGAGTGCCAAGACTTCAAAGTCTCCAGTAAACTTGGCCCCCTGAATGGTGATCACTGCATCCTTCAATACTCCAATGGGCATTGCCTTATTTTTTTTTTCCATATACAACACATTCAAAGATGGTATAAATGGGCCTTCCCATTTGATGTCTAGAAATCTAATGTAAGAACATTGACTTCTGCTCTCGTGTCAATCAATATGTTACTCAACAACCAACCATCCACAACTACATTCAGTGTGATCTCTTTGTCATAGTCAAGGCTATGGGGAGGGAGGTTTACATGCAACACCTACCTTTGCACTCTCTCTGGCATGTGACATCTTCTCCCATAGCCATTCTCCTAGCAAGGGAATAATATTCTCTTGCCTTAACATTTTGCACACTTCCTTGACCTCATCTAGGTCCTTCTGCGGAGCCTCAACATTCCTCCTTTGCTCCTGCTACCTGGACTACTCCTTTAGACATTGGATTTCTCCCTGCAAACTCTAAATGACATCCATTGTCTCTTGATACACTTCCTTCTGGTGGGAAGGGTGGATACTTCCCATGCACCACTTCTTCTCTTGAGACTAGAGTCCTTTCCTTGGTACTTCTTTGGCACGCGCAAGCCTCTGCTCGTGTTGTCACCAAAATAGGTTCTAACCCTAACTCACGTGCCACTCTAGGCATCCACTATGTGTGTGTCAACCTTCTTTATACTCACCATCCCAATGCCCTTTTTCCTTCCGGTGTTGCTGGCTCATGTGCTCAAACAACTTAGGCACTCCTCATACTTATGCTTCTTCCCACACCATGAGCACTATAATAAATCTAGACACTCACACCTGTAATGTTTTATAGATCCACAATTATAGTAGGTTCCTCGTGGGAACTCACTTCTTCCTCCTCCATGGTTACTGCGACCATAGAATCCTCCTGCGAAAACCTCTCCCACGCACCCTCCATCCGTGTGTCCTTCATAATGGTGATCATCTTCCTTGGAACTACTGGCAAGGCTGGTCTGGCACACACCATGATCAATGGCCTCATGGATTTGGTCAATAAGCCTACAATCCTTAGTATCATGGGTCGTAGAGGTGCAGATCTTGCAAGTAGCAAGACACATTCTTCGGATTGCACATTGCAACAAGGGACATCTACTCACATCATGGTCCCCGTGACAAATTTCACAATCTATTGCTATGGCATGTATTGACTTCGGGGAAACTATCCTTGGCATGCCCCTCTACTTCACAATCCATGCACCAAAGACCACTATGAGTCTCATGTGTAGAGTTTGCAGATAACTTCTCTAACTGCTTGGCCATGGTAGTGATTTGAGCCTCCAGAAAAGGGCTCACACCAGTATCAATGCTCCAACTGCCTCAATGTGTAAGGCAACCTCTAAAGCCTCGCGTGGGTAGTGAATGTTTTATGTGACAATGCCCTCCTAAATGGAGTGATCAACCCTCCAAAAACCATTGAGCATGTTGTGAAGGGTGAATGTCATATGACAATTTTGATACAGAGAGTTTTAAACCATGCATCATACTCCCACACACTCTCTGCCATTCCCTGCTAGATCTCCTTCAAAGCGCTGATGCTCTTCTGCTCGAACTCTCGGTATATGGAACTCTTCTAGGAAGGCATTCTTCAATGTGGTGTAGTCTACCACCATCTGATAGGGTCATACTTCCTATACCAGCTATGTGTGTGCCCTTGCAACGTTGTTGCAAATTGACTTGCCTTCCGCTCCGGGGTAGTGATCCCCTTCGCGCCATAGTAATTCACACTTGTGCACGTGTTCCGCAACATCCTCTATACCTTGGTAATCTAGAAAGTGTAAAGACATTTCAAAGAACACCTGAGGAGGTGGCTGAGGCCCTTGTCCTCCTGATCCAGATCCTTGGTTCCCTCCGGTGTTTCCTCACTGTATTCCTCCACTAGATCCACTAGATCCACCAGGTCATGTGCCTCTCAGATCCACCAGTTCCACCTCCAGATCCTCCTGTAACTAGAAATGGGCCTAAAGTGGTCATGCCTAGTGTCCCCAATGTCCCACTAAACTACATGCCAATGGTCTGTGAGATTTCTCCACTACCAGAAGTGTATCTGTGCCACTCCTAGACATGTTGCCCAAACCTTGTGTACTTGCACTTTTCCCAAAAATTCCTCCAAACACCGGAATGGTATGTGTAGCCATGGATGTTCCAAATGAAAAATTATATCTCCTGGGCACCGATCGGTCACTCCCACCGATACCAACTAGGTTATCAATACTTTCCCTTGATTTGGAAAACCAAGCACTCGGGTTGGTCGCTAGGTGGGTTAGATGATGTGCACTGCAATAACGACTCTTCTTTCTCCATGTGATGAACTCTCATCATAAGTTGAAGGGGCCTCTCTCCCATGCTTTCCAAGACACAAACTGCTCAAGCTCCACATCCTCCACGTGAACTTCAACACCCTCTCGCAACGTTTGCCTCCATAGATCCATCACACTTGCAACCTCACGTTGTCTAGTCATCTCCCTTTCACGAGCTTCACTATACTTGAGTCATCTCTCCTCCCTTTCCTTTTCAACCGTAATGTCTCGCCATCTTCCTCCACCCTAGCTTCCTCTCCCAACTCAGAGTAGCTTAGCCACCATGGGGAATGCTTCTAAACTCAAAGTAATGACCAAGATCTTCATAGCTAGAGGAATAACACTCAAAAATGATCCTCTAGGCTCCCTTAGAAACTCAAACTCAACAACTTCTGGGAAAGAATACATTCAAAATGGCATATTCTAAAGTGTAACTAGCCAAAGACTCCTTCCACCAGTGATCAATAACACGCGTCCAAGTAGATCTGCATCCTACAGCCTCTGATAGTCATCTTGGGTCCACACGCGTATGATCTATAGTACCACTTGATCTAGATGCATATGTTGAAAGCCATTCATATAGCTCTACTGGGAAGCAAAAAAATAATGTCTCATACAACTCATGGTATAGGTTCTCTTCTACCCATCTACGCGCATTGAACTCAGGTCCAGTGTTAAATCTTTGAGAAAACTCATCCTCCGTGCTCTTGAACCATGTTTCAACACTTTCTAAAGTCAGTGCACTCTATCATCACACATCACAAGGACAAAGATGCATGCCATTTCTCACAACAACTTCAAAAAGAGGTCCCGGAAATGGAACCAAGATGTAGTCATTTTTATGCCCTTTCAAAGAACAAGGAAATCCCATGTGCACGCTCGGCCTATCACCTAGGGCAGCCTGGGTGCTCACCGAGGCACGTGTGGGCATTGAGCCCCTCCTTTATGTGAGTTGTGTGAGAATGCATTAGTTATGATAAAAAATTAAGTGAAGAGAATGGAAATGAACCATACATTCATCTTAGAGCTCAGAATGGGCTTCTAGACCAATGTATTCATTCATATAAGAAAAGCATTACAGTAACATAGATCTAAATCATAACAAAAAGGAAATACACAAGGGTTTACACCCACTCATATGAAATATATATAAAATTGATCCATACAGATATAAGTAAAACTAGAACCACATATATTCATATTAAGTATGTTGATAACCACATTACATTTATTGAGGCAATCACAAATCCATATAATAGTGTAGACCAATGTCATGCATCAGAACTAGACTTAAGCCCTTCATAGTATAAAGAAAAATATTCAAACCCATCCCCTTGATACAACATACTCCTACAGATCCTCTAAACCCAACCCATGGATCCCTCACAGTATTTTTACATAGCTTCACCTCGTTCCATTCTCTTAATGTATATATCTTTCTTCTACAAGGCGTTTGTATATATAGCCTTAGAAAGCACCGCCATGCCTTTCTGAAGTTGTAGATCGGGTGCCAAGTGTCCAAGTGGTCCTCCATGGGAGCATGCTCCTTTAGATGCAGCTCTCCATCCTTCACCATGATGACCTTTTGGAATCTTCTATCATAAGGTATATTCCTTTCGTGGGCACCAAGTTGCCAGGCTAACACCTTATCCACTCGTATGCACAATCAGGTCATACTTTCCTCATGTTCTACCCGATATGCCAAATATGGCTAAGAATCAAAACCTTTTCTCTGCCTTGCATGCACGCACCACTGGTTCTACTAAACCCTAGAAAATTGTGCTTCTAGCTCAATACATTCTTCTTGTCTCCTTGCTTGTCTTTGGTCTTACTTCTCCAACTGCAATTTGGTCTTCTAAACTTCCTCATTATGGATTTCATCATGTATTCATAAGCTTCCTTCTAGTTTTCTTCATCATACGAAGAGTTTGTTTTTTCTAGGTTAGATTTTGGCTTGTAGGTTCTTGGTTTGACTTTCATACTTTGCTTTTCTTGCTTACCATATCTTGAATGCTTCTCACCTTCATACCCTTGTTTCACTTCCCTTTCAGTTATTGTGGTGATTATAGCTTCCTTGTTCTTATCCAAATCTTGAGATTTATTCATTTTTACCTTTCTTCCTTGGTGTTGTTTACTCATCTCTTGGTTCTTTCTCAATTTTCCTACTATTTCATTCTCTATGAGTGCTTCTACTGTCCATTCATATTGATGTGCATGTTCTTGTGCACCACATTTATGTTTCCTCTTGGATTTATTCTCTATTTGTTTACTTGCAACTAGTTTGAGTAGTAACCAAATCCATATTATATTAATTAGCTTATACTTATCTCTCGATTTTATTCTTCCATGTACTTTTCCTTGCATTTTTGCCTTCATCCAATGCTTCCCATGTTCTATTTTCCCGATTTATTTCATGAACTATTTGATATGTCATTCTTGGTCCATTATTTTGCTTTGTCTTTACATCTCTATTACCTTGAATTCCCAAAGTCTCTTCAAACCTGATTTCCTTTACAATTTGTTTTGCTTCAAAAGTATTTCTTATCAAGGTTTTCTTCTTCACATGAACATGATGCTAGTTCATAGTTATATTAGTCCATTTATTATTGCACTTTCCACTTAAGATTAGATCACCATCAACTTGTTTAGGCATTTTTAACTCATCTAGGAATCCACAAAAGTAAATTAAATTTCAAAGGTTCTTATACATGTCTTTGGTCTCTCTCTTAAACCAAACATGTCCTTGTCAAGGATTGATTTCATCCCCTCATACTGAGTTCCCACTTCCACTGTTATAGATTGTCTTAAACCTGCAATTATGCTTTTCCTAGGCACATTACCATCCCAAAGAAAATTTGAGCCAATAATCACCTTTATGACACCTTCATGGTTGTTAGTCATTGTAGATTTATTTCTTCCCAATTCCATTGGATATACAAAAACTGATTTTTCTGTCTTCTCACCTTCTCTAAGAGTTTTATCTTAGCTTCATAGAATTCTCCACTATTGCCTACCTCTTGACTCTGCAATACTTGCTCGAATCATGAATTTCAACTTCGACCTACTGCATTATCATATACACATGAAAAATCTGATTTTCCTTCTTGCATATTCACTATTTTGTCTATCAACTAATCAAATTGGTCTCCCTTCCTTGCAATATCTTCACTTTATTTCTTTGTCTTTCCTTCCTCTTCCAATTTTCCATAACTTAGCCACTTGTTCAAAGGTGTTACTCTCTCCTCCTTCATATTTTATTTTTGCTCCATGTTGACTTCACTATCTTTTCCTTCCTTTCTTGATTGAGTGTCCTCTTGTGAAGTTGTGTTTAGTCTTCTATAGGCCTAAAAAGACACTTCTTTACTTTCTTCTTCACTATCAATATTGGATTCTTCCGCTTGCACTATTGTCCTCTAAACTTGCATACTCGCAATTCAAAACATGATTAAATCCATAAGTCAGAGGTTATTGAACCTCCATACTTGCTCCCTTAGTTTCTTCTTTCTTCGGGTACATTTCTTGTCATTTGGGATTGCAACATGCATTCTTCCTCCATCTTCCTCTGTAACTTTTTCTTCTTTTTACCAACTTTTTGATAAACAAATTACTTAAAATTTGTAAAGCTAATTAGCTTAGACTAACACCTAGTAGTATAAATAGCTAAACTAAAATCTAACATAGTACCATCAAGATCAAATCTTATGAGAATGCATAAGGAAATATACATGAAATTAATCATCTAAACTACAAGCATTCTTACTATGTAAATGATTTCTAAATAAATTGAACCTATGAAGATTACAAGCAATCAAAATGTGTGTTGTTACTTCATTGATGGTGAAGAGATCTCAATAAAATGGCTACAAGGCCATGTTTATATCTTCTCTTACTAACCAAGCTTGAAGAAATGGATGCAAATAGGGATGCAAGCTATTCTAACAATGGAGTAAGGATCTAGATCATATGTTTTATATGAATAATACTATTCAAAGTATGGTGTAAGGTGTGAAGGTAGGAGTTTGGTCCTTTTTATAGCTTTCTATTTGGGAAAGCTTGAATCCTAATGAATGTGGGACAATTGATAAAGTAACTCTAGGCTAATTAACCATGATTAGATGATTTAACTAGTGAGTTAGCAACTCATGGGAGTTGGGAGTGCTTTAATTAGGATTAATTAATAGGCTAGAATAAGATTTTTAGGCTATTTGGAGGTGATTTGAGAGGAATTTGATAATATTGGAAGCTCAATAAGAGGGTTTACTTGATTAGATGCATGTTAAAAAGGCTTAATTAGATATTATTAGCTAATTAATTGATTCAAATAGGATTATAACTAACGAAGTGTCGTTAATTGACATCCGGAATGTGATACAATATAATTAATTAACAAAGTGTCATTAATTTACCAAAATGAAGGAACCATTAGTTAATTAGTGGAAATCACTAATTATAACAGAAATGATGAAATCGAGGATAATGAGTACTACTTTAGCATTAAAACTACGGAAGTAGTTTTTTAGGTGTCTACATTTGCCACTCTTTATGGTGGCGTAAGTGACGCATCCTTTGAAAAAAAAAAGTAAACAAGCATAAATAAGAAAATTTTGGAAGAAAAATTAGTAGAATGTAGGATTCCCCCTTGAGTGTCGATGGGGTGATAGAAGAAGTCAATCGACAATTGAAAATAGGAAGGAAATGGATAGAAGAATCGGTGGAAGAAACCTAAATAGTAATGAGAATTGATAGATGAAAATGAAATAGCTTTTGCATCTAGATCATTCAATAAACAAATTTGTTTCATCACTTTTCTCATATGATCTAAATCATCGGCCCTTATTAAAATGTATGCATACAACAAAAGTGTAAAATAACATGAAAATCTATAATACTAACATTTGTTCATTGCTAAAAATGCTTAACTCCATGTAACATACATAATGCAATGCAATATGAGAAAGTAAACAAGATAACCTAATAGGGAAATAAGTACAAACACACATACTCAAACAAACAACATTTAAGACAGTTGCACCAATGTTTATTATCAAGCTTCAATTCCCAAATGTTCGTGTTTAACGTCAAGGGTTGAAAATAGTGCCCCAAGAAAGGATACATGTAAGGGGAATAATGAAGGACACTTGAGTCCCATGAAAAGAATTTTTGTGCTATGAAATAGTACCAAACAAATTGTTGTGCCAAGATAGTACAAACATAACAAGCATACCAACTTTGTTAATGAAGGTAGATCAAAATGAATCGTGAGTCGTTGTGCGAGAAGAACAAGAGAGAACCTATGAAAGATTTTGTAAGACCAATTTTGATGTTTGGGGACAATGCATTTAATACAAGTTTTAGTTGCGAGCATGCCATTTACCAATTTTTGATTTTTTTGAATTTTACAATTTTTTTGATTTTTTGAAAATTTGTACCAATTATTTTTTTGAAAATTTTGAATTTTGCAATTTTTTTGGTTTTTTGAATTTTATAGAAGAAAATGATGTAGAAAAATTAACGAAGTCATGTTACATTGCCAAAAATTGTTGTAAGGTAAAAATATGCCCCAAGTAGCAGAAAGGGTTACCGAGAAGCAAAACATGCCCCAATGTAGCGAAAACAAGCGAAAAAATATTTATCAAAAATAATCATCGTAGCGAGTGCTAGAAGGATCACGATGGTCCCGAGAACACTTCGGGGCAAGATACATGACACACGGGGGGTCACAATGGGTATAAATACAAAGCCACAGGGGGTAAAAGCCATCACAACGAGTTATTTGATAGTTACTCTTATCATTTTTATCGGTGATTTTACTTTGACTTGGAAGTGGAATGACAAGGATTCATAATCATAGACACTATGCAGACCATGTTTGAGACTACATGAGGCTTCCTAGGGACGGCCCAAAGATACACAAAGAAAAAATTTCATTTTTGACTTCATTTAAGTATATTTATTGTAGTTAGAAAAGCATGCAAAAACACAAGTGTGGCCCCTAGGGTGTCAAGCGTGATCGAGGTGCGTTAACACAAAGAAAAGCATACACGGTGTGTATGCATGCAAACAGAGCATTGGCATGAAGAAGTCTTGGAACCATAGGTGTAGGTGCACATGTGTTGAAATGTATGTGTTGACACTTAAAGGCAAGCGCTCACACTGAAGTAGGGTTTGGGGGGATAGGGGCGCGTTAGTGTTAAAACGTAGGCACCTTTGGTATGGGAAAGGGGGCGCTAGCTCTAGGGCATGTTGGCACTAAAAGGGGCATGATGATGCTTAAAGGCAAGCATTGGTGTGAAAGGCCAACTTTAGAATAAATTAGGCATGAATAGAAGAAATCTAGTGATGTGCCCTAAAAGAAAATGATGCTAACAAGTGTTTTCCCAATTTTACAAATTAGCCTACCCATATTAGAGACATAGGAGCAACATGGGCGGTGAGGGCCTATGAGGCTACCTTCTCATGATAGGATTGCATCTTCCTAGAGATGAGTCGGAAGGTTGTGGTCTAGGGTAACTCGTGGCATGCGGCCCGCATGCCACAGATTACCTAGACCACAACCTCCCGACAACCTTAGTTGAGAGATGGCGGAGCGAGAGTCAAATGTTTCACATTGTGGACGGGAAAGATGAGCATAACTTTAGAGGATGTATGGGAATTTTGAGAGTTATGATTCATGGCCAATTGATTACTTATGATGGCGGCCGTGACCATATTCTTCAGAACATTTTTGAGATGTTCGGCATAGGGGACATACCTCACCAAGGTATGTCGGTTGATGTTACTAGATGCTTTACTAATCGCCACTTACGTGGGTTCCATTATATTTTATGGCTCTTTTCAACGACATCTTGCTGCCTGAAAAGACTAGTGCTAATTTTTCTTTGGGCCTAATTTGAGTTATACATGGTCTTATCAATGAAGAGGTTTATTTTGAGGGAAGTTATTATTAGCCCATTTGTGCAGTAAATTTACACTTGATAACATACCACAGTCATAATACCATGGGTCCAACGACATTACTTCAGATATGGGCATGGGATCATATCACCATAGGGTGCCCACTAGGAGTGTTGCGAGCTAGGGATCTTGGTGAGCCATCCATTATGGGTTGGGTACCAATTGGCAAGGACATACATGGGCATACATGAGATACACATTACTACGAGGCGAGGCCTTTGATGAGATTTAACTTCACATGATTACATGGCGGTCGTATAGATTATTTCAGTGGCTTGAGGATGCATTAGAGCTTAACACCGCAGGGGTTGATCATTTTATCATTAGGAACAATGAGTATATCATTAAGTGGTATTGTGTGGATAAAGTCCAACATCGGTTTGGCCTTATCGGGGATTCCTGGAGATGAGATGTGGTACGAGTGCACCGATCCAGAGAGACTTTTGACATTGGGCCTCAGACTAGGTTATGGACGAGCATGAGCCAACTTATCATAGGTGGTCCCACAACCTTGGGTCCAGTGGCCACAAATAGTGGATCTAGGGGAGACTCGAGATTATCCAACATGGTACATGATAGTGTTGCGTGACGACTCACCATAATATGACAACTATTCAAGCTAGCATTTACAATGAACGTAGAGCCTACAGGTTAGGATCTTCGAGTATAGGCACATGCAAGTGCACTTTGGAAGGGGGCTAGGGTAGATTGGGTGCTGATATACCGGTTCAGGTCGATGATGCTTACACAGCTACATGCACTTGTGCCGATCCAACAATAGGTAGTGTACAACAGGTGTGCTTGTACAATAGTAAGCGATGGTATAACCACCACCATCACCACCTCACTTAACCGGTCCACCCCATAATGGGGGAGGTTCATGGGTTGGAGATGAGTTAGATGGAGGAGACAGATGGGGGACCCCACTACATAGTCCCGCAGGTGGGGTATGGAGACAAGATATGCGAGTACAGGGGGAGTTAGCTACCTTGTAGTATGTGGTGGCACTGCAGCTGAGCAAGCCCTTTCTTGAGAGATACTAGATAACTACAGAGAGAAATTAGTTAGCTATGGAGAGGAAAAAACTACAGTGAGAAAGATCGGGTGACATAAAAGAGGGCCTAGTTGTATGCAAATTTGACTGGTGTAAAATCAGGGCATGATACGTTGCAGCAGGCAGGGACAATTGTAGGAGTCCCTAATCTAGTGTTTGAGTGTGCCTCAATCATTGAAAAAGCTACATACTATTGGATGCTATATCATGCAGCTATACGGATAGGTCAGAGGGCTCTTGATTATAGTCAGCTTACTAGTAGAAGATCTAGATCTAGATTGTAAAGACCATCTCGATCAATGAAATAAGTACATATACGTTTATCACAATAGGTGCCACCACCACAAGGTCCACAATAGGCTGCCCCATCACCTTGTTCACAACATATGACACCCCCATAGGGATCCCAACAAATTCCACCACCGGATATAGGCCAAGAAGTGCATAGGTAGCGAGAGTCATGGTTAACTCTTTTTTTTATCAGACGATGTATCTATTTTTGATGTACACCTTAAAATGAATGCACATTTTGAGATGAGGTATATGTATTGTTTCTAATTATGCCTCTTGATGAAGGCACATTTTTGTATGGATGTAATTATGTACTATTTTTATTATGCCTCTTGATGAAGGCACATTTTTATCCATGCCCATGATGGAGTTTTGTATCTGATATGTATCGAGACACATTGATTTTGTACATGGACATTTACATTATGATGATATATGATGATGATGGACTATTTTTACTTATCGCATTTTGTGTTATGAGATAACATGTTTAATCCACATTTTTATTATGGTCTATGTTTGAGGGGGGATAGAAGGTGATCCCTCTTGCCCCTCTTGGTGATATCATATGATGTTAGCTTAGCATACATGTTTAATTTTATGTTTCATGATGATGTAGCTTAGCATTTATTGATATATCATGTATATATGTGATGATAGATGATATGATGATGAGATGACAACAAAATGTACAAGCAAACAAAAATCACAAGTTAATCAAATCTAATCAAAGCAACACAACTATGTACAAGTATGCAAGATAAAATGAACTCAATGCAATTCACAACAAATTAAAGTAACACTCAATCTAAGTAAACAAATGAATCCAATTTATTACACACACAACATGAAGAAGCAACGTAACAAAACTATGCATAATCAAACAACTAAAGTAAGAAAAATATTACTTTGTTTTTACAGGACAATTTTGAGACGTTCTACACTAATTTTGATATTATCTCTAGACAATGTTCTATTGTTTTTGAGTTTTCTATGAAACGTATTTAAATGTTTTGAGTTTTCGACTAACATATTTGAATGTTTTGGGATTTTCAAAAGTTATACGAATGTTTTTATGTTTTATAGAAGTTTTCCAAAGCTATGTGCAAGGAAACAAGGATGCCCTGAGTGTTAAATGGGATGTACAAGGTTAGAATGCCATGTGTATGTGCATGATTGAAGATGCAAAGTTTCCCCTAGGGTGATATGGGAATATACAAAGGCAAAATATTTACACACAAAATTTGAATCATCTGGATTAAGGCCAAGAGGGACAGGCTCAAGATTATCTCAGACACAAACAAGGACTAGCTTAGGATAAAGCCATCATAATCCTACATTTTGAGATGCTTGTGAACAAAGGACCCTCTAATGGCGCAGAAAACTGGTTTTCACCAAAGGACTTGTTCAAAGTGCCACAATTGCGTGGTTTTCACATTTAGACACATTGATTTCTCTTTTCTTTTTCTATTTTTATACTTTTTTGTTTGATTTTCCTATTTTTTGAGGAACCTCATACTCAAGCATAGAACCACTTGAGATGCATGGAATTCATGGGTTCCTTTAGTTCATCACCATATGAGTGAGCAAGTTTGTATGCACTTGAACCATATTTTGTGACCAGAGCATATGGACCTAATCAATTTGGCTTGAAATTGCCTTTCTTGATGGTCCTTAGTGGTGTTAAACTAATTTTCCTTCATCAAAAGGTCTCTGCTACCTCCAATTGGCGAGGAAAAATTCTTTTGGTATAACTTCTATGCACTCGATTCGATACACTTTGAGGTGATTCAAGGCATGAAGTATCTTCTCATCCAATAGCTCTAGCTCTGCTAGCCATGAGCCACTTTGTAATCCTCCTCTTTATCTAGGTAATCTCTCAATTCTATACACAAAGAGGGGAGCTTAATCTCAAGAGGTAAAACAAATTCAACACCGAATACTAATGAATATGAAGTTGCACAAGTAGGGGTGCAGATGGATGTTTTATATGCCCAGAGGACTAGGTAAATCTATAGATGTCGATTACTGGCTAGTTTTTCTCACCATGTTCTCCATAATATAGACAAGTGTTTCATTTGTGGCCTCAACCTACCCATTACTTTAAGGGTAATAGGGGGTGGAGTACTTGAGAGTGATTTGAAAATGTTTTCATAAGAACTTCATGATTTTATTTTTGAAAGATTTTCCATTGTTTGTGACAAGGGAAGAAGGCATTTCAGTAATGGAAAATGATATGGTTCATTATAAACTTGGATATATGTGAGAGGAAAATCCTCTACCCACTTTGCAATGTATTTAGTGGTAGTGATAATGAATATGTGGCCGTCACAGGATGTTGGGGTAAGCATTTCTATGATATTGAGCCCCCATTTTGAAAAAGGCCATGACATTGTAATAGGTTGCGAAGGATCATTTGTCTTTGGTGCCATGAATCAAATTCTAGTATTTCGACACATAAAAAACTTCTTTACATACTTGCTACAATCATTTTCCATGGTAGGAAAATAATAACATGCTCTTAGTATCTTCTTGGATAGGACTATCCCATTAGTATGATCCCCATAGATACCTTTATGAACTTCTTTAATTTCTAAGATGGATTAATCAGTATTAAGACAACACAATAGATTCCCATCATACCCTCTACGATACAAAGTGCCCCCAAGTAAGGTGTAGTGGGCTATACACTGGATAAGGTTTCTTTTATCAAATTGGGAAATGTTTGTAGGGAAGGTTCCATCATGAAGGTAATTGAAAATATCAAAGTACCATGATGAATGGGGACTAATAACTTCACATATCAAACAAGATTCGGCATGTCATATGTATGTGTCAAGTAAGTGATCCACAAAGACAGGTATATCATTATGTACAGGTAGAATGTGTAATAATGAACTGTCATAGCCATAGCATCTTCCATTTGATTATGCCCTCTAGGAATCTGGCCCAAAGGTTATTTACAGGAAGACGTATTTTAATGTATCAACCATTTTTTTGTAAGGAATGATTTTTTCATCCTTAAATTTGTATTCATCTGTAACATGTTTGATAATCAACATATAATCTCCAGTTACATTGAGTTGTTTGATGTCCCAACATATAGCTATCTTTAGCCCTACAATGAGAGCTTCATACTCTATTATGTTGTTTGTGCATGTGAATCCTATTTTGAAATCTTTTGGGATCAAGTCCATAGAAGGATTTATAAGCACAAATCCTTCTCCTGAACCATGGAATGTGAAGGATCCATTAAAAGACATTTGCCATGTTATGGATTCCTCGATATACATGAGTGAAGTGTCTGGAAGTTCTAGACTCAATGGTTCTATACTTGGTAAGGGGGCTTCACTAATTGATCTACCAGTACCTGCCCCTTGATTGATTTTTGGTGAACATACTTGATATCAAATTTGCTGAGTAAGATGATCCAATTGGCCATATTTCTGTAAGTGCTGGCTTTGACAACAAATATTTCAGTGGATCCACCTTTGATATTAGCTTGAATTTTTGTTTAGAAAATAATGACACAATTTTTGAAAGGAAAAAGCTATGAACAAACAAGCCTTTTCGATCTGTGGATAATTGAGCTTGTAAGAAATCAATGTCCAACTTAGATAATATACAATTTTTCCTTTTGTTCCTTGTCATATTGGGCCAAGAGTGCCCAAATTATATTTCACCTACGGTAGGTGTCATTAGAACAGGGGTTTGTGAGATATTATTTAAGCAACATAAATACTTGTTGTTGTTTTGGACCCCATAGAAATTTGACATCCTTCTTGAGAAGATGCGTAAATGAGTGACACTTATCTACAAGCTAGGAAATGAATCTCCTGATTGCTTGAATTTTTCCCTGCAAGCTATGCAGTTATTTGATGTTTGTAGGAAGAGGAATCTTTGTGATAGTCGAGAAATTAGCTGGGTCTACTTAAATTATCCTTCTTGATATAATAAAACCTAGTAATTTCCCTGATAACACACCAAAAACACATTTCTTTTGATTTAGACGGACCTTGTAGTCCCTTAGATGCTAAAAAAGTACCGTAGAATAATTGGATGATCTTCTCTTGTTTTGGACTAACCCATGATGTCATCTATATAATATTTCATTATGTCATTGATCATATCATGAAAGATGATGACCATAGCTCATTGAGAAGTTGCACTTGCATTCTTGAGGTCAAACGACATGACACAGTAGCAGAATGTCCCCAAGGGGTTGTGAAAGTTGTCTTATGCTAATCCTCCTCCACAATATTAATCTGATTATAGCCTAAAAATCCATCTATGAGTGATAAAATTTTATAACCAACTATGGAATCTACAATCATGTCGATATTGGGGTTAGGGAAAGTCATCTTTAGGACAAGATTTGTTTGTCTCTAAAATCTATACAAATTCTGATACATACGGGTTTTTTTGTATAGGTACAACATTTGATATCCACTCTGAGTAATCAATAGGATGAATAAATCCTACTACCAATAATATTTCCAGCTCCTCTTTAACCAAAAAGGCAACACGAGGATGCATTTTCCCGAGTTTCTACTTAATAATATTTATGTCTAGGTGCACAAAAAGATTATGCACCACTAATGCAGGATCAAGTCCCGATATGTCTATGTAGGACAAAGAAAATATGTTCGAGAATTCACATAAAGGAAAGAAAAATGTCTTCTATTTTTGAGGTGAGTGCGAAGCTCCCAACTTAACCATACTAGGTAATTCTTTTGTTCCGATGTTGACCTCAATAGTCTCCTCCACAATAAGCTTAGATTCTTATTCCATACATGTAGGATCAGGGGGAAGATTGAGATCTTCCTCCAAGGGTGTCTCGATGAGATTTTCACCCTTAGATAAGTCAATTTCTTTGTCTGTAATGTTTCCTTTTGTTTATCTACTAGTGCCTTAAAAAGGTTTTCACTATAAGACTTGGAAATATTATTTTTGGAAGGATTTTTTGTGGAAAATTTCCCTTACTTTTTTACTTTATTTTGATGACCACAGAACTCAACATCCTCTTCAAAATATGCACATGTGTCAAGGTTAATGAAGAATCTGTTTAATGATCACCTACGTTGGGATGTTGTCTCAGATACCCATAAACTCACAAATAGCCTCATCGTTGGAAAATAAGTCAATCGGTACATGCTGTCATTGGTCCTAATTCACCAAGGAAGGATAAACAAGGTTTAGTTTAAGAACGAGAATAGGTAAGTCGGGGATATGGTCAATATTACCGTATCGAGAAAATATATTGGTGGAGGAAAGGTATTTGTGCATACTACACAAGGAATTTGTTTCACTTTCATAACTTGACTCACTATCTTAGCATTCAACGTCAATGACATAACACTCTAGATAAATAGACCCATATGGTCAAATACCAATACCATACTTGCACATTTTTCTATGGGGTTCGAAAGAGGTTCCGTACTCCTTGTTCTTGTGTACCACAACCATACCCTTGGGAGACCATGGTGTACATCATTTTGTTTGAAATTTCCTACTTAAGATCTTGGTAGCATGATGCCATCTCATCCATGGGAGATGGTATCATAGAGTTATATAACTTGACTTCTCATCGGGTAGAAAACCACTAGGAATGAAATCATCAAAGGGGAATTTTTCTAGGATGTTGATATTTGTGATAAGGCCTACCCTGTGATTTGGGTGATAGGGAAGGTTGGAAACTAGAAGGGCTTGTTGGAGATCATACTCCCCACAACCTGGTTGAAAGGGTCTTCATCTCCCATGTAGAAAAGGGAGCAAATGAAATTGAAACACTATTGTTATTAGAGGTCAAGGTATCCAAATCAACCCATGAGGCTAGATCCTTAGATTGATTAAGAACAACCATCTATGTAGAAGGGAAATTGACACAATTAGGGAAGTAACCTGATAATGAGAAAAAGGTTGAGAATTCCCGAGAATAGTTATAATTTTCCCATCATGGTATATCTCCAGATAATGGTGATATGTTGAAGGCACAATGTAGTGCCCACTTCCCTTTGACACCTTTTGATGCTTATGTTGATACTATGGATTTCATTATAGACATTACTATATTTTGATTTAGTATGTTGCTAGACATTGGATTATGGATTATTGTGGATTTTGATTTGATTATGATGCATGATGATTATTAGAGACACCTGACATGTGGATGATGATATATTATTGGACATGGATATTTTATGGATGTTGTCGGATATGTGATTTTTGGATATTGTGATTTGATCTGGAAAATGAATATTTTATGATGCGGATATATTTGTTGATTAAAAATGCAAATGATGTAATAAGTGACTTCGATGTTGTTGTGATTCATTGTGTAGTTGATTTTTGTGATTTTTGTATCATATTGGATGTTTTGATATGGCCACGAGGCTGAAGGAGGTATTTACATTTTACGGAGTTAAAAATATCGCAACAAAATATCGGGGATCGGAGACCAACCAAAATGGAATTCTAGGTGAATTTAACACAGTCACCATGGCAACTCGTTTTATTGTGTTGTGTGTTGTTTTGTTAGAGATTCCCATGGGGGAATCATCTTTATATGTGACCATGGGTTGTGTATTTTATTTTTATGGTTAATGTTTATTTATTGTTGTATGTATTTTATTTGTAACGTGTTCTCTTCTTTTAATTAATTAATTGTGATGGATTAATGTGAGAGATCTTATGTTTAAAGTTTAATTAAATAAAATTGGGATATGGAAAGTAATTATTAAATTTGTTGGTTGTTTGTAATTAATTTTTAAGAGTTTGTGTAGGTCAGATTTTAGAGTAAGAAATACTCTACCTCTATGGAAATTCGAATTTGACCTTGGGGGTTGTTTTTGGAAGCTTGTGGGACAAGTAAAACTTGTCCCATGCCTCTAAATTTATGTTACCAACCATACTTATGGTTGAGGATGTGATTTGTGACTTTTATAATGCATTTTTATTCTTTTTGTGCATGTTTTAATTGCACTTTCTTACATTTTAAATTAATGGTTGTCCCTTGAGGTGTGGGCTATTTTTGAGTGTGCAAGTAACTTGTCATTCTTCACCCACCTCTTTATTGAGCCTTGGAGTTTGGAGTTTGTCTTTTGTGTTTGATTGTGAGGATGTATGATGTGGCATCCTACATGGATCCACATCATCCTCTTCTTTCCCTCTTCTATATATTTGAAACTCTCTTCTTGTTTTGGGTTGTTGAACCTTTTTGCACTCTTCCTTGGGGCGCATTTTTCTTGAGAGAGCTCTTGTTTTTGAAGAAAGTTTTGGAGATAGCTTTGCATGCTTGGGAGCTTGATGTTTTGGGCTATGTTTGGCATTTGAAGCTTGCTTTTTGGAGACCAAATAACCATGGAGAGGTAGGAATTTAACTCTCTTTTATTTATGTTATTTTCTTGTTGTGTTGTGTGGAAAATGCATGCTTTGTTTTATTTGTTGCTTGGTTGGGTAGACTGCCTTAGGGAAGGTGTAGGAGAAGGCTATGGGGAATTCTTGTGGGGGGCATAAGGGAATGCCATTGGCATCAGAATTTTGTGGAGGGAGTTTGGGTTTGGGATCCACCATGGAAAATAAATAGCTTACATTTCTTACTTTGTAGGGGGCATAAGGGGATGGGGGCATAAGGACGTGGGGGCATAAGGATACGTGTGTGATGAATTACTTGGTGGTTTGTATTTGGTGGATGCCCAATTCCCAATTGGGAGGCATAAATAGCTTCCCCCATAGGCCTTGCTCCTTTGGCTTGCAAGATCAAGCCTGAGTTCGATTTGAAATGGTTTTTTAAAATGCAGTTGTGAATTGCTGTTTGTTTTTGGTCTTGCATTGTGTTTTAAAAGTAATGTGTATGTGAAAGAATGCTATGTGTGGAAGCCGATTGTTGTCATGGTTGAATTACACCTTCTATTGTATCTTGGTTAGGGCTTGGGGGCAATGATGAAGGAAGGATTCTCCTTTCATTGGATGCCTTGGTTGGGTGGAGAGCATTGCCTTTCCCCCTCTTTGTTGTGATCAATTTGGAGAAGAAGAAATGGAGCATGTTGCTGTTTTGGAGCCAAAGAAATGTACAGTTTGTCATTCCTTCTTGTTAGCAAGTTTATTGTATTCCTTCCCACTTTGAAGTGGATGAATTGTATAATTTTTGTAATGAGAAGTTTCTTGTATTGATGAGGAAAGTTTGAAAGTGAAATGTGAAATGTAAAGAGTTATATTCCCTTCTCTGTTTGAAAAGGAATGTGAAAGAGTGTTGTGAAATTTATAAACTATATTTGAAACCAAATGGAAAAGAGAAGTTGTAAGTTGTAATTATTTTTAAACAAATAAAGGAATGCACTACCTTTCTCAAACTTGCATGGTTGTATTGGAATTGAATTACTATTGTGAATGTAATCTCTGTTTAATTGCAAGAAGAGGAAACACGTAGGTGGGAACTATACTGTATTGTTTCTCCTTTGAAATGTATATTAGAATTGAAATCAGAACTGCAATTTAACTTGGAAATGAATGGTTGATTTAATCAAGAAAATGTATTAGACTAGTTTAGAAACTATATACACATTTAAATGAAAAAAATTGAGATACAGATTTAGAAGAAAAAGATCATTGTTATAAACTTTACACTGGCAATTCATTTAAATAAAAATGTACAGTTCAGACCTGTACTCAATAATCAACTTAAAAATGTTATGGATTAGCATGCTAAGACACTAAGGAATTCAAATTGACAAAGGAAACTTAAGAAGATAAATTGTACATTGCAAATTTGAACACAATCTTTTCCCGGTCGTTTTTTTGTCACTTGTTGAAAAAAATTCAAACTTGAATATATTGAGCAAATTAACCTTCCAAAAACACTCTAAACCCTCCCTAGATCAATACTCCATGTCTGTCTGACATGTTGAGTGAAGGAGGAAACCAAATTTAATCAAATTGAAAAGTTGAAAATTGCCAGTTTGCCAATTAAAAGCCTGTAGATCCTTTTTGAAAAATTTACCCTTAAAAACTTATCAAAAAGTAAAATTTATGCTAATTGTACAAAGAGGGCATTGAGAGCTTTCCAAAAGTCCTCGTTTTCCCAAAACTGAGCTTTCTAGCTCAAGTTATGGCACTTGGAAGTTTTTGTGCCTTGGTGGGAAAATTTGGGAAAATTTTCCCTAGCGGGCCCGCAAGCCCAAAATTTCTCGTCGTTTTGCCTTAGAAAAGTTTTTTGGAAAATTTGGACTTTGGAAAATTTTCGCTTTTCCTCTCACATGACCCGTAGCCAATCAGAGGGCACCACGTGTCCTCTTAGGGGCTACGGAAAAGGCGTGTTCCCTTTGAAAATTTTGGGAAAAATATTTCATTTTGGCCCCTCCGGCCCGCATGACCAATGAGAGGGTGCCACATAGCACCTGGGGTGGCAATGTGGCGGGGGGGGAGGAACCCTTTGTTAGTTTGGTTTCGGCCTTTGGGAAAATTTCTAAAATTCTCCCTGTGGCCTGCAACTCCGCCTCCCCTCGGATCCTCTTATTCACCACGGGCACGCGGACCCACACGTCCTTTCGTTCCCTTTTTCCTCCTTGGGCGCAATGCGCTAATTTCTCCCGCCACTCCGTCCCCTCCCTGTCTTCCCGGTGTTGTCTCTGTGGTCATCACGTGTCCCTGGAGGACTTGCAGAGGCACAAAATGTTCTGTGACTTAGAGCTCACACAATGGGAAAAATTCCCTAAGCCACCCCGTGACCCACCAACCCATTCAAGGTGCTTTCCCCACCTCTTGACACGTGTCCCCCTAGGGGAAAATTTGACCTAAGAACTCCACCCGCTCATATCTTGAGTTCTACAAGGAGTTAGGAGGACTTCTTTATATCACCGAAAAGGTGAGAAAATTTCCTATCCATTAGGAGTAGTTTAGGGAAATTTTGGAAGCATTAAGTAAGAGAAAAATCTAGTTGAAACTCTGAGCCTGTTAGAGAGTGGGTATGGGGGTAGATTTCTCCCTAAAACTAACTAGAACATCTAACCTTAAAATTTGAACCTTGTGAACTTGATATTAGTTAATAAAGGAAACTTGTGTTTTGGTAAATTGGTTTTGTTTTGGAACCTGCCGGTGGCAAAAATGGTTGTCTTGCAACTCGGTTGTGTTCACTCATAAGCAAAAAAATTATCCCTAATTTTTCTAGCTAACCCTAAGTTGTTTCTTGGGTCTCAAGTGGTTGTTTAATTGGGCATCACACACAAATTGCATGACATGAATCCAAGGGTGACTAAAAAGTATGTTATAAGGTAGCTCCAAGTCTAGGACATAAAACTTTGTGTCATGAGAAGTAGGCCCTACTCCCAAATGAGAATGTTATCATGCTAACCGATTAACTTAAATTAAACTAAACTATAGGAAAGTATAACAATAGTTAATCTAATATAGGAGGACTAAAACACTATAAAGTACACTAGAGTAGTATAAAATAACTTTAAATAATTATTGCTAAATGAATTGAAACCCTAAGTATGCAAAGATGTAAAAGGAAAACACTTAAATGATTGCGCAGAGACTATCACAAGTGATGTAGGTCTGATTTTAAATTCTAGGAGTAGGAATGATCACTCCAAGGTCTTGTAAATTCCAAATATGGAAGATATAAGGATATTTGTTGATCAAAGAATACTTGTCAAAGATCACACAAGGAGTCCGCACGGGATAGAAGGCCTAGAACCAAGGGCGTAGAAGGACAAGAAGGACCCGCGCGTGGAAGGCAAGTTCAAATTTCAGGACTTAGCTGATTTTGAGCATGAAGACCTATTTTTAGAAGATGGCGTGCAAAACACACCAATGATGCAGAGACGTGCACGCCATGCATTGTCTATCTTTGGAGAAGCGGTTTGAAGCATTTTTGCATGGAGATGAGCTGAGAATAGAATTGACACTTTAGTTAATTGCAAGAGGACTATAGATAGCACACTTGCATGTGTGGCTATGCTTGTAAACAACGTGTGGCTATCAATAGCATGTGGCCTATTTCTAGAATAGATAAGTGGTGAAGGGCAAGTCCCCACCCTATATATGATGTTAGGTACATAATAGATGTATGGTATGATATGTATGTATGTGTAACAAAGAATATATGCATATGATTGAATCACTGTATCAGTTCCATATGTGCATTGGTATAGATTGACAATACTGTAAGGAGCTTCTGTATTTATTAATAGATGGAAGATATTGGCTAAATCTAAGTGTCATTTTGTGTGTAGTTGAGTAGTGCATGTTATTAATTCAATCATGATTACTATTTAAGCTTGTTCTTTCATAGATCTGAGTAGCATGCATTGTAGAATGATGGATTAGTTATGAATCTATATGTTTCTTCCTTCATCATGTTAACATCCTGTTACAACAACCCTAAAGAGGGACTTGGTACCTTTGCGTGCTTCGGGTGAGTGCTCAGTCTAGGTTGAGTGATGTGCCAGTGTGACTAGGGTGTTATCTAGTAAATTCTAGGCTACATCATTGGTTTTGTTGTCGGGACCTCTTTTTTAGTTGTTTTCAGGATGGTTCTGCAATGAAGACGTACCAATTAACTCTAGAAAGTATTGAGGAATGGATACATGATCTAGAGGAAGAATATGCATGACGGTTCAATAGTGGATCTGAGTTTAACGCACGCACTTGGGTAGAATAGAACCTGTATGACAGCTTATATGAGAGATTTTTGCTATCTTTCTAGTAGAACTATATGATTGGCTTATTGCTTATGCATCTCAGCAGAATTAGAGGTATCGTGCACTTGTTTGGACACAGGAATAATTTCAGGCCCTCTATGATGTTGATCTTATCTCGGACTCGCGCGGTGGATATGCGGTTTCATGGTGTTCTAAACAGTTATATTCGGAATATTCAATTTCGATGTAATATTTCCCAAAGGTAGTTGAATTCCAGCTTTTACGGTATCAAGAGGAACATATTTGCAAGGTATTCCACTGATGATCAAGATCTTAATGGTAACTTTGAACCTGGAGAGTAAACCGATGGAAAAAATTGAACTTGGACAGAATAGGTTTGGTTTAAAAAGGAAGATCTAGCGGCAGAGAAGCAGAGAGAGAGGAAAGGTGACTTAAGTATAATGAGGCACGCGAGTGGGAGATAGAGAAGCAAACATTGCGTTGCAGAAAGTATGGCATGGAGGAGAGAGATGGCCCATGAAGGATTTACATCTCACGTAGAAGACGTGGAGCCAGAGCATTAGGAACTCCCCCATCTTGGAAAGCATGATAGAGATCCCCCTCGGCCTCACACGAAAGTGTGCTAGCAGAGACTACCTGGACTGCGGGTGTGCATCTTAATCCACGTAGTGACCTAGCCCTTGCACTTGATTTTTCAAGATCTAGTACAAAAAGTAGCCAACAAACTAACTTAGGAAGTAGGAAAGCAAGAGTAAGTAAGGGATCAAGTACATTAATGGATGACAGACGACTTCAATGTCATTTGGAGGAGCATTCTTAGGCGCATCATCCACACGAGAATGTGAGCACATAGAAGATTCACCTCTAGAAGTGGAAATACCTCATAGATCGTAGGGGTACATTATAAGTACTCTTTGTTAGAGCACAAGGGATTACATCTACATGCCCTATTCCAACTACGGGTGGTGGATTAGGAGGTATAGGTGGTTCTAGAGGTAAATGGAACAAAGAAGGTTAAGGGTCGGTGGTTAAGGTCCACAACAACCATAGATATCTATATGGAGATGTCTCTTCATCTCCGTGCAGTACTGAGGATACCGCCGAACATGTGCATATGTGTGAAATCTTATGGCGCTCTAAAGGGATCACAAGCTGGCTTTGAGCAAAAGGCAAGTCAATTTTCCACTACATTACAGGGGCACACACATAGCTGGTATAGGAAGTTTGACCCTGATCAAATTTGTGTGGATTATGCAACATTGAGAGATGCTTTCTTGGAAGAGTTCCATATGCCCGAGTTTAAGAAGAAGAGTATAAGTGCGCTCAAGGATATTAAGAAAGGCACCGCTTAGAATGTACGTGAGTATGATGCTCATTTTAAGACACTTCTATCTAAGCTATCTTATGATATTCACGTTATCCATCATGCACAAAGTGGTTCATTGGAGGATTGATTACACTTTTTAGAAGGACGTTGTTACATAAGACATACACCGATCCGTAAGAAGCCTTTGGAAGCACTTTACATGCCGAGGAAATTAGGAGCATTGACAATGGCGTTAGTCCATTTTTAAAGGGACATATTGCGGTTATGGTAAAGCAGTTAGAAAAGCTATCAAAGAAATTCAACCCATGAAATGCACTCGAAATTTGGTGTATAGATTGTGAAGTGGAAGGTCACACCAAGGATAGTTGCCCTCACAGATCCGTACACTCACTTGTTGGACCGTGAGATCTTGTAACGCCGCTAAATAAAACCACTTGAGACCTAAGAAACAACCTAGGGTTAGTTAGGGAAAATTATGGAATCATTATTTTTATTAAAAGAATCTACAACCAGGTTACAAGACAATAGTTGTAACTAATAGGTTCCAGAACAATTCTAGTTTACTAGAACATACTTTTCTTTTATTAATAATTATTAGAGGTCATATGGCCTAAAATTTAGGGTTAGAATTTTCAATTAGGTTCAGAGGGAAAATTCCTCACCATGCCCACTCTCTAATAGGATTAAATTTTTAATCGTGTTTTTCTCACACTTGCCGCATTCAAATTTTTTTCTAAACTACTCCCATTAGATAGGAAATTTCCTCACCTTTCCATTTATATAAAGAAGTCCTCCAAACTCCTCATATTTTTCAAGTTATGGGTCAGCGAGCCTTGGGGTGAGAATTTTCCCAAAGAGTGGCTTGGTGGGCTCCCCGTGCTCTAAAAGTAGGTTCACAGGTCCACAAGGGAAACGTGGCACTCCCTAGGGCAGCATGGGGAAAACAAGGACAGGTGGGGCAATGGGAGACATTTTACAAATTCTCCCATGCGGTGAAAAGTCGGCTCTACGCCCGTGCTCCCATGAGTCCGTGAATGACACGTGGCATCTCCTAAGCCAATGCGGGGAAGGTGGGGCGGTAGGGAGAAAATTGACTTAACGCCCGAAGGGCTAAGAGGGTACATAGACCCGTGCCTCTGTCGGCACCTTGCGATGCCACGTGGCAGCCCCCATTGGCTACGGGTTGGTAGGATAGTGGGGGAAACTTGGGAAGGTTTCCAAAAAAAATTGAGACACAAAAGAAAAAAAGGGACCCTTTCCTCTGCTGATGCCTCGTGACGCCACATGGCATCACCTGATTGGTTGTGGGTAGGCGGGGAAAATTTTGAAAAGTTTTCCCAAAATTTCGAAAGCACTAAGTTAAAAGGGGATTCACCTCTCTCCTGACACCTCATGGTGCCACGTGGTAACTCTCGATTGGATGCGGGGCAGTGGGTGGCGGAGAAAATTTTCCCAAAATTTTCCCAAGCCCCAAGGGAAAAATTCAGGCGCGCGCCCGCCAAGGAATTTTTCCCAAAATTTTAACGCCAAGTGAAGAAAACTTCATAAGGCCATAACTTTTGATAGAGAGCTCAATTTTGGGAAAACAAGGACTTTCTAGAAATCTCTCAACACCCTCTTTGCACAGAGATCATTAATTTTAGATTTTGATAAAGTTTAAGGGGTCAATTTTAAGAAAACGACTCATAGCAAGCTTATATAGTGCGAACTGGTAAATTTTAACTTGTTAGATCTGTTCAATTTGATCTTCCTCCTCTCTCAACATGTCAAATAGACATGGAGGATTGTTCCTAAATGGATTTAAGGGAGGATTCAAGGTTTAATTTTGATTTGCAATTTGAACATTTCCATTTCTTGACAGAAAATGACTACAAAATGGTTTGAGCCCGATTTTGCTAAGTTTTGAGATATTTCCTTAAGTGTTTTTGTCTATTTGAACTCGTTTAGGGCCTACTACTTCAATTCAATCATTTAATTTGTTATTTTATTATTCAGAGTTCGAACTGTGCATTTTTGGTTTAATTAATTGCCAATTTTAAAATTACAAATAACAGGATCAAATCTTGATGGGTCTATTTGCCATTTCTTCTTCCAAGTATTTAGAATACGTTCCAATTCCAATCTAACACATTTTAGTTGATTCAAATCAACCATTCAAGACCAAAAAGCAATTTTGATTCAAAAAAAAATCACCTTTCAAAGAGACAAAATACTGTATTTTTCTCACACACATTTCTTCCTTTCAAACAGAGATTTCAATACATTGATATGATCAGATTCAATACAACAATGCAATTTGAGAAAATCATTACATTCATTTATTGATTCCAAAAGACAACTTACAACTTCCTTCTTTCATTTCTTCCAAAATCATTTATTGTATACAGGGAAGACAATACATTTTCTTTTCACGTGTTCCACTTTACCACTTTTCAAACAGAGATTTCATAGAGTATGCAAAACACAGATTTCCAATGGAATAACATCATATGGAAAAGACAAAACCATTTTCATTAATTCAAATGAACTCTTACAACTTCCTTTCCATTTGATTACAAAATACAGTATACCAAACATGTATCATTCTTTCACATTCTTTCTAAACAGAATACAAAGTATAACTCTTTTACATTTCAAATTTCACTTGCAAAACTGTACAACATCTTTCCATTACAAACATTTACAAGATCATCCACTTCAAGTGGGAAGGTTACAATGAGATTTCATTTCACAAGGGACTGTCAACTGTCTTTTCTCAACTCCAGAACAACAACATGCATTCTTCTCATTCTTCCAATTTGATCACAATAGGAGTAGGGGAAAGGAAACGCTCTCCACCCAACCAAGACATCCAATGAAAAGGAGAATCCATCCTTCTTCATTGGCCCCCGAGCCCCAACCATAATGCAATAAAAGGTGTGATCCAACTCATGGCAACAACAAGCTTCCACAAAACATACACACAACATTTTCACAATAAAACATAGTCCAAAATAGAATGTAGTTTTACAACTACATTAACACATGACAAGCAATACTAAGGCTTCATCAAGCAAGCCAAAGGAGCAAGAAGCTATGGGGGATGTTTCTTATGCCTCCCAAAGGGGAAAATTGGGTATCACCACCTGAGTACAACCCACCATGTATGTATGTATGTATGTATGTATGTATGTATGTATGTATGTATGTATGTATGTATGTATGTATATATATATATATATATATATATATATATATATATATATATATATATATATATATATATATATATATATGTATATCATTTCAAACCCTGTCATGCCCTTATGCCTCCCCAAGTACCCCTTATTCCTCACATTTTCTTATATCTCCCCAACCTCTTATGGCACCCCATAACGAGTAAAGAAATGCAAGTTATTTCTTTGTAAGGTGGAACCCAAATTCCCAACTCCCTCCACCCTTATACCTCCCTAAAACCACTTGTGCCTCCCACAAAAATAACCCCATAGTCTTCTCCTACACCATTCCTAGGCCATCTACCCAACAACCCACAATATATACCAAAACATTCACACAAGAACATTTACATAAATAAAAGAAGAGCATTTCAAGAGCCAAGCTCTTACCTCTCCATGATGGAGTTGTTCCTAGTTCAAACAACAAGCTCCTTCCAATGCAAACAATCCAAAAATCAACCCAACACAAGCATGCAACAATCTTTCCAAAAAAACTCCTTCAAGCAAGAGCTCCCAAAAGCAAGAAAAATTCACCCAAAATGAAGTCTCCCAAAAGTGAAGCAACCCAAAACAAGGCAAGAAATTCAAATTTTATAGAAGAGGGAAGAGAAGAGGATGAGGTGGATCCATGTAGGATGCCACATCACACATCCTCAACCCCAAACACAAAGTCAACTTCATTCTCCAATGCATAATAAATAGGTGGGTGAATAATATGATAAATTTACTTACACACTCAAACAAGTCCATACCCCATAAGGACTGAAATTAAATTATGTAAGAAAAGTGCAATTACAACATTCAACTTGACTTGTAAAAAAATGCATAAAAATGTCTAAATTTAACCCTCCAACCATAGGCAAGGTTGGTATGCAAATTTAAGAGGTATGGGACAAGTTTAACTTGTCCCACAAGCCTCCAAAATCAGCCTCCAAGGACAAATTCGAATTTCCAAGAAGGTGGAGTGTTTCACACTCAAAAGTTAACTTACACATCACTTACAAGGTCACTTACACATACTTACAACACTTTAAAACATGGCCAACAACTCTATTAATTACATTCTTATGACATCTTTTAATTAATTAACTAAACAATATGATTACTCACAATATTTACACACCATTAAATAAATAATGAAAGGGGTAAGTGCACCACAAAATAAACACATGCAAACATAACAAAAGGGACCAAATAAAAGAAACACATAAAATCCCTTGGTCACATTTAAAGGTGATCCCCATGGGAATCCCTAACACTAACAAACACACACACAAACAAAACTAGTTTCCATGGTGACCTTGTTGAATTCATCTAGAATTCCAATGTGGTTGGTCTCCAATCCCCCATGTTTGTTGTGATATTTTAACTTGCAAAACAAAAATACCTCCTTCAGCCTCGTGGCCATATCAGAACGTCCAAAATAATATAAATATAATTAAATTTCCAAAATCATCTAGATATATGAATCACAACAACATCAAAGCAATCTAACAATATCATTATAGTTTTATCAACAATTATATCATCATCCAATAATTTTCCATTTCTAGGGCTACTCACAATATCCAAATATCACAAGTTTGAACAACATCCATCATATAACCATGTCCAATAGTATAACATCATCAACATATAAAGTGTCTCTAATAATCATCATGCATCATATAAGAATCAAAGTCAACAATAATCCATGATCAAATATCTAACATCATACTAAATCAAAACTATAATAATGTCCATAATATAGTCGACAATGTCATGATCAATATAAAAAGGTGTCAAAGGGAAGTGGGCACTATAGATCTGTCATTTGAATCATGATGTTAGTTTCATGTCCTTTGTTATAGTACACGATAAGGAAGAATGTATCTTTCTTTTTCAAGATTTGAAGGTCCACGACCCATAATACTGAGGATTGTTAGTTGATTGGTCAAATCCATGATGCTATAAACATTGGGGTATGACAGATAAGTGTAACAGATAATTCTAAGGGAAAGAATGAACACCAGGATTGGGATCATAATCAAACGCGTTATGAAAGGAATGCGGGGCATTTTGAAGGAGGTCATGGAAGGGGATGTGGATATCATGGTGGATATGGAGGATGAGGCCGTGGTGGAGAAAGAGGAGAGTTACCTCATAGAGTATGTTAT
Source organism: Taxus wallichiana var. yunnanensis (assembly GCA_018340775.1). NCBI lineage: Eukaryota > Viridiplantae > Streptophyta > Pinopsida > Cupressales > Taxaceae > Taxus > Taxus wallichiana. The sequence goes on from CM031235.1 coordinate 646,186,795, forward strand.
ACGTGTAGATCTCCCGACCACTATAGGCATGAATGTCCTCGAAATATTGCGTGCTCATTTTGTGGAAAGATCCATAACTATAAAGAGTGCCCGAACTTATATGAGCATCCGAGTAAGCAACATAAGCAAGAAAACAAAGGCTCTAGGATGGTTAGAATCTAGCAAGCGGTAGAAGATCAATGGATGCCTAAGATAGTAGGACCTGAGGCATTGATAGTGAAGATTACTACATGCGATGAAGAAACACATGTGAGAGAGGCATTACACTAAAAGCCTACGATCACCAAGGAGGAGGTTTTACTTGCAAGGTACCTAGATCCTACTCATCAAAAGGAAGTTTACCATGATATCATGTAAGTGCTAAGGAATCTTCAGGGTGAGATACAATACCTAAAGGAGCAAAAGAAAGTATCAGAGATAGTCCAAACTGATATTGATGATCTGTGAGAGGTATGCAAGATGTTGCACCAGGAGAACATTATTCCACTATTAGGAAGTTGGTTAAAAGGGACACTCTACGTGCAAGTCTTGAGACTGGATGATAGATTCTACATGCAAATCTTCCCCCTGATAGCATTTACTATGACAAAGAAATTACTCTGAATGGTGTTGTGGATGGGTGGATGTTGAGCAACATATTGATCAACACAGGTGTGGAAGTAAATGTGCTTAAATTAGATGCATGGGTAAAAAGGGGGAGGCCTCCATTGAAGCCATCATCTAATGTGTTATTTATGGCAAACTGGACCAAGGCCACTCCCATAGGAGTTTTGAAAGATACATATATAACTATACAAGGGTGAAGTTCACTGGGGATTTTGAGATATTAGCACTTGCAGAAGCAGACAATTTTCCAGCCTTGCTTAGATGCCCTTGGTGTTATGCAAATAATGTTGACTTGAGATTCAATAAGGGGTATATTAGCTTTGAAAACAAGGAGGAAAGGGTTGTGATACCTTTGACAGATGGGAAGTCTACACCATATGTTGAACCTCTAAGTGAGGAGGATTTAAACAGAGTCTATGTACGCGCTATTCAGGACCCAGAGGTCAATGAGCCATCAAAATAAGGCATCCTATAGTGGGAAGATTCTCATTCTATTAGTGATACTACGAGTATTTCTTGTGACAATTGGGCTCATGGTACATATGAATTAGTAGGTGTGAGGTGAAAAGCGTGGTTGTGTGCAAGAATGGAATTCGTTCAATTTGACGGATAGGTAGCACAGTACCTTGGTATACAGGGATAGAAGATCTTCCTGCATTTTTGAAGGCCATGGAAACACAGTGGATAGATCAAATTAAAAGGAGAGATATGTTAGTATATACACTATGCGGGACAACATCGCACTGGTGAGTAGTCCACAGAGATAATCTTGTAAACTGGGAAGAGATTGGAGTCACTTTGTCTACTAGGTTTATAAGGAACAATGCACCTACGAAAATATGCATTTATCATGGTGATCAACTTGTTCAAAGATCACATTCAATAGTGTGAGAGACTCTAGACAACAGGACATGAAGCATTACCACCTTCACTCTGGGTACATAGATTGTATTCTATGCTATAAGGATGCACACGCGCTTGGTATGTATATGCGGGCGCATCGAGAAACTGGGAACTAGCAAGATTGGACTGCAGGAATGATCCATACTTTCGACTACTTCTCGACTAAACCTCCTATAATAGAGGCATTAAAATTTGTTAAGCGCTTAACTATGGGAGATAGTGTAAAATCAAAAGAGCATATTCAAGAATTATTTGGTGAGGCAGAGTTCAAAGCATGTTTTGAAAAGGAAGAAGAAATGGAATCCATACTACTTGAACATGCTTGCCTTGAGAAAGAGAAAGGAAAGATGGTTTACATCGTGGATGACAAGGAAATTGAGAACCTGGATATTGAACATTCACACGGGGTGTGTGAGGTCTTGGACAATACAGAAAAGGATACACGTGCCTACCACGAACCCATGAAGACAAAGAAGGTGAATATAGGTTTAGAGGCTGAGCCTAAGGAGGCCATAATTGGAGATTACTGGTCAGATTCGGAGGTAGCAAAGATCATCGAGTTACTCAAGGATTATCAAGACTTATTCCCTCGAGGATATCATGAACTTAAAGGCATGCATGAATCACTTGGGGAAATGAAGATCAAACTTAAGGGTGGTGCATAGCCGTTTAGAAAGAGACCTTACATAATGAATCCTAATTTGCACGAAAGGGTAAAATAAGAAATTGATAAAATGTTGAAATATTGAATTATCAAGCCCCTTGATGAGTCAGAATGGGTTAGCCCAATGGTGATCAGTATCAAGAAGGATAGATAGATTAGGATATGTGTGGACTACAATGAGCTGAATTCTATATGTGTCACAGATCTATTCCCTATTCCATTCATTGAGGAAATACTAGGAGTTGTAGGATGTGAAATATATTCCTTCACGGATAGATTTTGTGGTTATCATCAAAGTTAGGATTGCTCAAGAGGATCAAGAAAAGACAACATTTACTACTGAATGCGGCTATTTTTCCTATACTATGATGCCCTTTGGATTGAGAAATGTGCCTGTTGTATTCTCATGCATAGTTGTTTAGGAATTTAAAGATTTTATTCACAACTTACAGTCTACCTAGAAGATTGGATAGTATATGGGTTTGTGAACGATCATGTGACAATCATCTGCGCTTGATGTTTGAATGATGTAGACAATTGAGTATCTATTTGAACATCAAGAAGTGCATATTCGCTACACCATTTGGGATCTTTGTTAGGACATATAATCTGCAAGAAAGGTTTGCTAGTTGATCCAGCCAAGGTTGTAGTCATTTTAGGCCTGGAAGTGCCTACCAGTCAAAGTGAGGTGTATAGATTTTTAGGTCATACATGATATTAT